>CAWUFW010002646.1:1367500-2112033 GCA_963921515.1 Calotriton arnoldi
TAGGGTCTTTGATGAACTGTGGTGGCCCTCAGAGGGAACAAGGTGGGGAAGGCCCACCCTGGACGGCAGTAGCATAAGCCTGAGTGAACCAATTGACCCTGGGACTGTCTCCTTGCTGCAACGCAGAAGGAGGGGGACATACTGGTAGGAGGAGTCAGGGAGTGACCCCCGAGAAAACAGCCACAGAGGACTACCCCAATTGCTCAACAGGGGGACAAAATACTAGCACCATCCATAGCACCTGCGGGCTCATGTAGCTGTACTGAAATATAAGCCGTAATGAGAAGGACAAACCAGCCAAGCCGTCACAGAATAACAAAACTGTAAATTATACGCATATGATCCATTCAGAGGGGGCTGAAAATGATCAGGGGGGCAAGAGTGGACAGCAAGGGGATCATGCCCTTACGCTGGCAGACCGGATGGCAGCAATTAACGGCTCACGAGAAGAACTGGACAAGATGGACTCTGTGGCCACTGATGCAAACCTTCTGCGCACACATCTCAGGAAAGTCGAGGACAGGGTCACTGAGACGGAAGGTAGTCTCGGAACTTAAACGCGAAGTTGAGGAGCTAAAAGAGACAGTATCTAGTTGTCCAAAGCGTCTGCAATATTGGAGGACAGGGTGGAGGATGCAGAAGGTAGTTCAAGAAGAAACAATTTGCGCTTTATTGGTTCCCTGAGAAAGTCGAGGGACAGTCAGCCGAGCTGTTCTTGGAGGACTGGATTGTGGCAGTCCTGTGACCCAAAAAGCTGTCCAAATTCTTCAACATTGAACGTGCACACAGGGCGTTGGTCCCACTGCCACGGCTACGCCCCCCCAGGGCCATTATAGCCCGCATGTTTAATTTTCTGGACCGTGTCATCATTTTGCAACATGTTCGGGTGCAGGGACCGCCACAGTTCGAAGGGAATACCATCTCTATCTTTCCAGAAGACATCAAAAAAGTGCCATATCTGCGCAAGTACTGTACGACAGTCAAAAAGCGGCTCGGAGACCGAGGCCTGAAATATAGCCTGATGTTCCCCACAAAACAGCAAATTTGTACGAAGGGAAAACACAGTTCTTCGATACATCGGAAGAGGCAAGTGACTGGCTCGACACACTGGCTAGGGCGTACCTGGGGAGAGGCCCCATGTGGATGGACCCATCAGCTCGCAGTGCAACAATCGGCGAGACAGAGGATGGACTATCATCGGCAAGCCAGAATTCCTCACAACCAATGGGAGGAATCATTGTATGCCCCAATGGGACCTTAGCAGATACGGAGGTAGTGCCTGACAAAGGAGACTCATTCACAAGACACAGGGGAGACACTGGGCCGGGCAGTGATAGCAAAGACGCAGGACTTCTTGAACTTCCAGTGTTACATGGGGTTATGTGGCCCTTAGATACATTGTCGACATTGCTAAGTTAGCATGAGTTTTGCTTGCCCTATGCTGCTGCTTTTGCGCACGCCTCTGCTAAGAGTTTGTTTTCGCGACACTTTGCCTCTGCCCTTTACATGATAACAGATTGTTTTTCACGTTCTCAGCTTTCCCTTCAATTCTGTCTGAACATAATGTGCAAGGTCGATCAACAAGGTCTCTTGTTATTCTGTTCTGGTCAGTCCCTATTACCTAGACAAAACATGTTACCAACAGCTGCAGTATGGAAGAATCGTGCTTTGATATAGCTTTGTTGCAGGTTTTTGAAACACACTCGAAGAAAGCCATTCCATGGAGCTGAGCTCTGCTGTTCCTATGATGTAAACCTTTGTGTTTAGGCTTTCAGGTAGGGGGTCTGCTAATAACGCCTAGAGATCTTCGGTTATATAAAATAACTTCTTACTACCAAGGGGAGGGTGATTAGGCCCAGTTATTTTGCCTTTTTCACAGTCTTTATAAAATGACGACTCCTTTTGTATTCTATGGTATTGTAACAATGCTAATGATGTTAGCTTTATGCATTTTGCTGCTGGTCGTGGTTCGCATACTGTTTTATGAATCACTATAGTCAAAATAAAAATTTTGAACTTATTTAGTGACTCTGATTATTCTTATTATGGACAAGTACGTGAGAGCTTAAGATTGTCTTGTTCCCGTGACTCTGAGGTGAGTCGGGAGTGCTCGTGTTCTGGGTTGTCTAAACATTCGTAGCTTCTTGATATTTGTAGGAGACTGAATGAGACACTATTGCTAGTCGGTTGGGATTTTGGGTACTAAGGTGAGAGGAGGTACACCCCCGTTTACTGAGGTCCTGTTTTCTTGTGCATAGTTCTGTGTATAAGCAGAATCCCCGCAACATGGCGCCGCCAATGTTTGGTCTGGTTCTTAACTGCGAGACGCTTGAGTAGTGCTCGTGCTGGTCCACAATACCCTCACTTCTGTTTCCGGAGACAGCTGTGATGGAGTAACCTCCTATATTGACATTTTTATAGGTTTATTCAAGCTTGAAGTTTTAAAAGGTATTTCTTTACTTATAACCCGAGTTTGCGCTGCCACTCTTTAAGTTGTTCTACTGTCTTCTCTATAATGGCTGTAGTTGATATTCCGGCTCATAGTAGAGCCGCGCTGAGGGCGCACTTGAGTCGTTATGCAGTCCCTGATGCTGGGGCCGCGCTTATTTTCGTGGTGGAAGCCAATCCGGCTCACCAGTTTGAAGTTTTTTATTCTTGGGTCACCTTACCGGCGGTGGATGGAACTGATGATGTTTCACACATATACTCCCACTGCCGTTCCTCAGCAGTATCAGCCTTATAGAGCTCTTGAGATTCCACTTACAGCTTGGCAACACCGTATTTGGTTTAATGGCGCCCTTCCTCACCCATTAACGGCAGTCCGTTTAGGCTCTTTATCTATAGATGGGACCACATGGCCCATTTTGGCTGGGTTTACCCCACACCCACGTGCTTTTACAACTGCAACTCTGGCAGAGCTCTGCGTCTTACATACATCGTTAGTACGCGTATATAGAGCGGTAATACAGTACGTAACCCGCACCGTCCAGGTGGGACCACCTGGCGCTGCTGTACAACCTGCAGGTCCTGGTGGCGTGACCATCAGTCCCCTTATGGTTAATGCTGTCATGGGCAAGCGCCCACAGAATAAGGATGAATTTCCTTATTGGCGTGCTGAAAAGTTTGGACAGATAGAAGCTGTCTTTCCTAATACCACTCCTGTGGAGAAACACAGGATCTTAACTATTAGTTTACCCAAGGACTTAATTCCCGAATTGGCTGATTGTAACACCTGGGGCAGGGTGTTTGCAGCGGTATATTCTGTGTGTTTTGGCACTCCCCTCATGACCGTACTCCCTCTGTGATTAAACGCGTTCAAGATGAACACGGAGCCAAAGCGGCTGTCGAGCTGGGGATGAGACTGGTAGGAGTGTTTGACGTGGTTGCCGATATGATCCTTGCGAATGTCAAGGGCGATGCAGTTAGCTTTCAAGTAGCAAACCGCTTAGAAGCGGTCGCGGAGGCTGACAGACCACGAGAATTACCGAAGATTATTGCGAAGGCTTATAAAACCATAGGCCGCAATAGTCTGGGAAATAAGCCTACGACTCAAACACAGACGCAGTCTCTAAATCAACAGAAAGCCCAGCCTGATAAGGAGGGGCGCCCTTTCTTTCTTAAAAAGAATTGGCAAAGGAATAAGAAACAGGGTTCCAAACAGCAGAAGCAGGGTTCGCTTGCCAGTTCACCGACCCCTGAAGCTTCTGAACGTACTTATAACTTGCGCGATCGCGCTAAAATTAATTCTCCTGATAGATTTCAGGTTCCTGATCAGCGTTCTCCTAGTTCTTTACAGGAAACATCAGGCTCACAAGCCGGTGGAGGTGATCGCCAGGATCGGGGTACAAGTCAGCCTGCGTCACGACCTCATGAACAGCCTCGACAGTTTGAATTCAAGGACAAGCAGGGTGATTTCCCTCGTACCCGACCTCCTTTTCAAAAGAAAAAGGTTGCCGCATTAACAGCAAGATATGCCACAGACTGTGAGGACGCGACTCCTGGATTGGACATGGGCAGTGACTCTGCTCGACAGAAGTTACCATAGTCAGGGAGGCTCTACATCCCCGTCTGGATGTGACAGCAACTGACACATTTGTTACAATTGAGACTGCAGATACCCGGGTTGCCACCCCGGATAGACTCTACGAAGTCATTTTCCAAATTGAAGGCGATATACTACGTCCCATTAAGGTTGTTTTCTGGGAGAATTTAACCGCTACATATGACATTTTGTTGGAGGAGAGGGATTGGCCTCCACCCTTTGTGTTGGCATCTTCTAGAGGGGAAGATGTGATACTTCCGAGTTCTTCACGTTGTGTCCCTGAGGACCGCGCACAGGCTTACGCAGAGGAGTGGGCTTTGGCCTTAGCCCCAGCGGTGTATAGCAATCAAGCGGGTTGGGACGTTGATTCACCAGCTCATGAAATACCGTTGCGCTCTATGCCACAACCTAAACCTCACTATCCCATCAAACGTGAAGCAAAAGCTTCGGTTTGTGACATTCTAAGACAATTGGAGTATCAGGGGGTAATTGAGTCATGTACGTCACCTATGAATAATCCTCTCTTTACTGTCCCTAAACCTGATGGTTCATTTCGGATTATAGAAATTTCAACAGCCATTGCCGCACCTTTGCGGTGCAAAACACACACAGCTCTGCGCTGGTGAATAATATTGTCCGTAAAAAATACAAGACGACACTTGACATTTCCAATGGTTTCTACAGGCACAATCTCGACCGTGCGAGTGGTGACCTGACAGCATTCAGTGCCGTCGGAAATCAGAAAAAATTTACACGATTGCCTATGGGGTATAAGAATAGCCCCAGGGCATTTGCGGCACGCATTGTGTTTTTGTTGCATGACATTGACCCTGAGGCCTTGTCGTACGTTGATGACATCTATTTGACTGACGACGACCTCGCCCCGCATCTTGACCGAGTCGACCACATAATATTGTCTTTTGCTGACTACGGTTATAAGTTCAATTTTGCAAAGTCACACATTGCCCATCTGGCAGTGCTCTTTTTGGGCTATGAGCTCAATAACGAAGGAAAGGGTCTAGCACCTCACTTCCTAGAGAAATGTGCACATTTGCAGCCACCTTCTTTAAAAAAGTTACAATCCCTGCTGTTTTTTTTTTAATTTTGGGAGGACTTACATTCCCGATTATGCCCAGCATATCAAATCGCTTTATGCGTTGATACAACCCAAGTTTTCATCTGCCAGCTGGCTTCCGGAACATTCTTCCGTTCTGCAGTCTTTGCAGGCGGATTAGCTTACGACTAACTTCTTAATGACTCGTGATAACATCACCAACCTGGTAATAAGTATCGTTTCAGGGGCAGTGGGTTTCACGTACTTAACATGCAATGAAGGAGACACAATACCTATTGCATACAAATCACTTGTACACTGCGGCTGAAATGCGTTTTTCCTCTGTTGAAAAAATCTTGACGGCAGTGCAGATGGCGATTCTAAAGGAACGCTCACTGGCGCAGGGCAAACGCATTCTTATGGTCACCCCCTTCCCTGCTTTGGAAGCGGTGACTAAAGCTAGTCTGCCTAACTCGAAGGCATTGCACCCACGTTGGATTCAGTGGGCTACTTCCTTGACATCTTCGGATGTGACATTTGTCTTTGATCCATCACTTCAGACTCAGGAGTATTTGCAGTATGAATTTGTTCATCCTCCTCCTTTGTCGCTTCGTCCTCCGAGTGAATACAAATGCATCATTTATACCGATGGCTCGGCGCAACCGGCCACGGGTTCCAAACATGCTTATTCTGCGGCTTGCGCTATTGTGGCTGGCTCCATTGAAGATGGAGAGTTTAAGTCTTCCATTGTGCACACACAGGCACTAGGTGACTGTACGGCGCAATTGGCGGGGCTGCGTGCTCTTGTACTTGCTCTCGAGTATGCTGATCCTCTTGTGAATACTCTTATTGTTTGCGATTCTTACTACTGTGTCCAGTCGTTCAATGACAACTTATTCTTTTGGTCTCAAAATAATTACCGCGATTCTAAAGGGAGCGCAATTAAGCATAAAACGCTTTGGGTTCGAGTGGCAGATCTTAAACAACGTCTGCCTCTCACACGTTATTCACACTCTTGGCCACCAGCGTGTCAGAACGCACGCTCTTGGTAATTCTTTGGCTGATGAAGCAGCGAAGTCTGCAGTAGCCACGTGTTCCGTAGCAGCAGTTACAAGATCTATGACTAAGATTGATAATGAGATTCTGGCAGCGGTCACTGCAACTATGGAGGGAGGTAATTATCCTGCGGGTTTCCCTTCCAAGTACTCTTATCATGTAACTCCCGAACAGGTTCTTAATGCTACCATTCCTTCGGTTGGGGATCGGCTGATTCCCAACTCTGACCGCAGACAAGCTTTGATCAAGGCCGCACACGAAGGCATTGCTTCAGCCCATGCTGGTGTGTCGGCAAAGTCTCTATTCTTCAGCAACGTTACTGGTGGCGTGGTTTATATAAACAGACTCGTAACTATGTTCTTTGCTGCGATGTTTGTCAACAAATCAAACCTTCTACAGTCCCACGTCCGCCACAAACTCAGTTATGTATTTCTAATAGACCTTTTGGCTGTGTCTATCTTGATCATTGCAGTCCTCTTTCTTCTGATACTGCATACAAGTATATCTTGGTTGCGGTTGATTCGTGCACTCGATTCCTGTGGGTCTGGCCACAACGTAGTGCTGACGCAGGAAATGTCATCAGGGATTTGCGTGTCTTTATCGGGATGTTTGCCTGTGGTACCTTCCATTCTGACCAAGGTCCAGCGTTTGTCTCCAAGGCTTACAAGGATGCGATGAAGTCGTTGGGGGTACAGGTGCAGTTTTCGTCTCCATACAAGCCTGAGGGCAATTCAGTTGTGGAGCGAATGAACCGTGACTTAAAGCAATCCTTGACAGCTAGAGTCTTAGGTACTGGCAGGGACTGGCTGTCCCACTTGTATTGGGTCCAACGTGCACTAAATAATCTCCCTAGAAGATCTCTGGGTGGGCGGACCCCTTACGAAATGCTCTTTGGCTTTCACATGTTTGTTCCTGACCTTGATGGTCTGGACATTGTGGCGGGTGCCTCCAAGTTTGACGTAGATAATCATTCTGCTATGTTACAGGATCTACAAAAGGCACGTGATACTCTGGCAACTGAGCATTTACCATCTTCGCCTGCTGATGCACTACTAAATCCTGTTACCGTTTGGCTTCCTAAAATCGGGGATCTGGTGAGAGAGAAGATTGAGAACAAAAAAGAATTTGGTCCCTCTTACCGGGCTCCAGTTTCAGTACTTGGACTGAAGGGTACTCGTACAGTTATTCTACCACCGTTGCCAGGTCGCAAAGACAACAGGTACATCTCAGTGGACAATGTCAAGTTACACCGTGTGGCCGATTCTGAACAGTGCGACACCTGCAGTTTCGTGCAACGCAATTTCCTTAGCGCCATTGACTTTGACATCTGCTGCCACACGGATGTCTGCTCATATGATGGACCCTGTAATTGATCTTCAACCTTTGCGACAATCCTCTTCTGCGAGGGATATTGTGTGCCCTATTCCAGCTATTGATTCCATGAGTGAGATGCCATCTAGCCCACGAGTACGAATGGACGATTCAACGCTTTCACCTCTGCTTGCAACCCAAGGAAATGCCTGCGTTGGGGAACTGGCAAACCGTTCTTCTGGCTCGTCCTCCACATTATCCAGTTTGTCTGAAGCACCCCCGTCTAAATTGCGTGTTTTTTACTCCTGGTTCAAAAAGACATACTTCGTTCCCCCATGGACCTACATTTGGTTGCTGCTGATCCTAATTTTCCTCTTCATGTCAATTGGATTTGTGACGGTGTTCTTTTTGCTTATAAATGGCCTTTATCTCCCTGAACGCTCTGCAGTAAAAATGGTCGATGGAACTTTGGCTCCTCACACATCGTCCCATATCATGAAACGTGACCAGTCTTTTGTGAACATTTCAGCTTTCCCAGTTCCTGATGGCATAGTTTGGGACAAAGTAGCTTACGAAATTCATGGCCCTACTGAGGTCCTTAGAGTTCCGTACGTGTTTCGCGTCTCATTAGGAGATGTGGTGACACGGGACATACATTTGGATGATTGGGATGTGCAGGCAGTTCATGCATTGTTTTCAGATTTAAAATATTATGCTGCCTTTGATGCTGAAGATTTGTATTTAAATTTGCCAATTATGGTGATCTCTTTTGCTATCAACATTATGGGCATCATTTTTTACACAAAACCAACACGATACGACCGGTTTTTAATTTTACCCAATGGGAACATTGTCCAACTCCCTTAGAGGGGAGTTCTAAAACTCTTAGAAATAAGTTCACCTATTTTTCGGATTATGATTTGACGAATCCTGAATCCTATTTTTTCGGCTTCAAAAATCCCCTACATCTAAGTACCTGTTATCCCACACTAAACTAATTTACGCCAACTTGTTTAGAACACAGTTGGCTACACAAGGTTATGATCATTGGAGAAAGACTATAGATTTAAAATCAATATGGGGAACTAAACCATGGCACGTACAGGGCACTGAGGCATTACATCGTGCCTGCCTGATCCAGACTCAATTGTTATTTTTAAATGAAACCATTTACCAAACATACTGTTATGGCCTTGCAACTACCAAAAACCTGAATACCCCCTCCATTCCTTCATTAGCTGAATATGACAATTGGCGGTTACATAATAACTACACCATTGAGGCTTTGCAAGCTCTGCTTCAAAATGCCTCCTTTAATGTTACTGAGGTGGACTCATCAGGCTGGTTGGTGTGGCAAACTAATGCAAATGCATGTCAGTTGCGTTTCTATAATATTACACCTGGTTTTATTCAGACTAAGCCTGACCCTCGTTATCCACCTCATCATTCTGTGACTACATACTCGGTGGGTAAATTGTGCCAGCAGTGGTTACAACACTCTACCCTGGCATCTGTGAAACAGCACCTTTCCCTCCTATCGAACGATATAAATTTGGCTGATTTTCTCCTGGGGCCACGTAATCCAAGGGCCAAGCGATTTATTTATGCCGCTTATAATGAAATGTGGAAACTTTCACAGATGGAAGCAGCGTTCCGTCTGCGTCAAATTGATCAGGCAAATTTAGAAAAAGTCCTTGCTGTAGTGGACAATAGCATTAACACACTTCACGCATTTACACCTTAGACAATATTGTTTCTTCTGTAATAGATATTGTGCAAAGTGATGTTTCTGTGTTATATCATGGTCAGAATCAGTTAAGGTCGGTCATGCAATTTGCTTGGACGTTGCAGACACTGAAAATGGGTAAAGTGCCTTGGGATTATTTGAATGCCACTGCTTTATTTCTACCTTTTAACCCGACTGATAAACAGAGGTTTATGTCTATGAAAGATGCTGTACACACGATGTTACATATTGAACAATTGGAACCTTTACCGTTTTCCGTAGCGGAAACGGACTCTGCTGTGTGGTTAATTCATGGGGTTATCGCTTTGCCCTTTTCGCTTTTTCAATTTAAATCATGTATGCAACACTTTCCTGTTGGCCGCTTTGAACCGCTTGGTAGTGCTTTTCTGCATGAATTAGGGCCCTGCCCTTTGCTTATCGCTGTCTGAGGGAGGATAAAGAGGTTTTCCTTACAGGGGAGGAGTGTGATTCAACAGTGGGTCACTCTCTTGTGTGCAAACACGTTAAACGGCACGGCGAGTGTAACGTGTCAGCGCCGAATCTAGCTTGCTTTTTAAAGGGGACCCCAGTACCATCCATCACGCCTGTCTTTACATTGTTTAAAATGAGATAGCTGCCGTTAGTAAGCAATCAAGCCTGCTGTGGTTTGGAGTGGGAGTCCCATACTTAGTAACAGTTTCCCAGAGAGTAACTTGCTGTAGCAATGTCCTTTTCCCACCCCGCAGGGGAGTTTAGATTCTTCGCTTTGGCCTTCCATTCCGACTTTGAAAACAGAGTTCAACAAGTTGAGCAGGCTCAAAGCCCTTTTATTCCAACAAGAGGTGGCTCTCACTTCAGCCCGAGAAACGTTCAGATTGCAGGTGGCTCGGACCTCGAGTGAGATACAGTCCCTTCTTAACACTAACCTCCCACTTCATTTTGGGGAACTAATTCACCAAATATTTAATGCATCTGAGACAACAGGCCTTGCACATTTTTTTTTAAATGTGCGGGATCTGGCCTGGTCTCTTCCTTTCAAACTATATTTCGGGGTAATACCGGCTTTTATTCATTCTATATTTTCCAGCGTTTTCGGAGGGTTCCCCTTAATATTGGCGCTGGCAGCTGGTGTCCTGCTTCTCCTTGTGCTTCGTAATGGATGCTCACTTTGTGGCTCTGCACAAGCCGGCCCAGCTACAACTGTACCGTAATCGCCTATATGAGGCCGTTGGATGCTTGCCTTTAGCAACACTTGGCGTAAGATACGACTTGACATTCCGCTTTGCCTATTTTACTTGCGTGCAGCCAGTGTTTCATTGCAAAAGATGTCATTTCTCCTGGGCGATGGAACTTTGCTTATCGAACACGTGGTGTCCAATCCCTGACTTCAGCCGGTTGATGGGTCCCTTAGAGGCGCATGACAAGGCTTGTTCTGTGGATGGTCTAATGATGTGTGCAGCTTTACTTGGAATCTTGGATCAATGGGATATCTGTGTGGCTGTGCAGACTTTCCTACAACGAAGTTTCATTGAATATCACGCAAGTTTCCCATTTCTACTTTTGGATGCTCCTGCTTGTGAGGAACAGGATTGTTCCTTCGACTTACTAAATTGGATGTCATCGCTTTTTTCCACCAATGACAAGGATGAACTATTGGAGGGAATTGCATTCCTTTGCACCCAAACCTTCATGGATTGACTACTTGGGTCGTACCTACTCCGCTGTCTAGAATACACTCTTTTTTCCAGCTCAAAGTGCCTTTAGCTTTTTCTTCGAACTTTCCCTTTTTTCTCAGATTTGTGTTTTTTTTTTAGAAAGTCCCTCACCAATATTCTAGACACTGCCTGACTTTTTAACTCTGTTTTTGTTCTTTTGTCTATGTCCTACTGACTTACCAGGGGGAGGGTGTTACATGGGGTTATGTGGCCCTTAGATACGTTGTCGACATTGCTAAGTTAGCATGAGTTTTGCTTGCCATATGCTGCTGCTTTTGCGCACGGCACTGCTAAGAGTTCGTTTTCGCGACACTTTGCCTCTGCCCTTTACATGATAACAGATTGTTTTTCACGTTCTCAGCTTTCCCTTCAATTCTGTCTGAACATAATGTGCAAGGTCGATCAACAATGTCTCTTGTTATTCTGTTCTGGTCAGTCCCTATTACCTAGACAAAACATGTTAACAGCTGCAGTATGGAAAAATCGTGCTTTGATATAGCGTTGTTGCAGGTTTTTGAAACACTCGAAGAAAGCCGTTCCATGGAGCTGAGCTCTGCTGTTCCTATGATGTAAACATTTGCGTTTAGGCTTTCAGGCAGGGGGTCTGCTAATAACGCCTAGAGATCTTCTGTTACATAAAATAACTTCTTACTACCAAGGGGAGGGTGATTAGGCCCAGTTATTTTGCCTTTTTCACAGTCTTTATAAAATGACGACTCCTTTTGTATTCTATGGTATTGTAACAATGCTAATGATGTTAGCTTTATGCATTTTGCTGCTGGTCGTGGTTCGCATACTGTTTTATGAATCACTATAGTCAAAATATAAATTTTGAAACTTATTTAGCGACTCTGATTATTCTTATTGTGGACAAGTACGTGAGAGCGAAAGATTGTCTTGTTCCCGCGACTGAGGTGAATTGATGAATGATAGTTCCGCCAGCGGGAGCAACTGTGGGCCCTGCTGTCAGGAGTGAGGGGCTTAAGAGCCACAGGTCTCGCCACTACCACTGGTCACAGGACCACTAGGTAAGCACTAGTGGGGAAGAATTCATTTGATCTCGGAGATAGGGGAAGGGATGAGTTGCCATGAAGCACAAGTTACTAACTTGTGTAACGATATATCTGTAAGAGACAGTAGTTAGTGATAGATTCCTTACCTTAGAATATCCCCAGGCGTCAGGCTGGATCCGGAAAGTTTTGCGTAGCAGTACCCTTGCGCGTCGGTAGGCGGCGTCGTGCGGCTCCGCGTCCGTCGTCGGCGTCGTGATCGCCGGGATGACGTCGCAGGCAGTACTTAGGCGCCGCCCCTGCGCGCTGACGTCAGTTCTGTACACGACTTTCCGCGCCAGGAACGCAGAGCCATGCAAGAAGCTGACACAGGTGTCTGAACATACTAGGGCCCTGAATGGGATGTCCTTAACCCTAGAAATCAGTTCGCAGAACGGGGAGGAGGGGTGGGGCGGTAAGGAATCTATCACTAACTACTGTCTCTTACAGATATATCGTTACACAAGTTAGTAACTTGTGCATCTGAAAGAGACACGTTAGTGATAGATTCCTTACCTTAGAATAGATACCCCAGCAATACCAACCCCGGTGGTGGGTCTGCGAACAAAGATCAGACAAGGAAGTCCTGGAGGACAGAACGGCCAAAGAAGCCGTCCCTCCGGACCTGACTGTCAAGGCAGTAATGCTTAGTAAACGTGTGCAGCGAGGCCCACGTAGCTGCCTGACAGATAACCGGCAGCGGAACACCGCGGCCCAAGGCCGTGGTAGCAGCCGTTGCCCTGGTGGAATGGGCACGCAGCCCAACAGGAGGCTCCTTCTTGGCCAAAGAATAGCAGGTCTTGATGCACAAGGTAACCCAGCGGGAGATGGTCCTCTTGTGCACCGCCCGACCTTTTTGGCGCCCACGTAGCCAACAAAGAGCTGGTCATCCACCCGGAAGTGTTTTGTGCGGTCGATATAGAAGGAGAGCGCACGTTTTGGGTCCAGACGGTGGAGCCTCTCTTCCTCTCTGGAAGGATGCGGAGGCGGAAAGAAGGTGGGCAAAGTGATGGTCTGCCCAATGTGGAAAGCAGTAACCACCTTTGGCAAGAAGGACGGACGCGTCCGAAGAACAACCTTGTCTGGATGAACAGACAGAAAGGGAGGTTTGCAAGAAAGAGCCTGGAGCTCACTCACCCGCCGAGCGGAGGTGATGGCCACCAGAAAGGCTGTCTTTAGAGTCAGAAGACGAAGAGGACAGTTATGCAGAGGCTCAAAGGAGCGCACATTAAAAGGTAAGAACCAAGTTCAAGTCCCACTGAGGCATCACAAACGGAACAGGAGGGAAGAGGTGAGTAATGCTCTTTTAAGAACCTGTTAACAACAGGGGACTTGAAAAGGGAGGGCTGATCAGGGAGCCTGAGGAAGGCCGAGATAGCACAAAGATAACCCTTGATGGTACCCAGGGCAGAACCCTGTTGGGCCAGAGAGAGAAGGAACAGAAGGACCTCAGAAAGAGGGGCAGAAAGGGGATCCACAGCCTTTGCTGTGCACCATGCCACAAATTTGTTCCACCTGCAGGCGTATACCACCTTAGTGGAGGGACGCCTGGCTGCCAGAATCACATCACAAACTTCGGGAGGCAAGTCGAAAGGAATCAACTGCCGCCGCTCAATCTCCACGCAAGCAGGTGTAGACTGGACAGGTTCGGGTGGAGGACCGTCCCCTGCTGCTGCGACAGAAGATCCTCCCGAAGAGGCAGACGGATCGGGGGATCTATGCTCATATTGAGTAGCTCGGGATACCAAACTCTTCGAGCCCAGTCCGGAGCCACAAGAATGACTTGGGCCCGGTCGTGCCGAATCTTCTTCAACACTCTGGGTAGAAGTGGTATAGGCGGAAAGGCGTACAACAGACCGCAACTCCACTCGCGACGAAAAGCGTCGCCGAGCGAGTGCCGCCTTGGAAATTCCAACGCGCAGAACTGATGACATTGCGCGTTCTCTTCGGTGGCGAATAGATCTAACCAAGGCTCTCCCCACTGTAGAAAGAGTCCTTGCGCCACTTCCGAGTGAAGACGCCATTCGTGATCCATCATGCACCTGCGGCTGAGTTCGTCCGCCCTGGCGTTCAGAGAACCTGCCAGGTGTTGAACCATCAGGAACATGCCCTGATGTTCCAGCCATGTCCAGAGGCGCAGAGCCTCCTGACAAAGGGTCCAAGACCCCACCCCGCCCTGTTTGTTGCAGTACCACATGGCGGTGGTGTTGTCTGTGAACACCTGCACTACCTTCCCTTTGACAGAGGGAAGGAATGCCTTGAGTGCAAGCCGGATCGCCCGGAGCTCCAGAATGTTGATATGGAGCCGGGACTCCGCCGGAGACCAGAGGCCTCTGATCTCCGCCTCTCCCATGTGACCGCCCCATCCCAGAAGGGACGCGTCAGTCACAACTGTATGCTCTGGCTGGGGAAGGGAGAGGATCTGCCCATGACCCATTGCCGGTTCGAGATCCACCACTGCAACTGTTTTGCAGTCCCCTCCGAGATCTGGACGTGATCGGACAGGTTGCCCTGGTGCTGCGCCCACTGGAACTTCAGGTCCCACTGCAGAGCCCGCATATGCCATCTGGCATGATTGACCAGCAGGATGCAGGAGGCCATGAGGCCCAGCAGCCTCAGGGTCATCCTTACCGAAACCCAGGATAAAGGCCGAAAGATCGGAATCATAGCCTGAATATCCCGGACTCGCCGTTCGGGAGGATAGGCCCGAAACTGCGTCGTGTCCAGAACTGCTCCGATGAAAAGGAGCTGTGGAGAAGGAATCAGATGCGACTTCGGCACATTGATGGAGAACCCCAGCGAGTGCAGGAGTTCGGCCGTAGTCTGGAGGTGGGAGACGACTGCCTGGGACGAGCCCGCCTTCAGCAGCCAGTCGTCGAGGTAGGGGAAGACTGAAACCCCTGCCCGGCGTAGATGAGCTGCGACCACCGCCATCACTTTCGTGAACACCCGAGGGGCACTGGTAAGGCCAAAGGGGAGCACGGTGAACTGAAAATGCTCGGGGCCTACCGTGAACCGAAGGTAACGCCGGTGGGCCGGCAGGACGGGGATGTGGAAATACGCGTCCTGCAAGTCCAACGCTACCAACCAGTCTCCTGGGTCGAGGGCAGTCAAGACCTGAGCTAGGGTGAGCATCTTGAACTTCTCCTTCCGGAGGAAGCGATTGACGTTCCGGAGGTCCAAGATAGGACGCATGTCCTCCTTGTCCTTTTGGGCACCAGAAAGTAGTGGGAGTAGCAACCACGCCCTACTTCTGGGGTCGGAATATGCTCGATGGCCCTCTTGGCCAAGAGGGCCGTGACTTCCTTCTGTAGAAGCACCAAGTGATCCCCTGACATGCGGTGGAATTGAGGTGGCATGGCTGGGGGGTGGTCTCGAAGGGGAGGGAGTAGCCCCTTCGGACAATGTCCAAGACCCACCTGTCCGAGGTGATGGTGCGCCAGTGGGGAAGGTGATGGCGGACCCTGCCCCCTACTGGCGTGCTGTGCACCTGAAAGGAGGGACTAGGAGGGCTTGGAGGCCGCGGACGGGTTGGAGGTGGTGGCCTGACCCGCACGCTGGTTGCCCGATCCGCCACGGCGGAATCCACGTCCTCGGCCACGCGAAGACGCCTGCTGCGCGGGCCGGTGGCTGGGCTGCTGACGTGAAGGGGCGCCCTACCGTGGCCACGATAGGGGCGAAAAGCAGAAGGCAGCGGAGGGCGTGTAGCAGTAAGGCCCAGGGACTTGGCAGTAGCCCGTGAGTCCTTAAAGCGCTCCAACGCATGGTCTGCTTTGGACCCAAAAAGACCGACTCCATCAAAGGGCATGTCCATGAGAGTATTCTGGACATCCCCTGAAAACCAGTGGTTCTCAGCCAGGCGTGGCGTCGGAGCGCCACCGTCGTTGCAACCGATCTGCCCAGCGAGTCGGCGGTGTCAAGGCCACAACGGATAGTGTATTTGGCCGCATCCCTTCCTTCCGCAATGGCGCGGGAAAGCAGTGCCTGGACCTCCTCAGGGCACTGGGGCAAAACATCCGCCACCGAATCCCACAGGGAGTGGGTATATCGGCCCAAAAGACAAGCGGTGTTAACGGACCGCAAGCCAGCACTGGAGGAAGAAAAACCTTTCTTCCCAAACTGATCCAGGCGTTTGGATTCCCTATCCGGAGGAGCGGTAGGGAAGGCGGTTTGGGAAGCGGAGGCTTGGACAACCAAGCTCTCAGGAGTGGGGTGGACAGAAAGAAACAGGGGGTCGCCCGGAGCAGGGCGATGGCGTCGTGACACGTTCCGATCCACAGGAGCCCCTGTGTTGGGCTTGGACCAGGCGCCCAAAAGAACGTCAGTGAGGGCGTCGTTAAACGGCAGCACAGTCTCCGCAGAGGAGGCTGCCGGCTGAAGCACCTCTGTCAAGATGTTAGGCTTGACCGTCAAAGTAGGGAGCTGGAGACGTAAGGCCCCAGCAGCCCTACGCAACACCGTACCAAAATTGGCCCCCTCCTCCGTAGCCACGGGAGGAGACAGCATGCCAGTGTCAGGGGAAGTATCCAGACCACTGGCCTCCCTAGACTCTCTGTCCAGTCCTCATCAAACTGACAGTTGCGCGTCAGAGGGTCATCAGACCCCTCCCAGTCCTCCTGGTCCTCCTCTGGTGCAAAATAAGGAGGAGGAGGGACATTGGGGACCCAAGGTCCCATCGGCGCCGGAGCCGGCGTCGAGCGACGTCGCTCCGGGTCCATGTCCGGAGCCGGAAGGAACTGGGGGACGACGCCGCCCGGAGCCCAGGGCGGCGTCGAGAACGGCACCGGAGACATCGGCGCCGGCGGAGGCGTCGTGAGGTCGACCGGCGTCGATGGGGGTTGTGGAGCCGGGATCGAGGCCGGGGCCGGAGCCGGAGCCGGGATCGAGGCTGGAGGCACGGGCGACGCCGGGGCCGGAGCCGCCGGAGCAACCCCATCAGGGCCCGCGGGGCCCGAAGGCGCACCGGAGGGGCCTGAAGGCCCGAAGAGGCGGGCCATGGCCGACAGGAATTCCTGTATTTTGGCCGGATCCGCCCCCGAACCCGGGAAGGGCGGGTATGACGGGGGCGACTCCACAGGCATGTCCGGGGCCGCGGGGCGGGGACGGTGCCGGGAGGGGCCTCAGCCGAGTCGCGAGACCGGCGAGGCGAAGTCCTAGAGCGATGATGCTTTTGGACTTTTTGTGCTTCGACTTACCGGACGAAGAAGACTTCGACGCCGACGACCGGTGTGGACTCCGCGATCGACCCCTGGACCTCTCACGCGACCGGGCCTTCCGCGGAGCCGAATGCCGGGCCTCGAGGAGCTTTCGAGACCGCTCTCGCAAAGCTTTCGGGTGGAGGGCCTGGCAGTCGGTACAGGACGCCGTGTCGTGGCCTCGGCCGAGGCAGAAGAGACACTCCCGATGCGGGTCGGTGACGGACATCATCCGCGCACAGGCGCCGCATCGCTTGAAGCCGGGCATCCCTACGACACCTCGAAAGATGGAAAAACAGTGAAAAAATCACCAAAAAGTATGGTCAAAAAATGACCAGGGCACTGCTCTTCCCGGATCTGCGCTTGCTGGCGCGGAAAAAGAAGAACTGACGTCAGCGCGCAGGGGCGGCGCCTAAGTACTGCCCGCGACGTCATCCCGGCGATCACGACGCCGACGACGGACGCGGAGCCGCACGACGCCGCCTACCGACGCGCAAGGGTACTGCTACGCAAAACTTTCCGGATCCAGCCTGACGCCTGGGGATATTCTAAGGTAAGGAATCTATCACTAACGTGTCTCTTTCAGATCAGCTAGTTGCAAGGATGGGTTTGTTGCCACAGGGAGGTGGCGAGTTGGGGAGAATTTAGTATTGTTTTAAGGGGACCTTGAACTGCTTGTATATGATTGCACCATTGTTGCAGTCATATCTTGTAATATGGGGTGGGGTGCAGTCATTCAGAAGTCAGCAGTGTGAATACAGCTGACAGAGATAAGCGAAGTAATGACTGGTAACACCACAATAATTCTGACCCTCAAAAGATGTGTTGTGGCATTTATCAGGACCTATAGTGATGATCCAAATGGTAGAGGAAAGGGGATCCACTGAGAGCCCTCGGTAATGGCGATACTATTGGCTGCACGAAGCGGTTGCATAAGGGTAGAACATACTTTGAGCTTTATGCCAGGACCCCGAGTTAAGGCACTAAGCCCGACATTTGTGGGTGACCGCTAGTGGATCCCCTTTCCTCTACAGTTTGGAATCTAAAAAGGACCACTGGACGGTTTTGTATATACTGTACATGATTATAATCTTGTTTGTGAGCACCAATATAGCAGCAGCACAATCATTATAGGTCCTGATGAATGCCACAACACCTCTTTTGAGGATTATAGGCAGAAACATGTTGACCTTCCCTAGTGACACAAGCAAGCAGGTTTAAATTTTCCTGCAGTGTCCTGTTGTTTAATCCTGGCCAAGGGACACACTAATAAAGTTCTTTGAGCACCCTGTAGTCAGTTTTACTATCACCCCATTTTCTAGCTTATGCTCTGCTGACCTCACCACCCTGTGCTCATTATAGGGTATTTTCTATACCTCCCAAAAAAACATTCGCAGAGCTCCTCCCTCTTAGTGAGGGGGTTGTAGCCCGCACCGTGACTAGGCATCACAGTGTGAGGAGGGTTCCGATGAGGAGGCATGCCACCCATGGTGGGTGAGTGAAATTGTCCTTTAAAAGCAATACTCCATTCGTGCTATGTCTTTCCTTTATCCTTCTCTTCCCATTTCTGCCTGGACTATAGACCCAGGAGTTCTGTTGTACTTTATAGTGATATATTAGGGAGACAACCCCTGCTGGTCTTTAAACCTCCCCTTGCCATTCTCTTTGCGCTTTGGTTAATCCTGTTTATTGAACAGGAATTCGATTTGGTGGACTGGGTATACTTCTGGATGGTACTTGAGAAGGCCGGGCTGGGCAACAAGTAATAGGTTGGGTTAAGCTACTGTACACCAAACCGGGGCGAGAGTCAGGACAGGAGGGATGGTACCTGAGAGATTTATTCTACATAGAGGGAGACAGGGCTGCCCACTGTCGCCACTTCTATTCGCACTTGAGATGGAACCAATGTCGAGTACCTTCGGTGAGTGAGACGCAGCATGTGATTTTCCTGTACGCAGATTATGCCTTAGTGTATCGTAGGCAGCCTGAGTATTCGGTACCCATCCTCATGAAGGCAATGGGCGTCTATGTAAATCACGCCAAGTCCTCACTCTTCCCACTGGGGCGCTGAGAGGGAGCACCCTGGACAGGCTGCCATCGGTGGGTCTCCAATGGGAGACGGTATGTGTAAGGTATTTGGGAATCAGTTGCACTCACTGGATCAGGCTCGACGAACCTAAATGTGGGAAGGGTGGTGGTCAGCCTGCACCCACATATCCAGTTATGGAAGACACTGCCCATGACCCTGATGGCTAGGATAGCCCTGATAAAAATGGTGTTGCTGCCGCAATGCCTCTACATGCTGAAAGGCTCGCTGTATGAGATTCCCCCCCCCCCCCGTTACGTCACAGAGATAGACAAACTAATTACAGAACTGCTGTGGGCGGGTAAACAGAGTTGGGCTCAACACACTTAAGACTTGGCCTCAGGGGGGACTAGAATTACCTGATATGGAGTCTTACTATATGGTGGCCCACTTGCAACACGCAGTACATTGGTTAGATCCCGACAACAAGTGGGAGAAGCAAATGCTTAGGGGACTCCTGCAACACGGAGTCACTGCCCATGTTGTTGGAGGGGCGGGGGAGGCAGGAGCGCCTTTGAAGGCGCCGTATGTGGTGAGACTGATGTAATATTGCGTTTCCACTGGGACCACCCCCCCCCCTTTATGTACTGTATTTTACCCAGGTCCTAGTGACGGGTCTGGGTTTACTCCATTGTTTTGTAACTAGCTGGGTACTCCAGCAGTTTGTGAAGATGGCCGCTACCATGGCAGTAGAGAAATGGAAGAGGGGAGGCTGCAACTCACAGAGGGACCTGTAACAAGACGGACGATTCATCACAAGACAGAAGATGATAGAGACCTTTACGATGGGACAGGGACAATTCCTCCAATATGGTAAACTCTCTGCCACAGCACGAGAACTGCGACTGTGCTTCCCGGAAGAGCAGTCTCCGTACTAGACCCTGGGAGGACTCCTGGCATTAACAGGAGGAAGAAAGCTGATATCCCACCTTTATAGGGTGTTGCAGAATGAACGTCCCATGCCTCTGTTAAAAATACTGGTGAAATGCGCAGGTGCATTAGCTGAACCAATTCCTGAGGTGGAATGGGAGAAGGTACACGGAGGAGCGAGGACAGTTTCCTCTAATGCAAGATTCAAGCTGATACAGTACAATTACAATCACCAAGTATACCTTACCCCCAAGACATTGCATGTTCTATATCCCACAAGAGAGGCAAGATGTTCGTGGTGCGGTGAGAGGCAGATTTATTGCACATTGCTTGGACTTGTAGATCCCTGGCTCCATATTGGCAGGAGATAGTGGAAAGGTTTAATGGTGCCACGGGTGGAACTTTCAGCTGGACATCCAATCGGTATTGTTAGGTTTGCTCCAGAAACCGAAGGGACGGAAACTGAGCAAGAGGTTTCTGTTCTTGGGGCTGGGTTTGGCTGAACAGCGCTTTGCCATCATGTGGCTGGCGCAGGACCCTTCTGTAGTAAGAGAGTGGCTCAGGGACATATCGGAGTGGGCGGTGGAGAAGGAGGTGCATATGAAGCAGACAAGATGCGACAACAGGGTCGAGGCAGATTTAAGAGCGTGGGCGGGCATGTTGGACGCACTGAGGAACACCCCCCTGACTCCCAGCCAAACGTGGATATGTAATCACTGAACAGCAGAGGGCGACGCGACAAACTGAATGTTCAAATTCACAAGGGGGGGGGGGATGTGCTGCAGTCGTGCTGGCTTCGACTACTTTGGACCAGGGACACTCTGAGGGGGGCATTACAAACCCATGCATTGGGTGCCCGGGGCTGCCCTCAGCGAAGATAGGTGCTATTATTGGAATGGTACAGTGCAAGTATGAAGGCGACCATAGAGAGCAGTGGGGGGGGGGGGGGGGATGGGGAGAGAGAGTTTGGGGATTTGTCGGCAAAAAAAAAAAAAAAAACTGCAAGCTGTCGGAGGTCAGTGCTTCTTAGCCAGACCCAGAGAGAAATGGTCCTTTTCTGCACTGTGGTCGCTCGAGCAAACCGAATAAAGCGTTGATCCTCCACACATTTCTTGGTAAAACAAAGTAGAAGTTGAAAGCTCATTTTGGTATCCAGCAGATATAGTCTCTCCTCCTTATATGGTTCAGGTGGAGAGAAGAACGCTGGGAGGGTAATGTTTTGCCTGACATGAAAAGGAGCAACGACTTTTGGCAGAAAAAAGGCTGGGATCCTGAACACCAACTAGGTTGGAAAGAATGTTGTGTACGGTGTTTGACAGAGTAAGCCTGTAGTTCACTTGCGGGAATGGCTATTAGGACAATAAACGAGAGAACTAGTATCTGGTGCCACTGGGGCATGATGAAGGGTGTGAGCCAAAATAAAGGTGATTTAAATAAAGGCTGGTCTGGCAGCTCCCCAAAAAAAGGCGAAAGACGAGACAAATAACCTTTAACTGTGCCCAAAGGAAGGACTTGCAGGGATAGAAACAACACAAAGAGCAACATTTCCGATAGTTTGGCTTGGGTGGGTAAATGTGCAGAGTAATGCACTAAAACACAAATTTGTCTCAACGGCATGCATATACTAATTTTGTGGAGTGACAGCTGTCTGCCAGAATGACATCTACTAATTAGGGAGTAAAGAAGAATGAAGTAAAGTGCCACTGCTCAATCACCAAGAAAGTAGATGAAGTCTGTGTAGGCGTGGGTGCAGTGCCCTGCCCTCCTGCTGCGAAACAAGGTCCTTCCGAATTGGCAGCATGATCGAGAACAGATGCTCATGCCATGAGTTCCTGGTATATCACTCTCCTTAGCCATCTGGAGCCACTAGAATGGCTTGGGCCCAGTCACTCCTAACCTTTTTCAGAACTCAGGGCGAGAGAGGAACTAGGGATGAAGTAGTGAAAGGGGTCTGCTGCGGACCCAATCGTGATCCAGCAGCCACCACTGCAGGTCCTTTGCTGTCTCCTTTGAAATCTGTAGTGGGGCGACATCCCCCTCCCCCTCCCCATGCTGTGCCCACTGGGACTCCAGGTCCCATTGCTGAGCCCGCATATGCCACCTAGCATGCTTGAACACAACGATGCAGAAGGTCATCAGTCTGAGGAGTCGTAAAATAATAGAGATCCAGGACAGATGCTCAAACATTGGGACCATGGCCCGAATGTCCTGAAGTCTCCACTCTGGGGGAAAGCACGAAACAGCAACATGTCCAGAATAGCTCCCAAAAAAGGGGGCGCGTGAAGGAGTCAGGTGTGACTTCAGCACGTTGATATTGAACCCCAAGGATGTCAAAGGGTTTGCTGTATTCTGGAGGTGTGTGACAACTGCCTGGACAAGCCTGCCTTTACCTGCCAGTGATGGAGGTAGGCAAAATCTGGTACCCCCCCCCCCACCCCAACCTTAGTAGTTGTGCTGAAACCACAGCCAATAATTGAGAACACCTGAGGCGCTCTGGTGACACCAAAGGGGAGCAGAGCGTACTGAAACTACTCTCACCTCACAGTGAACTGCAGGTACCACCTGTGGGTGAAAGGACGGGGCTATTAGTGTCCTGGTGGTCCAACTCTACCATCTAATCTCCATAGTCGAGGGCAGACAAGACCTGGGCTAGGGTGAGCATCTTGAATTTATCTTTTCTCAGACAAGCATTGAAAAGGCAACTGTCTAAATCAGGACGAAGGCCTCCATCCTTCTTCGGCACCAGAGAGTAGCGGGAGTAATAAGCAGTTCCCCTCTCTATGGTTCCTTTGGGAGGAAGGGCATGCTCTTCCTTCTGTAAAACAGACAGATGTTCCTCCGTCAGCTGTTCTGAGAGCAGTGCACGGTTTGGTAGAGTGAAAATAAACAGGAGAGCATACCCCTGCCAGAAAATTTGCAGGACCGACTTGTCTTCAGTGATTGCTTGCCTTTCAACAGAAAATGCTGCATCCTGTCTCCAACAGGGTTGCTGTGTGTCTGATAGGACCCACTTAAAGAGTTTTTTCAGCTCTGGTAGCTGGCGATTGGGCTGATCGCTGCCCCTGTTGTCTATAGGAGTTGCAGTCACAAGAAGGCTGTAGGGTCGGCTGAGCTGGCTGCACAGGCTGGCGTTGGGTTTAAAGTGCTCGAGGGCTGCCTGCTTTATCACCAAACAGGCAAGAGCCACTGATGGGCAAGTTCATTAGGGATGACTGGACATTCCCAGAGATGCCAGTAGATCTCATCCAGGCATATTTCCCGAGTCAAAGTAACACAAGAAGGGAGTGAAGAGGTCATGCTCAAAAGAGCAGAAGAGGTGGATAAGTCCTCCTCAAGTTATATTGCCAAAAAACAAAGGGATCCACCCTTATGGGAAAGTATAGAAGTGTTCCTCCAGACTACGTGTGTTTCCTACAATGGAGGAAAGCACACAGCTGTGTTTAAATACCCCTCACCCACCAAAAGGACCCTTGGTGGCATGCTTCATCATCAGGGTCTTCCCGTCCCGCTGCGGGACAGGGCGTGCTGCGACCTACAACTACGTGGGAGCACTGGTTATGAAAAACAATACTGTGTGTGGTGTAGGAGTGTGAGTGGAAGGGTCAGAAGTGAAAAATTAAAAAAATACCTGGCTCCGTGGAAAAAATAAATTTTATTGTTCCTTTGAGCTGGAATCGTTAAAAGTGGGGAATGAGATGGATACTATGCTTTAATGAGCAGTGTCTCCTGTGTCGACATGTTTCGAAACCCTCCCCAGGCTTCTCATCAGGACCTGGAAGAGATCCCTTCTACACTCAAATCAAAACAACTGTGTATTTACATATAATCCTAAGTGGTGCACAAATTTAACATGCACAGTATACTATACCCCAGTAGGTATATTGCTGAATGGGTTTCTTATATCGCCCAGATAATACCCCATGAGCCTTCAAAACAGGAGGGAAGGGGTACCTATAGTCACACAAATGCACAAGTTATTTACCTCCGGTAAGGATATATCTGTAAGAAACATTAGTTAGTGATAGATTCCTTACCTTAGAATTACCCCCAGGCGTCAGACTGGATCCGGAAAGTTTGTCAGCAGTACCCCTGCGCTTCGGAAGGTGGCGTTGTGCGGCTCTGCGTCCGTCGTTGGCGTCGTGGTCGCCGAGATGTAGTCGCGGCAGCTACTTAGACGCCGCCCTCGCGGGCTGACGTCAGTTCTGTACACAACTTTCCGCGCCAGGAAAGCAGAGCCATGCAAGATACTGACCACTAGTGCATTGAAACTAGGGCCCTGAAAGGGATGACCTTAACCCTAGAAATCAGTTCGCAGAACGGGGAGGATGGATGGGGCGGTAAGGAATCTATCACTAACTAATGTTTCTTACAGATATATCGTTACCGAAGGTAAGTAACTTGTGCATCTGAAAGAAACACGTTAGTGATAGATTCCTTACCTTAGAATAGATACCCCAGCAATACCAACCCCGGTGGTGGGTCTGCGAACCAAGATCACACCAGAAAGTCCCGGAGAACAGAACGGCCGAAGAAGCCGTCTCTCCGGACTTGGCTGTCCAGGCAATAGTGCTTAGTAAAAGTGTGCAGCGAGGCCCACGTAGCTGCCTGACCGATGTCTTGTAAGGGGACACCACGTCCCAACGCCGTAGTGGCAGCCGTCGCCCTGGTAGAATGGGCGCGCAGCCCCAACGGAGGCTCCTTTGCCAGAGAATAACGGGCTTTAATACACAAGACGACCCATCTGGAGATAGTCTGCTTGTGTACGGCCCGACCTTTCTTGGCGCCAACGTAGCCAACAAAGAGCTGGTCATCCACCCGGAACTGTTGGGTGCGACTCAGGTAAAATGAGAGTGCACGTTTTGGGTCCAGACGGTGGAGCCTCTCTTCCTCTCTGGAAGGATGCGGAGGCTGAAAGAAGGTGGGCAAAGTGATGGTCTGCCTAATGTAAAAGGCAGTAACAACCTTCGGCATAAAGGATGGACGTGTCCGGAGGACAACCTTGTCCGGAAGGACAGACAGAAAAGGAGGTTTAACAAGAAAGAGCCTGGAGCTCACTCACTCTCCTAGCAGAGGTGATGGCAACCAGGAAAGCAGTCTTCACAGTTAACAAACGAAGAGGACAGTTGTGAAGAGGCTCAAAAAGGGAGCGCACATTAAGTATGTGAGAACCAGGTTCAAGTCCCACTGTGGCATTACAAAGGGAACAGGAGGAAAAAGGTGAGTAATGCCTTTGAGGAATCTGTTAACAACAGGGGACTTGAAAAGAGAGGGCTGATCAGGGAGCCTGAGAAAGGCCGAAATAGCAGAAAGGTAGCCCTTGATAGTGCCCAGAGCAGAGCCCTGCGGGGCCAAAGAAAGAAGGAACAGCAGGACCTCGGAAAGAGGGACAGAAAGGGGATCCACAGCCTTTGCTGTGCACCATGCCACAAACTTGTTCCACTTGCAGGCGTATACCAACTTAGTGGAGGGACGCCTGGCTGCCAGAATGACATCACAGACTTCAGGAGGCAAGTCGAAAGGAATCAACTGCCGCCGCTCAATCTCCACGCAAAGAGGTGGAGACTGGACAGGTTCGGGTGGAGGACCGTCCCCTGCTGCTGCGACAGAAGATCCTCCCGAAGAGGCAGTCGGATCGATGGTCATACTGAGTAGCTCGGGATACCAAACTCTTCGAGCCCAGTCCGGAGCCACAAGAATGACTTGGGCCCAGTCGCGCCTGATCTTCTTCAGCACTCTGGGCAGAAGTAGTATAGGCGGAAAGGCGAACAACAGACCACAACTCCACTCGCGACGAAAAGCGTCGCCGAGCGAGTGCCGCCTTGGAAATTCCAACGCGCAGAATTGCTGACATTGCGCGTTCTCTTCGGTGGCAAATAGATCTAACCAAGGCTCTCCCCACTGTTGAAAGAGCCCTGATGTTCCAGCCATGTCCAGAGGCGCAGAGCCTCCTGACATAGGGTCCACGACCCCACCCCGCCCTGTTTGTTGCAGTACCACATGGCGGTGGTGTTGTCTGAACACCTGCACTACTCTCCCCTTGACAGAGGGAAGTAATGCCTTCAGTGCAAGTTGGATCGCCCGAAGCTCCAGAAGGTTGATATGGAGCCTGGACTCCGCCGGAGACCAGAGGCCTCTGATCTCCGCCTCTCCTATGTGGCTGCCCCATCCCAGGAGGGACGCATCCATCACCACTGTGTGCTCCGGTTGGGGAAGGGAGAGGGATCTGCCATTGACCCAATGCCGGTTCGTGAGCCACCACTGCAGCTGTTGTGCAGTGCCCTCCGAGATCTGGACGTAATCGGACAGGTTCCCCTGATGCTGCGCCCACTGGAACTTCAGGTCCCACTGCAGAGCCCGCATATGCCATCTGGCATGAGTGACCAGCAGGATGCAGGAGGCCATGAGGCCCAGCAGCCTCAGGGTCATCCTGACCGAAACCCAGGATAGAGGCCGAAAGATCGGAATCCGAGCCTGAATATCCTGGACTCGCCGTTCGGGAAGATAGACCCGAAAGTGTGTTGTATCCAGAACCGCTCCGATGAAGAGGAGCTTCTGAGAGGGAATCAGGTGCGTCTTGGGCACATTGATGGAGAACCCCATCAAATGCAGGAGGTCGGCCGTAGTCTGGAGGTGGGAGACGACTGTCCGGGGTGAACCCACCTTCAACAGCCAGTCGTCGAGATAGGGGACGACTGGAACCCCTGATGTGCGCAGATGAGCTGCGACCACCGCCATCACTTTCGTGAACACCCGAGGGGCGCTGGTAAGGCCAAAGGGTAGCACGGTAAACAAAGTGCTCGTGGCCTACCGTAAACCGCAGGTAACGCCGGTGGGCCGGCAGGACGGGAATGTGGAAATATGCGTCCTGCAGGTCCAACGCTACCATCCAGTCTCCAGGGTCGAGGGCAGACAAGACCTGAGCCAGAGTTAACATCTTGAACTTCTCCTTCCGGAGGAAGCGATTGACGTCCCTGAGGTCCAAGATAGTACGCAGGCCCTTGTCCTTCTTGGGCACCAGAAAGCAGTGGGAACAACAACCACGTCCTTCTTCTGGCGCAGGAACGCGCTCGATGGCACCCTTGGCCAAGAGGGCCGCGACTTCCTGTTGAAGAAGTGCCAAGTGATCCCCCGACATGCGGTGGTACTGGGATGGCATGGCTGGAGGGGTAGTCTCGAAGGGGAGGGAGTAGCCCCTTCGGACTATTTGTAAAACCCACCTGTCTGAAGTGATGGTGTGCCAGTGGGGGAGGTGATGGCGAATCCTGCCGCCCAGTGGCGTTTGATGGGCCTGACAAACCGGACTAGGAAGGTTTGGAGGCAGTGGTGGCCGGGGTGGAGGTGGACTGACCCACCCGCTGGCCCCCTGACCCGCCTCGGCGGGTCCCACGTCCGCAGCCGCACTGTGACTGTTGCTGCACAGGCCTGTGGCTCTGAAGCGAACGTGTCGGGGCGTCCCTTCCGTGGTCACGAAAGGAGCGAAAAGCAGAAGGCGGAGGAGGGCGCGAGGCGGAAAGGCCCAGGCCGTAGCCCGAGAGTCCTTAAAGCGCTCAACGCACTATCCGCTTTGTTGCCAAAAAGGCGAATGCCATCAAAGGGCATGTCCATCAGGGTGTTCTGGACATCCCCAGAGAAACCAGTAGTCCTCAGCCAGGCGTGGCGACGGAGCACCACTGTCGTGGAAATCGCCCTGCCCAGCAAGTTGGCGGTGTCAAGGCCACATCGAATTGTGAACTTTGCTGCATCTCTCCCTTCAGCAATAGCCTGAGAGAGCACTGTCCGGGCCTCCTCCGGACACTGAGGCAGCACTTGTGCCACCGTATCCCACAGAGTGGGAATAACTGCCCAAGAGGCATGCGGTGTTCACAGACCGCAGCCCTGAACTGGCGGAAGAAAAAAAATGTCTTCCCAAATTCTTCCAGTTTCTTGGATTTCCTGTTCGGAGGTGCGGTAGGGAATGCGCTCGGGGACGCAGAGGCTTGGACAACCAAGCTCTCAGGGGTGGGGTGTTGGGAGAGGAAAAGGGGGGGGTCGCTTGGGGCCAGGCGATGGCGTCGGGCCGCGTTCCTATCCACAGGAGCCCCTGTGGTGGGCCTGGACCAGGTGCCCAAAAGAACATCTGAAAGTGCTTCATTAAAAGGCAGCAGTGGCTCCGCAGAGGTAGCCGCCGGCTGAAGCACTTCTGTCAGGTGGTTAGTCCTGACGGCCACTGTAGGGAGCTCGAGGTGGAGGGCCTCGGCCGCCCTACGCAACACCACTGCGTAGCTTGCACCCTCCTCCGTAGCCACGGTAGGAGGAGTGAGCATGCCAAGGTCAGGAGAGGTATCAAGAACACTGGCATCCCCCAGCTCCTCTGCCCAGTCCGGGTCTAACTCACATTGTGCTGCGAGAGGGTCCTCAGACCACTCCCAGTCCTCCCCTTCCTCCGAAGGCTGCTGAACAGGCCGAAAATAAGGAGGATGGACAAAGGGATAGAAAGGTCCCATCGGCGTCTGAATCGGCGTCGAGCGACGCCGTTCCGGCACCGTATCCACTTCGGGGCTGAAACCGGGGGCGACGTCGCCCGGTGGGCTGGGCGACGTCAGAAGTGGTGCCGGAGGAGTCAACGTCGGTGGAGGTGTCACGAGGTCAACCAGCGTCAACCGGGATCCAGGCCTGGATCCATGGGGGCCCTGCGGCGCCGGAGCCGACAGCGATGCCGGAGCCGCCGGCATTAAAAGGCAAGGACCCCCAGTCCCCGAAGGCGCACCAGCGGGGCCCGACAGCACAAAGAGGCGAGCCATGGCCGACAGAAATTCCTGCAGCTGGGCCGGAGTCGCCGACTGACCCGGGAAGGGCGGGTAGGCCGGCGGCGACTGTGTAGGCTCCGCTGGAGCCGCGGGGGTGGCACCACCCAGACCCTCAGCCACGACGGGAGGGGAAGTCTGAGAGCGATGGCGCTTCTTCAACTTCTTGAAGTGCTTCGTCTTACCTGACCCCGAGTGCGAAGACTTCGATCCCGACGAACGATGGTGATGGCTTCGCGACCGGTCCCTCGACCTCCCACGGGACCTTGAGCGGTGCGGAGCAGACTGCCGAACTTCAAGCAACTTTCGGGACCGCTCCCGCAAAGTCTTTGGGGTCGTGGCCCGGCAGTCGGGGCACGACTTGGGGTCGTGGTCGCGCCCCAGGCAGTAAAGACACATGCGGTGCGGGCCCGCCACCATGCGATGACAGTCCTCGCAGGACTTGAAGCCGGGCATCCCTACTGCACCAGGAGTCGATCGACTCGAAAAACAGAGACAAAAAGGCCTTGAAAAACTCAGTCAAAAAATGACTGGGGGTACCGCTCTCTGGATCTGCGCTTGCTGGCGCGGAAAAAGAAAGAACGGACGTCAGCGCGCGAGGGCGGCGTCTAAGTAGCTGCCGCGACGTCATCTCGGCAACCACGACGCAAACGACGGACGCGGAGCCGCACAACGCCACCTTCCGACGCGCAGGGGTACTGCTGACGAAAACTTTCCGGATCCAGTCTGACACCTGGGGGTAATTCTAAGGTAAGGAATCTATCACTAACGTGTTTTTCAGATATCAAGGTTACCTCCTCACCAGGACACTGCCTCGCCGCGGCTCAGCAATATACCTACTGGGGTATAGTATACTGTGCATGTTAAATTTATGTGCACCACTTAGTTAGGATTATATGTAAATACACAGTTGTTTTGATTTGAGAGTAGAAGGGATCTCTTCTAGGTCCTAATGAGAAGCCAGGGGAGGGTTTCGAAACATGTCGACACTGCTCATTAAAGCATAGTATCTCCATCTCATTCCCCACTTTTAACTATACCAGCTCAAAGGAACATTAAAATTAATGTTTTCCACGGAGCCAGGTATTTTTTAATTTTTCACCATTCACTCACTTCTGACACTTCCACTCACACTCCTACACCACACATAGTATTGTTTTTCATAACCAGTGCTCCCACGTAGTCGTAGGTCGCAGCACGCCCCGTCCCGCACCGGGGCGGGAAGACCCCGATGATGAAGCATGCCACCAATATTTCCCGAGTGTCACACTGGTGCCAAATGTGAATTTTGCCACACAGCAGGCAGCCATACTAAACGGCTAGATTAAGACTGGGGTGTAAGTCCTCTGGTACAGCAGTAGTACCTGAGCGACAGTCCTAAAAGGCATAAGTGTATACGTTCAATAGACAGCCAGCTTTGACAAACCTTAAGGCCAAACTGGTGGAGAACATGCATTGCCCAAAAGTTTCAAAGTGTTATTTGACTATCTTGCCGGTGGGGTTGTAGGGAACACGTTTGGCTTGACCCTGCTTCTGGAAGCTGGATCGCCCGGGTAGGGCGGAGGCGCTTTGCTATCTACCTATTTACCAGAGGTCCTCAACACTGCTTTGCCCATGTCCCAAGAAAATTGTACATGCGAGCCTAATTAGAAGGCAATAGGGTCTCTGTAGTAGTCTGTCCGGGTTGGAGGATCTTGCCCCCATAATAGGCAATTGGAGGTCAAGAACCTCAGCAGCCCTTCGCATCACTACTCTGAGGGAGGCACTTTCCTCAGTAGCTGGCTCTGGTGAAGAGACCTGTCCAGTGTACGGCTAAATATCCAGTCCATTGGCATCTTTAGCTCAACATACCAGTTATCTTCAGTGAATGGTTGAGCAAACTCATCACCTTCATCACAGAGATCATCATCAGACTCAGTTCTGAAAAGATTATGAAAGATCTGAGCCCTTCCTTGAGGTAAGGGCAAAGTTCAGTGGTCTGATGGGTTGCCAAAAAGTAGCAGCCCAGTGGGATCAGGGAATTTCCTCGATTGAAATGGAAGCGGAGTTAGATCGGAGTCACAGAGCACTATGTGTTGAGCTTCATTGTTCCGAGTCGGCATTGGCGCCAATGTCCGCGGCCAACATGGGTTGTGGCTACAAGACAGACGTCCCTACCAGAGGCGGTACAGGACCCGAAATGGGTCCAGAAGTTCCATCTCGCAATGAGGGAGGACCGACCATTGGAGTCCAAGTCTGAGGTCCTGGCAGTTCCTTTGGACCAGAAAGCGGCGTGCAGAAGAGATGCAGCATAGCTTCACAGAACTCCTGGATTTGCTGCGGAGTTGTCGAAGGACCCGGAAACTCTGGTTTCTGGGAGTATGAATCAGCTTTCTAAGGAGTTCGGGAGAGAGAGACACGTTTACCCACTTGCGGTTTCTCACAGGTTTGAGAGTGGAGGGAAGCGGACCAGTTTCACTTGGATTTCTTGTGCTTCTTTTTGGACTTACCCGATGACTTCGACCGTGACAAAGATCTGCTGTGGAAACTACTTCATGAACAGGACCTTCCCCTCACGGCGTGGAGCCTTCTGGTGTTTGGTGACATACAGATTCACCTGATGGTCCCGAATGGCTTCGGATTGATAAAGGCGCTGTCACTAGAGGCCTTGAAGTTGTAGTCCAAACCCAAAACATCAAAGAAAAACATGGTGGGGATGAGTCAAAGACATTTGCTTGCAACAGACCCTACAAGGTTTGAACCCAATGGTTTTAGGAGGCAACATTGTCCTTTGCACACTAGTATTGAAGGTTAAATTTAAAGAAATGAGTCTTGTGAAGAGACGAGGGGTAGCTCCAGATCCAGTGGTAAGGAAAGAAAGGACCAGACATCAGCTCACGTGAGTGGTGCTTATATGTGGCTCCACTCGTCACTTCCATGTCAGTGTGAAGTCGCACAATGCCACCTACTGCGCGCAGGGGTACTACTCGAAAGTTTTTGGGATCTAGTTCTCCATCTGGAGAGTATTCAAAAGGTGAAGAATCTGCAGTTAGAAGCATCTATCAGATGGGACATTCATTCTGATACTGTGAAGATCACCAGGTCCACAGTAGGTAAAAAAGCAGCATTGCATGGCTCAGCAACTGTTCACTCATTATTTATATTGAAGATAAATATTTACATTAGAATCGCAAATAATGAATACTAGTTATTAAATTATAAAAAAGTGTGCCTGCACAATTACACAGGTTCCAAGGAGTGAAGTCCAATGTATACCTACTGGGAGACCAGATTTTCAGGATAACCACAGACTGTGTGAATGACTGCCATTTAGATTATTTTCTTGTAAACTTATTTTGTGTGGATATCACAAAAAAACTGGAGGCAGCCCTCCTGGGAAATTGTGGTCTATGTCAGTAAGATGAGTTTGTTGAGTGTGTGCCTCAAACTGTTTGGGTCATACGATAGTGACATTGGTATAAATTGTCCCGATTGCTAATTAATTTGGACAAAATGACAAAGCAATTCTTCTCTAGCCAGTTTTGGTAAAACTTGTTGTGCTCCTTGTACAGTTTTCAAAGGCTGAATGGGGAGTTCTGCTGAAAGAGATACAAACCACAAGACACTTTGAAAGAAATACCCTTTAATCTGGCATTTCCAAGGACAAGTCAATCATACAGGCAAACAAAAACCTATGAATACAAAAACAAAAGAATGATAAGTTACCTACAAGGCTGCAGAGGAAGGAAAGGACAGAAGATAAATAGTATTGTTGGGGAGCTTTCTTCCCCGACCTGGTTTCACATATTAACATGTAAAGAATCCCAAGAGCATGGTATTAATTTGTAAACTGGTAAGACTGATGGCCAGATCTTTGCACTGTCGTTCCAACATCCATTCCTCCAGTGTAGGCCAATCTTTTCAAATGCAAAGTGAAACGTCCCACTAAGCTCCCAGAGGCATAGATGATTAGTGAGAAGACCAGCATCACATTTCAATAGGGAACTTTTGTCATATAAATTGATCACAGTTCATGATAAACTCGAAAGCGTTCAAATTCTCCAAACATCATTAAGATGCAGTTATGCTCTGTATCTTACGTTTTCAAAGAAAGGAGAGTGAAATCGCTTCCATAGGAAGGAAAAAAAGAGAACTGCCCACAGGAAACAAATGCTTATATAGCTTCTGGATCCATTCAAGTTTGTCAAAAACTGGGTACACCAACCATTTTTAGTCTACCGATTCACCAATCAGCCTGCTTATCAGGACTAATTTCTGTAGCTGCACTGCTCAGAAGACACTAGACACAGTCTCTGGTATGCAACAGTGCTACAGACACAGCCAGATCATATGTGCAAAGTTCTATGGTGTAAAACCGAATAAAGTTTAATCAAACAGGGACCCTATGGCCAAATGTTAACACTCTACCAAGTGCTGAGGTATGGCAGCATCAAATGCCAACACTTGTTAATTTTTTCTGCAGGGTGTGGGCTGGGTGAAGGCATGAACTTTTAAGGCTGACATACTGGGTGTAGGGATGAAGGTGCGTACTCCGCTTCCAAGTTATTTTGAAACCATGTTTCTCCCATATTTTGTACCATCACGTTTTCTAATGTATTGGTACGAAGTGTGTCATTGCTAACACTGCACAAAAGTTTATAGCATATTTAAAATGTGTCAAATTGCAATGTAAGACGATTGCTTCTCCAGCTGATCCTTTGAAATAATTAAAAGCCGTGACCTCACTTTTGAGAATAGGAGCTTGTAGAACCTAAACATAAATACACTGATTAAAATACAGGGAACTGTGTCAAATATTTTTTGAGGTTGCATTCAAATGTGACCCAACAATAAGTATCTACCAATGAATATTGGGATGTAATTAGCCTCAGTTTTTAGAAACCACATTCGGCTAGTTCACACTGGACTTTTTTCTTGAAAAAGAACCCAGTACTTAAGATTTCTGGTCCTCCACTTAGTGACTCCCACAAACAACAATCCTTGGTTTGGAATGGTGGTGTACTGAAGAGGTGTGTAGATATGTTACGGCACAGACGATCAAAGAGGTAACTGGGAAATCTTTCACTGAAAAAATATAAAAGTCAGAGCGGCACTCTTGCAGCTCCAAATTGTTGAACTAATCAAATGACCCTCAAGAACCTTGGTATGTACATAGTCCATCTGGTGGAAGGGACATTAAGATGTCTGACAAGGAGCTTCGTGATATTGGTGGCGATTACGAGTGTAATCATGTTCATCTTCGTGGTAGGCCTCTCCATTGTATTGCCGCTTCTGTTGGGCGTGTGGATCAAAGTCAGTTAATTTCACCTCCTCCATATCCTCTGTAGTCATGAACTCCACCTGAGCTGGTAAATAGTCTTGTAACTGCCGCAGGCTGTCTGTAGGAAGCCAACCAGTCTCCGGGAACTTTACCTGGGAAGACAGATATTATTGCAAAAAGTTTATATCCACTTGGAACCCATCATTTACACTCGGACTTAAAAAGCTTTCACAGAAGGAACCAGTGCATTGTGAACAGATCAGTGACCCTTCAAAAACAAAGCCATAAAGTTACAACAGTTACAAGTCTGAAAGGTTTCACTCAAACCCATTGCTCTCAGAAGGTCTTAAATGCTTTAAAGTGTGGGGGCTTATAACTTTAATAATTGTCAGTGATATACGTTGCGTGCAAAAACAAAACAAAGAGCAACACGCATAAATGCACAGAACAAGATAGTTTGTAAAACTGAAGCCCAATTAAAATGTTCGATTTTTGCAACATATGAAACAATTGCAAACCGGTCTCTTCTCTTAGACTAGACAGAGTGAAATAGTGGAGTAGGTTCAGGTCTTGCAGTTTTGCGTGAAATAGTTCTATTGAGGGACATGCAAGTGCACCTTCGGCATAGTAGAATGTGTGCTTAAGTACCAATGGACTTTTCAACATGGTTCTAGCAGCTACAAGTAACTAAACACAGTATACAAGTCTAAATGGTAAGATCTAACAGTTCTTTTGTCAATTGTACAGATTTCATGGTTCCAAACTTTTTATTAAAGTTTCCTAGCATACATATACCTCACCTACATCCCATGTGAGGGGGAAACTTGCGGGTGAGAATCAACTTAGGAGAGAACCAGTGGGACAGGAGGAGGAAATAAAAGAGGAGTGGGGGTCAGGGAGGCGAGGGGGGTAATGGAGAGGAGATGGGGTAAATGACAACGTGCAAATAACTTGTGTGGACGAGATCATGATAAAGTAGGAGGGAGTCACCTGCAGGGTGAAAAAATTCCCTTGCAGTCACATAGCGAGGGGGGCTCAGTTGTTACGAGTCGAAGGACCCGGAGGTTTCTTCCTGACAAAATTAAAACAGATAGCAACTTCTGTTGAAATGGCATGTTAACACAAACTAGAAATGGATCTGCTAAAGGCCCAAGACCAGAACTAAAATCATTTACAAATATTAAAGCAAACAAAAAAATATCCTACATTAAAAACCATGGGATGGTAATTTTTATTTTACGGAGTTTTATATAGCACGAACTTGACCCGAAGGTATCAGAGCGCTTTACACAGCACCAGTTGCGTTACATGAGGACACATTCATTTTTTGTTAGGCACGGGGAGATTAAGTGATTTGCCCAGAATTACAGGCTGTTCAGCGTCGTTGCAGAGACTCTAACCCAGTTCCCCAGATTCGAGGACGACCGCCCTAGCCGTTAGGCCAACTCCTCTCCCCAAGAAAGTAAAAAGTGCAGATCGGAGGAAAAATTAAACAAAACCCCAGGGTTCCAGCAGTCTTTTGGTCTACCACAAGTGCCCATGCAAAGATAAAGACATGAAGATAGAATGAGTGGACGGTTAAGGAAGAAAAGCAAAATAGGGGCAAGTAGTAATGGGTACGGACTACTATACTGAAGAAAGCAGAGCGGGATAGTCATATGAAAGGGAGTGGAAATGAAACTAAGGGCAGAGGGAAACAAGGGGCATAAATGCAGGCTTCCACTAATTAAAAATCAAATTTAAATAAAACCTGAACAGACAGGCGGAGTGGGGTTTTCAAAGACGGAAACTGCCTTGACAGGTGGATTATCAAAAGATTCCTTTAGCATGATGTGGAAGAAGAACTGAATAGTAGATTGGGTGGGGGAGAAGGTAAACAATAAAAACAGACAAAAAAAAAAAACAACAAACACAAAAAGGAAAAGAGATTGGAGTTATTTTACCAATCTAGACTACGCAATCTACTGTGAAAATGAAATGCTCTCACCAGGGCTGTCTTCTCAAGATAATACAGATCAGATTTCCATACAGTGATAACCTGAAAAGGATTATGCTACTTACCCAGTAAGCATCTGTTCTTGGCATACAGAGTTGTAGATTCACATGCTTTGCATACTTCTGCCATCTAGTGTTGGGTCCGGCTGTTTGCAAGTTGTTTTTCTTTGAAGAAGTCTTTCCTAGTCATGAGGTAAGGTGACTCCTCCTTTCAGTGATAGTGTGCATGGGCATCGACTCATTGTTAGATTGTTTTTCCGCAAGAGGTTGAGAATGGAGTAAGTGTAGTACAGAGATGTCCATGCTTTTGCAATATAAATAATTCAAAACTTGAACAGCTACAGGTGCCCTGGGAGGTGGAAGGGTGCATGTGAATCAACAGCTCTACATGCTAAGAACAGATGCTTACTGGGTAAGTAGCATAATCCGTTCGAGACATGCGTGCTGTAGATACACATGCTTTGCATAGACTATATAGCAGTATTCTCCCAAAGCGGTGGCTAACCAGTAGATGTTGCAGCTGTTTAAAAAAGTGTTTTAGCACTGCTTGGCCTACATTGGCTTGTTGACGTGCTAACCCATCCACACAGTAATGTTTGGTAAAAGTGTGTGGTGTGGACCATGTTGCTGCTTTACAAATGTCAGCTATAGGGAGGTTACCTAAAAAAGTTACTTCCCTTCGGTAACGCATTATCTGGTAGAGACCATCTAGCTGCAGATTCCTTACCTTTGAATTTCCCAGGCGTCAGGCTGGATCCGGAAACTTTTGCTGAGCAATACCCCTTGCGCACGACGTCGGGTGACTCCATTCGGGTCCAGGCGCGCGGACGGCAGTACTTTTCGTTTTTCCATGCCAGAAGCGCAGAGACACGAAGTGACTGACGTAAACGTGTGCAAAACTAGGGCCCTGAAAGGGGAGTAACCCTAGACCTACTACATCAGTCCGCAAAGCAGGGAGGCATGGGTGGGGCTGTAAGGAATCTGCAGCTAGATCGAGTCTCTACCAGATAATGCGTTACCGAAGGTAGGTAACTTGTTCATCTGATAGAGACTTCTAGCTGCAGAATCCTTACCTTTGAATCAGATACCCAAGCCAGACCATCCCGGCGGTGGGTTGTGGACTCATGGACTAGGCTAAAAAGTCTTGCAGGACTGAATGGGCAAAGTGCCCGTCCCTGCGCACTTGACCGTCAAGGCAATAATGTTTTGCGAACGTGTGCAATGATGCCCACGTCGCTGCCCGACAGATGTCTTGGACTGGGACACCCCGTGCCAAGGCCGTAGTCGCAGTCTTTCCCCTGGATTAGTGGGCTCTTAATCCCTCAGGGGGCTGCTTCTTCGCCAAGGCATAACAGATTTTAATGCAGAGAACAACCCAGCGAGAGATGGTTCTTTTCTGCATGGCCTTCCCCTTCTTTGCTCCCACATACCCCACAAAGAGTTGGTCATCCACCCGGAACTCTTGTGCGGTCAAGGTAGAACAACAACGCTCTATTTGGGTCCAGTCGACGGAGACGCTCCTCTTCCTTAGAGGGATGTGGGGGGGCAAAGAAGGTGGGCAAAGTGATGGGCTGACCCAGATGGAATTGGGTCATACCCTTTGGTAAAAAAGATGCCCTGGTGCGAAGCACCACCTTGTCCTGAAAGGACATAAAATAAGGAGGTGAGCTAAATAACGCCTGTAACTCACTCACCCTCTGGGCCGATGTAATCGCCACTAAGAAGGCTGTTTTGATGGTCACCAGTAGGAGGGGACAATTATGCAAAGGCTCAAAAGGAGCGCACATCAAATGCGTGAGGACCAAATTAAGGTCCCATTGTGGCATAATAAAGGGCGTGGGTGGAAACAAGTGAACCAGCCCTTTTAGAAATCCATTTACAATAGGAGATTTAAAGAGAGAAGGTTGGTCTGGCAGCCGCAAAAAAGCAGACAGAGCAGAAAGGTTGGGAGTTCCCAAAGCAGAGCCCTGCTGGGCAAGGGTCAGAATGAATAAAAGTACAGTAGAAAGAGGATCAGTATAACAGAATAATAGAAATTTCTGCCAACGGCAGGCGTATACCTACTTAGTGGAGGGCCGCCTGGCCGCCAGAATAACATTACAGTCCTCGGGAGGAAGGTCAAAAGCCATCAACTGCCGCCGCTCAATCTCCACGCATGGAGGCGCAGAGTTGACAGGTTCGGGTGGAGAACCCTCCCCTGCTCCTGCGACAGAAGATTCTCCCGAATGGGCAGCCTTATCAAAGGATCTACACTCATGCTCAGAAGCTCTGGATACCAAACTCTCCTTGCCCAGTCCGGCGCCACAAGGATGACTTGGGCCCGGTCGCTCCTGATCTTCAGAAACCTGGGCAGGAGTGGTATGGGCGGAAAGGCGTACAACAGGCCTGAGCTCCACTCGCGACGAAATGCGTTGCCGAGCAATAGCCGCCTTGAAAACTCCAGCGCGCAGTACTGCTGACATTGCGGGTTCTCTTCGGAGGCGAACAAATCTAACCAAGGTTCTCCCCACTGCTGAAAGAGACCTTGCGCCACCTCTGACTGGAGACGCCATTCGTGATCCGCTAGGCATCGACGGCTGAGATAGTCTGCCCTGGCGTTCAGGGAACCTGCCAGGTGTTGAACCACCAGGGTTCTGCTCTGATGTTCCAGCCACGTCCAGAGACGCAGGGCCTCTCAACAAAGGGTCCATGACTCCACCCCGCCTTGCATGTTGCAGTACCACATGGCGGTGGTGTTGTCCGTGAACACCTGCACCAACTTCCCCTTGACAGAGGGAAGAAATGCTTTCAATGCCAAGCGAATCGCTCGGAGCTCCAACACGTTTATGTGGAGCCCCGTCTCCGCCGGAGACCAGGGACTCCTAATCTCCATCTCTCCCAAGTGGCCGCCCCATCCCAGAAGTGACGCATCCGTCACGATTGTGAAATCCGGTTGAAGAAGGGAGAGAGGTCTGCCTTTGACCCAATCTCGGTTCGTTAACCACCACTGCAGATCCTTCGCAGTTCCTTCCGAGATCTGAACCAAGTCGGTGAGATGTCCCTGATGCTGTGCCCATTGGAACTTCAAGTCCCACTGCAGAGCCCGCATATGCCATCTCGCGTGTCTTACCAGCAGGAGGCCATGAGGCCCAACAGCCTCGGAATCAACCTCACCGAAACCAGGATAGAGGCTGAAATATCGGAATCATAACCTGAATATCCTGGACTCGCTGCTCGGGAGGATAAGCCCAAAACTGCACTGTGTCCAGAACAGCTCCGATGAGAGTGTCTGAGAAGGAGTCGGGTGTGACTTCGGCACGCTTAGAGAGAACCCCAGCGAATGCAGGAGGTCTGCCGTAGTCTGAAGGTGGGAGACGACTGCCTGGGACGAGGACGCCTTCAACAGCCAGTCGTCGAAGTAGGGGGAAGACTGAAACCCCTAACCTCCGTAGATGAGCTGCAACCACCGCCATCACCTTGGTGAACACCCGAGGGGCACTGGTAAGGCCGAAGGGGAGCACACGGTAAACAAAGTGCTCATAGCCTACCTTGAACCGTAGGTAACGCCTGTGGCCCGGCAGGATGGGAACGTGAAAATAACCATCCTTCAGGTCCAGCGCTACCATCCAGTCTCCTTGGTCTAAGGCAGCAAAGACTTGAGCCAATGTGAGCATTTTGAATTGCTCCTTTTTGAGGAAAAGATTGACGGTCCAAAGATTCAAAATAGGCCGAAGACCCTTGTTCTTCTTTGGAATCAGAAAGTAGTGGGAATAACAGCCACTGCCTACTTCTGAAACTGGACCCTTTCTATAGCTCCTTTGGCCAAAAGAGCCGTAACTTCCTCTTGCAGCAGTTTTAAGTGATCCTCCGCCAGCCGTTCCTGAAGTGGCAGAATAGTAGGAGGAAAGGAAAAGAAGAGAATAGCCCTCCTGGACGATCTGCAAGACCCACTTGTCTGTTATAGATCTCCAGCGGGGGAGATGATGACGAATTCTCCCACCCACTGTAGTGTGGTCCTGCAGAATCAGCCTAGGAGTGCTTGGAGGCTGCAGCTGCTGGGGCAGTGTGGCGGACGACTTCTGACCTCCATTCTGAGGACGGAATGTACCGCGTCCACGCACGGCTTGGGAAGTCTGTGCGGGACGGTGGCTAGGATAGGGCTGATACGGCTGGAAACTCCTTCCGTTGCCACGAAAGGGGCGAAAAGAAGACTGGCCACGAGGAGTGGAGGAGAGGCCCAAGGAACTGGCCGTAGCTCGAGAGTCCTTGAACCTGACCAGGGCCGAGTCGCCTTTTCCCCAAAAAGGCAGGTTCCATCAAAGGGCATGTCCATCAAATTGGCTTGGACATCCCCCGAGAAGCCAGAAGTACGAAGCCAGGCGTGGCACCTCAAGGCCACTGTCAATGAAATAGACCTGCCCAGCGAATCGGTCGTATCCAAACCACACCGAATGGTGAATTTTGCCGCATCTCTCCCTTCCTGGACAGCCTGGGAGAGCACAGCCTGGGCCTCCTCGCAGCACTTGCGCTACCGTCTCCCAAAGAGTGGGAGAAACGGCCCAAAAAGCATGCAGTATTCACCGACCGCAATGCCAGACTGGAGGAAGAAAACATCTTCCCCAAAGAGTCCAGTCTCTTGGATTCCCTATCCGGAGGGGCGGAAGGGAATGCACCCTGAGAAGTAGAGGCCTGCACCACCAAACTTTCTGGGGTGGGGTGTTGGCTGAGGAACTTTGGGTCGCCCGGTGCTGGGCGATGGCTGCATGCAATCGTCCTGTTCACAGGAGCCCCTGTGCTAGGTTTGGACCAAGTTCCTAGTAGGACGTCCGTAAGTGCCTCATTAAAGGGCAAAAGGGGTTCAGAGGTGGAAGCCCCAGGTTGAAGCACTTCGGTCAGGAGATTAGTCCTGACCTGCACTGAGGGCAGCTCCAGTCCAAGGACCTCAGCTGCCCTCTTAACCACCATAGCATAGGACGCCCCCTCCTCCGTAGCCACTGTCGGTGGAGAGAGCATGCCAGAGTCTGGGGAAGTATCCAGGCCACTGGCTTCCCCAAGTTCCCCATACCAGTCCATAGTCTCCTCAGACACATCCTGGTTCTCCAAGGGGTCTCCAGACTCCTCCCATTCCTCTCCTGAGCCTAGCATGTCTACAAAGTGCTCAGGCGACAACATAGAACCCCTGGGTTCTGTCGACGTCGGAATCGGTGTCGCTCGACGCCGTTCCGGCTCCGTGTCGTCGGGGATGAGGATGGAGCTTGCGCCACCGACAGCTGCCGGCGACGCCACTGGCACTGACTTCGGGTTCGAAGTCGGGGAAGGTCGCATTGGTACAACCGGCGTCGAACCGGATCCGTGATCGGACCCCTGAGGCCCCACCGGCGCCGTGGCCGACGAACCCAATGGGGCCCCACCCGACTATGCAGGGCCAGAGGGCTCACCAACGGGGTTGTTCCGCTCAAATATGCGGCGCATGGCCTCGTAAAAATCCTTAATTTGAGCGGGAGTCGCTCCCGGAAATGGAGGGAGGTGCGAAGTCGACTCTGGCTCCAGCTCCGCAGAACCGTGCCTAGAGCGTCGGTGCTCCTTACCTCTCTTGACGACAGACGCCAGTTGAGGTGAAGTCTGAGTCCGCTTGGACTTCTTCTTCTTCTTGTGCCTCTTCCCTGAGTGTCCAGATGACCTCGAATGGTAGGAAGAGGACTTAGGGCTCCGAGAGCGATCCTGCGACCTACTCTTCTTTGAACGGGATCGTGACCTCCTCAGAGTCTCGCTCAACTGTGTCGACTGCCGGGCCGCGAGCAACTTCAATGCCCGCTCCCTCAAGGTCTTCGGAGCCATCGTCCGGCAGTCTGAACGCGACTTCGAATCGTGGACGCGTTCAAGACACCACAGACATACACGGTGGGGATCGGTAACCGGCATCGTGCGGGAACAAGTCCCGCACGGTTTAAAACCTGCCTTCCTACCCAACATCCCTCGCACACGAAGTCGTCAAAAATTGCGACAAAAGTCGAGAAAAAAACCTGCCAAAAAGCGGCAGAGGGGTAGCTCTTCCCGGATCGGCGCTTAACTGGCGCGGAAAGAAATGAACTGACGTCCGTGCGCCTGTGTGGCGTCTATGTAGGCACCGCGACGTCATACTAGACGCCATTGACGACACGCGGAGCCGAATGGAGCCACCTGACGTCGCGCACAAGGGGTATTGCTCAGCAAAAGTTTCCAGATCCCGCCGGATGCCTGGGAAATTCAAAGGTATGGAATCTGCAGCTAGAAGTCTCTATCAGATGCTCCTATTTTACGAGTGAAATGTGCTCTAGGAGGTATAAAGTTCTTTCGCTTTAGTGTAGCAGGTTTGAATTGACTTAACAATCCATCTTGCAATACCAGATTTAGAAATGGGATTGCCTTTGTGAGGTGTAGCAAATGCAACAAACAGTTGTTTTGCTTTGCAAACATCTTTTGTTCTTTCAATGTAGTACAATAGTGCTCTTCCGACATCAAGAGTATGAAGAGCTCGTTCTGCTACCGAATCAGGTTGAGGAAAGAACACAGGCAACTCAACGGATTGGTTGATATGGAAAGCAGAAACCACTTTGGGAAGGAACTTTGGGTTGGTGGGAAGAACTACACTGTCTGTGAAGTTGAAAGAAGGGTTCTTCTAAGGTTAAAGCTTGTAGCTCACCAACTCTCCTTAATGAAGTGATTGCAATGAGGAAGGCGACTTTCCATGAAAGAAACTGTAGTGGACAGTTGTGTAATGGCTCAAAAGGTGGACCCATGAGCTGTGTAAGCACAATGGTCAGATTCCAAACTGGTGCTGGAGGTACCCTGGGTGGTATTATTCTCTTAAGGCTATTGCTGCAAGATGCAAACAAATGGAAGTGTAGGCTAAACCAGCACGCTGTAAATGCAGAAGGTAACAAATGATATTTTGAGTAGATGCATTTAGAGGATCAATATTGTTATTAGTACAATACATAACAAATAGTTTCCATTTAGCTGCATAGCATGCTCTGGTAGCAGGCTTTCTTGCTTCTTTAAGAATGGTCATGCATTCTGGTGGCAAGTTAAGATATCCAAACTCTAGGACTTCAGGAGCCAAATCGCTAGATTGAGCCTCTTGGGATTTGGATGTCTGACTTCTCCATGGTTCTGCGAGAGAAGACTGGAATTGAGATGTATCTTTTGATGTGGAACTACTGACCGTTCTAAAATAGTCGTGCACCACGGTTGACGGGGCTCAGCCCAAGTGGGAGCTACTAGAATCCGTATGAGGGATGTTTGCCTGAGCTTCTGAACCAGAAATGAAAGGAGAGGGAGAGGCGGAAAAGCATAGGCAAATATCTCTGACCAATTCATCCATAGGGCAGTGCCTTTGGATAGAGGGTGTGGGAACCTGGAGGCGAAATTTGGGCATTTTGAGTTGTCCACAGTGGCGAACAGATCTATTCGTGGGAATCCCCATTGTTGAAAGTATGGAAGGAGAACCTGGGGGTGAAGTTCCCACTCGTGAATTTGTTGCCACTTTCTGCTTAGAAGGTCGGCAATCTGATTGGCCACACCTGGGAGATGCTCTGCCAGAAGATGGACTTTGTGATGAACTGCTCAACACCAAATTGTCTGAGAGCGGCGTGACAGTTGCAGAGAATGTGTCCCCCCTGTTTTTGTACATAGTACATTGCTGTCATGTTGTCGGTGCGGACTAGGACAACTTTCCCTAGGAGGGAGATTGAAAAGCTTTTAGTGCTAGATAAACAGCTAGAAGCTCTAGATAATTGATGTGCAGAGCTTTGTAACTGTTGTCCCTTAGACCTTGAATTGTCAAGTTGTGAAGATGGGCACCCCAACCTGTGAGGGATGAGTCTGCTGTTAGCATGATCTGTTGAACAGGATCGATGAAAGGCCGCCCTTTTGATAAGTTTGGTGTGTTCCACCACTGCAGAGAGCAATGGGTGTGGCTGTCTACCAACACTAGATCTGTTAAGCGGCCCTGAGACTGATTCCACTGAGGTGCTAAGCACTCCTGTAGAGGACGCATGTGCATCTTGCATGAGGTACTATCGCGATGCATGATGCCATCATCCCTAGCAGTTACATGAACATTTTGGCTGCTAAGTATTGATTGGCCTGAAAATGTATTAGCAGAGATTGAATATTATGAATTCAGGCTGCATTGGGAGAGGCTAGAGCTGTGGAAGTGTTTAGAGTCGCTCCCAGATAAGACTGCATTTGTGAAGGCTGAAGATGAGACTTTTGAGCATTGACCGTGAAACCCAATTGGTAGAGTAGGTCTAATTTAGTCGGAGTGTGGTGTAGACACTTTTGGTGTGAGCTGGCCTTGATGAGCCAGTCGTCAAGATATGGGAAGACATGAATCTGTTGTCTTCGGAGATGTGCCGCCACCACCGCCAGACATTTTGTGACTACTCTGGGAGCAGTAGTTACTACGAACGGGAGTACTTTGAATTGATAGTGTTTTCCTGCTATCACAATTTAAAAAAAAACACTTTTTATTAACTTTGCTCAGAAGACCATACATTTCAGAAATTGCATATACTTGTACATTGTAATGTTGCATCGTCACATAAATGCTGTACGAGAGAGGTTTGAGAATATTTGCCTCAAGCGGTTCAAGGGGCACCTTTTCGGTGTGAGACATACTTCCAAACAATGTGTGTGTAGACAGTCAATCGGAGCCTCCCTCCACCCTTCCTGAGCACGGCCTGTACATATCACCCAACCCCCACAGTCACTCTATGCTTACGCCATGGTGCCCATATTTTCTCCCATTTTATAGCGCACCCCCTGCTTTTATACACCGTCTCTTCAGCTCGTTGGCACCAGTCTAGGTCTCTTTCCCACTCTCCCAGCGACGCTGCTATCACAAATCTGAGGTATTTGCGAGGAGCTGGGTGAACCGGAATATGAAAGTATGCGTCTTAAGTCTAGTGTGGACATAAAATCACCTTGCTGTAGCAGTGGAAGGACGTGTTGAAGCGCGACCATGTGGAAATGTTCTGAAAGTATATACAGATTTAATGTCCTTAAATCCAAAATTGGTCTTAAGGAGCCATCCTTCTTGGGGATTAGAAAGTACAGAGAGTACACTCCTGAACCTTGGTACTGTAATGGAACTGGTTCTATAGCTTCTTTTCTTCTTTTGTTAAAAGAGCTTGTACCTCTTGTTTGAGAAGCTGTAGGTGTTCTGACGAGAGTTTGTGAGTGCGAGGTGGAATGTTGGGAGGATTGCTGGTGAGCTCCAGGCAATAACCATGTTGGATAATTTCTAGCACCCATTTGTCTGATGTTATGGATTGCCAAATGGGGAGAAATTGTTGAAGTCTTCCCTGTACAGGTGTTAGATGGTCGGGGGAAAGCGTAGGCAAGTCACTGCTTATTGGGAGAAGGGGAGTTACGTGTTGACACGCCCTTACCTCTACCTTTAAAATTGTTTCCTCTGTACCCTCCTCTAAAGAAACCTCTGCCGCAAGAGGGTTGCATGTTGGACTTGTACGAGGAAGTGTTAGGGTCTGAAGATGTAGTTTTAGACCCTGCTCTATAGAATGAGCGACGAAAGGAGCCTCTGCTTGAAGGAGATTGAAGTGCTCCCATGGATTTCGCCACGTCCGTGTCTTTTTTCATTTTTTCTAAAGCCTCATCAACCTGAGGTCCGAAAAGATGTTGTTCGTTAAAAGGAGTGCTTAAAATAGACTGTTGTACTTCTGGTTTAAAGCCTGAAATTCTAAGCCAGGCATGGCGACGTAAGAGAATGCTGGTGTTAACTTCCATCACTGCAGTGTCAGCAGCATCGAGAGCACATCTAACAAAAGAGTTAGAAATGAGCTTCCCTTCTTGAACTAGCTCTTGTACCTTTTTCTTGCGCTCTTCTGGGAAGTACTGAAGTAGACATTCCATTTTATCCCAGTGTGCCCTGTCACACCTAGATAGTAGGGAAAAAACAAAGGGAAGCTCCCTTACAATCCAATTCGGGACAGGGGAATCATATAAAGCAAAAGGGTCCCTACCAGTGGTGAAAAATCACACGTTGAACTAATGTTGGTGGTTAAAGAGCTAGCGAATAAAGGAAGATAAAGCAGTTTGTTCAATATTATGAAGTCACAACATATCAAGTACCCTCAAATTAAGTTTACATAAGTTGTTTATTCACTTCCAATCTTTATAAAAAACAATGTCATAAAAACATTACATCAAAAATACACAGTTAATAGTCATAAAAACATTTCATAAAAATCCGTAATTATCAAGAAACAATTGTCGTACATAGTATTAGACACGTAATAATCATAAAAACATTTCATAAAAAGTCCGTAATGTTAAGAGAACAGTTATCATCGTCAGAATTTTTCATAGAAAGTCCGTAATTTTAAGAAAACAGTTGTCGACGCAGCGTTTCGGTGAATACGTAAAATAAACACCTTCTTCAGGACAGTTTTCTAAATGGCAAAAAGACAATGAATTAAAGCGGATTAAAACAATGTGACTTCAAAATTAAATATAACAATCACTATCTCTATATCGTTAAAAAAAACCAATATGCCTTATTTCATCTTCTGTTTATCCACCAACAAGAGCCAACAGAAAAAACTTTTATAATAAATGGTGGCAACCTACCTAGCCACTAATAAATGGTGTTAGTGTTTGATAGAACTAACCCATCCACTGAATCAAAAGGTTCTGGAATCTAAAATCTTAAAGAGGGTAGATGATGCTCTCCTCTTCAAACATAAATCCTTATAGAAACGAAAGAGAAAAAAAGGAAGATGATTTTTAGTTTATGGAATCAGAGTCCTACTTAATATCCTATATAAGAGTACTACTATACTTGCTCATAATGATAAAAAATAGAGGGCGTACCTTGTTTTACAAGATATTTTTCTTATAGGTATGTATACTGGTGCCACCATCAATTGAATAAAATCAGGGTACTAGGAAACAAACCATCAATATTAAGTACCACATATGGTATTATACCTAGAGATAATAGATATCAATATAAATATATAATCTTACCGATTGCCGAGGGATTCAATATCTCCAACTTTTGTGGTATGCAAAAAACACGCTACAATTTAGGCTGATATGCCTATTTATGGGGCGTCGTTACACAGATACGTGCACAGCCACCGGATATGGCCTCTGTTGTCCCACCTGCAACAGGATATCACTTATTGTAAATATATAAGTTATATCGACATTTAAATGACATTAGGTGTATTTTATATATAATGTTCAAGCTTTTGTTAATTATAGTTTCTAAACAACCTATGGTGATGATAACTTTGCCAAAATGGACAAATATAGTGATCAACAAGCGTAAAGAACGTAAAAACCGAGTCTTACTGGTTTGTTTTAATGTTATATAATCAAAACAAGCTCATAGGGCCTAATAGAAAATAAATAAATATTGCAACAGTGACTTAGGTAATGTCATTGTTCCTGATATCATCAATTTATTATACCCACGATAGTCAAACAACTGTTGTGTGTTAATTCGTACTGAAACTAACATAGGGTTCGGAGTCAGGCAAGACCAACTTCACTAAATAACTTAATGATTACACTTCACTGCGGGTCCGCACGATACGAAGGCAAACATTCGTTTTCTACAGGTTACCAACTCCATGCCGAGTGGCCGCCTACTTAACACGCTACAGCCTAAAACACCCTTTCCGGCAAGAATACGTGTTTTCAACATTACGTTGGAGAACCCAAACCGCTACTTCTAACACAGCGTGTGGACCAATGTTAAGTACTAATCAAACAACTGAAAGCGCCCTTACGCTAAAAATGATCTCGCACTAAGTACGGCCCCTTACCTGATACAACAACCACGGTCTCCCTGCAGCCAGTATACAACATCCGGATCGGGTACACAAGATCTTCCGGCCGGGGCTGTTTAAATACGCCTACATTATTTTACGTATTGACGCGTCCATATCACGTGATATGGGTGAAATAGCCTTTCCAAGGACGTCTTTCAAAACTAAAACAACTTTATTGGTACTCAAATAAAACCTCTACCAAGAAAGAAAAGGACCTTAGGCAATATGTCTCATCCTTCCTGTCTCATCAGGATAAAGACAAAATAAATAAAAATCATGAATAAAAGTATCAAATACAAAGAGAATTTCACGTGGAGGAACCATGCATCTGAAATATATATATATAATGTTATTCGTCCATCCTTTCGTATGAATTTCAAAATTACAGTGTCTCTCTAATACTAGAGCTTATGTATCGATAAAGACAATCGTATGGACATACACAGGCTCCCGGCGGACGCGTGAAATAGCGCAACTATTTCACAAGTTCTTTAGTATCGTTCTCACCTATGTGGCTATCCACCTGCACCACAAAAACCTCTCCAATCGTAGAATAACGTGCCCAGGTTGAATAATAACAGTAAAAAATGGAATAAAACCACCTTAAGCTCTAAAAAAATCCATAAAATGTTATCACTACAAAGATGCCAACCAAGCAGCAACATACGCTATGAAGGAGATTCAAAAATAGTGAGGTTTTAAAAAAACTTTTCTTGAAAATTGCATAGAATGTTATCACTACAAAGATGCCAACTAAGCAACAATATACGCTATGAGAGAGATCCAAAATAGTGAATTTTAAAATTCTTTCTGAGAAAGGCTACCAGACAACTTGCTACGCTATGACAAGGGACCAGATCAGATAAGTCTCTCCCAATCCTCTTTACTATTTAATCCCCTCCTCACAGTATTGAGACGGGACATGTAGAATTGTTCCCGTTTCTTTCTTTTGGAGGTCATGTCCCCTCCTCTAAAGTTCATTTGGACTATCTCAAGCCCACACCACTTGAGCTAGTCAATCGTATGCTGCTCTTTGTTCCAATGTTCTACGAGTGGTGCATTCTTCTTATTGGTCCTAATGGCTGACTTATGTTCACATATTCTTGTCCGAATTTCTCTAGAAGTCTCACCGACATATCCAAAACCACATGGGCATGAGATCAAATATATCAAATTTTTTGTTCGACAGTTAATAAAATTATTGATTTTTAGGGTCACACCATTCAGGAATACAGATTCTCCTTTGAGGATATTACCACAATTGGTGCATCCTCTGCAAGCAAACGTGCCTGTTGGAAATGGTGCGTTATTAATGCAGGGTTGATGGTTCTCTTTGTTTTCTCTATAGGTGTGCACCAAACAGTTCCTTATTGTGCGATTTCGCCTAAATGAAAACATGGGCTTAGGTAGAGTCTCTTTCTTCTTATTCATAATCAGATGCCAATTCCTATTAATAATATTTTTAATTTTATTGCTGATGTTACTATAATTAGTTACAAAAATCAAAGGCTGAGTCTCGCCTTTGGTTTCTTTTGCTTATTATCAAAGAACGAATCTCTATTAAAGTATTTAGCTCTCTTATAGGCATGTCTAATAAGTCTTAGGGTAACCTCTTGATAAAAAATTTTTTGTCAATTTATCCGCATGTCTATCATAATCTCTAATGCTAGTACAATTTCTTTTCACCCGCAAAAATTGTCCAAAGGGAATATTATCCTTTTGACAGGAAGGATGGTTGCTCCTATAATGGAGCATAGTGTGCCATTTAGAAAACTGTCCTGAAGGTGTTTATTTTACGTATTCACCGAAACGCTGCGTCGACAACTGTTTTCTTAAAATTACGGACTTTCTATGAAAAATTCTATGAAAAATTCTGACGATGATAACTGTTCTCTTAACATTACGGACTTTTTATGAAATATTTTTATGATTATTACGTGTCTAATACTATGTACGACAATTGTTTCTTGATAATTACGGATTTTTATGAAATGTTTTTATGACTATTAACTGTGTATTTTTGATGTAATGTTTTTATGACATTGTTTTTTATAAACATTGGAAGTGAATAAACAACTTATGTAAACTTACTTTGAGGGTACTTGATGTTATGTTGTGACTTCATAATATTGAACAAACTGCTTTATCTTCCTTTATTCGCTAGCTCTTTAACCACCAACATTAGTTCAACGTGTGATTTTTCACCATTGGTAGGGACCCTTTTGCTTTATATGCCTATAAGAGAGCTAAATACTTTAATAGAGATTCGTTCTTTGATAATAAGCAAAAAGAAACCAAAGGCGAGACTCAGCCTTTGATTTTTGTAACTAATTATAGTAACATCAGCAATAAAATTAAAAATATTATTAATAGGAATTGGCATCTGATTATGAATAAGAAGAAAGAGACTCTACCTAAGCCCATGTTTTCATTTAGGCGAAATCGCACAATAAGGAACTGTTTGGTGCACACCTATAGAGAAAACAAAGAGAACCATCAACCCTGCATTAATAACGCACCATTTCCAACAGGCACGTTTGCTTGCAGAGGATGCACCAATTGTGGTAATATCCTCAAAGGAGAATCTGTATTCCTGAATGGTGTGACCCTAAAAATCAATAATTTTATTAACTGTCGAACAAAAATTTGATATATTTGATCTCATGCCCATGTGGTTTTGGATATGTCGGTGAGACTTCTAGAGAAATTCGGACAAGAATATGTGAACATAAGTCAGCCATTAGGACCAATAAGAAGAATGCACCACTCGTAGAACATTGAAACAAAGAGCAGCATACGATTGACTAGCTCAAGTGGTGTGGGCTTGAGATAGTCCAAATGAACTTTAGAGGAGGGGACATGACCTCCAAAGAAAGAAACGGGAACAATTCTACATGTCCCGTCTCAATACTGTGAGGAGGGGATTAAATAGTAAAGAGGATTGGGAGAGACTTATCTGATCTGGTCCCTTGTCATAGCGTAGCAAGTTGTCTGGTAGCCTTTCTCAGAAAGAATTTTAAAATTCACTATTTTGGATCTCTCTCATAGCGTATATTGTTGCTTAGTTGGCATCTTTGTAGTGATAACATTCTATGCAATTTTCAAGAAAAGTTTTTTAAAACCTCACTATTTTTGAATCTCCTTCATAGCGTATGTTGCTGCTTGGTTGGCATCTTTGTAGTGATAACATTTTATGGATTTCTTTAGAGCTTAAGGTGGTTTTATTCCATTTTTACTGTTATTATTCAACCTGGGCACGTTATTCTACGATTGGAGAGGTTTTTGTGGTGCAGGTGGATAGCCACATAGGTGAGAACGATACTAAAGAACTTGTGAAATAGTTGCGCTATTTCACGCGTCCACCGGGAGCCTGTGTATGTCCATACGATTGTCTTTATCGATACATAAGCTCTAGTATTAGAGAGACACTGTAATTTTGAAATTCATACGAAAGGTTTGACGAATAACATTATATATATATATTTCAGATGCATGGTTCCTCCACGTGAAATTCTCTTTGTATTTGATACTTTTATTCATGATTTTTATTTATTTTGTCTTTATCCTGATGAGACAGGAAGGATGAGACATATTGCCTAAGGTCCTTTTCTTTCTTGGTAGAGGTTTTATTTGAGTACCAATAAAGTTGTTTTAGTTTTGAAAGACGTTCTTGGAAAGGCTATTTCACCCATATCACGTGATATGGACGCGTCAATACGTAAAATAATGTAGGCGTATTTAAACAGCCCCGGCCGGAAGATCTTGTGTACCCGATCCGGATGTTGTATACTGGCTGCAGGGAGACCGTGGTTGTTGTATCAGGTAAGGGGCCGTACTTAGTGCGAGATCATTTTTAGCGTAAGGGCGCTTTCAGTTGTTTGATTAGTACTTAACATTGGTCCACACGCTGTGTTAGAAGTAGCGGTTTGGGTTCTCCAACGTAATGTTGAAAACACGTATTCTTGCCGGAAAGGGTGTTTTAGGCTGTAGCGTGTTAAGTAGGCGGCCACTCGGCATGGAGTTGGTAACCTGTAGAAAACGAATGTTTGCCTTCGTATCGTGCGGACCCGCAGTGAAGTGTAATCATTAAGTTATTTAGTGAAGTTGGTCTTGCCTGACTCCGAACCCTATGTTAGTTTCAGTACGAATTAACACACAACAGTTGTTTGACTATCGTGGGTATAATAAATTGATGATATCAGGAACAATGACATTACCTAAGTCACTGTTGCAATATTTATTTATTTTCTATTAGGCCCTATGAGCTTGTTTTGATTATATAACATTAAAACAAACCAGTAAGACTCGGTTTTTACGTTCTTTACGCTTGTTGATCACTATATTTGTCCATTTTGGCAAAGTTATCATCACCATAGGTTTAGAAACTATAATTAACAAAAGCTTGAACATTATATATAAAATACACCTAATGTCATTTAAATGTCGATATAACTTATATATTTACAATAAGTGATATCCTGTTGCAGGTGGGACAACAGAGGCCATATCCGGTGGCTGTGCACGTATCTGTGTAACGACGCCCCATAAATAGGCATATCAGCCTAAATTGTAGCGTTGTTTTGCATACCACAAAAGTTGGAGATATTGAATCCCTCGGCAATCGGTAAGATTATATATTTATATTGATATCTATATTGATATCTATTATCTCTAGGTATAATACCATATGTGGTACTTAATATTGATGGTTTGTTTCCTAGTACCCTGATTTTATTCAATTGATGGTGGCACCAGTATACATACCTATAAGAAAAATATCTTGTAAAACAAGGTACGCCCTCTATTTTTTATCATTATGAGCAAGTATAGTAGTACTCTTATATAGGATATTAAGTAGGACTCTGATTCCATAAACTAAAAATCATCTTCCTTTTTTTCTCTTTCGTTTCTATAAGGATTTATGTTTGAAGAGGAGAGCATCATCTACCCTCTTTAAGATTTTAGATTCCAGAACCTTTTGATTCAGTGGATGGGTTAGTTCTATCAAACACTAACACCATTTATTAGTGGCTAGGTAGGTTGCCACCATTTATTATAAAAGTTTTTTCTGTTGGCTCTTGTTGGTGGATAAACAGAAGATGAAATAAGGCATATTGGTTTTTTTTAACGATATAGAGATAGTGATTGTTATATTTAATTTTGAAGTCACATTGTTTTAATCCGCTTTAATTCATTGTCTTTTTGCCATTTAGAAAACTGTCCTGAAGAAGGTGTTTATTTTACGTATTCACCGAAACGCTGCGTCGACAACTGTTTTCTTAAAATTACGGACTTTCTATGAAAAATTCTGACGATGATAACTGTTCTCTTAACATTACGGACTTTTTATGAAATGTTTTTATGATTATTACGTGTCTAATACTATGTACGACAATTGTTTCTTGATAATTACGGATTTTTATGAAATGTTTTTATGACTATTAACTGTGTATTTTTGATGTAATGTTTTTATGACATTGTTTTTTATAAAGATTGGAAGTGAATAAACAACTTATGTAAACTTACTTCGAGGGTACTTGATGTTATGTTGTGACTTCATAATATTGAACAAACTGCTTTATCTTCCTTTATTCGCTAGCTCTTTAACCACCAACATTAGTTCAACGTGTGATTTTTCACCACTGGTAGGGACCCTTTTGCTTTATATGACACCTAGATAGTAGGCCCTGCGTATTGGCAATGCGCCAGTGATTAGCAGCTTGAGCAGTTACCCTTTTACCAGATGCGTCAATAAGCTTTGACTCTATCTGGAGGAGGAGCATCTCAGATGTCAGAGTTCGCCCTTTTACGAGCGTTGGAAACTACTAGTGGATCTAGAGGGAGCTGTCCTTTAATGAAAACTGGATCAGAGGGTGATGGCTTATATTTTTTATCAACCCTAGCTGTTAAAATTCGTGCACGAACAGGGTCCTTAAAAATGTCATCTGCATGTCTCATCATGCCTTTTAACATAGGGAGACTTTGGCTAACTATGTGAGGACCCTAGTGTCTCAAATAAAAAATAGTCATCTAAGGTCTCTTGATGCAGTGTAACCCCATGATATGCTGCTGCTCTGGAAATTAACTCTAGATAGGAAACATTATCATTTGGAGGTGACGGTTTGGCAGGGTATAGGTCTGGATCATTATCCATAGGTGGATCAATATTATTATCATCCCACGGATCTGTAGGTAAAGGAATATTGTCATAGTCATTATCATCATCCCCATCTCCTAAATCAGGCTCTGTGTGAGGAGATCCCGGTGGTGTTATGTTTAGTGGATCTGAGCCTGGCAGTATTGGTAAAGGTAAATATGGTGGAAGTGGTGGCGGGGATGGCAAAGGAGAATGGATAGGACTTGTAGCAATGTCTTTATTCTTCTTAAGGGGGGGGGATCTTGTATCCAGTGTTCTCTGAACTGACTTTACTTTCGGAAGGAGTTTTAGCTAATATATGTCCAGTGTCTGGATTGATGTAAAGCTTTTTCTGCTTTGGGTCCAAACTGTCTTTCATTTCCAAAATTGGTTCCAGGGGGATCTGAAATATCTTCTTTGGATGTAGGCGCCGAAAGCGTCGGTGCCGAACCAGAGTTTTCCTTCTTGTCCTTGAAAGCGGAAGGTTTTGGCTCCGAAGCGGACTTTTGTTTTGAAACTGAGGATTTTGGCTCCTAACTAGATTGGTCTTTTGGAGCGGAATGTTTCAGGTCTGAAGACTATCTGTCTCGGCTCGATCCAGAGCCGGAATGCTCGACTACTTGTTTCTGTGCTGGGCCCGAGGGAAGGGCATCAGAAACGTCGTCTTGGTGCCGAACAATGCCCGAAGGCAGAGGTGGTGCCGAAGCCTTATGCTTAGTGGAAGATAGCTTATGGGGTACAGGGGTTTTAGTACTCCCGACCACCTGTCCCGCTGGAATGTCTTTCGACTTTAATATAATCTCTAGGTCGGAATCGGAATCTGCGACCGAGAAGGCCTTCTCTTCTTCCGCAGCTGTCGCTTCATGTTCGGATTCTTCTCCGAAGATATCCGGAGCATGTTGAGTGCTTTGTCGCTGCATTTCTCGTCGTCGAACCCGACGATCTCAAAGAGTCGTTTTCGATCGGAACGAACAGCAGACCTCGCAATCTTCTTCCTTGTGCTCCGGGGAGAGGCACAAGTTGCAGACTTGGTGTAGATCGGTGCGAGGGCATTTGGCACGGCACCAAGGACAGAATTGAAACGGAGTCCGTTCCATCGGCAGAAGAATGGACCGTCGTGGCTAGGCCTGAAGGCCGCCCACGATGTTTTCGATCGAAGAGGAGACTTTCCAGATCGAATGGATACGCGGAGAGAGGGAAACAGGTACAATAAGAACACCCGAGGGTACAGTGGATTGTGCACCGAGAGGAACCCGAAGGACGGTTTCGAACTGGAGTGCAACAATACACGTCCAAACCCGGCGGTAAAAAACAAACAATGGAGTCGATGCCCATGCGCACTATCACCGAAAGGAGGAGTCACCTTACCTCGTGACTAGGAAAGACTTCTTCGAAGAAAAACAACTTGCAAACATCCGGACCCAACACTAGATGGCCAGAGTATGCAAAGCATGTGTATCTACAGCACACATGCCTCGAACACGTTTACAGATTATCAGCATTTCAGTGTCCTGGTTCCTACCACCAGGTGTGAAATACTACACCTGATGATTTGAACACAGGTGGGGAGCCACCGCCAAATGGGATTTTGGAAGAGTTTAGCTTTAAAAACAAACAAACTCAGCTGGATTGCTATTTTACTTTGGGCAGCAGTGCAGGACATTTAGATACTAAACTGTCTGGGCACCTTGCACTATAAAGAGGCACTTGATGGTGATACATTACAATATAAAACAAATACGTAAAGTAGAAGTCATTGTTTCACTACTTCACTCTGGCGAGCATGTAGTTATGCACACCACAGAACACCATCCCGGAACTACTATGATAGAAGGTTGAGCTATATGACTGGAGAAAGCTTTAACATTACCATACCATCTATGAAATAACACCCAACAAGATCAGCAACATTTTGATTTCCTCTCAGGAGTAATAAACTTTAATCAGCATGATTGAAGACTGTCCTGGACAATAAGATGAGACAGACTCGAGGCGAAGAACCACCACAAGGCTGATGTTCGGTCACAAAATGATAACGGGAATAATAAATCAGATGGCTGGAGAACTCATGGCTCCTATCGGGTTTTAGACAGGTGTGCGTACCATAAAGGAGAACAAGTACTGCCTTCTTCAGTAAATTGGGGAAAGTGAAGAGGTATATGATTTGCTAGATCAAAATCCATTACTTTACTGCTGCAAATCAGATAGATGTTACCAGATAACTGCGTGAGGAGTTTTAGCCAAAAGATGTTGCTTAATAGAAGTTTCAGGCAACAATTGACTACTTCAGAAGATCCAGAGTGCATAAACCCTGAACTGCAAATAGTCATACTAAGATGCACTGCAGGAGTAAAGGTCAGCTAGAGAATTCACTTAGTACCAGACCAGAAAAACATTAAAAGGAGGCAGTGCACTCAAGTTGTTTCATTTCAAAAAGAAGAAAAAAATTGTGTGTGCTTTTGTTTCATCTAAGTGCCTGTCGGTCTACACGCGAGAGCCCACACATCTGCCTGTAGAGCCCATCCGTCTGCCCGCGAGAGCCACCCCTCTGTATGTGTAGTTAAGTGTATTTGTGAAGAGGACAACAGTGCGCATTTGGTTTTGCGTACAGAAAAACCATCTTCATTTAATGACAAATTAGCTGCATATGGGAGCAGACAATCATTCTACAACTAAATTCTTGATTTAAGCTTACTGTAGTGGGACTAGTTAGAGAAAAGTTTCCAAAGTTTTACAGACACTGCGATGTAATAAACAAGTCAACAAATCTTCCTTGGGTTTGTAGACCCTTTTTCACCCCATTTCCCCACAAGCCATGCTCATCATCGTTTGCTAACTGACTTTTGGCAATCTCTCCAGATCCATCAGTATGATTTAAATGCACGATGCTACACCAAGGTACATTTGCCTTTCTCAATGGCTTAATATAGACTAGTCAGATATGCTCCCTAGAATAATATAATCACAAAGCCTTTTGTTATATTTCTCGCCTTATCACTACACACACTTATTTTGACAACTACCTTTTCACAACAAAATATATGCTTTTCAGCGTGTCCTGTGCCACCAGGTTGGTGTAGTACACAATTACACGTGCAACAATGTGTACTCTCCAATAACTCTGTCATTAAATGCTTTTTTATGTTAGCTTATGTTAACTGTTTCATGATGATCTGACGTCCATGTAATTTTTCAGCCCTCAGAAAGTCTCAGGCTTACTATGGGCTTACTATGCCCCTGGGACCTCTACACATGTGTGCGGACCTTTTTACTACTGAGCAAGAAGACTGATTGAAATATAAGCAACATATTCAAAGCAACAAGACATGCTTTTGAAGAATTTTTAACTATATTTCAAAATTTATACTCAAGAAGCTGAAAGCAATATGGCAAACACAAGACAATATTTTGCTAAATATAACTATCTCTAGGCTCAGTTTCCCTTTTAACTTAAAGTTTCCAGAGAGCTACATGCACCTCAGGTAGGCCACTATGGAAGTGCCAGAGACTAGTCAGGCACATCACAGTATATGGGAAGCGGTTGCACGAGAAGATTCACCAATAACAAACCTGAATGGGAATTCCACAAGGTTCACAACCAGGCACGGAGACTGAGCTACCAGAACCCACACACAAGGAGTCCAATAGGTCTTCTAGAGTTCCCGAGAATTTAGTTACTTGAAGTTGGAGGCTAGACCTTACACCAGTAGCACAGAGGGTGCTCATATGAAAAATATGAAGAGGTTTAACTATTAAGGCCAGCACTTATAGCATGAAAAGGAGTAACAGAGAAGCTTTAATGGGTAGGTAAGGTGTAAGTGCATAAAAGGAGAAAAAAATCTGGCTGAGGCCCCATTGAGGAGTTCAGACTACATCAATACATGAAATGCATGCAGATACCCCCTCAGAACAACATCAGTACTGGGTCGCATCAGTACTTGGTCATGGTGAATATTAACGGGTACTCAAAATAAATTCTGTGGTGAGCATCTCTGCAAGGTTCCTAGAGGAAATCAAAAGCAATCACAGAGCAAAGAGTGACGACAACCAAGGAGGTTCTAGGTGAACCGGCATAGCACTACAAGCAAGCTCAAGTGGAACAGTCATGGACTAATTAGAGAAGCAAGGGCATCTAATGCTTAGTGACTGTGGACAAAGGGCCTCAAGAGAGGACGTTCAAGGTAATAGTGTTCAATATTGAGTCCAAACTGGTCTGACAAAAGCAGAGGACTCAGGACCACCCAGATGAGGACAACAGTGACAAAACAATAGTGAGACCACAATGGACACCACCAAAAGAGTCAAGACAATACTGGATCAGAGTGCCACCTCACACTAAAACGCACAGCATACTGTAGAGAACACGGGCCAGACCACAGGGCTACCTGAAGCTGGTACTGATGTGTCCTCTTGAATCACTTGGCGATGGAATTTCAGAACTGCACAACCAAGGGTTGTCAGGTTAGGCCTAGCACCAACATTGGTGCCTATATGAAGCCTCATTGTAGTCACTGAGTTGACTTGGTGAGACCTATTAAATGGTCTCAAATGGCAAAGTGATTAAAGCCCATTGTTGGGCCACACATGACAAAGTCCCAGGACCAAGGACCTGGCTGCAAGTCAAAAAAGACCCAGTAAGGCAGCCCATACAAAGGTCAATTAAAACCTAAACAGGCAGGCAACAAAAGGCGCACTATGCCACAACGTACTATCAGGAATAAAACCTGAACACCACATCAATAATTCACTGCTAGTAGAACAGAATATGTAAAACTCTTACTAAGTACAGAGTATTAGCAAAAGTGGAGCACAAATTTCAAAATGTGACAGCACAAACAGGGGTACCGGGGATCTGCAGGCGTGGTCAGAACAATACCAGGGTAGTGTAAGGATGCACTAGTGAGAGCACTGCTATGGTGTTTTTATTTCCAGTTAACATTTCTGTGCTGGGCTGAAATTACCCCTCTTCCGGCCAGGACATCTCACCTCCCATGCCTCTAGAGGAAGGGCTTCTTGATGTGGCATGACCCCTAAATCCCTCTGGCAAACAGGTTTTGTAAAACATTACCACTGGAATACAGTTATTCGTTCACAGCTTTTGATTTACGGTGGTCATGATACTGCTGCTCAGATACACAGAAAAGTCCCCATCTTTCAGCCCTTTAATGTTCCAGAGTCACAATTCTAGTGACATTTTATTTTAACAGATATTAAGATAAAAAGTATAGAGCTATATCATTCTACTTCCGTCTCACCTGGAACTGAATTATGAGTCTCCCCTTTTCGAATGGATCACGATAAATGGGCATCCCTTCATTTGGAATACATTTCACATCGCTTGGCTTGATGACTTCACCTGGCAGGAAGAGGAAGACGGACATTTGTGAGAAATACATTCCTACCACAATTGAACACTATCTTAATACCAGGATTGATACTGCATAAATCTGAAATGACTGAATACATCTGTGGAGGACATCATCATTGTGGATCTATTGTAACAAAAAATTGTTTAACCATAACATTATTTCTCTTGAAACTCATCCTGCCATATGCATAACTTTACAATAGACAGATAGCACCTGTAATGGTAGATAATTGGAAGTTATTTTATTATAGATTTGCAAGAAACATCAGTAGTCCAACCTGTGAGTCAGTCTAACATAGCAGTATAAAAAGTAATGTCTATGGATAAACGCAAGGGACCTCTAAGTTGCAGCTTTGCAAACGCTGACAATGTGATGTTTACCTCTAGCTGAATAAGCCCTCAGACAAAGGAACAGTTACATTTTTTTTGTTACACAATAGAAAATAGTTTTTTAAATGCCTTTCTCCACTGCCATTGCGCATTCGGACAGTGAATACAATCTGCATCGTCAATGCCTGTCGCAGAGGTATGGGCAAGTAGTATGCCAATCTTCATATGCTAATATACAATCACTCTGGATGCAGTACTTGCTGGTACACATGCCCTAGACAGTCAGCAAAACCAAGTCTTGCACTTTATTGAAAGAACAAAACTAGTGCTTCCTGCTACCAATAGGTAAAAGCCACTAGTAGACACTTAAAAAAAAAACTGGAAGCAAAAATGCTGTATAAACACAAATTGGCGGTTCAGTATCATTTCTGACAAAACACAGTGGTTTCCTCAGGCTAGGTCATCCGTTACTGAGCTGAGGAACAAAATTTAGACGCACCAGCAATTTTTTGCTTTGTGACGGCAACTTAATTACTTTATCTTTAAATTTTATCATAAAAGACGCTAAACAAATTTGAAGAAAAAATAATTTACAGCAAGAGGATAATATAATTTAGGGCTTCCTAGGACTGGCACGTGGCTGAAATTTAACCTGAGACTAGAGATAAGGAGAAAACCACTTTGTGGAGAAACACAAAATCAATGAGAAATCATCGTTCCTTTGCCATATTCTGTTTTGAAATTTCTGCTGATTTAATATCAGCTTGTTAAGTAGCCCTTGCATGACCAAAGAAACAAATATACTGCTTTTTAGAAACTGTAAAAAAATATTTTGTTTCACTTTTTTGCGTACAGTGAAGATGCAACAGACCAGTCATCCTTAGGGTGGTCTTCCACCAAACTTTTTTGCTTTTGACCTCTATGTTTTGCTGAATCTTTTTGTTGGCCTTAGGACTCTGAGCACTTTACCACTGCTGATCAGTGCTTAAGTGCATGTGCTTCTTTCCTAAACATGTGTACTTGGTGTATACCTATAAGTCTGTTGTAAAGTGGTATACCATATACCCAGGGCCTGTAAGTTAAATGTTACTAGTGGGCTTGCAGCACTGATTGTGCCACTGACAGAAGTAGCCTTTCAAACCTGTCTCAGGCCTGCCATTGCAGGGCCTGTGTGTGCAGTTTACTGCCACTCAGAGTTGGCATTTAAAACTACTTGCCAATCCTTAAACTCCCCTTTTACTACATATGTCACCCCTAAGGTGGGCCCCAGGCAGCCCTTAAGAGCAGGGTGCTATGTAAGTAAAAGGTAGGACATGTACTTTTATGTTCTGCAAGTCCTGGTAGTGGCAAACAGCTAGATTTGGTTTTCACTGCTGTGAAGCCGATTTCGCTCATAGGTTAGCATTGGGAATTCCCTTATACACATTTAAGTGTTAATTCCTGATCAGAAAGGAGTAACTACTTCATGTTTTATATCTTTGGAATGGTAATGATAAATCCTCCTTACTGGTGAAGTTGGATTTAACATTACTGTTTTAGAAATGCCACTCTTAGAAAGTGAAAGCAAAAGACACACAATTGATGGACGAAATGCTGAACAAATCAAAATATTCACCCCCAGACAAGAGATCTGGGTTAAATCCATCATTCTTTTGCTCACCATGCCACCCCAGTTTAGACCTGGCCATATGCAAATCAGTCTTGACTCTGTGCCTCATGGGAACAGTCCAGCCCGAACTGCCAAGCCAGGTCCTCCCTGGACCGGAAACCAGCATCCTAGGACCGGTTTCGTGCTTTCACCCCTCATCAGCCAGGATAGCTTGAATCCAGTGGCACAGTGAGCCCCGGACCCACGTCTGGGCATACCCGGTGCACTTAGGACGAGTAAGCAAAAGACATTCAATTGATGGACGGAATGCAGAACAAATAAAAACCATTCACCCCCAGTCAACAGATCTCGGTTAAATCCACCATTCTTTTGCTCACCATGCCACCCGAGTTTAGACCTGGCCATATGCAAATCAGTCTTGACCCTGTGCCTCATGGGAACCGGTCCCAGGATACTTGTTTCCAGTCCAGGGAAGACATGGCTTGGCAGTTCGGGCTGGCTCTTCCCGTGAGGCACAGGGTCAAGACTGATTTGCATATTGCGGTGTGTGAACTGGGGTGGCGAAGTGAGCTAAAGAATGATGATGGATTCAACCCAGATCTATGACTCCAGGTGAGTGTCTGAAAAGTTTCAGCGCTCCGTCCATCATCTCCTTGTGTTTACTTTTAGAAAGTGGACATTTCTCTGCACATACTACTCTCTGTGTGTTGCAGGCTATCTCCAATACACGCCTGGGGTGGGTGAGTTACACTTGGTGCATTCCCTCGAGACAGCCACAAACACAGGAAGGATAGTTGTGTCTGAGTACCCATCTACATGCATCTCCATTCTGATGGTCATGCCTGGGCAGGATGGAAGGCATGTCCGGGGCCGCGGGGACGGTGCCGGAAGGGGCCTCAGCCGAGTCGCGAGACCGGCGAGGCGAAGTCCTAGAGCGACGATGCTTTTTGGACTTTTTGTGCTTGGACTTACCGGACGAAGAAGACTTCGATGCCGACGACCGGTGAGGACTCCGCGACCGACCTCTCACGCGACCGGGGCTTGGCGCGGAGCCGAATGCCGGGCCTCGAGGAGCTTTCGAGACCGCTCTCGCAAAGCTTTCGGGTTGAGGGCCCGGCAGGCGGAACACGACTCCGTGTCGTGGCCTCGGCCGAGGCAGAAGAGACACTCCCAATGCGGGTCTGTGATGGACATCATCCGAGCACAGGCGCCACAACGTTTAAAGCCGGGCATCCCTACGACACCTCGAAGTCGATTCGAGAAACAGTGAAAAAATTCACCAAAAAAGTTAGTCAAAAATGACTAGGGCACTGCTCTTCCCGGATCTGCGCTTGCTGGCGCGGAAAAAGAAGAACTGACGCCAGCGCGCAGGGGCGGCGTCTAGGTACTGCCCGCGACGTCATCCCGGCGATCACGACGCCGAGCCGCACGACGCCGCCTACCGACGCACAAGGGTACTGCTACGCAAAAACTTTCCGGATCCAGCCTGACGCCTGGGGTTATTCTAAGGTAAGGAATCTGTCACTAACGTGTCTCTTTCAGATTAACTCGTACATCTGATAGAGACATCTAGCCGCAGATTCCTTAACTTAGAATAGATACCAAAGCCATACCCCATTGGAGGCGGGTCTGCGACATAACCCCACTAAGTTCCCAAGGGAACAGAAGTGTCAACCAGCTGACTAAACACAGTGGGGACAGCGCTGCCAGAAAGGCCAACACCGGACCAGGATACTCCGGAGGAAGTGGCCAACAATGAGAGACAAAAGGCATCAAAGACTGCCGAGGGCGGCAGGAAATCCCTGTTGGTCAACAGCGGAGAAAATGAGCACAAACCCAAAAGGGGGGATGTGGAATAAGAGTGGACACCTGCCGTAGCCGGAGAGGCACGAATGCAGGATGTGAGGAACCCACAGGATCCTATGGACCGTTGAAAGAGGAAGGTTTAACTAGGGCACAAGGACGTACCGAGTCCGAGGGCCATGCACGACAGTGAAAGAAACACTGAGAGTGGGAACAGCAGCGGGAAGATGCTGACTACGCCCAAGATGAGTTAGTGTTACAAGAAACACAAGACCTGCCAATGCACCCGTTACGCAAAAGGCCGGACAGCCCAAGGCAGAAAAGAACGGTAACAACCAGTGCCACGCACGTGGTAACAGAAGTACACCAAGAAACCTGGATGTACCGCCAGAACCACACCATGGAAGGAGAAGGCCCCATGAAGCGCCACGAGCAAGCTGAGACACAAGAGGCGCAAGACCAGGCGCATTGTGTGAACGGCGCTCACGAAAGTGAGGGACCAGACCTCGGCGACTACCCGGAGTAGTAAGCATGTGGGAGGCGTATGTGTGGGTAGCACACTGGTGAGAAAGAAAAACACCAGAGCCCCAACAGCCACGCAGCAGCGGCACTGGGCAGAACAATGCCCAGAGCGAGAGCAACAGCCACCGACGGTGGAGCAGACCCATTGGCTATCGCGAGAGAGGCAAGGAGGCCAGGCCAGCCGTGATGTGTCCAGAATCACAGGATGTAGAGTCTACCCCGAGACCGGAACCTCGCGCTCCAGCTCGAAAATCGGCATCTAGCCAGGAGACCATATCAGCTCCCTCAACACGCCCCACGAGAGAACAATGCTCTGAGGAGACCGCCCCGCTGAGAGCAGCAACCGCAGCCCGAAGGCAAGCACGCCAACCCTGCGCGGAACGCAACAGGGGCATGAGAAACGGTGGCAGAGGAAGTGCCAAAGGCAAGGCACAAGACAAGGAAGATCAACCACGTCTGGAGCCAGAACGCCACCATGGAGAGCGAAGTCCACCAGGAAAGGGCTACGCAGCATGGATATAGCAGAGTAGAACGAGGCAACAGAAGCCACCAGAGAAGAACGTACCAGCCGGAGACACTAAGGAGCAGGCATGGTACGCCGATAGAACACAGAGGGAGAGTGCCGAGCTAAGTAGGAGTGCTCGGGGACAATGACAGGGCCTTCCGACAGGGCGGCCACAGATGGAACAGCCGCAGCGAAGAACCATGAGGGGACGGGAAGGAGCAGAAAGCCCTTCCGTCCTGAAGAAAGGTATTGGGAAAATGCAGGCCAGCAGCCGACACCCCACCAATGGCACGCAAGGCGGCCCCTGAAGGGCCCGCAGCAGCAGCGTGCAAAACACACAGGCACAGCCGCAGGAGGACCGAGTGAAAAGGACCCCACAGAAGCGAACAAAGGCAACTGTCGAAGGAAGGCAGCTATTCAATAGCAAACAAATACCCCACATAGGGTAAGTATCAACCCCAACCAGGGGCTCCTCTGGACGGAAGCTCAAGACAGAGAACGTAAAAGTGGAACTTAGAAACCACAGGCTCCGAACACAACCCGTGGAGGAAGGGTGCAACCTGAACCACCAGGCTATAGGAACTGAGAAGGATAAGCAGCAAAACTGCTGCATAAATGAAAGAAAATACGGCGAGGAGCCGCCCAGGCAGTACAGCATGAACCCGGCCCAACATGAGTCAAGACAACAGAGCAGGGTGAATACAAGGACCTCAACCGGAACAAAAACTACGAAAGGTGAGACAGAAGGAGGCGAACCGCAGAGTCCGCATGTGCGTCAAACAGGGACACACCATCAAAAGGCAAATCCCGGAGACTGTCACGGACATTGTCGGGGAAACCCCCGTCGCGCAGCCAGGCATGGCGGCGCAAGGCAACAGACCGTGCCATTGTCCTACCCACCGAATCGGTAGAATCAATGGCGGACCGAATCGTAAACCGCGCCATCTCTCTGCCTTCGTGAATGAGCGAGCCATATCAGCTCGAGGACACTCAGGGAGGGCAGGCAAAAGACACTCCACGGAGTCCCAAAGGGCAGAAGATGCCCTGGCAAAAACGCAAACTGTGTTGAGAGCACGTAATGCAGAACTAGCGGACGTAAAAATGCTGCGTCACATGTCTCCAGCAAACAAGACTCCCTAGTAGGAGGCTGCAGTAGAGGCGGAGAAGAAGGCTGCATGGCAAAAGACACCTGCACCACGAGACCGTGGGCAGTAGGCTGAAGGGACAAACAGGATGGGCCCCCAGGGGCCGGACGATGCGCAACGGCCCTGTCGACAGCATTCCCTGAAGAGGGACGCGCCCAAGTTCCGAGAAGGGCGTCGAACAACAAGCCGCTAAAGGGCAGCAAGGGCTCAAGATCCACCGCACCTTGGTGGAGGAGATCCAACAACGGATCAGAGGACAAGAGGACAGAAGGAGGGTGCAAGTGCAAAACAGCTGCCGCCCTGCGAACACCCCGTAAAAATAAAGCAGCCCATCTGTAGGGGACGGTTGCAAACTAACACGTCCCCCAGCAGGAGGGAGAAGGGGCCACTGCCTCCATGGCGGCGGAGCCAACGGGCATGGAGACAAGCCCAAGCACAGCGGTTCCGTGTCCTCTGGAAGCGGAGAACCAAGAGGTACCAGCGACCCGTCCGGCGTCGAACGACGCCAATCCGGCGCCGAAGCGACGTCGAGCCCCATGAGGGGCGACTCGGCTGGACGAGTGGGCGGCAACGTCTCCACCACCGAGAGGTGCGGAGAAAGTGCCTGAGGTCCAGGAGACAGGCAGAGTGCCGCCGGTGCCGTTGTCAACGCAGGGAGCCGCCAGGGGCTATGCGGGGACAAGGCAGAATGGCTCGGCGTGGGGCTGCAACGCCCATCGGTTGGAACCGACGCCAGCACGACTCCGGAGCCGGAGTCGAGGCATTCGGCCGGCGCCGAGGGCTAACCCGCCGGCGGAGACCCGACCTGAATGCCTACCTCCACTGTGGGACCCGAAGGCGCACCAGGGAGTGGAGGTGACCCAAAGATGGAGTGCAGAGCCTGGTACCCGGAAAGGGCGGGTAAAAGGAGGCCGACTCCGGGGGGCACGGCTCCGCGAAGGAGCGGGAACCATGGCCACACCGTCACGTGGAAGCGAGGACTTCGACTTCCGTGACTTGTGCTTACCTGCAGATCGACGTTCGCGGGATCGACTCCGGGAGCGGGCGCGGAGAGACTAACCCACTGGAGAACATCGGGGAGAAGCCGGGCGGGTCAACCGGGCGGCCAAGAGCTTCATCCGCCGCTCCCGTAGGGACTTCGGACGCATCTGCTGGCAGGCGTCACACTCCTCGGAGTCGTGGTGCGACCCAAGACACCACATGCAAATGGCGTGCGGGTCCGACGCCGACATCTGACGCGAACATGTCCCGCACAATTTAAAGCCCGAAGGCATCGCACACTGTTCCCCGACGCCAACGACGTCGAAAAGAGGGCCTGAATAAAAACAGGCCAGAGGAACAGCTGAATCCCGGATCCGCGTTGTAACGCGGAAAGAAGGAAACTGACGTCAGCGCGCCGGGAGGGGTCCTGTATGGCTCCACTGGACGTCATGTCCGGGGACGACGTCAGGGCGGAGCCAGGCGGCGCCGCCCCCGGCGCGCAGAGGTACAGCTGCGCAAAATTTTCTGGATCCAGTCCGACGCCTGGGGATATTCTAAGTTAAGGAATCTGCAGCTAGATGTCTCTATCAGATGTGTAGGAATCTTAGGTACTTTCTATGTCTTTTGTTCATTGCGATATGTAAGTAGGCGTCTTTGAGATCTATTGTTTCTAGATAATCCCCCTTTTGAAATCGGTGGGATTATTTCTTCAAGGGTACACATCTTGAAGTGTTGTGCGAGTATGAACTTGTTTATGAATCTTAAGTCCATGATTGGCCTTAGGGTCTGGTCCTGTTTGGGTACTAGGAAGTATGGTGAGTTTCCTTTGTGCCAATCTTGTTTTGGTACCTTTTCTATTGCCTGTTTTTGGTATACTTCTTTGATTTCTCTCACTTTCTTTCTCTGGTGGAGGGCCTGTGTTGGAGACTGCATTTGCTCTCCTCCTGGCTGTGGTTACAATGATTGAGTCAGGTATAGTACTTCCCTGTATGTATTTTGGGTCTTCTAGCGAGGGTTTATATTTTTTCTCCACTCTGGGAGTTACCCCTTTGTTTGAAGTCGTTTCTTTAAAGGCTTCTTTGCCTTGATCCAGGATACTTGGCAACATGGGTAGATATTGTGTCCCCTTTGTTGCAGGTGCCAGGGTTTCCAGTAGGAAACATGTGTCCCCCTTTTCTTCCTCTAAGGGAACACCAAATTGATTTTCTGTCCTCTTTACCATGTCATTATAGAAAGCAATGTCATCTGGGGGTGATTCTTTCGAAGGGTAGCTACAGATCTCTTCCTCTGGACTCTCGGTGTCGAGATCGTTCCATGTGTCCTCGAAGGTTTCTGAGTTGCTCTTCCTCCGGTACGTCTCCGTATTCCTCGGGATCTTCGCCTCGAGGTTCCGGTGTTGGTGGGGACTCGAAGATACCTTCTTCCTCCCCCTCGGCGTCATGTTTTCCAGTTCGGCAGCCGGTGTCTTAGGGACTCGAAAATCCTTTGAGGCGTCGAATTCCTTTTTCTTTTGTAAGAGCGTAGCCATTTCCTCCTCGAGTCTTCTCCTTTTCCTTTCGACCTCACGGGCCCTCTCGGCGTCGGAGGCTGGGGACTTTCTTTTCATTAGTCTTCGGCGATGTTGTGCCCTTTTTTGTGGGTTTGATTTCGACCCTTTGCTTCGGTGCCTTCTGCGATTTTCCCTCTTCGGTAACCTTTGGATGGGTTCCGTGGGGTTCTTTTGATCGCGGCTGACCCTCTATCGCCTTCTTGCTCGGCATCGGGGCTGCCTTGGGCGTCTTCTGTTCGTGGCCCTTCGGTTCCGACGGATCTTTATGTCTTACCTTCTCCGTCTTCTTTTTCGACTCCCTTGCCTTCTTTTCGGCGTGGATCTTTTCGGAGTCCTTTTCTAGTATTTCGACGTCCGATCCTTCGTGTGTCGACTCTGCTGGAGCTCCCTGCTCTTCTTCGTCGCTCGAGAAACCCATGTCCCTCATGGAAAGTTTCTTCGTTGACTGCAACATTGTGGTGTAGTGGGCCAGTCTTTGGTTTCGGCGTGTCCTGAGCATCTTTGGCAGGAACGCTGCGCAGGCCTCACAGTCCTTGTCCTGATGATCTTTGGGCAGGCAAAGGTTGCACACGTCGTGTGGTTCGCGTTGTGCGTATTTGTGGTGGCACTTGGGGCAGAATTTCAAAGGGGTATTCTCCATGACCCTACCTCGCCATTTGTGGACCGGAGTGGTCCTCTGGTGTTCCAACGGACGCTCTGCTCCTGCCTCCGGCTACGGCATCGGTTGTTCGATTTTTCTTCGATGATCCTTCAATAAAAATCTTCTTTTGAAGTTTTTCGGGAAAAACGAAAACTTTCTTCGGAGCTTCCAGTCTTGCTTTCAGACCCAACAGCAGAAAAAAGAATCTGAAGATGGCCACCATGCACCTCGACCTCCAGGATACAGTCTGACATCACACAGGGGACGTACCTGGCACCAAATGGTGGTCGACAGCGACCAAAACAAGAAGAAGAAAAAAAAAAAAACCCACACAAAGACAATTTCGGACCCAACCACTAGATGGCGGAATGATGGACAGCATGTGAATCCAGAAAAGGATTCACGCTGCAAAACCAGGAGTTCATTTCTAACAAAAACCTTGAAAATCAATTCATTCAAGAGTTTTATCAAAATATCCAGAATTTCATAGTGTAAAAGTTAGCCTAAGCTAACAATTTTGACACAAAGGAAATGAGGCAGCGGGAAAGTCTGACAAGATTACATTGCATGGTCATGATCAATTGCAAAAGGTGGGATGCAACTAAGAAATTCGTGAAATATATAACAAGAGACTGAAGCTCTGCTCAAGCAAGGAATATGTTTTTATGCAGCTTACTCACTGGATGGCAGATCACAAGAGACACCAGTAGTGTTTGCACAGGACTTGGAGCAATCAAAGAGAGCGCTCAGTATGCCTTTTAATGCACAAATTATCGTACCAGACTGTCCTTGTTGGAAATTTGCCCTTTCTGAAGAGTCACCACGGATTGTTTTGTCTTTTTGCAGAACTTTATTTTTTACTGCCTATAGAACTCTGAACGCTATTCCCTGCTAACCAGCGATAAAGTGATTGTACTTCTGCTTTCTACAAGGTAATATTGGGATACTCCTGATTGGCACATTTAATTTACTCACAAGTACTTACTATACGATACCAAGTGCCTGTAAATTAATTGCTAGCAGTGGGCTGAAGTACTAATTGAGCAACCCGCTGCAGTAGCACTGAAAAACCTACCACTGTAACCACACTGTGCAGTTTTGAACTACAAATTCGTCCTGTCAAAATAACCCCTTTTGAAAGACCTAAAATTTCCATTTACATATTAAGGAGTCACCCCTTTTGTAGGCCTCATTGTCATACGGCAGGGTGCAAGATATTTAAAAGGAGGACACGTAAAAGTTCAATGTTAAACATGACTTTACAGTGAAAATGCCCTAAAAGCTATGTTCACTGTAGCAGGGTTGGCTGTTCCATAGGAGAGCATTGGAGTGCAATATTAAGCTTAATAAATGTTCTCTCCATCTAGGAAACTGCTACAAATTTAATTTGATTTTTTTGAAATATTTATTTCAAGTTAAATTCACTGGGGAAGTTGGATTTGTAATAAATATTTTGATAAGATAACTTTTAGAAAGTTACATTTGTCCTACCTGAAGTCCCTCGTAGCTAAATCTGCATTTTGCTCTCCTTCTTCCATCCAGTAATTAGCATTTCACTAGGCGCGAATGAGGTGTGAACTTGCTCCCAGGAAAGGGGCGAAAAAGCCTTGGGTGTTGGGAGGTGCTGTTGAGAGGATGGCCTGAGGGCTGGGCAAAAGGACTTGATTAACTTCAAAGAGGCCTACCCATGTCACAAGCAGATGTAGTTAACATCCAGGCCTGCACCCTTTGTTTTGGCCCCCCCCCCCAGAGTCAGAGCAGCCTCCATCACAGTGGACCTGTTGTTGACATCACAGTGTAAGATCCTGCTGAAGTGTCAAGACGGACTTGACAGGTCTTCGTGGGTTTGTCATATATGACACGGGGAGCAAACTTCCAAGAGGTTTCTCCAGTCACAGGCAAATGTTAGCTGGCACTTGGGCAGGGCCCTTCTTTTGTGCCCCCCCCCCCCCCCAGCCAGACAGGCCCCAATCACAGTGGGTCTCTTTTTGACATTACAGTGTCAAAGCCAGTTTAAGAAGTCTGCTAGGATTACATATAATATTTAAGGTACACTTCCAAGGAGGGAAACAGAACGCCAAAACAGTTTTTGCTTATCCTCCCGTCTGGCTACTGAAAGCTCCGCTTTGTTCGACCAGACTTCTGTCTCCAAGTTTGCTAGGGGTACAGTGACTGCCTAAAACTATAGTTTAGTGCCAGATGTGCGAGGACAATGGGGAATTACCGCAGTGCACAACCAAACCACCCCCCCCCGCCCCCTAACACACACGCAAGCCCTCAGAGCTCAAGTTTAGTGAGGTCAAATACTTCGGCCATCTTGAAAATGCCCAAAGTGTTTAGGTTTAACCCTGGTAACCTTCACCCCATTGGTTAGGGCATCCCCAGGGATCATTCAAATCCACTAGCTTGTGTCGGACATAAATGTGGCATCTCCAGGCACCCACTTGAGAGCACTCCTGGACTTGAGGAAGATCAGAAGAGGATCGATTATGCTGTCTGCAACCTGAGATGAAACCTGGAGGACTGGACCTGCTCTCTCGCTTGTAACCAGGACAAAGACAGCCTCCAAGGGTCATAGGCTGACCAGATGTTCAAGCTACAGGGATACAAAAGCTCCAAGAGGCCATCCTGTCGAGTCTCTAAGTGCCTCCCTGAGGTCTGTGGGATTCAGAAGTGTACTCTTAGGGTGGACTGGGACTTAAAGGACTAAAGTCAGAAGGTAAAATCTGTGACCAGGACGCACCCGATTTGTGTATCCGGCCTGTCCTCCATTGCAGCCAGCTTCAAATTGCACCTAGGTCCTATTCTATTGCAACCATTGACTATCATTGGCAATGTGTGTTTCATGGCTGTATTTCCACTTAGAATTCCTAGCTCTAGTTCCCCTTGTTGTATTTGTCATTTTGTTTATTAAATTTTACTGTTTTCTAATTGGTTAGAGATTGTTTTTCAATTGTATTGCATTTCAATGTAATTGCTGTTTTGGTACGGCATAAATACTTTACACATTTCCCCAAGGTAAGTCAGTCTAGCTACCAGGGTGTTCAGCTCAGTAGAATTTAGTAACGGAGGGCACACTCTGTTAAGGATTGTGATTATTACTTGAGGTGGGCACACCTCAACTAATAATCCAATTTCTTACAGTCCTTAATTATCAATTGCCCTTGTATGGCTACAGTGCAAATGTCAATTATTGTTCCAGCCATTGCAATCTCTTAGGCATTTGGACTTAAAAAAAAAAATCACTCTTTTTTTAATAAGACTAGGATTTTAGTTTTTGCATTTACGGACTCTTTGTTCATTGTCATAGTAATGGGTGTCCCCAAGGGCACATATGTGCAGAGTCCAAATACACTGTCCCCTCCTTATCTTGCTAAGATGTGATTTGTTGTGCAGCAGTATTATGAATTGGTTGTTTGCCCAATGCCCTTTTACCTTGTCGAGAGGTGATGAGTAGAGACCGGTTGTCTAAAGTTTGGATACTTTGTCTGCAGCCGCACAAGGCATCTACCAAATCTATCTCCATCCGGATGATCAGATCGTGGCCCTGTCTCCTAAACACAGGGTGCTCCTTTTGATCTAAGGTGATAACAATGTCTCCTGCATCCAGTCCTGGCACTTGGTCCCCTTCTCCATGAAATGTGATCTTCTGCCCATCCCTCATACCTGCGGAAATACATTAGAAACATCACTATTTCAAATTAATGAGATCTTAAATAGGAAATACTGAGAATTTTAAACATATGTATTATGTGACTGTATGTTACAAAGCTATGTTGAATATGCATTCAGTGAACATCCAGCAGAGAGAAACATTTCCAATCTTCTAGGGAGCCTTGGGAGTAAAGAGATTCTCTTACTATTGTAACTTACACTAACAAGCTGCAAATTGATTAGGTTACTTACCCTGTAAGTATCTGTTCTTGGCATGTAGTGCTGTAGATTCACATACTTAGAATAAGTCCGCCATCTAGTGTTGGGCTTGGATGATTGCACATTGTTTTTATTCGAAGAAGTTTAAGTCATGAGGCTGTATGACTCCTCCTCTTGGTGATACTGCGCATGGGTATCAACTCCATTGTTAGATTGTTTTGCCGCAGGCGGGTGAGAAAGGAGTTAGAGTGTCAGTAATGTGATGTCCATGCAACTAATGTGAATAAAGGTAAATATAAAAGTAAATTGAGGCCTGCACATGCGTCTGGGGAAGAGATGGGCGCATGTGATTCTACAGCACTACATGCCAAGAACAGATGCTTACAGAATGAGTAACAATCAGTTCGAGCAATGTTTGGCTGTAGATATACATGCTTAGCATCGACTGTAAAGCAGTCCCTCTCCCAAAGCGGTGGTTAGCCTGTGGGAGTAGCAGTTTGAAAAAAAGAGTACATGGAACTGCTTGTCCAACATTGGATTGTTGACTTGCTAATAAATCCACACACTAGTGCTTTGTGATAGTGTGTGGTGTGGACCATGTTGCTTCGTTGCAAATATCAGCAATGGGTATGTTCCCCAGGAATGCCAGAGGTTCCTATTTTGCGAGTTGAGTGAGCCCTAGGGGGAACATGTAAGGAAAATGCTACTTACCAGTATGCATCTGTTCTTGGCATGTAGAGCTGTAGATTCGTATACTTGTGCATAGATCGCCATCTGGTGTTGGGCTTGGATGTTTGCACTTTGTTTTTGTCTTGGAAGAAGTTCTTTGTAGTCACGAGATAGAAGACTCCTCCTTAGGACGATAGTGTGCATGGGCATCGACTTCACCCTCAGATTGTTTTTTCGCCATAGAGGGTGATGGTGGAGTTTGTGAGAAACAGAAAAAGATGTCCATGTGTGATGCATCTAAGTAAGATAGTACTGGAACAGATAGAGGTTTCTGGGGAGGCGGGTGGGCGTATACGAATCTACAGCTCTACATGCCAAGAACAGATGCATACTGGTAAGTAGCATTTTTCGTTCGAGGCATATGAGCTGTAGATCGTATATTTGTGCATAGACTAGACAGCAATTACCTCCTTAGCGGTGGCTACGTGCATCTGTTGCAGTGGTTTGAAAAAGTGTTCTTAATACAGCCTGGCCCACACTAGCTTGATGTTTTGCTTGCACATCTACACAATAGTGTTTTGTGAAAGTGTGTAGTGTAGCCCAAGTTGCTGCTTTGCAGATGTCATCTAGGGGAATGTTCCCTAAGAATGCCATAGAAGCCCCTAGTTTGCGTGTGGAATGCGCTCTAGGGGGAATGGATAATGTACGCTTTGCTTTTAGGTAGCATATCTGAATGCATTTAACGATCCACCTGGCAATTCCAGCTTTTGATATAGGATTACCTTTATGTGGTGGTGAGAAAGATAGAAAAAGTTGTTTAGTTTTCCTAAAAGTTTTTGTCCTTTCAATGTAGTAAAGGATAGCTCTTTTAACGTCAAGTGTATGAAGAGCCCGTTCTGCTACGGAGTCTGGTTGAGGAAAAAAGACTGGCAGCTCAACAGACTGGTTAAGGTGGAAAGCATAAACGACTTTCGGTAGGAATTTGGGGTTTGTCCTAAGAACCACTTTATTGTGATGTATTTGCAAAAGTGGTTCTTGTATGGTTAATGCCTGGAGTTCGCTAACTCTTCTGAGAGATGTGATCGCTACAAGAAAAGTTACTTTCCATGTGAGAAATTGTAATTCACATTTATGTAAAGGTTCAAATGGGGGACCCATGAGCCTGGTAAGGACAATGTTTAGGTTCCACTGTGGAGAAGGTGGAACTCTGGGAGGAATTATCCTTTTAAGGCCTTCCATGAATGCTTTGATGGCAGGTACCCTAAACAGTGACAAGTGTTGTCTGTTTTGTAGGTAAGCGGCTATGGCGGCAAGATGTAACCGTATAGATGTGTATGCCAGATTACATTTTTGTAGATGCAAGAGAACAAATAATGTTTTGGATTGAAGCATCTAGTGGATTGATTACGTTATTATTACAGTAAATAACGAACCTTTTCCATTTTGCTGCATAGCACGCTCTAGTGGTAGGACGTCTAGCTTCTTTAATGATATTCATGCAGTCTGGCGGGAGGTTGAGATAACCAAACTCAAAGACTTCAGGAGCCAGATTGCTAGGTTCAGTTGAGCTGGATCTGGATGCCTTATTTCTCCATGGTTCTGTGTGAGAAGCTTTGGAGAAAGGTGCAACTTTTGATGTGGAACTACTGAGAGTTCCAGCAGGGTTGTGAACCATGGTCGTCGTGCCCATGTGGGAGCAACCAGGATCATTGTGAGAGACTGTTGCACAAGTTACTAACTTGTGTAACGATATATCTGTAAGAGACAGTAGTTAGTGACAGATTCCTTACCTTAGAATATCCCCAGGCGTCAGGCTGGATCCGGAAAGTTTTTTGCGTAGCAGTACCCTTGCGCGTCGGTAGGCGGCGTCGTGCGGCTCTGCGTCCGTCGTCGGCGTCGTGATCGCCGGGATGACGTCGCGGGCAGTACTTAAACGCCGCCCCTGCGCGCGGACGTCAGTTCTGTACACGACTTTCCGCGCCAGGAATGCAGAGCCATGCAAGAAGTCGACATAGGTGTCTGAAAAATACTAGGGCCCTGAAAGGGATGTCCTTAACCCTAGAAATCAGTTCGCAGAACGGGGAGGATGTGTGGGGCTGTAAGGAATCTGTCACTAACTACTGTCTCTTACAGATATATCGTTACACAAGTTAGTAACTTGTGCATCTGAAAGAGACACGTTAGTGACAGATTCCTTACCTTAGAATAGATACCCCAGCAATACCAACCCCGGTGGTGGGTCTGCGAACAAAGATCAGACAAGGAAGTCCTGGAGGACAGAACGGCCAAAGAAGCCGTCCCTCCGGACCTGACTGTCAAGGCAGTAATGCTTTGTAAACGTGTGCAGCGAGGCCCACGTAGCTGCCTGACAGATAACCGGCAGCGGAACACCGCGGCCCAAAGCCGTGGTAGCAGCCGTTGCCCTGGTGGAATGGGCACGCAGCCCAACAGGAGGCTCCTTCTTAGCCAAAGAATAGCAGGCCTTGATGCACAAGGTAACCCAGCGGGAGATGGTTCGTTTGTGCACCGCCCGACCTTTTTGGCGCCCACGTAGCCAACAAAGAGCTGGTCATCCACCCGGAAGTGTTTCGTGCGGTCGATATAGAAGGAGAGCGCACGTTTTGGGTCCAGACGGCGGAGCCTCTCTTCCTCTCTGGAAGGATGCGGAAAGAAGGTAGGCAAAGTGATGGTCTGCCCAATGTGGAAGGCAGTAACCACTTTTGGCAAGAAGGACGGACGCGTCCTAAGAACAACCTTGTCAGGATGGACAGACAGAAAGGGAGGTTTGCATGATAGAGCCTGGAGCTCACTCACCCGCCGAGCGGAGGTGATGGCCACCAGAAAGGCTGTCTTCAGAGTCAGAAGACGAAGAGGACAGTTATGGAGAGGCTCAAAGGGAGCGCACATTAAAAAGGTAAGAACCAAGTTCAAGTCCCACTGAGGCATCACAAACGGAACAGGAGGGAAGAGGTGTGTAATGCCTTTTAAGAACCTGTTAACAACAGGGGACTTGAAAAGGGAGGGCTGATCAGGGAGCCTGAGGAAGGCCGAGATAGCACAAAGATAACCCTGGATGGTACCCAGGGCAGAACCCTGTTGGGCCAGAGAAAGAAGGAACAGAAGGACCTCAGAAAGAGGGGCAGAAAGGGGATTCACAGCCTTTGCTGTGCACCATGCCACAAATTTGTTCCACCTGCAGGCGTATACCACCTTAGTGGAGGGACGCCTGGCTGCCAGAATCACATCACAAACTTCGGGAGGCAAGTCGAAAGGAATCAACTGCCGCCGCTCAATCTCCACGCAAGCAGGTGGAGGCTGGACAGGTTCCGGGTGGAGGACCGTCTCCTGCTGCTGCGACAGAAGATCCTCCCGAAGAGGCAGACGGATCGGGGATCTACGCTCATACTGAGTAGCTCGGGATACCAAACTCTTCGAGCCCAGTCCGGAGCCACAAGGATGACTTGGGCCCGGTCGTGCCGAATCTTCTTCAACACTCTGGGTAGAAGTGGTATAGGCGGAAAGGCGTGACAACAGACTGCAACTCCACTCGCGACGAAAAGCGTCGCCGAGCGAGTGCCGCCTTGGAAATTCCAACGCGCAGAACTGATGACATTGCGCGTTCTCTTCGATGGCGAATAGATCTAACCAAGGCTCTCCCCATTGTTGAAAGAGTCCTTGCGCCACTTCCGAGTGAAGACGCCATTCGTGATCCATCATGCACCTGCGGCTGGAGTTCGTCCGCCCTGGCGTTCAGGGAACCTGCCAGGTGTTGAACCATCAGGAACATGTCCTGATGTTCCAGCCAAGTCCAGAGGCGCAGAGCCTCCTGACAGAGGGTCCACGACCCCACCCCGCCCTGTTTGTTGCAGTACCACATGGCGGTGGTGTTGTCTGTGAACACCTGCACTACCTTCCCTTTGACAGAGGGAAGGAATGCCTTGAGTGCAAGTCGGATCGCCCGGAGCTCCAGAAGGTTGCTATGGAGCCGGGGCTCCGCCGGAGACCAGAGGCCTCTGATCTCCGCCTCTCCCATGTGACCGCCCCATCCCAGAAGGGACGCGTCCGTCACAACTGTGTGCTCTGGCTGGGGAAGGGAGAGGGATCTGCCCATGACCCATTGCCGGTTCGAGAGCCACCACTGCAACTGTTTTGCAGTCCCCACCGAGATCTGGACGTGATCCGACAGGTTGCCCTGGTGCTGCGCCCACTGGAACTTCAGGTCCCACTGCAGAGCCCGCATATGCCATCTGGCACGATCGACCAGCAGGATGCAGGAGGCCATGAGGCCCAGCAGCCTCAGGGTCATCCGTACCGAAACCCAGGATAAAGGCTGAAAGATCGGAATCATAGCCTGAATATCCCAGACTTGCCGTTCGGGAGGATAGGCCCGAAACTGCGTCGTGTCCAGAACTGCTCCGATGAAAAGGAGCTGTGGAGAAGGAACCAGTTGCGACTTCGGCACATTGATGGAGAACCCCAGCGAGTGCAGGAGTTCGGCCGTAGTCTGGAGGTGGGAGACGACTGCTTGGGACGAGCCCGCCTTCAGCAGCCAGTCGTCGAGGTAGGGGAAGACAAACCCCTGCCCGGCGCAGATGAGCTGCGACCACCGCCATCACTTTCGTGAACACCCGAGGGGCACTGGTAAGGCCAAAGGGGAGCACGGTGAACTGAAAGTGCTCGAGGCCTACCGTGAACCGTAGGTAACGCCGGTGGGCCGGCAGGATGGGGATGTGGAAATAAGCGTCCTGCAAGTCCAACGCTACCAGCCAGTCTCCAGGGTCGAGGGCAGTCAAGACCTGAGCTAGGGTGAGCATCTTGAACTTCTCCTTCCGGAGGAAGCGATTGACGTTCCGGAGGTCCAAGATAGGACGCATGTCCTCCTTGTCCTTTTGGGCACCAGAAAGTAGTGGGAGTAGCAACCACGCCCTACTTCTGGGGTCGGAACATGCTCGATGGCCCTCTTGGCCAAGAGGGCCGTGACTTCCTTCTGTAGAAGCACCAAGTGATCCCCTGACATGCGGTGGAATTGAGGTGGCATGGCTGGGGGGGTGGTCTCGAAGGGGAGTGAGTAGCCCCTTCGGACAATGTCCAAGACCCACCTGTCCGAGGTGATGGGACGCCAGTGGTGAAGGTGATGGCGGACCCTGCCCCTACTGGCGTGCTGTGCACCTGAAAAGGAGGGACTAGGAGGGCTTGGAGGCCGCGGACGGGTTGGAGGTGGTGGCCTGACCCGCACGCTGGTTGCCCGAACCGCCACGGCGGTATCCACGTCCTCGGCCACGCGAAGGCGCTTGCTGCGCGGGCCGTTGGCCGGGCTGTTGACGTGACTGGGCGCCCCTCCCGTGGCCACGAAAGGGGCGAAAAGCAGACGTGAGCGGAGGGCGCACAACAGCAAGGCCCAGGGACTTAGCAGTAGCCCGCGAGTCCTTGAAACGCTCCAGCGCATGGTCTGCCTTTGAACCAAAAAGACCGACTCCATCAAAGGGCATGTCCATGAGTGTATTCTGGACATCCCCCGAAAAACCAGTGGTCCTCAGCCAGGTGTGGCGACGCAGCGCCACCGTCGTTGCAAGCGATCTGCCCAGCGAGTCGGCGGTATCAAGGCCACAGCGGATGGTGTATTTAGCCGCATCACGCCCTTCCGTAATGGCGCGGGTAAGCAGTGTCTGGACCTCCTCAGAACACTGCGGCAAAACAGTCGCCACCGAATACCACAGGGAGTGGGTATATCGGCCCAAGAGGCAAGCGGTGTTGACAGACCGCAAGCCAGCACTGGAGGAAGAGAAAGCCTTCTTCCCAAAGTGGTCCAGGCGCTTGGATTCCTTACCGGAGGGGCGGTAGGGAAGGCGGTTTAGGAGGCAGAAGCTTGGACAACCAAGCTCTCAGGGGTGGGGTGTTGGGAGAGAAACAGGGGGTCGCCCGGAGCAGGGCGATGGCGTCGGGCCACGTTCCTATCCACAGGAGCCCCTGTGGTGGGCTTGGACCAGGCACCCAAAAGAACGTCAGTGAGTGCATCATTGAACGGCAACACAGGCTCCGAAGAGGAGGCCGCCGGCTGAAGCACCTCAGTCAGGAGGTTAGTCCTGACGGCCACAGTAGGCAACTGGAGATTCAAGGCTCCAGCAGCTCTACGCAACACCGTTGCAAAATTAGCCCCCTCCTCCGTAGCCACGGGAGGAGACCGCATGCCAGAGTCAGGGGCTGGCATCCCCAAGTTCCTCAACCCAGTCCGGGTCAAACTCGCACTGTTGTGTGAGAGGGTCCTCAGACCCCTCCCAGCTCTCCTGGTCCTCCTCAGGTTCATAATATGGAGGAGGAGGGACATTAGGGACCCACGGTCTCATCGGCGCCGGAACCGGCGTCGGGCGACGTCGGTCCGGCTCCATGTCCGGAGCCGGAGTGAGCCGGGGAACGACGCCGTCCGGAGCCCCGGACGGCGTCAGGAACGGCACCGGGGACATCGGCGGAGGCGTGGTTAGGTCAACCGGCGTCGATGGGGGTTGCGGCACCACCGGAGCCGGGATCGAGGCCGGGGCCGGAGCCGAGGCCGGGATGAAGGCTGGTGGGACAGGCGACGCTGGGACCGGAGTCGACGGCGACGCCGGAGCAACCCCATCAGGGCCCGCGGGGCCCGAAGGCGCACCGGAGGGACCTTGAGGCCCGAAGAGGCGGGCCATGGCCGACAGGAACTACTGTATTTGGGCCGGAGTCGCCCCCGAACCCGGGAAGGACGGGTAATGCGGGGGTGACTCGACAGGCACGTCCGGGGCCGCGGGAACGGTGCAGACAGGGGCCTCAGCCGAGTCGCGAGACCGGCGAGGCGAAGTCTTAGAGCGATGACGCCGCTTAGACTTCTTGTGCTTCGACTTACCGGAGGAACGCGAAGACTTGGATTCCGACGAACGGTGGGGGCTCCGCGACCGGCCCCTCGACCTCTCCCGTGACTTGGTGCGGCGCGGAGCCGACTGCCGGACCTCGAGCAGCTTTCGAGACCGCTCTCGCAAAGCCTTCGGATGAAGTTTCCGGCAGTCAGGGCACGACTTCGTGTCGTGGTGTCGGCCGAGACAGAAGAGACACTCGAGGTGCGGGTCCGTGATGGACATCATACAGGCACAGACCTCGCAGGGCTTAAAGCCGGGCATCCCTACGACACCTTAGGAGTCGTGAAGACTCGTAGAAGAAAACAGTGAAAAATTCACAAAAAAAGGTAGTCAAAAAGTGACTAGGGCACTGCTCTTCCTGGATCTGCGCTTACTGGCGCGGAAAAAGAAGAACTGACGTCAGCGCGCAGGGGCGGCGTCTAAGTACTGCCCGCGACGTCATCCCGGTGATCACGACGCCGAACGCGGAGCCGCACGACGCCGCCTACCGACGCGCAAGGGTACTGCTACGCAAAAAACTTTCCGGATCCAGCCTGACGCCTGGGGATATTCTAAGGTAAGGAATCTGTCACTAACGTGTCTCTTTCAGATGTTTGAGCTTGCGCACCAGTAAGGGAATGAGCGGGAGAGGCGGAAAAGCATACGCAAATCTGCCTGACCAGTTCATCCATATCGCATTGCCTTTGGACAATGGGTGTGGATACCTGGAGGCGAAGCTTGGGCATTTTGCGTTTAAATGTGTGGCGAACAGATCTATGTCTGGTTGGCCCCACATCTGAAAAAATGGAAGAAGAACTTGCGGATGAAGTTCCCATTCGTGGATCTGCTGTCTGACGACTGAGCAGATCCGCAATTTGATTGTGGTCCCCTGGAAGATGTTCTGCTAGGAGGTATATTTTTTGAGGAATGGCCCATCTCCATATGCTTTGCACTAGGCGTGAAAGCTGTACAGAGTGCGTCCTCCCCTTGTTTTTGTATATAGTACATTGCTGTCATATTGTCCGTCCGGACGAGGACAGCTTTGTGTACGAGGTGTACTTGGAATGATTTTAGTGCAAGAAAAATGGCCAGTAATTCGAGGTGATTGATGTGGAGCAGTTTTTGCTGATGGGTCCACATACCTTGAATGGTGTAGGGTTTAAGAGATGAGCTCCCCAGCCGGTGAGTGATGAGTCTGTTGTGAGCACTATTTGTGGAACCGGGTCTAGTAACGGCCGCCCTCTGGAAAGATTTTGTGTGTTCCACCACTGCAGAGAGCGATGTGTGCGGCTGTCTACCAACACCAGATCTGTAAGCAGTCCTTGAGCCTGGTTCCACTGACGTGCTAGACACTCCTGTAAGGGACCTATTTGGAGTCTTGCATGAGGTACGATTAAAATGCAAGAGGCCATCATTCCTTTTAGTTGCATAAACACTCGAGCTGGTAGGGAGTGTTGAGGCTGAAACCTTGTTATGAGAGTTTGCACGGTTGCTACCCTGACTGGATTGGGGTATGCAAGGGCTTTGGAAGTATCTATTGTGGCGCCTAGATACTGTTGGGTGTGGGACGGTGGAAGATTTGACTTGGTGAGGTTTATTGTGAATCCCAAGTGGTGCAGCAGCTGGATTGTTTGGTGTGTGTGTGGTGCACACAATCGCTGCGTGACTTGGCTTTTATGAGCCAGTCGTCGAGGTAAGGAAACACATGAATGGGTTGTCTTCTCAAGTGAGCTGCTACTCCTGCGAGACATTTTGTGAAGACCCTGGGTGCTGCAATTACCCCGAAGGGGAGCACTTTGAATTGGTAGTGCTGGCCGTCTACTACAAAACCGCAGATGTTTCCTGTGAGCAGGGTGAATAGGAATGTGAAAGTAGGCGTCCTTGAGATCTAGAGTGGCAAGGAAATCGCCGTGTTGGAGCAATGGGAGGACCTGTTGGAGAGTGACCATGTGAAAGTGGTCGGATTGTATGTACCGGTTTAACGGTCTGAGGTCTAATATTGGCCTGAGAGTACAGTCCTTTTTTGGGATGAGAAAGTAAAGGGAGTAAACCCCTGTGCCTCGATGGTGTATGGGAACTGGTTCTATTGCGTGCTTTTGCAAGAGAGAGAGAACCTCTTGTTTCAGAAGCGCGAGATGTTCCGTGGACATGGGACGCTGTCTGGGTGGTATGTGTGGAGGAGTAGAGGTGAGTTCCAGGCAGTAACCATACTGGATAATTTGTCTCACCCACCTGTCTGTGGTGATGGAATTCCAAACAGGTAGGAACTGTGATAGTCTTCCCCCGACTGGAGTGGAATGTTGGGGGGGGAAAGTGGTGTAAAGACACTGTTTTGTGGTAGGGGAAGCGCGAGTGTTATTACCGCGGCCTCTTCCTTTGTTGTTATTGCCTCTGTACCCCCCTCTAAAATATCCTTTATTAGAGGAAGTTTGAGTGGGGCTTTTGTATGAGGACGAGTTGTCTGTACCAATGGTTTTGGAGGCGCCCCTATAAAAGGAGCGACGAAAGGAGCCTCTAGCTGTTGGTAACTGTAGGGCCCCCATAGATTTAGCTGTCTCAGTGTCTTTCTTCATCTTTTCTAAAGATGTGTCTACAGTAGGTCCGAACAGGTGTTCTTGATCAAAAGGCTGATTAAGAATTTGAGTCTGCACCTCCTGGTTAAAACCAGATATGCGTAGCCATGCGTGCCTGCGCAGTAAAGCACAAGTTACTAACTTGTGTAACGATATATCTGTAAGAGACAGTAGTTAGTGATAGATTCCTTACCTTAGAATATCCCCAGGCGTCAGGCTGGATCCGGAAAGTTTTGCGTAGCAGTACCCTTGCGCGTCGGTAGGCGGCGTCGTGCGGCTCCGCGTCCGTCGTCGGCGTCGTGATCGCCGGGATGACGTCGCGGGCAGTACTTAGGCGCCGCCCTGCGCGCTGACGTCAGTTCTGTACACGACTTTCCGCGCCAGGAACGCAGAGCCATGCAAGAAGCTGACACAGGTGTCTGAACATACTAGGGCCCTGAATGGGATGTCCTTAACCCTAGAAATCAGTTCGCAGAACGGGGAGGATGGGTGGGCGGTAAGGAATCTATCACTAACTACTGTCTCTTACAGATATATCGTTACACAGTTAGTAACTTGTGCATCTGAAAGAGACACGTTAGTGATAGATTCCTTACCTTAGAATAGATACCCCAGCAATACCAACCCCGGTGGTGGGTCTGCGAACAAAGATCAGACAAGGAAGTCCTGGAGGACAGAACGGCCAAAGAAGCCGTCCCTCCGGACCTGACTGTCAAGGCAGTAATGCTTAGTAAACGTGTGCAGCGAGGCCCACGTAGCTGCCTGACAGATAACCGGCAGCGGAACACCGCGGCCCAAGGCCGTGGTAGCAGCCGTTGCCCTGGTGGAATGGGCACGCAGCCCAACAGGAGGCTCCTTCTTGGCCAAAGAATAGCAGGTCTTGATGCACAAGGTAACCCAGCGGGAGATGGTCCTCTTGTGCACCGCCCGACCTTTTTGGCGCCCACGTAGCCAACAAAGAGCTGGTCATCCACCCGGAAGTGTTTTGTGCGGTCGATATAGAAGGAGAGCGCACGTTTTGGGTCCAGACGGTGGAGCCTCTCTTCCTCTCTGGAAGGATGCGGAGGCGGAAAGAAGGTGGGCAAAGTGATGGTCTGCCCAATGTGGAAAGCAGTAACCACCTTTGGCAAGAAGGACGGACGCGTCCGAAGAACAACCTTGTCTGGATGAACAGACAGAAAGGGAGGTTTGCAAGAAAGAGCCTGGAGCTCACTCACCCGCCGAGCGGAGGTGATGGCCACCAGAAAGGCTGTCTTTAGAGTCAGAAGACGAAGAGGACAGTTATGCAGAGGCTCAAAGGGAGCGCACATTAAAAGGTAAGAACCAAGTTCAAGTCCCACTGAGGCATCACAAACGGAACAGGAGGGAAGAGGTGAGTAATGCCTTTTAAGAACCTGTTAACAACAGGGGACTTGAAAAGGGAGGGCTGATCAGGGAGCCTGAGGAAGGCCGAGATAGCACAAAGATAACCCTTGATGGTACCCAGGGCAGAACCCTGTTGGGCCAGAGAGAGAAGGAACAGAAGGACCTCAGAAAGAGGGGCAGAAAGGGGATCCACAGCCTTTGCTGTGCACCATGCCACAAATTTGTTCCACCTGCAGGCGTATACCACCTTAGTGGAGGGACGCCTGGCTGCCAGAATCACATCACAAACTTCGGGAGGCAAGTCGAAAGGAATCAACTGCCGCCGCTCAATCTCCACGCAAGCAGGTGTAGACTGGACAGGTTCGGGTGGAGGACCGTCCCCTGCTGCTGCGACAGAAGATCCTCCCGAAGAGGCAGACGGATCGGGGATCTATGCTCATATTGAGTAGCTCGGGATACCAAACTCTTCGAGCCCAGTCCGGAGCCACAAGAATGACTTGGGCCCGGTGGTGCCGAATCTTCTTCAACACTCTGGGTAGAAGTGGTATAGGCGGAAAGGCGTACAACAGACCGCAACTCCACTCGCGACGAAAAGCGTCGCCGAGCGAGTGCCGCCTTGGAAATTCCAACGCGCAGAACTGATGACATTGCGCGTTCTCTTCGGTGGCGAATAGATCTAACCAAGGCTCTCCCCACTGTAGAAAGAGTCCTTGCGCCACTTCCGAGTGAAGACGCCATTCGTGATCCATCATGCACCTGCGGCTGAGTTCGTCCGCCCTGGCGTTCAGAGAACCTGCCAGGTGTTGAACCATCAGGAACATGCCCTGATGTTCCAGCCATGTCCAGAGGCGCAGAGCCTCCTGACAAAGGGTCCAAGACCCCACCCCGCCCTGTTTGTTGCAGTACTACATGGCGGTGGTGTTGTCTGTGAACACCTGCACTACCTTCCCTTTGACAGAGGGAAGGAATGCCTTGAGTGCAAGCCGGATCGCCCGGAGCTCCAGAATGTTGATATGGAGCCGGGACTCCGCCCGGAGACCAGAGGCCTCTGATCTCCGCCTCTCCCATGTGACCGCCCCATCCCAGAAGGGACGCGTCCGTCACAACTGTATGCTCTGGCTGGGGAAGGGAGAGGGATCTGCCCATGACCCATTGCCGGTTCGAGAGCCACCACTGCAACTGTTTTGCAGTCCCCTCCGAGATCTGGACGTGATCGGACAGGTTGCCCTGGTGCTGCGCCCACTGGAACTTCAGGTCCCACTGCAGAGCCCGCATATGCCATCTGGCATGATTGACCAGCAGGATGCAGGAGGCCATGAGGCCCAGCAGCCTCAGGGTCATCCTTACCGAAACCCAGGATAAAGGCCGAAAGATCGGAATCATAGCCTGAATATCCCGAACTCGCCGTTCGGGAGGATAGGCCCGAAACTGCGTCGTGTCCAGAACTGCTCCGATGAAAAGGAGCTGTGGAGAAGGAATCAGATGCGACTTCGGCACATTGATGGAGAACCCCAGCGAGTGCAGGAGTTCGGCCGTAGTCTGGAGGTGGGAGACGACTGCCTGGGACGAGCCCGCCTTCAGCAGCCAGTCGTCGAGGTAGGGGAAGACTGAAACCCCTGCCCGGCGTAGATGAGCTGCGACCACCGCCATCACTTTCGTGAACACCCGAGGGGCACTGGTAAGGCCAAAGGGGAGCACGGTGAACTGAAAATGCTCGGGCCTACCGTGAACCGAAGGTAACGCCGGTGGGCCGGCAGGACGGGGATGTGGAAATACGCGTCCTGCAAGTCCAACGCTACCAACCAGTCTCCTGGGTCGAGGGCAGTCAAGACCTGAGCTAGGGTGAGCATCTTGAACTTCTCCTTCCGGAGGAAGCGATTGACGTTCCGGAGGTCCAAGATAGGACGCATGTCCTCCTTGTCCTTTTGGGCACCAGAAAGTAGTGGGAGTAGCAACCACGCCCTACTTCTGGGGTCGGAACATGCTCGATGGCCCTCTTGGCCAAGAGGGCCGTGACTTCCTTCTGTAGAAGCACCAAGTGATCCCCTGACATGCGGTGGAATTGAGGTGGCATGGCTGGGGGGTGGTCTCGAAGGGGAGGGAGTAGCCCCTTCGGACAATGTCCAAGACCCACCTGTCCGAGGTGATGGTGCGCCAGTGGGGAAGGTGATGGCGGACCCTGCCCCCTACTGGCGTGCTGTGCACCTGAAAGGAGGGACTAGGAGGGCTTGGAGGCCGCGGACGGGTTGGAGGTGGTGGCCTGACCCGCACGCTGGTTGCCCGATCCGCCACGGCGGAATCCACGTCCTCGGCCACGCGAAGACGCCTGCTGCGCGGGCCGGTGGCTGGGCTGCTGACGTGAAGGGGCGCCCCTACCGTGGCCACGATAGGGGCGAAAAGCAGAAGGCAGCGGAGGGCGTGTAGCAGTAAGGCCCAGGGACTTGGCAGTAGCCCGTGAGTCCTTAAAGCGCTCCAACGCATGGTCTGCTTTGGACCCAAAAAGACCGACTCCATCAAAGGGCATGTCCATGAGAGTATTCTGGACATCCCCTGAAAAACCAGTGGTTCTCAGCCAGGCGTGGCGTCGGAGCGCCACCGTCGTTGCAATCGATCTGCCCAGCGAGTCGGCGGTGTCAAGGCCACAACGGATAGTGTATTTGGCCGCATCCCTTCCTTCCGCAATGGCGCGGGAAAGCAGTGCCTGGACCTCCTCAGGGCACTGGGGCAAAACATCCGCCACCGAATCCCACAGGGAGTGGGTATATCGGCCCAAAAGACAAGCGGTGTTAACGGACCGCAAGCCAGCACTGGAGGAAGAAAAACCTTTCTTCCCAAACTGATCCAGGCGTTTGGATTCCCTATCCGGAGGAGCGGTAGGGAAGGCGGTTTGGGAAGCGGAGGCTTGGACAACCAAGCTCTCAGGAGTGGGGTGGACAGAAAGAAACAGGGGTCGCCCGGAGCAGGGCGATGGCGTCGTGACACGTTCCGATCCACAGGAGCCCCTGTGTTGGGCTTGGACCAGGCGCCCAAAAGAACGTCAGTGAGGGCGTCGTTAAACGGCAGCACAGTCTCCGCAGAGGAGGCTGCCGGCTGAAGCACCTCTGTCAAGATGTTAGGCTTGACCGTCAAAGTAGGGAGCTGGAGACGTAAGGCCCCAGCAGCCCTACGCAACACCGTACCAAAATTGGCCCCCTCCTCCGTAGCCACGGGAGGAGACAGCATGCCAGTGTCAGGGGAAGTATCCAGACCACTGGCCTCCCCTAGACTCTCTGTCCAGTCCTCATCAAACTGACAGTTGCGCGTCAGAGGGTCATCAGACCCCTCCCAGTCCTCCTGGTCCTCCTCTGGTGCAAAATAAGGAGGAGGAGGGACATTGGGGACCCAAGGTCCCATCGGCGCCGGAGCCGGCGTCGAGCGACGTCGCTCCGGGTCCATGTCCGGAGCCGGAAGGAACTGGGGACGACGCCGCCCGGAGCCCAGGGCGGCGTCGAGAACGGCACCGGAGACATCGGCGCCGGCGGAGGCGTCGTGAGGTCGACCGGCGTCGATGGGGGTTGTGGAGCCGGGATCGAGGCCGGGGCCGGAGCCGGGATCGAGGCTGGAGGCACGGGCGACGCCGGGGCCGGAGCCGCCGGCGACGCCGGAGCAACCCCATCAGGGCCCGCGGGGCCCGAAGGCGCACCGGAGGGGCCTGAAGGCCCGAAGAGGCGGGCCATGGCCGACAGGAATTCCTGTATTTTGGCCGGATCCGCCCCCGAACCCGGGAAGGGCGGGTATGACGGGGGCGACTCCACAGGCATGTCCGGGGCCGCGGGGACGGTGCCGGGAGGGGCCTCAGCCGAGTCGCGAGACCGGCGAGGCGAAGTCCTAGAGCGATGATGCTTTTGGACTTTTTGTGCTTCGACTTACCGGACGAAGAAGACTTCGACGCCGACGACCGGTGTGGACTCCGCGATCGACCCCTGGACCTCTCACGCGACCGGGCCTTCCGCGGAGCCGAATGCCGGGCCTCGAGGAGCTTTCGAGACCGCTCTCGCAAAGCTTTCGGGTGGAGGGCCTGGCAGTCGGTACAGGACGCCGTGTCGTGGCCTCGGCCGAGGCAGAAGAGACACTCCCGATGCGGGTCGGTAACGGACATCATCCGCGCACAGGCGCCGCATCGCTTGAAGCCGGGCATCCCTACGACACCTCGAAAGATGGAAAAACAGTGAAAAAATCACCAAAAAGTATGGTCAAAAAATGACCAGGGCACTGCTCTTCCCGGATCTGCGCTTGCTGGCGCGGAAAAAGAAGAACTGACGTCAGCGCGCAGGGCGGCGCCTAAGTACTGCCCGCGACGTCATCCCGGCGATCACGACGCCGACGACGGACGCGGAGCCGCACGACGCCGCCTACCGACGCGCAAGGGTACTGCTACGCAAAACTTTCCGGATCCAGCCTGACGCCTGGGGATATTCTAAGGTAAGGAATCTATCACTAACGTGTCTCTTTCAGATATACTTGTATTAACGGCACGAGATGCTGTGTCCGCTGCATCAAGAGCGCATTTGATTGAGGTGTTTGTGATGAGCTTTCCCTCCTGTATGAGGTCGTTAGCTTTTGCCTTATATTGTTCTGGAAGATGTTGCATTAATGTGTCCAGTTCATCATAATGCGCCCTGTCATACCTGGCTAGTAAAGCTTGGGCGTTAGCAATGCGCCAGTAATTTGCCACTTGTGACGCAACCCGTTTACCAGATGCGTCCAGTAGTTTAGATTCTTTATCTGGAGGAGGGGCATCACCTGTTGTCTGGGAATTTGCCAGTTTACATGCATTTGTAACCAAACGAGAATCTAGAGGGAGGTGCCCTTTGATATAGGCTGGATCATTTGGAGCTGCTTTATATTTTTTATCAACCATGGGGTTGAGAACTCTAGCCCTGAACTGGGTCTTAAAATACATCAGGGGCATGTTTAAATCATACCTTTGAGCATGGGTAGAGTACTTGTTGACTTTTGTGTTTGTGTAACAGTCTCTAGCAGAAAATCTTCCTCCGAAGGAGGGGAGTGTAATTCTACCCCATGATATTTGGCTGCTCTATCTACGAGTTGCGCAAAACCTATGTTGTCGTCTGGAGGGGATGGCTTAGATGGGTATGAGTCTGGCTCAGGTATATCTGGGGTGTCATCATAATCCACCCAGGGGTCAGGTGGTGGGATGCTGTGGTCATCATCATCATCATCATCCCCTTGTGGGTCTCCCCCCCTCCCCATCCCCCCCCCATCCCCATCCCCCCCATCCCCCCCCATCCCCCCATCCTATGCCTCGAACATGTCTTTTAGCTTTAGCATAACAAGTTCGAATGCATTTGACTACCCATCTAGAAATCCTAAATTTTGAGATTGGGTTTCCAGTGTGAGGATGTGAAAAAGCAACAAATAATTGTTTGGTTTTCCTAAAGGTTTTGGTTCTGTTGATATAGTACATTAATGTTCTTTTTACGTCTAGAGTAAAAAGAGCTCTCTCCGCAACAGTTTCAGGTTGGAGAAAGAAGACCGGGAATTCAATTGATTGGTTAATATGGGAAGCGGAGACTATTTTGGGAAGAAACTTTGGATTTGTTCAGAGCACTACTTTGTTTCTGTGGAGTTGGAAAAATGGTTCTTCAAAAGTCAGTGCCTGGAGCTCCCCGACACGCCCGAGTTATATTGATAGCTATTAAAATTGCTACCTTCCAAGATAAGTATTAAAGTTGGCAGGAATGTAGTAGCTCAAATGGTGGCCCCATGAGCCTTGTTAGTACAGTGTTGAAATGCCAAGCTGGTGCAGGTTTGGGTGGAATTACTCTTTTAAGTCCTTCTAGAAACGATTTAATGACTGGTATCTTAAATATATATGTTGACCGTTTTGTAGATAGGCTGCAATGGCTGCAAGGTGTAAACGTATTGAAGTGTAGGCTAGACCAGAGTTTAGGAGAAAAATGATGGTTTGTATTGGCACATCTAGTCTGTTTACTTGGACGCTGGCTGGCACTAGAGGACAATTCATTTCGATTTGGCAGCGTAGCACTTTGTTTGTAGGCTTTCAAGCTTCTTTAAGAATATCCATGCACTGCTGTGGCAGGTTTAGATAGCCAAATTCCTTGGGATTGGGATGCCTGATTTCGCCATGGTTCTGTGTAAGATGGTCCGTGTTGAAGGGAAAGTTTCTCAAGTGGAACTTGTGAGAGTTCCAGTAGTGTGGTGAACCATGTCTGACGAGTCCAAGTTGGAGCTATTAGTACTAGGGTGCAGGAGGTTTGCCTGAGGTTTCTGACCACAAACGGAAGTAGTGGGAGAGGTGGAAAAGCGTAGGCAAATATCCCTGACCAGTTCATCCATAGAGCATTGCCCTTGGATAGTGGGTGTGGGAACCTGGCCACAAAGTTTGGGCATTATGGGGGGTTGCAAACCTGTATGTTTGTGGAAACCCCCACTCGTGAAAGTATGGTAGGACGACTTTGGGGTGGAGTTACCATTCGTGGACTTTTTTTTTGTTGAGTTTTATATAGCGCAAACTTGACCCTAAGGTAGCGCTTTAAATGAGCACCAGTTGCGTTACATATGGACACATTTATTTTGTTAGGCATGGGGAGATTAAGTGATTTGCTCAGAATCACACGATGTTGAGAGTCCCTGCCAAGACTAGCCCGGTTCCTCAGCTTCGAGGTTGACCGCTCTAGCCGTTAGGCTGTTGCTGTGTCCTGCTGAGATCTGCAACTTGATTGTTTGTCCCTGGTACGTGTTGGGCTAGGAGATTAATGTTGTGATGTGAAGCTAATCGCCTGATGGTTTGGGCAAGGTGGGATAGTTGTAGAGTGGGTCCCACCCAGTTTCTGTAGATAGTACGTTTGTTATGTTGTGTGTCCGGATTAGTACAACATTGTTTATTAAAGGAGGTTAGGAACGCTTTCAATGCTAGGTGAACAGCTTGAAGCTCTAGGTAAGAGACCACATGGCACACATCCCTGTTTGCCATGCCTGCAACCCACTGCCTGGGGCCCAAGTAGGCCACCCCTGTAGCAGGGTGCATTAGCCCACACGTGTGGGTACAGTTGCATGAGCACTGTACCTCTACAGTGTCTAAGTCCGTTCTTAGACATTGTAAGTGCAGTAAAGCCATAAAGAGTATATGGTCTGGGAGTTGGTCATCACGAATGCCACAGCTCCATATTGGCTTTACTGAAACCTGGGAAGTTTGGTAGCAAACATCTCAGCACATTAAATCCACACTGATGCTAGTGTGGGATTTAATGTAAGATACACTAAGAGTGCATCCTAGAGACGCCCCCTAAAAAACTACCATCCCTGGTGTGATTCCTGAACGGCTGCCCGCCATTTGCCACCTCCAGACAGGTTTCTGGACCCCTGGGTAGAGGGCCTCCGATCTCTCTGGGTCCAGAAATAAAGCCCATCCTGGGCAGAGGTGTCTTGTCTTCTCCCCCAGTATGGGCTGGGTCCACGAATGGGAAGTTTCAAAGGCCTGCTGGCTTTGTAAGCCATCCCTGCCTTTTGCTGCCCCCAGCAACTGGCTCTGACCCCCACTTTGGGCGGGAGAATCTGCAGGAAAACCAAGTTAGGAGGAGAGGTATGTCCACCTTTGCCAACCTCATCCCTCAGGTGGGTGAGGTGAAGCACATCTCAGTCCCCTTTATCTTGAAGCTGAGGGGACCCAGCCAATTAGGGAGAGGCTCATGCCCCCACCCCCACTGGAGAGTGGCATAATAAGGGGGTGTACCCACCCCAAGGAAGGGACCCATTGGTCCTGACCTGCACACCCATGTAAACGCCCATAAATTTCGTATTTAGGGGCAACCCTGAACCTTGCCTCCTCAGATTTGAGGAAGAAAGAAGGACCGAAGAGCCGTGCTGACCCAGGAAGAACAGGACACCTACTGCTTTGGCCCCAGCCCTAATGGCCTGTACCAACGCCGACCTGCCTACAGCGGAAATCCCGGAGTGTCCAGCAGCCCCCCAGAACCTGGAGGACCTGCCCTGCACTTATCTGAAGGTCTGTCTCCTGTGAGCACCGGTTTGCTCAACAAAGACTTCAAAACGCAGAACCCGGATCCAGGCGACCTCGCAGTTCTGCACCACTCTGCATCAGACGCCCGCGGCCCGAGTTCGACTGGCCCAACACTACGAGGTCTCCCCAGCAATCCTGACCTGGGGTCTGGTAATCCCTGACCTACCTCGAGCTCCAAGCCGTCTCCTGCAGCCTCAACCTGAAGGGTACCCCTGGTCGTGACCGGAGCTGGTAAGAAGACCCGACTGCAAAAGACACCCCTGCACCAGAAGCCCCACGGCCTTTGGTGGCCCAACAGACGATGTCCAGGCATCCCCCAAGAACCCAACTTACCTCTACTGCAGTGGTCACCTTCAGGAAGCCTCCCTGCCCAAGCCTGCAGCCTTTTCTTCAAACCAGAGATGTCCATTGCAAACTACAGGGCTCCTGACGTCTTCTTGGCACTCTGCATCTGGTTGCCGCTGGTGGTGCAGCTCCTGTGCTGATTGTTGGCCCCTGCAATGGTGATCTTAACTCAAGGAGCTTTGCTCCTACACCAGAGTGGCCTGCTGGAAAGCAGCCCCTGAGCGAAGGCCCCCTTAGCCCTATTGGCTAACATTGGGCGCCTGCACTCTGCACCCGGAAGCCCCAGTGCTGCTGGTGGTGCAATTTGAGTGCCTAACTGAACCTTGGTTCTATCCCCCAAAAACTATTCTTTCAGGTTGATTACTTGCCTCCAAATCGATAACCTTCTTTTCCCCATAAGAACCAATGTTTCGAGTTTTTGTTCCTAAAAATCTTGTGTTGACCTGTGTATTGTATGGAAGATAAGCAACTGTGCTTTAATCCACAAAGTGCCTTACTTACCTTTGTATTGTAGGATCCACAGTGTGATATCTAGGCATATCACCCAGAGTAGTCAATGTAATCTAAAAGTAATGTTTTTTAAACTGTTTAAAAAGCACATACAAACCGATTGCAAATTCAAACAACTGCATTACCTTGTAAAGTCTTGCACTTGGTATATATTTCACTTACCTGTGCCAAGTCCTGCTTGGGTTCTAGAAATAAAACTTAAGTATACCTTTTTTTATACTTACCTAATCGGTCTGGATTCTGTCTAGTGTGTGCTATCAGCCTTGCCTGCTCGACCACACTATCACAAAGCGACCTGTTAGTTATCCAATTTAGCCTCTGCTACACCTCTGGGGATCCCCTGGACTCTGTGCACACTATACCTTACTTTGGTATATACATATCCAGCTTCCTACAAACTGGGTCTAGAAACTGCCGTCCCTTGGACAGGTTTTGTGAGTTCAAGCACTGCAGAGAGTGAGGAGTGCGGCTCTCTATCAACACTAGATCGTGTAGTTGACCCTGTGACTGATTCCATTGACGTAAGAGGCATTCGTGCAGCGGCCTCATAAAATGGCGGGCATGTTTGGACTATCACGATGCAGTATGCCTTCATGCCTAAAAAGCGCATGACTGTCCTGACTGATTTGGAGCCCGGTTTGAAACTGTTGGGCTAGTGTTGGAATGTTTTTTATTCTGGCTATATCTGGGTATGCTAATCCCAAGTGTGCATTTAGTATGGCCCCTAAATACGTTTGAATCTGTAACGGTTGGAAGGTGCGATTTTTGAACATTGATGGTAAATCCTAGAAGATGCATGTTGGTTAAAAACGTGGGAGCGGTTGGCTTTTATAAGCCAATTGTCAAAGAAAGGAAATACTTGAATGTTTTCATGGCCCTAGAAACGTATATCTGCTGCTATTCTTTTTATTCTCGTACTTGTTTCCTCCATTTTAACAGTTTTATCGATAATATCTCCTGATGAACTATCCCTTTTAATTCTGTGATTGTATTGTATTAAATCATACGCCCAGGATCATGACTTGGAAAATTATAAAATGTACTTTATTAGTGCTAAAAGCTTCCAACTGTACAGCTTTTTATTGGTAGATTTTTTCTTACTTTACTGTCTTTTATATGAATTAACTGTATGGTTATGTATTATTTATGATCCATTTGTGTATATCCCCTATCAAAAACTTTTATGATTATGTACTTTTATGGTCCATGAGACCGAAATAAAGTTATGGAATGGAATGAATGTTTTCTCTGCGCTGATGTAATGCTACCACTGCTAGGCATTTTGTGAATACCCGTGAGGCGATGGCAACTCCTAAGGAAGTCCTTTAAATTGATAGTGTTGTCCCTGGAAGACAAACCGTGGGTACTTGCGATGATCGGGATGGAAGGGTATATGAAAGTAGGCATACTTTAGGTCGAATGACATTAATTCGCCTTTTTGTAGCAGTGGTATTACTTCCTGAAGGGTGACCATGTGCAAGTGTTCCGATAGAATGTAGTGATTTAGGGGCCCGAGGTCAAGAATGGGTCGAAGTGAGCAATCTTTTTTGGCAATGAGAAAGTATAGTAAATAAGGCTACCTTTCTCCATAGCCACGATAGGTGACAAAGCATACCAGTATCCCGAAGTATCTAGTGCACTGGCTTCACCCAGTTCCTCACAACAGTACACGTTAGGGTCCTTCCTCATAAGGCTGGAATTCTCCAGGGTCCAGGAACCACTCCCATTCTTCTCCGAGTCCTAACCCCAGGGAAAGGGGCTCAGATCTAGTAAGTAAAGTTCCTGTCGGTGCAGATGTGGCATCGGGCAATGCCCCTCAGGCTCCGTATCGGAGTGAGGGATCAGAATGAGACTGGCGGCGGCATCGGGACTTGCGGCGGTGGAGGTGGTACAACTGCCGTTGGTCCGGATCCAAGAATGGATCCATGGGTGGGGGTGGGTGGGTGGGGGACTGGGACGGACGACACAATCTGAGCCGCTGGCGCGGAAATAGATGGAGCCCCCTCCAACCCTGTGGGGCCAGAAGGTGCGCTGGAGGGGTCGGGCCACCCAAATATGAGGCGCATGGCCTCATAGAACTGTTTTAGTTGGGCGGGGGATGCTACAGCTCCCAGAAAGTTGGGGAGGTGCGGAGTCGGCCCAAGCGCAGGCTCTACCGCAGAGACCGGCCTCGAATGGTGACACTCCCTGGTCAGCCTATGGAAAAGGAGAAGTCGAGGACATCTTCAACTTCTTCTTCTTGTGCCTTGACTTACCCGAGTGTCCCGAGTACTTGGAATGCCACAACGGCCTCAGACACGGAGACTGCTCCTGGGACTTCCTCTCCACACGGCCCGCAATTTGCACAGAGTTGCATGCCGGGCCACCACGAACTCGAGGACTCGCTGCCGCCAGGCCATATGATTCATGGCGTTGCAATCTGAGCACAACTTCAGGTGGTGGTCACGCTCCAAACACCACAGGCAGACAAGGTGCGGGTCCGTCACCAACATCGGCCGAAGACAGGCTCCGCAGCATTTGAATCCCGTTTTCCTAGAGGACATCCTACACACCAGGAGGACAAAACCTGAAAAAACACTTGACAAAACGTCAAACAAATCCAGTCAAATAGTGACTGAGGGGTAGATCTCCGGATCACGGAAAGAAAAGAACTGACATCAGCGTGCCTATGTGGCACCTATATAGGCGCAATGGATGTCACTTCTGGTGCGGACGCCACCTTGGGACGCAGAGGCGAACAACGCCACCTACCAGCACGCAGGGGTACTGCTCATGAAAAATCTTTCATATCCAGTCTGACACCTGGGACATACAAAAGTAAGGAATCTGCGGCTAGAAGTCTCTATCGGATACAAGATAATGAAACAGGACAGGGACTATGTTGGGAGAGACTGTCCTGCATTGCAGTACCTGCAGCATGTCAGTACTGCAGAATGAACAGCTTTGCCGGGGAGGCCAGACACAGGTAGGAGTTGGCTTCCGTTTAAAGAGCTGCTTCCCTGCAGCATATGCATTAGAGTTGCTTGGATATCATCCAAGAAGTCTCTAGAACACCTCTAAGGCTGACGACACATGGTAATGTTGTGGTCATGAATCAAGCCACCGTATTAGCAGAAATCAAAATGCACTTTAAGACTTGTTTGGAGACATCTAGGAAACTGCTGACCAGATCTGAGGACGGTCAAGAAGGTTGATGTGTTTTTACCAACTGTGATATAGCATGGACGTAGTGGCCAAGAACACAGGGGGTATTTGCAGTTAGAAGAGCTAGGCAGGCAAAGACAAAGATATTTTGACCCAGAGTCAAGTCTCTTTGGCTTATGGTCCTGAGGAGCCATAGGAACTCAAGTTAACTGTGTCTCTGTAGTCTGCGGCAGGCAGCCGGTCCACTGGACTCTAGATGTTCATGGACCGTTCTCAGCCAGTACAGTGAAAGGGATCTAGATATTGAGCAAGGTGTGAGACATATATGGGCAGAATGTAAGGAGGGCTTTCAGTGGCATTAGGTTAACCTGCAGCACTTTTTTCTGGCAGGCAGACTCTCCCAAGTAGAGGCCAGCATCGGCTAAGGGGGGATCCAAAAGCCTCCTTCCTTTTAACTGAAGAACTCCAGATGGAAGCGGTTTCAGGGATGCATGCTGAAGTTCTTGTTTACGATGCAATGAGTCACAAAGGTATGGATCTGTGGACTTTTAAATCCTAGAATTGTGAAATGAGCTGGCGTGCTGCTCACTCAAGACTTATTAACCACCTGCACTGTCCACCCGAGCAACAGAATCTTCCACTGACCAGCAGGAACAACGTTAAATGTTGTTGGATCCTGGCACTAGCAGCCTAGCCACAGGGAAGGGGTGCACACATGGAGCCGCCTCTGGATAACAAGCATTGGCATAGTCAATAGGTCTCGCCTTTGTGACCTTATAAGCATTTAGGTATGCAGCACATTATCCTATGTGTTGTGTTGCTATTCATTAACAAATAAGATAGGTAAAGAAAAGTGGCCCACATTGGCAAATTGGGCCATTTTGAACTTGCAAAGACCCATTATAGAGGTGTTTTGAAATGGTTTGTGGGAACAAGTGTATTTATGATCGCTGTAGACAATGTTTGTCCTACTATCAGATACATAAACAGTGAAAAGTGGTCCACAAGAAAATGAAACAGGACCCCAAACTTCCAAGACAATTGGCCCACACACTGACATTTCAGACCAGCTTAATGATCACTGCTTGACTGCCCTATAGGCTAGTCTGACCCTGTACAGGTGTCCTGGCGTGTACCTTTGAAGGCAAAGCAGTGCACTTGCTGGGATTTCGCCTGCAAGTGCATCCGAGGCAATGCTCCTAAAAGTCGTTTGGCTCCCGATTTTGTTAAGTCCCGGAGCCAGTTACCACAGCCACCTGAAGTCGGTGGTGGTATACATACATAAGTGGGGTTCATATATTTGACCTACTGAAGTAAATTGAAAAGCGCAGGTAAACTTGATTTGCCCGCCACTCATGATCCATTCACAACACAAACTGATGGTAGTGCAGGGGTGGCGCCAATTTCCGGAAAACCAACAAGGCAAGGTGCAGATCACTTCAGATGTGGGATCTGTTGTAGGATGTCCTCTGTGTCACGTGAAGCTGCGCCGCGGCCCGGGCTGAAAGTGAGACGGCTCATTAAATGTAGCCAGCCCCCAGACCTGGGCGCGATGCCAACTGTTTATTAACGATAATAGTTTGCAATGCTGAGGGAGAGGGGGAGAGAGAGAGAGAGGGGGAGAGAGAGAGAGAGAGATAGAGAGAGAGAGAGAGAGAGAGAGAGAGAGAGAGAGAGAGAGAGAGAGAGAGAGAGAGAGAGGGAGAGAGAGAGAGAGAGAGAGAGGGAGAGAGAGAGAGAGAGGGAGAGAGAGAGAGAGAGAGAGGGGAGAGGGGAGAGAGAGGGAGAGGGAGGGAGAGGGAGGGGAGGGGGAGGGAGAGGGAGGGAAAGGGAGGGAGAGGGAGGGAGAGGGAGGGAGAGGGAGGGAAAGGGAGGGAGAGGGAGGGAGAGGGAGGGAGAGGGAGGGAGAGGGAGGGAAAGGGAGGGAAAGGGAGGGAAAGGGAGGGAGAGAGTGTGTGCGTGTGTGCGTGTGTGCGTGTACGTACTGCACTCTGCATGCGGCGCACCAGGCTCATGCTGATCCTTTACGGCGCCGTGAACTGCAAAAGATACAGAAACAGGAAGGAATCAAGATGGCTGTGAATGGAGTGATTTTAACACAAACCTAGCGCTCCGAAAATACACTAAGGAGGTGCTAAACACTGACAACGGGAGGGGGCGGGAGCAATGGCAACGCGACAATGGTTAGCGCTTGCAAATAGGAACATATCGCAGATATGCTTAAAGGGAAACTAGAGAGGCTGCGGGCCAGTAAGAGTCGGTGGGTACCATTCCATGCAAATTAAAGAGTGCCCGAACAAACAATAATATAATTCAAGCGTAATGGCACTTGCAACAGGGGCAGTTGTCTCGAAATTGAAACCACACCCAAAGGTGGGACAAAGAGCAGCGTTCCACTAGTAAAAACAAGGGACTACAGAAAGGCACACAAAGGAATAAATAGAATGAGGGGGGGGGGGGGTGGTCTAACATCACAGATGGATTACTGCATGCCTCGCAGAGCAGCGCATGTCTGCTGCCTCTAGGCTCGACCTAAAAATCCAGGGCTTCAACTCTTAAAGACATTCACAAACTTGCACACATTGGCCTTTATCCTTGTATTTGTGCAGTTTTAAAACTTAGGAATTCACAAGAGTTTACAGAAAGTAGGCCTAGAAACCAGATCCCTAGCAATGCTTTATTCCTAATTTTGTTTCAGCAAATAGACACATTCTATTTACCTATTCGCTTATGTGAAAATCTGCTGAGCAAGTGTAAGTTCACTTTCCTTACACCCTTGTCTTGCAACACATGGGGGGGGGGGGGGGGGGGTGAGATTAATTCTGCCTTTATAGGGAGTATATTTTCCAACATTTTTTAATGTGGGAAGAGACTGGGGAGGTGTGGGTGAATGCACAAACATAAGTTTGTGAGTATGCAGACACTGGAACCCACTGCTCCCCACCTACTTCCTGCCCATTCATGCAGATATGTGTAGGGGGTAACGGGGGATAAAGTCCTTCTAAGAACGAAGACATCCAATATGAGCTCTGTCATAATCAGAGAGACTATAGTTTTGTCACCCCACTGCATGGCACCAAATGAGACCAGTAAAAGGGACAGTAGTTTTCTAAAGCATGCTTGTCCCTTGGACAAATACATATTTTATCAAATTCCACACCCCTCCCCAAGGCTCTAGTAAACCCGCCACTGGTGTTATCTGAAAGTGATACTACCCAACACTAGTGGGACACGATTCAACCAAGTCTTGATGGTTGGCTCCATAGTAGAAACATATGGTCCTTGAACAACCCATTTATAAGGTAAGAGGATGTCCAAAGAAGCACCAGATGTGAGCCACGCTAGGACCACTTATAGAAACCCATCCTTCAAACACCCTCCAGTTAATGGACAGTAAAGGTCAAGCTTTATGCAGTTTACCTCTCATCCGTTATCATATACATACTGTCATCAGCTGCTCATTCGCCAAATAAAGTGGACAATAACCTTAAAGGTGGCTGCATGTTATGATTTTTGTTTTGCTGTCTACAGCTGCTCCTGTATAATCAAAAAAAAAAAAAAAAAGTTATTAAAGAAAAAATATATAGGGCTGCTCCAGAAGTACTGCAAGGTTTCTTCTTCCTGAAAGTAAGCTGGAACACTAATACTGAAAATATGATAATGTTTGAAGAAATCTAGGGCCCGTTCAAATCAATTGGCTTTGTTTTCTACAGCTCGCTAGTAACAAGGATGTATATAGGTTTTCCTTATTGGACTGAGTGCTCATGGCTTACCAAAAAGTGCTGTTTAAAAAAGTAATCTTGCACTACACTAAAACCAGTAACCACATTGCAAGTTATTTAACAATGTTACTTGAAAGAAAGGGTAGATGTTACTTATTAAAAAAAATAAACAAAAGCAGAAGATGCAACAATGGACCCCAAGAATGTGATTCTCTGGATCATTGATCAATGAGATGGTAACAATAATACAAAGACTAAGGCGGGCATCGGTTTCATGTTAGCCCAAAGTGATCTCGCCAGGCATTAGAGGAGCAGTAACCCTCCAACAGTGGCGAAGGGGCATTGACACTTGTGCAACAGCAAAGAAAGCAGTCTACAGAGCACAGGTGTGTCCGCAGAAATTTAATAAAATATGGAACACATGGACCAGACGGACTTTTTCCCCACACAGGGTGAGGACAGTGCCGAGTCATTTTTGTCTCGGTGTATGGTTATTATAGGGCCTCAATGCTATCTAGCGCTGATCGTCATGTCGACATGTGGAACTGGCGCCTTTTCTCCTTAATCTGACTGCAAAGTAATGCCTGAATTATTTACGGTTTTCGCTCTGTATAACGTAATAAAAATATATAAGAAAATGCAGGAAAGGTTAATCTAGGAAGCAAATCATAATTCCGAACCCCCAAACACTCAAAGGGCACAGACTGTTACCCTACAGAAATACCAGTCAAGAGGTTATGTAAGGCCCTCCTTAAATTAGGATACAAAAGATGTGCATTAACAGAAGAAATGTGTTCGCTGAGGTTTAAATGAGAGATGCCGCAAGAGATCAGCGTCAAGATATGGGTGTTTTAAAGCTCTACTCAGGGATTAGGTCCACTTTCTGAAATGCAAATAAAGGGTTAAAGAGGATGTGGGTTAATGGCCAGAGTTGCCGACTTTGGAACTGGGAAAACCAGGTTTGAGTCTTGGCGTCGGTGGAACATCCTGTGATTCTGGGCAAATCACTTAATGTCGCAGTCAAAATAATGAATGCGACCTTGTGTAACGTAACTGGTGATCATGCACCCCGCTCTAATACCTTGGGGTGGAGTTCACTCTATATAAAACCGGTAAAAAAAAACAAAAAAAACAAAAAACACGATTTGGAAGTGTGGTGATCCACCTTTTGGTCTAAGTCCTGTGCGGAGTCCGAAGGATCAGCATAGTCTCCGATTTTACTTATTTACGTAATGCATTTGATATCATTAGATCCTTTGATTTGGGCCTGCCCTGTGTTGATGATACAAAACATATTTTTCGGCTTCCACTGCCCTCCGGAAGAGATCCAACATACACGTAACTAGTCAAATCTGGATAAGTATTGATATGCTAAAACGCAATAGACACAAAATTATGGGGCCGATTTGCGGACTGGATAGAATGTGGAATTTCGACTTCTGGTCTATTCGGTTGTAATAGCGCAACGTTTATTCAACTAGCCTCTTGCCGCTGCCGGGTGTCTTGGCATGCAGACTGTCATTGTGGGCCTGTCTGCTGGTATGGAAGGGGGAACTTATTCCTGCCAGGCTCTGAACTAGAGGATTTAGTTATTCCTATCAGATACGAACTGGAAGTAGGGGATCTAGGGCAATAATTCCCAAATGTGTTTAGTAGCAGACAAGAAGGGGTACCAACCCCGTAATCACAACAGGTTTCCAGTTTTTGTATGCTCCGTTACAAGTCATTGTATTAATGTCCAACTAGTTAAACGGAAGCAAAGCTCCAACTGGTACACAGAAACACAGGGGTGTCCCAACGACATGAAGCAAACTAGCAACCGCAGCAAGCAGTCGTCATGACAAAACTAAACCTGGGGAGAAATACACGACTCCCTAAGACTTAAAAAGGTTATGCCATTATTTTTAACATGCTCTCAGGTGACTGGGCAATTATTTACGGCTGAAAAACAACTCCGCAGAGGTACCACCTCTTGATAGTGGGCAGGGTAGCTAAGGCTAAACCAAGAGTAGTGCACTTCAGATCAGCAGAGCGGAGCATATCAAGATTCAGACGGGTGAAAAATCTACAGTAGGCCCCCACATCAATCTCTCCCACCCTAACTCTTGCACAGTAGGTTTTCTACGGAAACGTGTTAATGAGCCCTGCACAAGACACCCCAGTTAACTGTCCGGCTTCCGTCATTATGCCAATACAGTACGTAACGGTAAAGTCCATACCCGTCACAAACAATTCTCGCGCTAGTGTGCAGCCAACCTCACCGCAACAGCACCCCATTCCCCTTACCTAGCACCGATCCTGAAAATAACAGCTATAGAAACCAGGGCGCGATGCCAACTGTTTATAAACGATAATAGTTTGCAATGCTTCAGCACGCTGCTGTGATGTGTGTGTGCGCACTGCACTCTGCCAGCAGCGCACCAGGCTCATGCGATCCTTTACGTCACCGTGCACTGCAAAAGATACAGGGACAGGAAGGAATCAAGATGGCTGTAAATGAAGCGATTTTAACACAAACCAAGCGCTCCGAAAATACACTTACTAGGGAGGTGCTGAACACTGACAACGGGAGGGGGCGGTAGCAACGCCAACGCGACAACCGGTAGCAACTAGGAACATATCGCAGATATGCTTAATGGGAAACAAGAGCGGCCGCGGGCCAGCAAGAGTCGGCGGGGACCATTCCAGGCAAATTAAAGAGTGCCCTAACAAACAAAAAAATAATTCAAGCGTAATGGCACTTGTAACAGGGGCAGTCGATCTCGACATTGAAACCACACCCAAAGGCGGGACAAAGAGCAGCGTTCCACCACTAAAATTAAACGACTACAGAAAGGCACATAAAGGAGCAAATAGAATGAGGGGATGTGGTCTAACATCACAGATGGATTACTGCATGCCTCGCAGAGCAGCGCTGCCTCTAGGCTCGACCTAAACAAATGACACATTGTGCATGATGATTTGCTCAAACACTCAGCTAGAGAAACAGAGAGACATTTTAGTTGGTGGGGCCTCTGCTTTTGTATAACCTGCGTACATATTGTTCAACAGTACAGCTCCTGGTCGTGCAAGGTGGAATCACTTGTTACCAGTTCGGGAAGCATGGGTTGTGGGCTAAAGCAGGACAAAATAGATTTGCCTACATACCTCCTTCCCACGGGGTCACTGCGATACAGCAAGGTGGGAATATCAACTATCACAGGCAAGGTACCAAGTCACTAATAATTTATTTTCTGTGGGAGTGGAAATGTAATGCTAGCGAGTGCAATTTTCTTTGTTGTACATATGTGAATAATAAAGTGAGCCAGTGGGAAAGTGAAAAAGGAAGCTGGCACCTATAAAGGATCTCAAAAAGGCATACTACCCAGGAATAATTTAAAAATTAGGCAAATCGGACATTTGGAAGCATATTTTCCTGCTTCTATCAGCTTATAATAATGGGCCAGACTCTGAAATGAATGAGTAACTCAACACTTGAAGGTGTACTCAATTTTTTTTACTCGCAAACATTTGACCTATTACACCTGGAAACCTCTGTTGGCCACACATTTCCATGTGCATTCCCATAAGAAATTTATAAATTCCATTATCGCATGGGAAAATGCACATTGGTTGATCAAGTGAAAATGCTCTTGCCAACTACTGCACCCCCTTAACACAGGAAATCTTTGCCCCGTCTTCAAAAGGAGAAGCTCCTTCCTATATAACCTCACAATTTCTGGGAGAGTTGTATTTCATGTTTCATCTAAGAAATGATTTTACTCCTGCCCTTGCCAAGAGTAAATGTCTATATTGTTCCAGAATCCTCTTAAAGCTACTGTTTTTTCCTTTGTTCGAATTCTTTTAAACCTGCCCCAGAAACAATTTTAAGGTGATTAACGTTAAAGACACCCTCAGATATTGCAAGGTGTTTTTTTTTTGGCTGAAATCAAGAGATTCTCAAAGATATCGGTTTTTTTTTTATTTAAAAAAATAATTTGCAGTGTGACATTTTTTAAAAGACCAACACACTTTGTAACATGTATATCTTGTGAGGGTTCCATCTGGCATCAGTAAACAGTAAGTGACAAAAACTCATCAGTGAAAAAGGGAGGCAAGAGTGAAAGTTGAAACAGTCCGAGCAAAATATTTGTAGGCAGTGACCCTCACTTTAGTCCCCCTATACTCTGGAGCCATCCAAGAATGAAGCCATATCTGATGCTCTGACACAGAGAAACATTTAGTCAACTAGTACTGTGGACAGTTTTTAAAATCCAAACGCACTGTTACAGTAAGAAATGTATACTTTCCTGTTACAGGCTTTCTGAGCTGCATATAACCATTACAGGCTGACTGCATTTAGGTGAACACTTGCTTTTAGTACTGTAATGAAAGTAATGATGGGCAAACGAGATGGCCAAACAAGGGCCTACATGGAGTATAGGTCTGTTTTTACTGTCGAGCCTTCAAAAAATATATTGTTGTATGGATGCTCGGAGACGCCGACACTCGCAGATAGTGAAGGGTTGCCTTTAGTCACTCCACAGGCAGGAACAGATTTCCAAAATATCCACGCAATGAGGAAAGGAAGCAGAAATTCCCCGCCTGCCCCTAGTCAGCTCTCACGGGGTAGGTCATGGTCATCCCCCTCCCACCTTCCAGATGTTGATGTAGTCAACAGGCACTGATGGAGCTTTAAGGCATCTGGGTAAGGGAGATTCCTCTATTGTTCCTCAGTCAGGCTACCCATCGGTTCTCCCAACATCTCAGTTTTGGCATCTACGGCCGCTTAACAAAAGATCCACCCACCATCAGCCTAATCATTGGTAATTTTTTGAGAAGATAACAGGGTTACCAGTCTTTTTGCTACTTTGCTGGTTTTTCCCCTTCATGGTGTAATGATTTTCCAGGCATGGGGCTGCCTGGAGGTAGGACAGACAAGCTGGTGGTCCCAGACCTTTAGGCTACTCCCCTACGCCACCCAGTGCTTAATTTGTAAAATATTAAGTGCCAGGGCTCTGACCAGGTGGCCACTGCAGCTTGCACCACCCATCGTCCTTGTCATCGCTGCCAAAATAACTACTAACCATCTCTCTCGCATGTAAATGCGGCAAGTTCAGATTATTCCAGGTCCCCAAAGCTAAAGGAATGGCTGGGGAGGCAGGTATTAGCAATTTTAATGTATATTGTAGTCCTAAACTACCGTTGTTCTGCTCATCTCTAAATTAGATGAGCAGCTCCACCATGTGGTGGACTGTTCCAAGTATGGTGTTGACAATTAGGTGCCAGTGCCGAGCACCAGACACCAATTAAGTGCCGGTGCTGAGCACCAGAAAGCCCCGGCTCAAATTAAGCACTGGCGTCACCTAAGGTTGGCTATTAATGGGATTTTTCTTGGTGGCTGGACAGGCCGCAGGTGCCACGGCAGGTATGTGCATTATGAGTTCTCTGGTGATATATGCTTTTGATGCATGTAAAGTGGGACATTTGAATCTCTAATCCCGAGCGGTTTTACCACTACTGAATCATTGCTGTATGTATCTATGTTGCAAAACTTTAAAATAGCCACATGCGGGGGCGTGGCCAGGGAGCTGAACATGGCGGACGCGACTCCGTAGAGCTCCGCAGTTCACTCCCTCTATGGGCCTTAATCCGCCAAAGATCCTTGACCCTGTGCCTGAATTGGAGGGGTCCCTGGTTGCGGTGCATGTCGGGACCCGGCAGTCGAGTTTTGCCGACTGCGGCGGGTCCGGTCCGCGCTGAGAGGTTTCCCGGCCGGCGGCCGCCGTGCCCGGGGTGGAAGACGGGATACTCGAGGCCGCGGCTGCAGAGGGCCTTGTAATTGGAGAGGCGGCTGCCAATCCTGCCTCCATTGAAGACTGAAGCGGAGTGGTGTCGTCGTGGTGGTGCGGCCCCGCGGGACGATCAGCGGGAGACGAGGAGCCGGGAGATCCCACGGCGACGATATAGCAGGTGCCCCTCCCCCATTGCCTGCATCGCTGCCTGGTGCAACCTGACGCGGATCCTACGGCCCCGGGACGGGGCGCGGGTGAGTCCTGCCATAGGGAGTCCGCGGGAGTGCGGCGGACCTCCGGCTTGGTGGCCCACCCTCTGGACGATCTGGGATTACTTGCTTGGGTGCAGATGTGACTGTGCGGCACCACCGGGGATCCCATCATTGACACTGCGGGGTGCCCAGTGTCCACTGGACTCAGGTGAAGGGTGCCAGGGAACCGGCGAATTATTTTTACGGCCTTGATCTGAGGAGTGGCCCCGGCTCACGTAACTACCCGGTCCTGGAGCCTTGGTGTAGAGCTGGGCTGTGACATTGGGGGTCTCCGTCCCTATCTGGCAACTGCCCCATAGTGCATGGCTGCTCCTGTGAGGGGCCCCCCGCATAGAAGGCACGGCTGCTGGTGAGCCCCTACAAGATTGTCTACTGTGGGGGTGCTCTGAGCTGCAACGCCGCCCTGCGTTGGAGTCTGGCTTGGGCTGCCCCCTTGTCTGTGTCTGCTGCCTCTTGCAGTTGCCTACAACATCGCCGGCCAGGCTGTTCCTGGTAGCCATGGGCAAGGATAAACAGGGCGCGGCGGCCCCCAAGCAGCATACTATGGACCGCTTTACCACCTCTGCCAACCCTCCCGGGGGGGGGAGTCCACGGAAGGGTTATCTTCAGATGCGACGAAGCTGTTGGAAGCGATCACACAATCGCGGACAGCCCTCGAGGCCCAGATCGGGGCCGTGGGCGCGGAGGTGTCTTTCCTTCGCCAAGATTTGCGGAAGGCGGTCGACCGCATCACGGAAGCAGAGACCAGGGTCTCCACTGTCAAGGACTCTGTCGCGGGACTACAGCGCAAAGTGGACAAATTGACCAAGCAATCGCAGGAGCTGGCGGCGCGGGTCAAGGATGCGGAGGGGCGGGCCCGCCGCCATAATCTGCGCCTGGTGGGCTTTCCGGAGGGCTGCGAGGGGGCCTCCATGGACAAGTTCATATCAGATTGGCTAAAGTCACTGTTGCCCCAGGAACACATGTCCTCCTGTTTCGTGGTCGAGAGGGCCCACCGTGCACTGGTTAAGAAACCGCCACCGGGGGAACGCCCGAGGCCAGTGATGGCCCGAATCCTTAATTACGCGGATCGAGACGCCGTACTTTGATATGCCAGGCTCCATAAAGATAAAATGGTCTTCGACTCGCGCCCCATCATGGTTTTCCCTGATTACACCAAGCTGGTGCAGCAACAGCGTCAATCTTTTGCGGCTGCCAAGAGAAGGCTACGTGAACTTGATCTATCCTATGCCTTGCTGTTTCCGGCCCGGATGAAGGTGATGTTCAATGCAAAAACATTTTTCTTTGAAACCCCGGAGGAAGTCTTCGCGTGGACGGACGAGAGACAGATTCTTAAACCTCACACACCGCCTCCGGCGGACTCTGATTCCTCCCAGGGCTCGCATCGGAGTGGTCGGCAGGGTGGGGGTGCGACATCTCGGCGGCATCGATCCCGCTCCAATTGGCGTGCCCCGGAACCGACGGGCTCTGGAGACTGAACTGTATTGGGTTACTTTCCCTTGTTTTCCATATATTCCCTTCGGGGCGGGTTTGCCTGGGGGTGGTGGCCGCTCACTAATATGAATGGGTCATAGAGATGGGGTCTTCTACAGGCCCTGGAGGGATCTGAACATGGCTCGCCCTGGACGTTTTGGGTGATGTTGGGGGGGGGGGATCCATTGGAGGGACCGCTTGGGTCATCCTGTTGGGGGCCTGGGGTGGGTTTCTACCGCGACAGATACTCCGTGTTGCAGGAAGTATGGGGCGGGGGGGGGATGAGGGCCAGTTTCTTAAGGGGGGGGGGGGGTTTCTTTATTGAATGTTTCCGCACCATGCACTAATCACATTGCTTCGCCTTGCACGCCTCAGTTGCAGTTATCTTGTTGGACACCTAGGGATGGCTCACACGACTGGTGACACACCTCCGGGGGAGCTTAACGTTCTTGCCTGGAATGTGAGAGGCTTGCTAAGTGAAGTTAAACGAGGGGCAGTGCTCCACCAGGCAAAGCGGTATGCAGCAGATGTCCTACTGCTCCAGGAAACTCATCTCCTGGGCACGAAGGCCCCATGTCTCGCCCGTTACGGTTACTCCACAGTATATCATTCTGGCTTCACGCGGGGGGCCCGGGGTACAGCCATACTCATTCACCGTAGGGTGCCCCTTCAGATCACACGACATTGGCTGGATCCAGGGGGGTCGATACACTGTGGTCTCGGGTACCTTGGCCGGCGAACACATCACACTGGGTAGCGTATACGCCCCTCCGCCTCTCGGTCAGACGTTTATTGATAAAATAACGCAGTTGTGGGGGGATCTCCCGGGTGGCCTTGTGGTGTTGGGGGGCGATTGGAACGATACTATGGGCCCATTAGATAGGTGGCGAGCCCGACAGCCTGCTACACCCCCCACTACATCCAAATTGAATGTACTTGCACAAACACTGGGTTGGGGGGGGGGGGGGGGGACACGTGGCGTGCCTTACACCCGGTGGACGCAGGATTCTCATACGCGTCATCGGTTCATCCCACTCTCTCACGTCTTGATTATTTATTCCTTCCACATAGCTATATGCACAGGGTGGCACATGCATCCATTCTGCCCCGTGGCTTGTCGGACCACTCGCCGATCCAACTTAAATTGCGACTGCTAACTAACAGGGCCCCCTATCGGTGGCGCATGTCCCCCTGGCTGCTCCGTGATGAGGCATACAGGGAGATGCTTAGTCAAGCAATCACTGACTACTTCAGATACAATGCCGGCACTTGCCAGTCCCCAGTTATATTATGGGAAGCGTTTAAGCCCACACTTCGGGGTGCAGATATAAGCCATCGCACCGGGGAAAAGCGCGCCGCCTGGCCCAGGTACATGACCTGGAGAATAGGCAGGAAGAACTTCAATCCCTAGTGGTGGGAGGCTCAGACCCCGTGGCCCGACGGAATCTGCTGCACGTGCAACAAATGCTCCATCAATCCCACATAGACTACGCCAAAGATGCTTGGCTGGCCACCCAGCATAGAATTTACCAGTGGGGCGATAAGTCTAGCCAAATGCTTCATAGACTCTGCCAGGCTAGGGTGGCCCCGACACAGGTACCCCTTCTGCGGTCCCCCGCGGGGGTTGCCTGTACATCCCCTGAGGCGGTGGTACAGGCCTTTGCTGATTTTTACGCGGCGTTGTACGACAAACGGGAGGTCATCTCCGAATCCCTCATAGATGCCTTCTTAGTGGATATCTCTCCCCGCCGCCTATCGGATGAGCGGCGTGATGCCCTGGAGGAGCCAATTTCAATGGATGAACTGCGGTCGGCCCTCTCCAACATCCACCCTGGCCGCGCGCCGGGCCCGAACGGGTTCCCATGTGACTTCCTGAGGCCTCATCTGGAGACTCTGGGACCGCATTTGCTCGAGATGATTCATGACGCCTCGGAGCAGCAAATTCTCCCTTCGGACTGGAGACACGCGGAGGTCGTGGTATTTCTCAAACCGGGACGCCCACCGGACGACCCGGGGTCCTACCGCCCCATCTCATTAATAAATTTTGAGCCCAAACTGCTGGGAAAGATCCTGGCGGATCGCCTCCGTACCTGTATAGAGGAGCTGGTACATCCGGACCAGTCGGGCTTCATGCCACAACGCTCTACCAGACATAATATCAGACGAGCTCACAACGCGGTGGTAGAGGCTCACCGTCTGGGACGTCCCGCGGCAGTCCTGTTGGCTGATATTGACAAGGCGTTCGATTCCTTAAGCTGGACGTACCTCTTTAAGTTGTTGGAAGCGGTTAACTTGGGCCCCCAATTCTGGGCCTACGCGAAATTGCTTTATACAGACCTCACTGCATCGGTCCGAGTAGCTGGCCGATGCTCAGCTCCCTTCCCCATTCGAAGGGGCACTCGACAGGGTTGCCCACTCTCCCCACTGCTGTTCGCACTGGCCATTGAGCCCCTGGCGGCGTGGGCCCGTCTGGACTCTAGCCTGCGGGGTTTGGATTGGTCTCCGGAATGCTCGGATAGGATAGCGCTTTACGCTGATGACGCCCTGTTTTTTATGTCGGATCCGTGGGTCTCTGGGCCCCGGGTGCTGCAGATTCTGAGGGTCTTCGGGAGACCTCTGGCCTCTGCGCTAACCCATCCAAATCCATATTATTTCCGATCTGCGGAGACCAGCGGTCCCAAATTTGGGCCTTCCAGTTGGTGATTGCGGAGTCAGGCTTCCGATACCTTGGGGTGGTTCTTACACGGTGCCAAACTGAAGCATGGTCACAGAATATTGCGCCGCTACTGACTACAGTTCGAGATGAGACGACGGTATGGTCCCAACTCCCCCTTTCGTTATATGGTAGAGCGGCCATTTTTAAAATGGTGTCTCTGCCTCGCCTGCTCTATAGGCTGCAGAATTACCCCTTTCCAACCCCCCCCCCCGTCCTGGTTCCGTCAAATTAATGCATTACTCAATAGATTCCTCTGGGGGGGGGGAAGGAGTGGTTCGGGTGGCGCTCGCGACCTGTATCCAATCCACTTATTGCGGTGGGATAGCGGCGCCGGATGTACAGGCGTATTACCAGGCATCGCATCTCCTGGTAATAAAGGACTGGTGGTACTGCTCACAATCTGACCCAGCCTATGCTGTGGAACGACTCTTCATGGCCGAAACCCCATTACTCCACTTTCTGTATAGCTCCTCGTCTCTGACGGAACTCCCCCCGGCATGTAGAACGGCCATTCAGATATGGAGGCGAGCGGTCCGACGGATGGGCTGGTGGGGCAAACTCACCGGTGCTACGCCTCTCTGGCGCGGCACATATCTTCGGCCAGTCGCAGCTCTGGCGGGCTTCCGTAGGTGGGATGACATCGGGATATCTGTGTTGGGGGATGTGATACGGGGGTCCACACTCAAATCCTTTCAGCAGCTCCAAGCTGACATCGGCCTCCATAAAACGCAATTCCACAGATATTTGCAGCTCCGACACGCTATATCCCCATTGATACAGGGCCTCACGGGTCTCCCGGAGTTCCACCCGTTGGAAGGCCGGTTGCTCATGGGAGACCTGGGTGCCCACAAGATTCGTCAAATCTATCAAACACTGATTACACATTCCACAACCACTATACACCGGACCCGGGCGGCGTGGGAAGCAGATGTGCCCACACTGACAGATGATGACTGGGCGGAGGCACTGGCTAGCCCCCGGTACTCTGCGGTCTCCACCCGATACCGATTGATCCAGTTCAAATATCTCCATAGGATTTACTTTACACGTCTGCGCCTTTGCAAGATGGGGGCCATTCAGTCACCTATATGTCTCAGATGTGATTCGGAGGAGGGGTCGTTCCTCCATACTGTGTGGACCTGTGCGGCGCTGCAACATTTCTGGTCGGGCATAAGGTCCTGCTTGGGGCAAGTGCTGGCTTGGCGCATTCCTGCAGACCCTCGATTGATATTCCTGCACAGCACCGAGGACATTGGGGGGAACAGATATAAAAGGCATTTATTGTTCCTAGGGCTTGCACTAGCTAAGCGCGACATTGCTCAACATTGGAATGCGACACTCCCACCCAGTATCGGTCCCTGGAAGAAAGCAATGGATAGGTGCATGTCCGCTGAAGTGGCAGTATTTCAGGCTCGGGGATGTCCGCACAAACATAAAAAGATTTGGGCCAGATGGGCCACGTACCGTGGCATAGACTTGTCACTCCTGGAGTCAGAGGCTCCCGAGATCCAATTGATAGGCTGGTTGTGAGCAGCTCACCGATATAGGTTAATGGGGTCGTGTAGAGGTCTCGAAGCAAGATTACACTACGTTTGTATAATGTGTATAAGGGATGTATGGTGCGTGGTTGGGGGCGGGGGTGTGGGTTTGCAGTTTTGCAGTCGCCATAGGGATGTTATATGGTGCCTTGCTAGTGTATTTTGTTTTTATATATGCCTCGAAGCTCGCTGGGCTTGCCCATTGGGTACCTTGAAAATCAATAAAGTTTGTTGTTAAAAAAAATAGCCACATGCAGTGCTATTTTGTGTAATGTCTTCAATATCGATTGTGAATGTAACTGCTTTACAATCTTTTATCTTTAATTTGATTAAATAGCTAGGTCTTTGTTTGAGCACACAAATCTTGTGCATTGTTGCTTCTGAATACGAGGAGGGGACTTGCGGGTTGTTGTCCGATTCGTACGTGTCAGCAACTTGCACGTTGAGTGTGTAATCACTTTCTTATTCTTCCACATCTCGCTATCTGCCTCGTCCTACTCTTTCTCCCTCTTTCCATTTTTAGGTCTCGCGCCTAGCGTTGCAGTGCGCAGCCCTGCTCGCGCAGCGAGAGACTTCTTGTAGGGGGTTTCAAAACTAACCTAGGAATCGCACACGCTCGTGCGCTTTTCGTTTTGCCCCACGCTATTGGCCTTTGCGTGCGTCTTTTTAACAAAGACAGCACGCAATTGGCCAAAGGCGGGCGCATTGCTCCGCCATGGCCTATTGGTGTCGGTTACCCGCAGGCCCGACATCTGTTTTCAATTATCGTGCACAGAGGCGTGCGCGATAATAGGAAACAGATAGCCCGCGAGTGGTGCGCGCACGCGCGCCACAGCGAGACTGTTCACTCATCTTTGCTCTTTTTATCCCTGTATTTTTTCCAGTCACTCATTAACTCATTCTCCAAGTCCTTTAAGTGCAGCAAAGGGGGATGGCCAGTGACATGAGCTTTTTTGTATTTTAATTCTGAAAATGAAAATAGCCAGCAGTATGTCCGACTCTTCTGTAGCACCCATGGAGGCTTTAAGAATTATGTTTCAGTGCACGGAGAGATGCTGAGCAAGCAGAAGCTAAGGTGTCTGGGCTCACTTGGCTCATGACCTCTGGTGGACAGTATGTTGAGCTTGAGGCAGGCATCTGCTAAGACTTCAGTGGCTCACCCACCTCTAATCGGCAATAAGTACAAGCTGAGGGTCCCACCAATGCTTAAAATATACCATTTTATTTATCTGCGCGAGTGCTCCCCTCCTGTTCATCTCGGCATAGCACAAAGAAGGAATCTGGGTGGGTTCACATGAACAGAGGTAACAGTAATTGCAGACTTCACTTTATATTCAAGGGCCTTCACAACCAATGGGGACAAAAATTGGTAGATGTTGTTCACACTGCAAGTCCACAGTTTGCCCTACCTTCACTTTCCCTCGCTGCTGGGCAGGATGTTACGGAAGCTAATGCAAGATACTTTGGAATAGCAGACTTGGAATATGTATTTTATACAATATGGGCACAAGGGTGTCGACCAATCCCTGACCTTTCATCTCAAATCACACATGGAAACTTATTTTTCCATGACAACAACGTGCATTAGCTAATTGCATGGCCACTCGTTTTTCTACAGGAAAAAAAATAAAAAAACATTTACCCTCAATGGTGGCATGAAGGTCAAAAGTAAAACTTGCACCCACCAACGTAATAATCAATTCACAAGATTAAAGTTTAAGGGCTCGCAGACAAGGGTCTTGAGAGGGAATTGTCTAGACAGTGGAAAACAAGTATTGGAAAAGCCAATACATCTCCCCATTCGCTTTGCCAGTGCTTTTTTGCAAATGATGCACTGTGTTTGGAGTAAGGGAGGGAGGCCTAGGCGCGAAGGCACAAATATAGCCGTCATAACATCCACATGTATGCTTCATGGCACACAAAGGCAGACCTAGTGAACACTAATGATTCCTGACATGTCATGAAGTAGCCACCATTGTGATTTGCTATTCTAAGATCGTGGCCCATCCTGGATCAGTAAATTAATTTTTAGAAAGTTAAGTGTGCAAAAGCACGGTCTCTTCTTTTTCAAAGAGAAGTTAGGAGCTGCCCAGCAGCAAACTGCTAGTGTAGGCCATGAAACAAATATTTAGGACGATATTTAGACATCAAAAACAACGGGTAAGTAGTGCGTTTCAACTTTTCCAGGTTCTCATGATACCAAGTTTGCTATCAAATGTATCTATCATTTAATACAAAACGTGCAAACATGTAAAATGCATGTTCGCTCTGAGAGGCATCTGGGCGCTGTATTACAGTTGTTTGACAACCAACTCTATGGTACTTATTTTAATCCACCTCACAAGGGTGAGGGGTTGAGTGAACTCGCTGGGATTCGAACCAGTGATAATGAGCACAAGCACCGATTCCTGGAGTGGATGTATAAATCCACTGAGCCATACCCTAACCTATACGTTATTGATCACTTTCAATTAGCAGAATTTTTTAAAACTTTATATTAATTTAACATAATGCCGACTTGCATCCTATTTCCAGTGCTGATTTGCTTTCTTCATTTCATACAGCATAACATTATAAAGATAGCCAGTAGTCCCACCTTTGTCTATGTGGACACTCAGTATTTTCTTCTCTTTGGTCACTTTTCGCCCGCTACATCCTCTGCAGCGATCTCGAGGCCCGATCCACTCCCCTTGGCCTTGGCAATCTGCACATATGGTCTGCATCTGCTGGATCATGCCTGGCCCCAGCATCTGGACTTCCACTTTCATGCCAGTGCCCTGGCACTTTCTGCAAAGGCCCAATGTACCGTCTTTGGTGCCCAACCCTGGGTAAACGAAAGATGCAAACGTCATCCATCACAGCACAGAAAGAGACTTTCAGTCCAACAACTCGTATTCCTGGACAGACAGACTTTACCAACGGTGCTTTCAAACCAACATAAGTGTTTGCTACACATACAAAAACCTAGTGGAAGAGGCTAACCCAGCACCAGTAGTAATGGTGGTCTCAAATTAAATTTATGAGAAACCAAATACGTACAACATACTGTTGGATCATGTTTACACAGACACGGGTTGGCTTTGCAAAATTCAAGCATATTATCATCATTAACATATTACTAGAACCAGGCAACGGTTATACAAGCTCAAAACCACTGCCAGCTGTTTCAAATGTTTCACAATATCTCCTCCTCTTGGGCATGCTATTAACCAGCAACATAAAAACATTTTCAGTCACCTCTCGGAGAGCAACAGAAACGCTTTTCAGACTTGAAAGACAAATAATGCATGACTACCATCTCATCCTAAAATTTAAATGTCCAGCAGGAGGACCATCAATTGTGAAAAGGACTCAATTTGTGAATAAGTGAGCTTACATGAAGGAATAACAAAAACAGTGTAGACTGGAAAATTAACTTAAACCAACAAATGATTGAATACTGACATTATATACTGTTCACTTTCTACCAAACCGATCCATTGGCACTGCTTTTTATTTTCTGAAATCTTATATAGTAGCTTTCAATACAAGTGCTGACTCACTTAACACTAGGGGCAGTGCAGACTTGCAAGTGATTTAAAACATTTCTTTTTTTGTAAAGCAAGACTCCCACCATTAATGGTCTTATGCACTCCAAGGGCCAGATGTATCAAACAGTTTTACCCATTCTGTGTCTATGGGAAAATGTGTTCGTACATATGGCCCCAAATTCCGTAATACATGTTTTTAGGTCAACAAAACATTATTTCCTTATATATAAAGGCATCTTGTTCTATCCAATGTGAAGACAGGATACAAAGTGTGGCATTGAGCACTAGGACCCTTGGGACGAAGCTCCGACCTCCGCTAGAGGCAAGAGGAAGGATGTCAGCGAAGGAGGAGGCGGGGAATGCTGGGGAAATCGTCAAGGGCTGAGAAAGTATGTGAGGTGAAAATAAAGAGGTTGTTGATAACAGTCTCACGTGGTGTCAGTCTCGTTATTTTCAGGACTGCACACAAAGCACCTGCAATGAACTTTATTTCCACTATAACATAATATCCCTATGTACTGAAACATAGATCATGTTTAATGCCAGATCTCGCACTGGAACGCTCCCAAAAAAACCCACAGTACAAGTACCGGAAGAAGAGAAAACGTACCACAGCACTTTGTACAGATCACATTCTTTTGAAGGGAGAGTTTTCGGGTAGCTCCATTGTACAGATCCTCCAAAGTAACTGGAAGCTGATGAACTACTGACTTTCCTGAAGAAATATTGTAAAGGAAAAAAAAAAAACAATTATGCACGGTCATCGAAGGCAGTCAGTCTTATGTTTGTATGTGGCATAAATCAATCACAACCAAGCTTATGAGAGGGAGAAAAAAATCAACACTCACCAAGCAAGCAATGTAACACATACTCTGCCTGATGAAACAAAAGTGCTTGTAGTACTATCCCCGACCCTTTGGATTTTCTGTTTATCTTGGTATTCATTACGTGCTGCAGGTAGTATACAGTGCTTGAAATGGAAAAATAGAAGTGCATGTACCCTGTACCAGAGTACCTGCTTGTTTCTGAGAAGTGCTGGTACTCTCCAGTTAAAAGTACTACGTCACTCTTGAGAAGTAAAGGTACTCCCTCTTTCAAAATAAAAAAGTGCTGGTACTCTGTACCGGCCCATTTAAAGCACTGGTAGTATATAAATATTGTATTTATCATAAAATCCCTAGAAGCATGTAGCGTGCATTGTGCACGCCACAAATCCCTAAAGCACATGCATACATCTTGCCATTAACGCTAGTGTGTTGGAGACGTGTTGCAGCAGCAAGTCCTAGCCTGTGCGTACCACAAGCGAGCACTTTTCTCTCCAATCCAGATACGAGTGCTTATCAACTGGAAACAACTTAAAAGTGTAGCTTTTGAGGTTTATCTGCAACTATGACTATGTGGCCAGGTCACAAAGTTCCTGTGCACTCAAAGACGAAGTCCTCATCGCAAATGTTTTGTGTACAAGGTTTCCCACAAGTTTCTGTGAGCTTGCTCACAGGCACCGCTTACCTCTCCTCTCAGGGTGGCTGGGCATCTGGGCTCCGCCTCCAAAGAACAGGTTGAAGATGTCCATAGGGGAACTGAAGCCTCCTCGGCCTCCAGCTGCACCCCCTTTCACTGCCTGTTCACCGCCGTGGTCATACAACTCCCTCTTGTTGGCATCAGACAACACCTCGTACGCTTGAGATATCTGCTTGAACTAGTCCGAATTGAAATACACAGAGCAATAAAAAGTGCTGTGCGAGTAAAAGATGCTGCAGGGCAGTCAACAAGCACGTTTTCAAAAGCAGAACATCAAGCAGAGGATGCATATCACATACAATTCAGTTTTTGGTATGTATGGCAGCTTTGAATTTAGTGGGTTTCAGTACTTCTTCGGTACATTAAAGCATTTTGTTTTCTGTTACCAGCACATAAAACCTGCAAACGAGCTGTGGTGACTGAAGACTTCTACTTAAAATTTGAAAATTTAAGGAGAAAGCAAAACAGCTAGTATTGTGATGATGCATTGCAGAATATGGCTGTCCTGGTGCCCTACTGCACACTTCAATATACTGATTTAAACGCCACATTGCACTGACGCTGTTACCATACCCAAACAGAAGAACTAATGGAATTGGGTGGTTGGTTACAGTGAGAACCTAAACAATAAGTTTACCAAAGACACCCTAATGTTAACACCTTCATTTTACGCTTGGTTCTCCACCATTCAGTACTCATGGGACCAGATTTCGCACAAAGCTAAAACTGAGAGGTGGTGATAATATATATCCAAATAAGCCTTAAAGGAATCTTCTTACAATTCTTCAGCAAACTGTATTTCCTTGCTAGTCACAGTATTTGTAAGGAGATGTTTACAAGTGTGAGGAGTAGTCCATTTAAGCAGAGATAAACGTGGAGGACACATCTCAAAAGCAAACACTGCGACTGTGGTGGAATCTGCACCAATACCGCTGGGCAAATTCCCAACCCCAGTATCCACCACTCACTGTTTTATAACAGCAAGAAAGGCAATATTATCTCTGGCAATAAATGCTTTAGACGCCTTCTTGGCAAAGGTCTTATCAATTCAAATGAACATTAGATCCTTATTTTACGAAGATAAAACAAAAAGATTACTATAAATACACTGAATTGTCCCATCTGCTGAAAAAGACAAATTCTCGACCTCAAGTTCATGTGTCTCCGAGTCAAAAGGCATCCTGAGGGGCGTTTACACTCCTGTATCAAGAACCCGAAAGTAATAAAGTGGGTGATGTTGCCGACATGAGTCAAATTACAGATATCTACAGGTGTTGAATATCTGAGAGTCCAGTCAACTGATTTCTTTTAGTTATAGCTCAACTACCCTACTTCCTTGTGCCAAGTAAATAAGGTTTAGCGAGAGCAAAAAATACCATTAACGACCAAAAACATTTGAAATGAGAGAGAAATAAGATACAGACTAGCATGGAGTCTTGAATATTAATTAACTTTCTGAATATTAATGGATCAAAATTCAAACAACACTTCTTACAACCACAGTACTGCTGATTCTTGATCAGTCACATATCTAGCATCAAGGTCAAAAGCACAGGGGTCATCCTTAACTCTATCTGGCAGTCAAAAAAGATTTAGGATCAGTACAACCAAGCACTACCCTCACCTCTTCCGACATGGTCCTTTTAATCCTACTAGAGGATGGCTTATTGGCAGTGGTCACCATCAAAAACTAGCTGAAGTGCACAAATTTACTTTTTGCAAGCTTGGAAGCCAAAAAGAGGCTCTGGCACTGCCATTTGTCTAAACCACGAAGATCACAGCACTTGCAGTGCATATTCGCCCAACTCATCTTCAACACCCTCTCCGCCACATCCACAAATGAATCATCAGTTAGGTACCAAAACACCAGACTACATCCCTGGATGCCCACAGTGCAAATCGGATGTAAACCCCAAAACGCAGTTTATTGGCAGTGCACTCTCATTTGGACTGAGCTCCCTCTGCTGATCTAAAAGAAACTTCTTTCTCTAATCTCTGAATACGCTTTGCAAACACCACTCCAAACCAGAGGAACCTATTGGTGATATTGGTCACCAAGCTGGCCTATGTATTTTAATTATTCTTGAAAGGAGCATTGTTTACATACATTCAAGAGTATTTCAATACATACCCGTTCACCTTCGCTGGGGTTTTTGTCTGGGTGGTACTTCAATGCCAGGCGCCGAAATGCTCTTTTAATTTCATCTGGAGGTGCACCTGGCCCGACACCCAGTAAGTCATAGTATCCCGTTTCCTTCACCATTTTTTTCTGCTACCTGGAACCAACAGAAATACGTACATTACCCTCAAACAATGCCCATTTGCATCTTGCAGCGAAAAACAACGAGTGCACCTGGAAACACTGCTATTAAAGCACCCCTTCGAGTGTTCAGAGACCGCATTACCTGCCAACACTGGGATCCCAAAAAGACGATTGCTCATTGATCTGGAGGACGCGGATGAGCCTTGTTTGGTAACCCATTATTGCTTCAGATAATCCCATAAAGGTTAAAAACATCTTTTAACAATAGATACCTGGCAAAATAGCCAATTAAAAATTAGATAAATACAAACATAATTGAGTGTCAAAACAGCTAGTCACAAATTAAGAGATACATTTTTAAATACAACACTACACGAAAATCAATGGAACACTATAAAAAAAAGTTAATAAACGCTGCACTGCCATGATCAGGCTGCCTGAGCTTACACCAGATGGGCTGACCAGCAATTCAAACTATACTGTAAAATCTATATCGCACCAATCTACCAGTGACGCTTTTAAACCTTGGATGGAACAATATGGACAAATGGCTCTTAGAGTAATGCAGGCTATCCTAGTCCGTATGTTCATACACAGCGTACAGTAACCACCAGAGAACAGAAACCCATCACTCCATAATATCGCCAGAGCAGACACTAGATGCCTATCCACCCCTTTACATTCATCTATATGAACCAATAAGCCTACCTATGCCTAGATACTGATGAAAATGACTCTTGGAACCCTGATCGGATTTCTTGATCTAAAATAATTATTTATTAATTAAGCATACCCCGGGATATAAATAGTTATTCTGCCATAGCTTGGTATCCTACTCCAAACTTCATAGAGAGGTTTAGCAAGGCGTGTGGCAAAAATAGTTACTGTGCTTCCGAACAATAATGTTCACAAATGTGTATATTGGGAGTATTTTTTTTTTTTTTATTACATCCTCTACTGCTACCATACTTAGGAATGGACTATACAAAGTAGGATATTAGAACAAAACCTTAAAAAAACATCTACATTTGAGAAAGGTTGATAAAAAGAATATATTAAATATGTTTTACAGTTGGTATTAGTTGCTTTAGTGCTTTCAGTTAATAGTAAATCCATGGCCTATGCTTCTCTGCAAAGTTATACTTTATGATGTTAGAGACAGTGAATATCCCACTTCTAAAATCTACAATTTCTTTGCAATTTTGAGAAGCATTTCTTTAAAAATAAAGACATTTTTATTGAAAATCACGTAATGTCTGGTTTACACTGAAGACAATGAGGTAGAAATGTCCTTTTCTTATAATTTGCTTAGTCAGCACCATTAACGTTGTTATGACATTGAAGTATCTAAGGTTACAAAAATGAATAAATAAGGAATAAGACACAGGAAGTATTCTGTCTCCCTGGAACCCCACTGCATGTTCTTGGTCTCAAACAAGGAAGCAGAGTCTAAATAAAGATAAAGAGATATCAAGAGCCCAATACAATCATCAAGAAGCCAGCGGCCCAAAGGCCCCAATGAACTCATCCCAATATTCAAGAGGCATTCCTACATCTACATTTTCTAATAATATTAGTATACCTTGAACAAGGACTATAAAACAACAAAACCAGGACAAGAGCGAGCAACATGCAAACACATATGCAATCTTTGTAAGAGAAATAATGAACTGAACAACATTGCCCAAACAGAAGGACAAGTTTAAACAAGCATTTGCAATGCAACAGGTCTCGCCTTTAGGCGAGTTTGAGCTATTGGCTTTGTAAATGAATGCCTTTTATTTATGTTTTTTGAAACAAATAAAAGGCATTGCCATTTACAAGGTCAATAGCTTAAACTTGCGTAAATGCGAGACCTATTGCATTACAAATGCTTGTTTGAGGTAGTATCCAGTCGTCAAACTTTAAATAAGCTGATAGCGTATTTGGCTATACCAGACTTTTTGTTAGGTAACACTGTAATTAATCTGTGTCATTTTTCCCAATCTCAGTGGTTTTAATTAATCAACCTTAGAGGGATGAAAAGCTGTGCTGCCCACAGTGGCACTGGAATCCATGGTTTTTAACTGCTCTACAGATTCTCAATAGAATCATTACCTCACTCGGCTAATGTAATGTTTGCATGCGGGCCAGATGCATCAGATAGTAAGATATCTCAGTGGGTCAAGGGACTTGCTGCAGTGATCAGTGTGTAATCAAAGTCACTGCTTTCTTTCAAACTAATGGAATAGCTCAGTTGGTCAGTGTGTTCGATGCAATGCACTGTGCGTGATCTGTACGTCAGAGGGTTGAATCCTAGCAGAGTGCTCCGTGGGTTCACGCATTTGTTAGAGATTTAGTGACCACCTGTAGGGCATAGGTTCTGTTACTGATAAGAAAGCTAAGTGTGTTATGCACATGCTGCAATCATTTGCATTTCGTGCCCGTAGCATACATTTGAATCCCTGCCGGGCCAACTCGTGTTTTCATTCTTCTGAGGGCGATCAAACGAGTACCTTTGGGAAGTAATTAACGCTAATTAAAGGGTAGTTAACAATTACTTTTATGTTCTATGCCGTATATGTGGACGATTGGTTGAATGTGCACATACACTTCAAATATATGAAATATATTGTCCATTCAAGAGACCGGTTTTCCTTGCCTGCTCTAGAGGTGAACTGCAGCACATTTTATTTTTGTATGTCAATCAGCAGAAATACTTTTGCCTGCCTGCCTGTTCAGAGGGCTAGAGCATGGAGACACAGCTCTGTTGGGCCCTAGCTGACGTGTGCTCCTGTGCTGCAGCCCCCCGACCTCCCACCTCTACTCTCAGGATACTTAAGTGCCCAAGATCAAACTGCCACGGTGTGTCCTCAGGTCAGTGGTTACAGAGAAGTCTGGGCCAGCTCTCTGCACTACTCCCTTGTGGGCTGGGCAACCTTTGGTCGAGCAGGAGAAGGGGTAGATCTGCCTATGGTGGTGGAAGGGAGTAAGTTGGTAATACACCCTTCCCAGGATTGTGCAGTGTGGGGCCACCAGCTAGACTCAGCCTCAGAAACATGGCTGCTCCTTTCAGTCAGTTCACTGAATGCCCGCTGTTGGAAAACGAGGCAGCATCTGTGAGGCCTGCACAAATAACATGACTACATTTGTCCTTCACTGGGAACCAAACACCCAATTGTAGCGCCTGACTCGGAGGGTAGCGTTGCAGAGCAGTCTGAGGCTTACTCAAGGGAGGTGGTGTGGGCTAGTAATCGCCATTTGCCGGTGCGCAGAAATAACACTTAATAATTGATTGTCCAGTCTGTACTTTGCTTTATAAGAGTACATTTATTAAACACACACTACTCAATACTATGCACCAATTTACAAATATACATAAGCTGTTGGAATTACTTTGTGACATTGCATAACATCTCCACCCCTCCCGCAGGGGGGGTGGGGTCTAGTACCACCACTCCCATGTATGCACATCATCTTGCCCCCCCAATGCAGTTAGTTGAACATAACCTGGAGCGAGGGCCTTGCGCACTGGCACCATCCCAGTGGCGACCCACCCCATTACCTCAACACGCATTAAAAATAGGTTCACCTGTCCTAGTGACACATAACCCTGACTGAGCAGCTTATATTGACCATACAGTATGCACCCCTACATCTTCAGGGCTAACAGTCTGGGTTGTTCCTCACTTAAGCGCAGCAGCAAGAATACATGTTTAAGCATTACTTTGAATGACAGTACTCATCACTTTTGTGGATCATTATAATGCATTGCAATTCAAGCCCCTAAAGGCATCACAGATGAAATCACAGGATTACGCATATACAGCCAGACACCCTAGCAGGAATGTCTGGCAACATAACCCCACTTTGCTTATGACATCACCTTACACAGGTACTTCACATTACACATGTGACCTTCAGTCCCTCTAAAAAGAAATAACCGTTAGTAAATGCATTTCTGGTGCAATTACACCTCTTCACCTCCAGGGGATGCCCTTCTCCAGACATCCAACACAGCCCTTCACTCCGTGATGCACTTCGCAATACACCCTCAGCTGTAGAACAAAAGGGGAGGGGGGGGGGGGGAAAGACTGCTTCTCCAGCAGCTCCCCCCAGCACCTTTTCACACTGGAGGGTGACCCCTCTGGGGGCCACCAAAGCGCGAAAAACTACTATCTCCCCATGCCTTGCAAGGCATTATGGGGCGCGTCAGCTCCGGTTTATGAATAAAAGATGAGCGGCTCTCCCGCTGTGCCGGGGAGAGCCGCGTTCGCGCTAGCGGCCTCCGCCGCATCCCGCTTGTCGGTGGGGGACCCGGTCCCACCCGGACCCCCAGGGGATTCATCGCAGCTCGGGGAGCCCACCCCCGGCTGCTCCTTCCGGTGAGTGCTTCTGGCGACTCCTCTTCGCTTTTCGGGGTCCCGGCCCCACCCGGGACCCCCACATGCCTCCATGTTGGAGGGCAGCCTGGGGAGCCCACCCCCGGCTGCCCCCCGCCGGCTCCCTGCCCGGCCAGCACCCTCGGGTGCTACCGCGGGAGCCGGCACTTCTCTTCTGGAGCGGACGGAGACTGCTGCCGGCCCAGCGAGGCCGCGGGGGAGTGCGCGGCACTCCCCCCTCCTGCGGTCGGGGCCCGGGGATGGGATCCCGGCCCCCCCCCGACCCTCTTGGGGGGGGGGCGTGACGGTGCTCCCCCTGCATCCAGCGTCAGCGGGGGCCAGGGTGGGCTCCCCCCGTCTTTGCTTCGGGGCCCGGGGATGGGGTCCCGGGCCCCTCCCGACCTTTTCGCGAGGGGGGGGGGGGACGACGGTGCTCCCCCTGCATCCAGCGTCAGCAGGGGCCAGGGTGGGCTCCCCCCGTCTTTGCTTCGGGGCCCGGGGATGGGGTCCCGGGCCCCTCCCGACCTTTTTCGCGGGGGAGGGGGGCACGACGGCACTCCCCCGTCTTCACTTCTTCGGGGCCCGGGGATGGGGTCCCGGGCCCCTGGGCACCTCTTTGCGGAGGGGAGGACGGGGGGGGGGGTGTATGCGGGGGCGCTCCCCCGCCTCCATCTTCGGTGGGGGCCAGGGTGGGCTCCTGGCCCCCATGCAGGGCACTTTTACGGGGAGCGCGACGGCGCTCCCCAGCTTCCCTTCTTCTGGGGGCAACCCCCGGGGACCTGACCCACCCCGGGGGCATCTCTGAGACCGGCGGCGGAGCCCCACGTGCTTCGTCGTCGGTCTTCTTAGGGGTCAAAGGTCGCTCACCTTCCGGGGGCCATATCTCAGCCCCTGGGGGTCTGATCTGCCCCATTTTCACGTCTTCTTGCTCCTGGTGGCGCCCCCCAGCCACTGGGAGCACTCTCCTTCGCCTTCCGGGTCTCCAAGAGGGTGCATTCTGCAGGGAGCGGTCTTCACTGGCTCCCTGCGCCAGCCTTTCGCCTGGCTCTCCTCCTGGGCCTCTCTTCTCCCTGCGCAGAGGCCCCTACTTCTGCGCACTGGTCCTTGGCTCTTCTTCTGGCGCTGTTAGGGCCCTGGGGGGCAGTCAGGGGGTTCCTCCTTCTAACTGCCCATTGCCAGGCTCCAGCACCTTCCGCCTCAGCAGACCACACCCCAGAGAGCTTCTCTTCCTGTGCAAGCACTTTTTAAAAGTTGAGTAGGGGGCTGGCAGGAAGTCTCTGTTGGTCCTATCAAACAGCGACACATCACTTCCCTGCCCCTGCTCCCTCCTTGTCCAGCCTCTGGCCACATGGTCTCTGAAACAAGAGCCCTTCCCTTGGTGCAGCCTGGTGCCTGGCACCAGTGATAGCTGCTGATGGATGGGCCTGTAGCCCCACCCATCTTCCCTTCGTGGAGAGGAGGCCTTAGCTTGTGGAAAAGAAAGGTTATCCAGCCAGCTGAGGTCAGCCCTCAGCCTGGCCCTGGTTATGACTGACTAGAGAAATGTGACATTTCTGGATGACCCAAATGCAGTACAAATATGACTTTGGACTCTGCAGAATACTTCTTCTCACACCCGTTACAGTGGACTTTAGTGCGGGTCTGGAATCTGTAGGCCTTAGGAAAGTGACACTAGCCCATGGGCTCCACTTCCCCATAGGGGAATAATGAAGTGAAAAACACAGTCAAACACACTGACTTTCCCTGGCATGTTTCTTCCCAGTGTATAAAGCCCATTCCATGTCACCACCCAATTCTGCTTAAGTCCTGCCGCACCATTCACTTTGTAGCTGCTCCTGGACTGCGCACGCCAGGAATCTCCCCTGCGCAGCCCCTACACGTGTGCACACGCATGTACACAGATGTCTGCATGTAACCAGCCCGGTGCCCCGTACTCCAGCTGCTGCGCAGCGGCCTAGTCAAGCCAGGGGGACACCAGTAAAATCCACATGCAGTCTCTTTCATCATGAGTTCACTGGGGATGAGTCCCAATTTATAAGGCTCTCCCACAGTAAAAGCTCAACACATAGGTGCTCAAAAAGCGAAAAATCCGGGCGGCCCATAGTGTCAGAACCACCTTCTAACACCCGCCCACTCCCGTTTGTGTAAAAGCTGCATGACTAAAATCTGGGATTCAATGTCGGTCAGTGATTGGTGAAGGTGGTTTGAGCTCATTGCTGTCAGCAGCAGGAAAATCTGCAAGCCCCGTTCACGCAGTGTTTTTACGCAAGTGGTTGTAACAAACTTAAAAATTCAAAAGTAAACACCTACTCACACAAAAAAATTATCTGTGAATCCGGTCCCCTTAGACTATAAACATCAGGGTAATGCTCCATAAATTGCCATAAAAGTAGACTGTTTACAGTTATTCTACAAGCATTTACAATGCAATAGGTCTCGCAACTCCGAGTTTGGAGCTATTGGCATTGTAAATGGCAATGCCTTTTATAAAAAATTAAAAGGCATTGTCATTTACAATACCAAAAGCAACACCTATTGCATTGCAGAGCGCGGTGTCCGTGAAGTGGGCGCGGTGCTCATTAAAATAAAAAAAAAAAAAGCACAAAAAAAACCAAGGAGCACGGTGTCCCTGAAGCGGGCGCCGCGCTCCGTATTGAAGTTTGAAATAAAAAAAATTTAAAAAACGAAAAAAAAACCCAGAAAACTAAATGCAAATTAGGTTAGAAAGAAGCCACCATTACCGAAGCGGGCACCCCGTGCCTGCTGTGTCCCTTAATGAAGTAAATAGTTCTCAGAACTGGTAATGAAAGCTCCCGAGTTAGGACACAGTAAAAGTTCGAGTCCTCATGGGCGGTAACAAATGGAGACAAGGCGGTAACAAGGAGGGACTAACAAGCCTCATAATGAATCGGAAGCCAGCATTTACTAAGGACAATGACACCAGCCTATGAAAAGTATGGGCGGAGAGTGGGCGAGAATAACACAGCATACTTTACTACTGTATGCCTCGCAGAGCGAGCGGTGCATGCGCACTGCCGCTAGGCTCGACCTAAAAATGACAAAGATTGAAGTTTATTATAGTTTCCTTTTGAACTGACATGGTAGAGAATGAGATGTCTAAAATATGAGAACACAAGATAATCGGTTTAGCAAACACCTCTTGATCTAGAATACAGAAAAACATTCCTGACAAAAAACACGTGGGGCCGTGTTGCGATATTCACTGAGAAAAGGATTAAGACAAACTACCTATGGAACATGACAGATGTAACCAATGCTTAAACAGGCATTTGCTACACAAATAGAATAAGTTGGTAAGAAATATCATTACGTCCCTTTTACAACTTAGCTAATTATTATTAAATGAATTCAGGAATGGAGTATGTCTGAAAACATTTTTCATATTAGGAAGCAAACTGCTGAGTTATAAAACCGTAGACCGTGGCACTGAACTGTCTCTAGGGCTTGTTCAATAAATACAAAGGCGATGGATGACAAGCTGCGAAGAATCTGGAACCAAGAATTATTGAGAAAATTATGAAGCTGTGATGATCAAACCCAAACAAACTTGGTTGACTGTAATAACTACTTGCAAGAAAAGGAATCAACATGACATTCTTAAAATGAAAGTCTTTCACTTACTGATCGAAAACTTTGTGCTTTAAACTGCGCTGCTCTGGGATCAGATGACGACAGTACAGGATAACACACAGAATAACAGCTATCCCACTCCCAGTGTATAGCACAGACGCACTAGCTTCTGTGGTTTAACGGACCGCACTAAAACAAGATTTGTGCTGAGAAAGAAGTAAGCAAGCTTGGAGAACCCATTTTCAAAGAACTCATTATGCCTCTTACTCGTCTTCATATGCTCTTTGGACTCAAAGCAGAGACAAAACATTTTAGCGTTAAAGATGGTTTTCAAGAACACCACAACGTCTATCCTGGAAATTGCTTTTGCATCTTGGTTTATTTTCTAGAGGATGCGTTTCCTACTTAAATGGCAAAATGGACTGGGGTGGGAAGAATGAGAATGAACCACACCCAGAACTGGGAGGGTCCCTATTCTGTATGTGTTGTCTTCCCACAGACATCGAAGAGATGGCTGGAGCACTCCTGTGTTAGTGGGCAGTTTAATAAATGTATCCGTTTTGCTTGCGTGTAATACGGTATCGCTTTCTGATCAAAAGTGTGTTAAAAATTGTAAACTATGCGCTTCTCACTAAAGAAAGCTTACCCTAGTCGCACCGCTTGTATCCCGGGAGGGGATGTCAACAAGTTCATCAGTTTCAACCAAAATATTCCAAAAGAAGCTTTGTTGATTCTTGAATAAATTCTTTAATTTGTTTCCAAGACGATGAAATTCAATACATTCCGATCGTATTCATTTACATGCATGTTGATATGTAAATAAATGTTTAGGCTTACAAGTTTCAACAATCACAATGCATTTCGGGTAGAATGCCCTTCATCGGGAGATATTCAACTTGTTAGCGTAGACCTTTGTGTATGGGGCGTTAGGATATTAACTAGCATTCCAGTCCGTCGCTGGACTACATATTGTAGTGGATGTGTTTACACATCATCAATCTCTGGAATCATTTGCAAGTTTACAACAGGAATTTGACCTTCCTTCATCACAACTGCCTAGATATACTCAACTTTCATCCGCTCTGGCCTTAAGCATGGCAAAAACTCATGATATAACATACCCATCCCCGATTGCACGGTATATCCACACTTGGAAACATTTCAAGGGTACTGTCTCTGGTCTCCAAGTCATTCTAATTGAATCCTCAATTTCTATCGAAACCTCCAATAATTTAAGATCATGGTGGTCCACAAGTTTGAATATGGAACTTCCGGATAAACAGTGGGACACTATATTAGAAAACTATAATAAAGGAGTTAGAGATTCCGGTCTTAAATTTAATTACTTCAGAGTACTACACTCTTGGCACTGGTCTCCGCCTAAACTACACTCAGCTAAACTTAGTCCTGATTCGCTTTGCTGGTGATGTAGAGCACCCGATTGTGACACCGTTCAAATTCTGTGGTATTGCCAAGCACTCGTACATTTTGGCTTCAGATTGAAGACTATTTGAAGGCACACTCTTTTATTAACTTCTCCCTCACAAAGCGTTTATCACTTTTACATGATACTTCAGAAATACCACCTATATCCAATCATACTTTTAAAAGGCTCTCCACCGCTCTCAGCCTAGACAAAGTTAATATCTTACATTTTTGGAGGACCAATGTTATTCGGACGTTCCGTTCCTGGCTTAAAGAGGTTGTGATGTGGCTAATTTAGAAAAAATAATTTATAAGTTAAACGACAATTTAAATCACTTTGAATACATATGGGGTCCTTTTCTAGGTTCATGAGGATTCGGATTCTCAAATGCATACTTACTGTTGATTCATTTACAGAGGTTTCTTATATATTGTTTACATACAATTATTTATTTTTTGTAACAATATACTGGCATACTACTGTATGGACTAATCATCTATGTCAGTAAATGCAGTACTTGAAAGAATTTTTCTTTTGCTGGTTTGTTGGTTATAATTTTTGCTCATATGTCATAATGTATCACTGGCGGTATATGTTTATATGAAGATATTTCATTAATGATCATGGTTTCATTTTGATAAAAAAGTAATAAAGAATTGAGATTAAAAAAAGAGAAAGATCCAATCAATAGCTGCATGAGTGAGGGGGATTAACATCAGGCAGAACAGCAATCTTCTTTTGCCAAAACGTCTGAGAACAAGTCACAGCGGCCATGAAACCTATTCAGCGGCTACCAACCATAGAAGATAAGGTAGTTCAAGGTCCTTAGCCTCACTAACAAGGTACTAAATACTCTATGGCTGCACTCTATAGTAACTCAAGTCTTTAAGAGTTATCATCAAGGCTCTTTACATCACACCGAAAAAAATAATAAGCACATTTATCAATAACGCCACATTCAAAGGATTTGGAGGCAGATTCTTCCAAACACAGAGCTCACCACCACTATTGAATGCCATCCCTGCACATATGAGGCTTGAATAAAATGCCCAGCACATACACTAATTTTCCTAGTACCCAGATAAACAAAATCGTCTCCCCTTTATGCAATGACGGCTGATAGCAAAGAAGGCTAACATAACTTTTGAATCTTAGCCCTGACAAAATATTTTCATGGCTCACCCCCAAGGCTTTACCATCTCAATGCATTTCAGCAGCATTCACAGAAGTTGCGCATTTGACTTCCTTCATTTATAGCTGGCTCTATTAACTCACTTGGTGCCTCCGGTTCAGTCTAAAGTTGCATTATCTATGACTACTGGCAGTCCTGGAAGAGTACCAACACTGGCTATTAATGCTGCGCTAGGTGAATTGTGTTGGAACGGACTACACCAAAATCACTTAGATCCCACTCAGACAGATCCCTGCTCTCTACAGCACACAAGATACAGAAAATACTGCAGTGGCTATTTGGGAAATGATTGGTTGACAAAAAAAATGGCAAACAGTGTCTTCACACCTCTTCTTGCCCTCTCGAAAAAGTTCTTCCATTTCTTCCCACTAGCTAGCCTACAGATATTTTAGCAGTGTTCTATGCACACAAAATAGGGAATTTGCAGCTATCCTTATTAATTAGTTTTAAAAACTGTTGGTCTCACAGGAACTAGGTTTCTTTGGCTTCTTGGGTATCTTGAGTAATCTATATCTAGAGTCAGCCTAGGTGTTATATCTTAGCAAACTGTACTTCCAAGTTCTGTGGATCTGAATATTCCTTGACAGAAGGCATTAGAATGCCGGAAAATCGTATGCTATTAGGACAGCTAGAAGTGACTGGTGAGGACTTCTCTGGAGGGTGACAAGCTGATAGAATGTATTACCTTACTGTCTACTACAGGACTCAACCTTAATAATGTTCTTGTTTAACTCCACCGAAGATACAACATAGGCTTCTGCAGTGCTACGGTAGGCAGGCTCAACATAATCCAAAATTGCCTGGTAAACGAGCAGGAATCCTAGTCTTGGATAAACTTAATCCAAGACCATTATTCAGTGGCCACGTCAGAGGTCCTACACACCCCTCCATCTAAAGAAACCTAGTAGCCACCACTGATCTATTACACTTGTTCAATAGCAGCGAGTGCGGTGATAAACAGCGCACACCATATCCTAAACAGTCCAAGTTAAGTTACATCGGCAGTTTCACAAGAATGTGGACCTCAAAAACACACAGGTACTACCCGGGCCCCAATTCTGTTAAATTTGGTAAACTTTTTCAAAATTCTGCATTAAGCTATTTTGCCTAGATTTGCCATGGTGGCTGGTTTGCGTTGCATGTCTTAAACAGCATAGAAAACAATTGTATATGAAGTTCATATTTACGCTGCGTGATAGAAGACTGAGAATTCTAACTATTGTTGGTTTCAATTAATTGGGAAATAGCTTTTCAGACTTGTTTTGGATTTCTGCAATGAAGGGCTAGCCCTGAGAATACCTGGAAGAATTCCACCGAAGTGGATCCTAAAAGGTGGAAGGACTGATATCAGGATGCCCACGCAAAACACCTTGGGTGAAGTTAGGAAGTACTGAGTGGTGGATATTAGATTGTGGCTGGAGGTATGTCACGTTAAGATAGATCAGAGGAAGACTGGAAATGTACCCTCAATAGCTTTGAAGCTCAATGTCAATACCTTTGGAGCACCCTAACACAGGCAGACAGCAAATCAGTATGGCGATTATAGTGACATGTAACAGTATGCCTTGGGAAAATTAAGAGGGTTCTTTTGGCAAACTTTAGGGCTTTATCTAGTGGGCATAAGAATTATGTGGCATGCCCTTTTGTAGGTGTTGTAGGTGGCCAATTGGCCTAGTACTAGCAAATTGTTCAGCGCAGAGGTGATCAACACTATACAAACGCATATGTTACAAATGTTTCAAATCTGGTACCATGCAGCTGTGGCCATGATAAAAGATTCCATCCATGTTCATTGGCAAAAGAAAACACCACCACGTTTTCTGGCTGAGGAAGTGTAAAATCAGGATGGTGGGAGGGAATCAGACAGGGGAATGCAGAGAAATAGTTGTAGCAGAGGAGGAGGACCTCAAGAGTGAATGAAGTGCCATCAAGAGATATGCAGGTGCTAGACGATCAGATACATTTGTTGAGAAAGCTGGGAATATAAAGATTTGGGTGCAGTCAGCATTTAAGTATTGGGAGAAGACAAACAAGAAGAGGCCATCAAGGGAGAAGAATAAACACAAAGAGGAGAGGGCCCAGAAGAGAGCCTTGTGAGACGAAGACTTATAATGGGGTAATGTAATGTAGCCTGATTTAAAGAGTGCAACACTGCCCATTGAAATGGGCTTCTAGGCATTAAGGATGAGGAAAAGCAAGACGAAGCAAACTGATTAAATTCATTGCTCTGAAAAGGCAAGTTTTAATTTCTTCAAGGAAGTAAGAATAGGACTTTAGCCTTCTTAACTTAGATGGAAGTCGAATCCACCAGGCTGTGCCCAGAACAGCAAAAGTGCCCCTTCCCCCCCCCCTTCTCTTCAAGAGATATCTGGTGGGAGTGGCCACTCAGCCCGAATTGGAGGAGCACAAAGATCTAGGTGGAAAGCAGTGAGTGATCAGTTTTTGAAGACCCAGCGGGCCAGTTTTATGAACTGCTCCATGAATAAGGAAGGAGTTCTATACTTGATCCTCTTACGTATGAGGAGCCAGTGAAGGAGACCCAATTTCGAAGATCTAGAGCAGGGTTCTCCAAAGGCGGTGCCGGAGGGCCAGATCCATGCCAGATTTTGATCATATCCCCATTTAGATAAATGTAGTCATCTTAAAAATCTGGCATGAATCCGGCACTCCAGGACCGACTTTGGAGAACCCTGATCTAGAGGAAGAAAGCCAGTGGGAAGCCAGTGCAGGAAAGCTAATTTCAACAAAACAGCCCAGGAGAGCCAGTGCAGGAGAGGTAATTTAGAAGAAACGGAGCAATGTTTGGGAAGGTTGATAAAAACAGGGTAGGTGGGAAATCGCTGAATTGCTGTTGTGTGTCATGGATACTTGCAGCTAGTTTGTGTATGCATAGAAATGTTTTCCTTGCCCTCGTATATTAGGGGATCTTGCCAAAGCCTTCCTCCAAGCAAGTTCTAAACAATTGACAGCGCTTGTTTTAAATGCCGCAGTCATAGGTTTTCAGTCCTTGACACCTAGTTGATATCCACATTTATAAGGTGCCATGAAAATAAAACAATGGACTGTGAATACTGGAGTTTCATTCATCAATAGTGACTACTCCTTAGGTTTTGTTTTAAGTGAACTATGTAGATTTAAAGAAAAGTCAAATTTCAACAATTTTGGATGAAAAACAATTACGTACATTCCGGAAACAATTATGAAATGAAACCAGCCTATAATGGGACTTCACCCACGGACTCCCGTTATTAAATTTGACCATTTGCCTTACAAAGTTCTTCTGCTGAAATGGCCACGCAATAAGTTACTTCTTTTAAGTCGCCTCTGTACAATGAGAGCTGTGCGGTGTGTCCCGGCTGAGAACGGGGCCTCTGCTGGGTACAGAGTGGGTGTACCCTGCCAGTCACTGATAGCAGCCAGTGGAAAGTTAGAAGGACTGGTGATAAGCTTGCCTGCTGCACTCCCATCTCGTGTGGCACAGAGAGATGAAAGGCTGCAGGAAACGGAGCTCTGGCGCCGGCTTCAGTAAAGCATTGAAGACAGGCACTCTGTATTTGACATGCTTAGACTAGGTTCTTCGTGCTTATTGGAATCTGCTGTTTGAGGTTAAGAAGTCTTCGGTGCTAGAGCACTCGACAAGAAATCATATCAGTTCAGGGACAAGAAATAGACAACTCGGAACATTTTAAATCTCACAATTGGAGAATCACTAAGGACTCGTCCTATTGCAAGTAGTATCGAAAATTATGCGAAACGTAACTCATTATGGAGCCAGTTTTTTTTATATTTTTATTTTTTTATTACATAAAAGCCATTGTTAAGAGACCCTGGGGGTGGCAAGTTTAACAGCGACAAACAACTAAAGCGAATCCCCAGCAGACATCCGATTCCCTACCATGTTTGAAGTAAAAGCTGAAAAATAAGAACTGCTCAGTAAGCAAATCACCTTTTGACGTCTTATTGCTTTAGGCTGGTTGTTTCATGCCTCTTAATTCCATCACTACTATAGTCAGGTAAACCCATCAACGTGGGATTCTCCTTTTGCCCATTCCTTTTCAGGCACGCTTATTTCACCTAAAAGTATTTTACTCAATGCTACGGGAGATTCATGTTAACTTGACAACAGAAGAACGAAGGGCCGAGTCGACCCTCTTGCTACTGATAATTTTACGACCTTGAGGCCAAACAGCTCTCTTTGGCAGCGACCCTAGCAGTCATTTTGCTTCTCTCTAGAACGATTAAGTACACAACGTTAATTTAATTTTTTTCTGTCTTCACACAATCACTTTGGTGGGAAAAGCACAACACTTGCAGACACTTGATAACAAGATTATTTAGACCCCCCCCCCCCTCAAACATATCCTAGGTGAAAAGTCATTCCAAAATGCCTGTCATCAGTCAGCCTGTAAAGTTTATAAAAAATAATAATTGCAATATAACGAAATGCACACGCATGCGCGTACACACACCGGCGGCCATCTTGCAATAATATTGGCTATAATTTTACAAAAACTATTCCAAGATGTATTAGAGCGCCTTTCTCCCCACATCCCCTCTCGAATGATGTACCTCCAGAGTGCCCCATTAGACCCGGCGTTGCTGGCATAAAATGCCACCAGTATCGTATCTTTAGGAGGACCTTCTCATCCACCCCACCTCATAGCCCACTAAGTTCTTCGCTCTTGAGATAGTATCACCCCACTCTTCTGTACCTAGGAACATTCCCTCCCCATACCCTTTCCCAAGCGGTCTGGAACGGGAACTTCTCATTTGCTTTTGAGCATTACTTATTCTCTTCCTCACCAGTTGCCATATAAAACTGGAACATAAGCGCAGCAGATTTTGCTATATATTCTCTTTTTACGTAGAGTCCTCCATTTGCCTATCAGAGCCAAATCCTATTTAGGTGCTCCAAGTCCCTCATTATAGTCTCTATGCATATTACCAGTATCTTGGTTGGTATTCTCTATGGTGAGCAACAAGATCGATCCTTAGGAAGCACAACTTGTTAATGGCTTGTCAGGTTTCAGAATGAGATGGTGGATTACAAAATCGGGGGGCGACCCTCCATTGCGTACCATCTCTAGAAAGATGGACATTGAAGGCCTTTTTCAAGACTGCCTTATGCCCACCCAGTCCAGGTGCTCTTGATGAGTAGGCTCCCAATGGTTCTTAGGATTTCCTCTCTAGTGCTACTCTCCTCCAATTTATCTCTTGTCAAGTCTTATAGCTAGGTTAGGGATGCTCTGATCAGGTACTCCAGGTACCTTTCGACATTGGTGGGCTCATTTATGGACAGCTCAGCATAATACAGCTGGAAACCAACTTTCCCATCCACATACATCCTGCCCTCAGTCATTAGGCGCTAGATACCCCTTTAAACTTAGGCTCATGTTATTCATTGCCATATTTTTGGGCATAGTTCCCGTGGGCCGCTGAGTAGTGCCTCAAGTCAGTCCCTAATAATTCTCTGATCTGCCAGAAGTCAACCAGCTCAAGTCTTCTAACAAGCATTTACAATGCAATAGGTCTCGCAATGACATTATTTTGAGCTACTGACATTGTAAATGGCAATGTCTTTAAAAAAAGTAAAAGGCATTGTCATTTACAATACCAAAAGCAACACCTATTGCATTGCATAGCGCGGTGTCATTGAAGACGGTGCCGCGCTTATTAAAGTAAAAAAAAAAAAAGTGTGTGTTGGGGGGTGGGGGGTGGGGGGGGGCAGAGCCCTGTGGTGACTCACTGGAGAGCGCCTTGAGTGCTGCGCCCAGCTCGGCAGTGCCAATTCCGCCCGTGCTTGTCACACGTCTGTCACTCTGCTGTTCATCTTACCGAGGCCGATATTAGTGCCTCTGATTCGCAGCATAGTAACACCTCGCGGCGCTATGATGGAGGGCTAGCAAAGTGTTCCATAAAATAAGCTGATATTGTTCAGTGAGAGGAGCCGACGCACAGGAGGCGCTAAGGGCCTCCCCTGCTGCCCGAGGCGCTTTATCGTCAGCAGTCAGTGGCAGGACCGAAGCAGTAGCTTAGTGCAGACTCTGGTATTTATTCACCCACTCATCCTGCAAAAGAGAAACCGTGAGGGCACCGGTCCTGGCAGCTGCCCTGCTTAAACGTGACAAGTTAACACTTAGCATACAGTGTTCAGCGTTTTTAATAACTTTTAATCAGTTTGAAATAAAAAAAGTTGCTTTTAAGAGTTGTTAGTTACACAACGAATGTAGTAATTGCAAAAACTATCTACACTGAAAGGCTGCAGCCTGGCAGGTTTGAACCTCCTTGACATTGCATTCCCGCTTCAGAAAATAGAAAAAAAAAAAGTTCAAATGGTTCTATCATAGTCGCCTGATTTTGTTTATTATAATTACAATAAGATTATATTTGTTATATTATTTTGATTTGTATAGCGCACTAATCACCTAAAAGGTTTATCTAGGCACTATAGCAACAATACTCCTTAATTACTGCAAAAAGCAGTTATCACAATAAACACGTGTGCTGTCACCCCCAGCACAGCACACCCGCTCGTCTGAAAACTTTATCAAAAATTAGAATTAAAGACATCTTCCCAGGGTGTCAGGAGCCCCTTACGACCCATGCCCTCACCATGACACGGCAGACTGCGGAGTGAAACAAGCGATGCACGAATTAAAAACAGATGGCCCGTTCCCCGGCCCGAGACAGACCCTGCTGGCCGCACGTTCATCCTTGGGAGGTCTGTGTGAAATAAGCAGAGCACAAACGGAAGACATCATGGAATGAGTGGCTGCGGTCAAACGACGTTGAGTGGTCTAGAGTACGTGCTCATACACGCACACAAACACAACACACATGAGCACACACAACAAACGCACACACAGAACACACAGGCAGGCACATATAACACGCGCACACACACTCATGCTGGCACACACAGTGAAAACACACGCAGCACAGACACAACACACACACACACAACCAACATGCACACACAATACACACGCACACTTATGCATGCACAGCACATGCATGCACAAACACGCACACAATTGTGCAGCAGGTGTGCAGTATGCACAGTCAGTACCAAAAAAGACATATGATATCAATACGAAGGCAGAGAGAAACGTCATGCTCACTCACAAACACATACACGTGCGCTGACAGACACGTGCACTCAAGCTCACGCAAACGCGCATATGCACACGCATGCCGCGGAGAGAAAGCGTTACACTGCCTCCATAAAATAACTTAGTTACAAACCAGAGCAAAAATCACAGCGCAGCAGGTGTACACCTTGATATACATCGCACAGAAGATACAATGATGTTTGCTGGGCGCTATCTCAATAAGGCGGCCAGACAAGTGAGTGCCACCAAAATCCCGAGGAGACGTTCAATCACGATGGGTGCGCACCGTAACAAATGCCATCACTATGTTTTTTTGTCACCTGGAAATTTCTGAAGGCCCCGGAGAGCTGCGCCATGTGCAGTGCCAGGCAGCGGGACGTGCACCTGGCTCTGGAGACCTGCTGTGCCAGCTCTGCCCCGGCCCCTTCTTCACGGTCCCTGCGCCGGGAAGGGGTGACTGGCAGCACCCCGAAGCACAACAGGAGTCCCGCAGTCCACAACCTCGCAGCCATACGGAGAGCTGGCCCCCTCAGCGTGGCGTAACGGCGAGGGAACAGAGACATTAACTTTACAGCCGTTTTCATGGCCGGGTGAGGCGAGGGATGGATGCAGTTAAAAACAAGCTGAAAGACACGCCGTGCGCGTGCCCATGTGCTGTCCGGGCCCAAGCTGATGCAGACACCATGCGCGTGCACATCGGCTGTCCGGGCGCGCACAGACAGGAGATGTGCACGCGTATGGTGCGAGCAGGAGTTGTAATAACGCCACGAGCCGTACGCGTGCACATCTCCGGTCTTGCCATACGCGTGCACATGTCCTGTCCCCCTTCCAAACCCAAGTCGACAACAATAGATCTCGCTAGCGAGCAGCGCTTTGCGCTGCATCGATAGCGAGACCTAAAAAAGGCATACAGGAGTATGAGATAATTGTTTTTTCACTCTGCCTATGTCTCTCTTATAACCACAATCCGATCATCCTCGGGTACGACAGGTCTCCTTGCCCATGCTGTTCGGGATTAGATTGCATCATTTTGTGCCCCTCCGAAGGGACTAACTAAATTTACATTACTGAGCAACATTTCTACACTTCTGAAAGCACTTCCTGTCACCTGGAATACAGGAAGACAGCAACACTATCCACTAGACATTGTTTCAATTACTGCTACTGGACAATCTAATTTGCAAAATACTCAAATATTTACTCTAGCATCATTCATATTACTAAGCATGGAGAGCAAGCATAACTGCACAGCAACATTCACAGATGATGGTTCTATCACTGTGACACGTGCTCCTGCTGTCTGTCATGAGATACCACTTTGAGAAAGGAAGGGTAACAGTAGCCAGAATAAACTCCAATTGTCTTCACCCATCTGGAGGTCATCTCAGTAAACAACTGCGTCCACAGTGGACTACAGCAAGCAGGATAAGTAAAAAAAAAATTTTTTTTTTTTTTTTTAAACACATAGTAGCTCAGATATTAGGAGGGTTAAACAGGAAAGAAGGAGAAACAAAAGCCACACAGAGCCACACAAGCCAAGTCAATAAATGCGCCCAGTGCACGGAGAAGAAAAAATAATTATTACATAAAGAAAATATTTGTCCCATTTTACTTTAAAAAAGGGCCAACTAATCCTTATGTAAACATCTGAAATTGAAGAAAAAATGGGAACAAACATTTGCAAAGCCAAATGGTCTTAGTTTAATATGACAACGCATGCAAATACAGGCGTGCAGAAACTATACTTCCATGTCATGGCACATTAGAACCAGACATGCTAGCTTTCTCAATGTGGTATTGGAAGTGATATTATTGGTGGTGGAAATGGTGGAGTGGTATGGTTGTGCTTGCGGTGTTAGTGGTGGTACTGTACTGTGGCGGGACCTATATTGGTGATGGTATCAGTGATGATGGGAAAAACAAATCACAATAAGGAGACGCGTCCAGGTCAAAAGCACACGAGTCATGAGAAAAGCATTTAAAAACGCTTTCGCATTAAAAATAAATAAAGATCACTTTCTGTACTGAATGCATACATGAAATAGGGAACTGAATGTGACAATTTAAGGAATGGTTGAATGTAAAATAGACCCTCATGCATTGCAAAGCAAGCACTCCTTAGGAGGCGAAAGGATAAACAACCAATAGTGAGAGAGATGGGGCAATACAGAAATGGCTCTCTAGGCTGATCTAATATTTGACGGACAAGGTCTCAAGCCAATAGTTGAAAGTGGCTGAAGCAGATAAGCCAGTGGATGATGGGTGATGACCAAACCCCACTGTGCATATTCTAGCAACAGGTCTTACATACAGGGGCACGCTCTACCAGATCTAAAAACGGCAGCAGGCACAGGGTGGCAAAGTAAGTACTCTGAGCAGTAGCTTGCATGTGCACCAGCCACAAGCAACCACAAGACAATAAGGAATAAGACTTCTGCTGTCGAAGACCATTGAGGTTTCAGGAAAGCATGACTCCATTCCCTCATCAGCCGACTGCAAGCGGGGCAACGTGAAAATAGTGCAAGCACATGTTTGTGTGCTACCATAGAGAAACGCATGGTACATTAAGAAACCACAAAGACAACAAAAGCCCTCATATATGAGTCGAGTGCTTGAGCAGCGAAGCAACTTATCTTCTGAGGGAAGCAATGAATAAGTTACTTACCTTTGGTAACACTTTTTTCAGGTGCATATTCTATTTAACAGCAGATTCCTCATCTTAGAATGCTCCCTAGGTGCCAGACCGGATCTGGAAAACTTCCTCCATTGCAGCTCTTCCACACACTGCTAGGTGGCGCATGTGGCTTCGCACAGATTCCACACCGCCCTGCAGAGCAGGATATAAATGCCACCCCTATGTACTGCATCAGTTTCCGGTCTTTTCATTTTCCTCACACTCAGATGCGGATAACGAACAATTGTTGGTACCACTGTGCTGAGCACCAAGTAGAGAGCTTTTTAGATGTTAAAAAGCAGCCAAGGATGACATCCCCTACGTTAGGAGGCAGATCAAAACACAGTCAGTTGCCACCGCTCAATCTCCACACATGCAGGTGTAGATTGTACAGATTCTGGTGGAGGATCCTTCCCTGTTGCGGACACAGGCTGTCCTTGCAAAGCAGAAGCCCAATTGAAGGACAGCTGTTCATGCCCAGAAGGTCTGGGTACTATACCTTTCTGGCCCAATTCAGAGCCACTAGGAAAAGTAAGGTTGGGTCGTTCCTTATTTTTTTTCAGAATCCGGCGCGGGAAAACGTACAGGAGTCCAGTGTTCCAATCCTACTGTAACACATCTCCTAAGTGTTCTTGTGAAAATGCCAATGCACACAAATTTTGTAACTGCACGTTCTCAAATGTGGCCAAGGATCTACCTGCTGTTGGAAGATGCCTTGTGCCACCTTGTGATGTAGATACCATTTGCTTTCTGCCACACACCGCCTGCTCAGCACGTCCGCTCCGGCACGGAGGGAATCTGCCAGGTGGTTTGCGATCAGGAAGATGCCCAGGCACTCCAACCAGCTCTAGGGGCACAGAGGCTTCTGACACAGGACACTTGGCCTAGCTTGTAGCAAAACCCCATGGCAGTGGTTTTGTTCACGAGTACCTACAGCAGCCTCCCCTTGATGGATGGTAGGAAAGCCTTCAGATCCAGATGAATGGCCCACAACTACAGCAGACTGAGGTGGAGCAGACGCTCCTCTGGAGACCAGAGCCTCCTGATCTTCTCCTCCTCAGATGACCTCCACAGCCCAACAGTGACAAGTCAGTCACCGTCAGTATGGGTGGGGAAGGGAGAGGGGGTCTGCTGCTGGACCATCTGCTTAGAAGACGCAATCTCAAGCCACCTCCACAGAGAATCAGTTACATTGCTTTGATACTGGGCCCACTGGAACTTCCAATTCCATTACATAGCCTGCATGTGGATGCTAAGAAGTCAAGATGCCTCAGAGCTGCTCTCACCATGATCCAAGATCAAGTTTGTCACTGCCGAAAGCTCTGGATTCATTAAGGCAGAGGGAAAGCCTTAAACTCTACTGTGGCCAGAACTGCCAATGAATGGAAGCCTCTACGAAGAAGTGAGACTTTGACTCATTGATTGTGAACTCCAACGATGTCAGTAGGTTAGCTGTCGTCTGGTGGTTGTGCACAACTATTTGTGGCGAGGCCGCCTTTAAAAGGCAGTTGTTGAGGTACAGGAACACTGGTATCCCTGATCGCCAAGATGGGCAGCAACCACTGCCATCACTTTCGAGAGCACTGGAGGGGTGCTGGCAAGGCCGAAAACGTGCACAGAAAACTGAAAACGCTCCTGGCCTACCATGAATCGCAGAGAGTGTCTGTGGGACCACAGAATGGGTGTGAGAAAATACACATTCTGCAGGTCCAAGGACACCATCAATCAGCAGATCCTCAAGAGACAGAATCTGAGCCAGGGTGAGCATTGGGAATTTGTCCTTCCACAGAAAGGCTTTCAGAGTCTAAAGGTCCAGAAATGAATTGAAGCTACTGTCCTGCTTCAGAACAAGTAAATAGCGAGTGTAACAATCCTCTCCTTTTTCCGAATCTGGAATCTTCTCAACAGCACCTGTGGAAAGTAAAAACTGCACCTGCAGTAACAGAATGAACAGGTACTCTGAAATTTGTTTCTTTGGGAGGAATAGTAGGATGGGCAGATAGAAATGGAGAGGGAATAGCCATTTTGAACAGTGTGTAAGGATGTGACGGATTGCCAACCAGGGATGAAATGTTGAATCTTGCCCCCTCCACCGGCTAGGCATGCACCACTAGGGGCAAGCAAACGTTTTTTGATGCCAACTGTAGCAGTGTGAAGTGGAGTTGAAGGACCGATACTCCAGCTGGCCCGCATGTTGTCTGCCAGATCCAAGTTAATGCAATGTTGAAAGGACTGAGGTACCTGGTGCAGTCGTTGGGAAACTTGTCAGTCTATATGCCTACCCTCTGGAATAGCCTCTTAACTTTCAGACTTGATGCAGAAACTGTTTGGTAGAGATCAACAGTCCTAAAGAGCATGCATAAGGATAGCTCTGCTATCCTTAAAGTATTCCACGCGGTCTGCCTGCTCACAAAAAAGGCTAGAACCGTCAAAGGGCACATAGATGACAACCGGTTGAGCTTTTGCGATTTTGTAGCCTGATATTGGTCAGGCTCGAGCCAAAAACAATTTAGGTTCCAACACTGGCATAGGCACCAGATCATCGTCTCTTGATTGTACAGGCATCAGTTTTGCAGGGACAGATGTGGACCTCTGGGCCACAGAAGAGCTCTCTACCGGTGTCAGTATGTGCACGGTAACAAGTCCAAAGGGGCAGACAGCACCGTGGCTAGACCAGCCAACTGTATTTAACTGGACTGGAGGCCACTGTGGGTCCATGCACCAAAAAATGTCAGCATGGCCTCCCTGAAGGCCATGATCTCCTGTGAGGTAGCAAGCAGCAGGGGTAATTCAGAGCATGAGGTGATCAATAGGGGAATCGGTTCCGTGGCTGGAGACCTCAAAAGAGTACAACTGACATTGTGATGCCCTCATGCCTTCACTTTTGAGTCTCAGAGTAGCGGGATGGGATTGAGTCCTGCTTTGCTTTCTTGTGTGTGTGCTTGACCTTACCAGAAGACTTCAAATGCGAAGTTGAGCTGTTTTGGGAACAGCCTTGGACTGAGTCCGGTCCTATGGATAGGAGCGGGACTTAAGCAAAGCCTGAGCCAACTTCTGTTCAGCTTGACAGGTCTGGGTTCGCCTTAGTGTTCATGAGGTCGCACTACTGCATGATTTGGTGGTGTCCAGAAGCCAGACACTAAAGGCACACCTCTTGCGGGTCCACAACCAACATCATATGCTGGTGCCATTCGCAGCATGGGTTGAAACCTGCAGTTTTGGATGGTGACATTGTTCCGTAGCTCTGGATCCGCGTCAGAAGTCACAGAAAGAAATGAATATACGTCAGGCCACAGGGGTGGTATTTAAAATGAGACTCCGCTCCGCCACTGCAGGGGTAGTGTGAAGTTAGCGCAAGGCTGCACAGTGCCACCTAGCGGAGGCACTGTGCGACTCTACACTGTCCAATGGAGATAGTTTCCCGGCTCCAATTCGGTGCCAGGGGAGCATTCTAAGGTGATAAATCTGTGGTTAAAAGTATGCATCAAATAAAAATTACATTGTAGGCGTGAATTAAGTAGGTTTCTTCTTGTTGAACAAGTTACTTACCTTCGGTAACGATATATCAGTAAGAGACATAGGTAAGGAATCTATAACTAATCTAAGAATTACCCCCAGGCGTCAGACTGGATCCGGAGAATTTTTCATCAGCAGTACCCCTGCGCGTCGAAAGGTGGCATTGGTCGGCTCCGCGTTAGTCGTTGGCGTCGTGGTCGCCGGGATAACGTTGCTGTAGCTACTTAGATACTGCCCTCGCGCGCTGACGTCAGTTCTTTTACACGACGTTCCACGCCAGAAGCGCAGACCCATGCAAGACACTGACCACTGGTGCACAAAACTAGGGCCCTGAAAGGGATTCCCTGATCCTAGAAGTCAGTTCGCAGAATGGGGAGGAGGGGTGGGGCGGTAAGGAATCTATAACTAATCTATGTCTCTTACAGATATATCGTTACCGAAGGTAAGTAACTTGTTCCTCTGAAAGAGACAATTAGTTATAGATTCCTTACCTTAGAATAGATACCCCAGCAATACCAACCCCGGAGGTGGGTCTGCGAACCAAGTTCACACCAGAAAGTCCTGGAGAACAGAACGGCCAAGGAAGCAGTCTCTCCGGACTGGTCTGTCCAGGCAGTAGTGTTTTGTGAACGTGTGCAGAGATGCCCACGTAGCTGCCTGACAGATGTCATTGAGGGTGACTCCCTGTCCCAAAGCAGTGGTAGCTGCCGTCGCCCTGGTGGAAAGGGCGCACAGTCCCACTGGAGGCTCCTTCTTTGCCAAAAAGTAGCAAGCTTTAATGCACAAAACGACCCACCTAGAGATGGTCCGTTTGTGCACGGCCCGACATTTTTTGGCACCCACGTAGCCAACAAAGAGCTGGTCATCCACCCGGAATTGCTTGGTGCGATCCAAATAAAAGGAAAGCGCACGTTTTGGATCCAGATGGTGGAGCCTCTCTTCCTCCTTAGAAGGATGCGGAAAGAAGGTGGGCAAAGTGATGGTTTGACCAATGTGGAAAGAAGTAACCACCTTGGAAAGAAAGGAAGGTCTGGTTCCGAGGACGACCTTGTCTGGATGAACAGCCAGAAAAGGAGGCTTTGAAGAAAGAGCTTGGAGCTCACTCACCCTGCGAGCAGAGGTGATGGCAACCAGAAAGGCAGTCTTTAAAATAAGAAGTCTGAGAGGACAGTTATGAAACGGCTCAAAGGGAGCGCACATAAGGTAAGTAAGAACAAAGTTCAAGTCCCACTGAGGCATTACGAAGGGGACAGGAGGAAAAAGATGAGTAATACCATTAAGGAAGCGATTTACAACATGGGACTTGAAAAGAGAAGGCTGATCAGGAAGCCTAAGAAAGGCTGAAATGGCTGGGCGGTAGCCCTTAAGAGTGCCCAGAGCACAGCCCTGCTGGGCCAAAGACAGGAGGAACAAGAGAACTTCAGAAAGAGGGGCAGAAAGGGGATCCACAGCCTTTGCTGTGCACCATGCCACAAATTTGTTCCATCTACAGGCGTATACCGTCTTAGTGGAGGGACGCCTGGCTGCCAAAATAACATTACAGACTTCGGGAGGAAGGTCAAAGGCTGTCAACTGTCGCCACTCAATCTCCACGCAAAGAGGTGGAGGCTTGACAGGTTCGGGTGGAGGACCGTCCCCTGCTGCTGCGACAGAAGATCCTCCCGAAGAGGCAGTCGGATCAGAGGTTCGATGGCCATGTGTAACAGCTCGGGATACTAGACTCTTCGTGCCCAGTCCGGAGCCACAAGGATGACTTGGGCCCGGTCGCGCTTGATCTTCAGCACTCTGGGCAGTAGTGGTATAGGCGGAAAGGCGACCAGAAGACCGCAACTCCACTCGCGACGAAAAGCGTCACCTGGCGAGTGCCGCCTTGGAAATTCCAACAAGCAGAATTGTCGACATTGCGCGTTCTCTTCGGTGGCAAATGGATCTAACCAAGGCTCTCCCCACTGCTGAAAGAGACCTTGCGCCACCTCCGAGTGAAGACGCCATTCGTGATCCATCATGCACCTGCGGCTGAGGTAGTCTGCCCTGGAGTTCAGCAATCCTGCCAGGTGTTGAACCACCAAGGATATGCCCTGATGTTCTAGCCATGTCCAGAGATGGAGAGTCTCTGGACATAGGGTCCACGACCCCACCCCGCCCTGTTTGTTGCAGTACCACATGGCGGTGGTGTTGTCTGTGAATACCTGCACCACTCTTCCCCGGACAGAGGGAAGGAATGCCTTTAGTGCAAGACGTTGCCCGAAGCTCCAGAAGGTTGATGTGGAGCCCGGACTCCGCCGGAGACCAGAGGCCCCTGATCTCCGCCTCTCCCATGTGGCCGCCCCATCCCAGCAGTGATGCATCTGTCACCACTGTGAACTCCGGTTGGGGAAGGAAGAGGGATCTGCCATTGACCCAATCCTGGTTCGTGAGCCACCACTGCAATAGACGTGCAGTGCCCTCTGAGATCTGAACGCAATCTGACAGATTCCCCTGATGTTTGGCCCACTGGAACTTCAGGTTCCACTGCAGAGCCCGCATATGCCACCTGGCATGATCTACCAACAGGACGCAGGAGGCCATGAGGCCCAGTAGCCTCAGGGTCATTCTGACTGAAACCCGGGATAGAGGCTGAAAGATCGGAATCATAGCCCGAATATCCCGGACTCGCTGCTTGGGAGGATAAGCCCGAAACTGCGTCGTGTCCAGAACCGATCCGATGAAAAGGAGCTTCTGAGAGGGAGTCAGGTGTGACTTCGGCACGTTGATAGTGAACCCCAGCGAATGCAGGAGGTCCGCCGTAGTCTGGAGGTGGGAGACGACTGCCTGGGGCGAGCCCGCCTTCAACAGCCAGTCGTCGAGATCGAGGAAGACTGAAACCCCCCTGATCTGCGCAGATGAGCTGTGACCACGGCCATCACTTTCGTGAACACCCGAGGGGCGCTGGTAAGGCCAAAGGGGAGCACGGTAAACTTAAAGTGCTCATGGCCTACCGTGAACCGCAGGTAACGCCGGTGGGCAGGCAGAATGGGAAAGTATGCATCCTGCAAGTCCAACGCTACCATCCCGTCTCCAGGGTCGAGGGCAGACAGGACCGGAGCTAGCGTCAATATTTTGAGCTTCTCCTTCCGGAGGAAGCGGTTGACGTTCCTGAGATTCAAGACAGGATGCAGGCCTTTGTCCTTCTTGGGCACCAGAAAGTAGTGGGGATAGCAACCACGACCAACTTTTGGGGCAGGAACTCGCTCGATGGCTCCCTTGGCCAAGAGTGCCGAAACTTCCTGTTGGAGAAGGGCCAGATGATCCTCCGACATGCGATGGTGCTGAGGTGGCATGGTTGGAGGGGTCGTCTCGAAGGGGTGGGGGAGTAGCCCCTTCGGACTATCTGCAAAACCCACCTGTCCGACGTGATGGTGCGCCAGTGGGGGAGGTGATGGCGAATCCTGCCACCCACTGGCGATTGGTGGCTCTCAAAAGGTCGGACTAGGAGGGTTTGGAGGCTGCTGCAGAGGGGGCTGTGGTGGACTGGCCCGCTCGCTGGCCCCCAGAACCACAGGGGTGGTTCCCACGTCCCCGGCCGCGCAGGGGCTTAACAGCTTGCGCCGGCCTGTGGCTCTGGGCAGAACGTGGCGGGGCACCCCTTCCGTAGCCACGAAAGGGGCGAAAAGCAGACTGCGCAGGGCGGGTGGTGGAGAGGCCCAAGGACTTGGCCGTAGCCCAAGAGACCTTGAAGCGCTCTAGCGCGTTGTCTGCTTTGTCGCCGAACAGGCGACGGCCATCAAAGGGAATGTCCACAAGGGTAGCTCGGACATCCCCGGAGAAACCAGTTGACCTCAGCCAGGCGTAGCGTCGAAGGGCTACCGATGTTGAAATCGTCCTGCGTAGCGAGTCGGCGGTGTCCAGTCCACAGCGAATGGTAAACTTGGCTGCGTCTCTCCCCTCGGCAACTGCACGGGAGACTATGGCCCGGGCCTCCTCTGGGCACTGGGGCAGCACCTGCGCCACCGTATCCCACACAGAGTGGGTGTAACTGCCCAACAGACATGCGGTGTTTACCGACCGCAGTCCCAAGCTGAAGGAAGAAAACATCTTCCCAAGGTGGTCCAGCTTTTTGGATTCCCCATCAGGTGATACGTTAGGGAATGAGCCTTTGGACGTGGAGGCTTGGACCACCAAGCTCTCAGGGGAGGGGTGTTGGGAGAGGAAAGAGGGGTCGCCCGGAGCCAGGCTGTGGCGTCGGGCGATCATCCTATCCACAGGAGCCCCTGTGTTGGGCCTGGACCAGGTGCCCAAAAGGACGTCAGTGAGGGCTTCATTGAACGGAAGCAGGGGCTCCGAAGAGCTCGCTGCCGGTTGAAGCTCCTCTGTCAGGAGGTTAGTCCAGACCGCCACCGTAGGTAGCTCGAGGGCCTCGGCCGCCCTACGCAACACCAATGCGTAAGAAGCTCCCTCCTCCGTAGCCACGGTAGGAGGAGACAACATGCCAAGGTCTGGGGAAGTATCCAGCCCACTGGCATCCCCGAACTCCTCTCGCCAGTCCGGCTCATATTCCAACTGGTCAGTTAAAGGATCTCCAGACCCCTCCCAGTCCTCCACACCCTCCTCTCCTCTGGTTGCCAATCGGGCCTAAAAGAATCAGGGTGGAACAGGGGCACAAAATGACCCGTCGGCACCGGAACCGGCATCGGTCCGGCTCCGGACGTGGTGCCGGTGGAATCGGCGCCGGGGAAGGCGTGATCAGGACGACCGGTGCCGATCCGGATACAGGCCTGGATCCAAGGGAACCCTGCGGTGCCGGGGCCGAAGCCGCCGGCATCGAAGGCCCAGGGCCCCCAGCCGAGTCCGCGGGGCCCGAAGGCGGAGTCGGGCTGCCCAAAGATGGCATGCATCGCAGAAACTCCGAAGCTGGGCAGGGGTCGCACCAGGTCCCGGAAAGGGAGGGAAACCCGGAGTCGAACCAGCAGGCTCCGCACGCGAAGCCGCGGAAGGCGCACCATCCGCATCCCTCGTTGCGTCGACCGATGGACGGGAAGAAGTCGAAGAGCGACGATGCTTCTTCGACTTACCTGAGGAGTGCGAAGACTTGGAAGAGGACTGGTGGTGGTGGCTCCTCGACCTCCCACGCGACCGGGACCTCGAACGGCGCAGAGCGGACTGCCGGGCCTCGAGAAGCTTTCGGGACCGCTCCCGCAAAGACTTCGGATTCAAGGTCCGGCAGTCGGAACACGACTTTTAGTCGTGGTCGGGTTCCAGACAGAACGGGCACATGCGGTGCGGATCCGTCACAGACATCAACCGTCGGCAGGAACCGCAAGCCTTGAAACAGGGCATCCCTGATGTGCACCAGGAGTCAGACTCAAAAACGATGTCGACAAAAGTCTGCAAAAAGTCAGTCGAAAAGTGACTGGATGTACCGCTCTCTCCAGATCTGCGCTGGCTGGCACGGAAAAAGGAAGAACTGACGTCAGCGCGCGAGGGCGGCATCTAAGTAGTCATCCCGGCGACCACGACGCCAACAGCGAAGCCGACCGACGCCACCTTTCGACGCGCAGGGGTACTGCTGATGAAAAATTCTCCAGATCCAGTCTGACGCCTGGGGGTAATTCTAAGGTAAGGAATCTATAACTAATTGTCTCTTTCAGATTGATAATTATTTGCGAGGGAATTCATTACCTACATACAATTCTTTTCTTTACAATTTAAATGCTTGCAAAGTAATAAGCCTCAGTCAAAATAATGCCACTGGATCATGCAATAAAGTCAGCGTTGTTAGCGCTCAAACTGAGAACACTCAAATGGCCTTCTAAAGTGAGGTGCAAAGAGCGCCAAGAGAAACAGAAGCCAAACAAATAGGAATAGGTAGAACACCTCTGCTAATTATCTTCACTCTGGACTAAGGGTGGGATAACTGAAGGCAGTGAGAGTAGGCGCATGTGAATGAACGGGATCACAAAGTTGGATATTGATGTCATTACTGCGAGCAAGGGTGTGGACACACTGAATCCTAATGGAGGCCCCAGTCATTTTGTGGGTACCATTACCATCTGCCTTAATTCCGAATAAAAGCTGAAGTGAGTTAATGCGACTGAATAAGCCTAGCAGTGCGATTTATAGTGTCCAATTACTTCTACTGCCCCCCAATCATGTCAGAATAAATCCCCATCGACCTTGTATATAACTAGAATCCTACAGTGCAGCACAGAATGTTCCTGCCTACGTTTGTACTAATGTTGCACACTCCTTGAAGCGACAGACCATGCTGCTCTTCACACACCACTTGTAAACAAATCTTAATCAAGGCCCACTACAGAAGATGCTTAACCCATGGAAGACGAGAAGATCTTTTAGATTCTTTACATATCACATATGCCAGAGATGTTTTGGTGTCCAGGTCATGTTATATTATTAAAACTTACTAGTGGAGTGCAAACATTTCTGTTTCTTTGAGAGCAGATGAGCACTAACAGTCAATTTTATTGTAAACCCGACCATTCCATGTTTGGATACAAATGTTAACGTTAAATCAAAACCAATGACAAGCCCCACCACCTGTAGATCGGTAAGAAATACTGCCAGGTTGATTCAGAAACCAGATTTCCACCAGTTGTAAGAGTAACGTTTGATAAGGCAAGCATGGAGAAGGCTAAAAGGGAACTGCATTAAAGAGACCTTTGTACAACTGTTTTGAAATTCCGCAGGCCCACTCAACTCAGTCCAATGGACACGTGCACAATCTGTAGTTATTGTTGGAATACAAAGTCAGAAAAAAGTGTACGACGTAGGTGGAAACACGTGCCAAAACAGGCCACCCAACAAAAACCAAACATAATGCCTCTGATTTCCAACATCTTCCTAATATTGTATTTTATCATGGCCTGCACCGACATTCATTTAAACATATTGTTCAGGAGGGATGCACTTTTTGTTCAATCTCGAACCAGAAAAGTCAATAATGCCTGTAAGCAGGCGCATCATTACACAAAGTGGAGGGTCAAATTATGCGGCAGGTTTACTAAACTGTACAGCAAGAAAGGGAAAAAGTGTAGAAAGGAAGAGCATATTATATGGCAAATTGTGCAAGTAAAGGGAAATTATGCTGCACATTCTGAGGCATGGTCACTAAGCTATTCGACACTTTAACATACATTGATACAAAAGGGATCCAAATCGTGAGCGATACGATATGCAAGAGTCTTGTGACAAAACTGTGCACAATCAGCAGATCCTTCTCAAAACATTATTCAGGAACAATCTGTGATTTTATCTTACATGGAAGCATAGGAAGGCCATTATGTTACAAACCTTGTCCTTTCCACTCACTAAAAAGAAACAGACTGTGAAAAAAGCACAATGTATCACTGACAGGTGAAACTCAAGCGTGCATACGGAGTGCCTCATTTATCCACAACATACCAGTTATGTCCTTGGTTTCGGGTTTAAATTGTGTTCACATAACAGAGCGCCTGACAATCTTTCGTTTACGTACAAGCACTGGCAAGGCCAACAGGTCTGGCACAAGCAAGCTGGTGGTTTACACACAAGTACTGGGTCACCAGCTGTGGTACTGCGGAAGACTTTTAGGTGAATAAGCCCCATGTTTTGCTGGGAAAAAGCAAAATGAGAAGGACAGGTGAACAGACCAATGAATGAAGAGGACTGACCCCCCCATCCCCCCAGTATGCATATATCTAGGTTTAAAAAATAAGAATATATATATATATATATATATATATATATATATATATATATATATATATATATATATATTTTTACATGAGGGTGGCGAGACAGTTAAAACTGCCTCTTGCCCCGGTTTAAAAAAGCACCAGAGAACAGTATACTATATTCATATTATGTGTTGCTCTAGGACGCATTTTATCAGTTAAGAAATTCGACCTTAAAAAGAGATGCACCATGAGTGCTCCCTTCAAATCACCTTTTTTAGGTCTAGCTTAGAGCAGCGTTTGCGTTGTCTCTTCGAGACATGCAGTATTCAGTACATGTGCATTAAGCTCCGACCATGTTCCGCCCATCTGTACAATTGGCTTCTCTTCCTGTCCTTTGTAAGTGAAGGCTTTTGATTCGTCAATAGGCTTAGTAGTCCCTCCTTGTCTCTCTTTGTAACCTCCCATGAGGACTGGCCCTCTTACTGTGGTGTTAACCAGTATGTTTTATTTACTGTCTGTGGGCACTATTTTCTTAAATGGCTCTTATCACTGGAATCAAGCTATCCTGGCTGAAGAGGGGTGAAACCCCGAAACCGGTCCTAGGATGCTTGTTTCCGGTCCAGGGAGGACCTAGCTTGGCAGTTCGGGCTGGACTGTTCCCATGAGGCACAGGGTCAAGACTGATTTGCATATGGCCAGGTCTAAACTGGGGTGGCATGGTGAGCAAAAGAATGATGGATTTAACCCAGATCTCTTGACTGGGGTGAATGTTTTGATTTGTTCTGCATTCCGTCCATCAATTGTGTGTCTTTTGCTTTCTCGCCCTAAGTGCGCCAGGTATGCCCAGACGTGGGTCCTGGGCTCACTGTGCCACTGGAATCAAGCTATCCTGGCTGAAGAGGGGTGAAACCCCGAAACCGGTCCTAGGATGCTTGTTTCCGGTCCAGAGAGGACCTACCTTGGCAGTTCGGGCTTGACTCTTCCCATGAGGCACAGGGTCAAGACTAATTTGCATATGGCCAGGTCTAAACTGGGGTGGCATGGTGAGCAAAAGAATGATGGATTTAACCCAGATCTCTTGACTGGGGTGAATGTTTTGATTTGTTCTGCATTCCGTCCATCAATTGTGTGTCTTTTGCTTTCTCGCCCTAAGTGCGCCAGGTATGCCCAGACGTGGGTCCTGGGCTCACTGTGCCACTGGAATCAAGCTATCCTGGCTGAAGAGGGGTGAAACCCCGAAACCGGTCCTAGGATGCTTGTTTCCGGTCCAGGGAGGACCTGGCTTGGCAGTTCGGGCTCGACTGTTCCCATGAGGCACAGGGTCAAGACTGATTTGCATATGGCCAGGTCTAAACTGGGGTGGCATGGTGAGCAAAAGAATGATGGATTTAACCCAGATCTCTTGACTGGGGGTGAATGTTTTGATTTGTTCTGCATTCCGTCCATCAATTGTGTGTCTTTTTCTTATCAGAGGCACAACATGCTTTGCTGCAATCTGCAACTGCTTGTTTACAATTTACTACTAACAGACGCTCTCCTTCGGCTCCCTCTTTCTCCCTCCTTCTTTAATCAATGCTGTCTGCTGCTAGTTTTACATTGACACCCCCACCCAGCTTTAATTAGCGCCAACATCCTCCCTCCTGTTGCGTGTTTAAATTGCCCTGCAGAAATTAGAGTTCTAAACGGAGGGTTTAGTAATGCATGATGGCAAAAAAAGATGAAACTTGGAAAAAACACTTTTTTTTGGCAAACCCACATTAAATGTAGTTTTCCCCACAGTCACCTTTTCTTTCTAAAAAACGAGAGTTTTGCAGCCACTCAGATGTTAAAAACAACTTCCACAAAGGTGAAGTGAGGCACTTTTCAAGGAACCATATTATTTATGAAGTGCACTCTCTCCTCCTATGTCTGCAGAGGCAGTTTAGCAATGCATTAAAGACACATTGTGTCCAAAATGCGCTGTCTCTGCGGGCATGGGGGGGGAGGGAGGGCACTTTATAAATCTGGTTATGCTTATTATATGTGCAGTAGCAGCCCCTTGCATCTTTCATTTACTGTCACTTAATGCAGTTTTCTGGCTTTAATGCAAAGGAAGTGTTTTTCTTTAGCACACATTTCAGTTGCTAGAACACAGAGCTTTAGAAAATGCAAATGTCACTGCTCTGTGAAAGCCAGCCTTTTGTTAATCTTAAGTAGAGTTTATTGCCAAGTGTTCACGCTTCTCGCAAGCTTTTTTATGGGTGCTCCAGGAAGGAGACAGCCCTGATAAGATCAGGATCAGCAACCAAAGGCTATGTCTGTTTTCAAGAAACATGTGCTGCTTTTCTGTTACTATAATATGATACACTGGAATTTGTCAAAATCATCCGTTTCTTTTTATATTTATTTTTTAACAAACATTTACGCAATACTAACCTATCATAAAAAAATATTTGTGATATCTTTCAAGGCTTTTTTTCTTTAATATGGGATAGTGTGCTTCTTTAGTAAAAATGTTCCTTTTTAAATCTCTTTATTTTCTAAAGTGTCTACAATATAATTCAAAATCCAAGGGAACTCAAGACCTGTAAACAGGGCATATTAGATGTAACCAATACATCTGGGCTGTGTGTTATAAAGCAAACAACCATAACCCACAGGTTCCTACAAAAGGACTCCTCCTTTACTGGAATAAAAACAAGCATTGGAAATGCAATAGGTCTTGTCTTGGTTTAAGTTGAAGCTATTAGCTTTGCTAATGGTATTGTATTTTAGCTATGTCTTATTGAGTGTTTGTATGTGACATGTTGTGCCTTTATGTTGGTTGAATTGTAATTGTTATGTGTGTAGTAGTTTAACACATAGCGTTAGAAGGAGAAGAGCAGTGTTTAAGATTTGGGACAGAGAGGGAGTAGAAGAATAGCATGAGGGTTAATGAAGTATAGTGAGGAGGAGAGTAGCATGAGGCAGAAGAAAGGGGAGTAGGGAGAGTAGTATGAGGGAGAAGGAAGAAAGCGTGGAGGAGATTAGCGTGATTTTGAAGGAAGGAAAGTGTGGAGAGCAGTATGAGGAAGGAGAGAGGAGTAGAAGAGTAGTAGGAGGGATATGAAAGGAGTGTGAGAAGAAGAGTAGTGTGAGGTAGCAGGAAGGTAAGATTATTTGCTTAGTATTAGACATAAGGAAGTAGATGGGTGTAGAAGAGCAGTGTGAGGGAGATTGTAGGAGAAGGAGGAGGAGGATAAGAGCAGTGTGATGCAGAAGGACTGAGAGTGATGAGGATAAGAGCAGTGTTAGGCAGAAGGATGGAGAGTGTTGCGGAGAAGAGCAGTGTGTGCTAGAAAGTTTGTGAGTGTGGATGAGAGTAGTACGAGGCATATGGATGTAGTTGTGTTGGTAGTTTGTGTTGGTAGTGTTGCGTTGTTGGTGTTGGTGGTGATGGCACTGCGTTGGTGTGGTTTAGCTAATGGCGGTTGTTGCATTCGTTCAATAAACATAAATTTGGTATCCCCGGTGCCATGGAGGATCTGTAATACTTTTCAGTTCCCTTCCCCCCACCCAGGAGGCTGGCTCCTCCTGACCCTAATGCTCCTTAAGAGACGCTTCCGTTCCTCGTCGCTCCCCCATCCCCCACGACCTCTTCGCTTCAGCCCCCTGCGTTGGCCATTCTCTGGGGTTCTGACCCTTTATATCGACGTCCTTTTCACTCGGGCTCCTCTGACAGGGTCTGTCCCTGCCCACCCTTCCGGGACCTTACGCGGTAGTGCTTTTTCAGGGCGAAGCGCCTTGCATTCTGGGAAGGGAAGTGCAGGCTCGCTACACCTTGGCTTCCACGGAAGTATGCGCGGTTGCAAGTCGCGTGGGGCTGGCTCCACGGTATTAAGCGTAGAGAGAAGCCCAGAGCTCCTGGCCACTGGAGCAGGAAGCCGACCCCCACAGTATATTATACAAAAGTGGGTTGAGGGGGGTCCCTGTGGCAAGAAGAAAGCTGACGGATTAGGACGACCACATGTGGAGTAGTTTAGCAGACTCTGCATTGACAGTGAAATTCGTTTTCCGCAATTGCTTTTCTAACGGCCACATTTTTAACATAATTTCAGGATTCTACACTAAGACTATCTGCGCTTACGTGTAAACATGGTTATTAAAATGCATGTAATGAATATATTACTGGCCAGCGTTGCTCGGTTGAACTGTAAGTTGTCTTTAGAACTTTAACGTTTTTAGCTGTGCCTGCTGTTTCTCGAGCCGCACTTTGGTTTCGTGCTGGGTCACGGAAAATGAGCGCGATACGAGAACGATGTAACGTAACTTATGCTCATGTTAAAGCGCTCGGATACCTTCTGGTCGAGTTTGCGCTATGTAGAACTATATAAAAAGAACACGATGGATAGAAAACAAAATGGGAGGTGACTGGATCGTAAATGTAAATGTAAATAATTTCAGCGGTTCTATGGAGTGAGCAAGCCCCCAACACAACTGTGAATACATAATCAGTGCATGCGTGGATAGAGAGTTCTAGAGAAGTTACCACACGCCGCTTGCTAAAAACAAGCGTGGTCCTCTTTCAATAACAAAACAAGCATTGGCATAGCCAATAGGTCTCGCCTTTGGGACCTTATGTGTTTAGCCATGCAACACATTTTCCTGGGTGTTGTGCAGCCAGGAATTGAAGAGCTATACAACTGTATAATAGTGTGTGAGAAAGAGATAGAAGGAGAGAGAATGATATAGATGTATAAAGATGCTGTGGTTGTGTATGTGGAAGATAGTGAAATAAGAGGATAATATTGTGTTTGTTGTTATTATGTGAATGTTACGGTATTGAAAGTGTGTAGTAAGATATAGCGTGTAGTAATATTATAATTGTTGTATTAGTGTGTGAGAGAGCAAAATAGTGCTGTGATAAAGAATGAGAGAGAGAGCGGGACTTGTGGGGTAGTTACATGAGGAGGTGTGAGATGTAGTTTTTAATGAATATAAGGATGTAAAGGGAGTTAGTATGTGTTAGTAGGTAGTTTAGATAGGTTATAGGTAGTGTGAGGGAGGATGTGAGGGGATAGTTTTTGGTTTGGGGCACAAAAATCTAAAGAGGCTAACTGCTCGAATCACTGCAGTCAAACAAGCAGACGCTGACAACGAACCTAACGAGACTCTCACCTGGAAAAGATACGGGACCGCGGGACATCAGGAAAACGGATTAATTACCAATCGCTTAGTCCGACAAAAGGGGAACACCCGAGTACAACTAACAGGGAAAACGGACAAAGGTCCAGAACGACTAGCAGAGAAGCTATGTCGGAAAGGGTAACGAAAACGGTCGCCATGTTGGGAGAAGGGCGTTCGGTGTAGACATGATAGATCTCGGGGGGCTAATTACAAAGTCCGGTCTACTGAATGGGAGAATAGACAAATACGGAAATGTAATGAATACAAAGAATATATAGAAAGTAGCAGGGGGGATATATACGAAACAAGTGCTAAATGAAAAGAAGATAAATAAAGCGACATGACCTACATAAACTACGGGAAACTAATAAGCTGTATTGGTGCAGAGATGGAAACACCTCTAGAAATAGGAAAGACGAAAACGCCATCAAGTGGACAACTGAAGGATTAAACCCAAGATGGATAACATCGAAGTAAAAGTAAACCGGGGGTCAAACAGAAGAAAAAAAACAAGCCTAGTCAAGCACCTAAATAAAAAAAAACGCATTTGTGCACATTTCATTTACAACAAAGGCTCACTGCAAATGTTCAAAGGCAACCTTCTTTAACAAACCATCACCAAGAGAAAACAAGCCTAGTCAAGCACTCGTGCTTGTGCTGGCATCCACGAGAGCGAGCAGGCCATCTGTTTTCAAGTAGCACGCGCGCCGCTGCTCGCTCCCGCAAGGTGGATGCCAGCACAAGCACGAGTGCTTGAAAAGAGCTGACAATTTCTAACGGTCATCTCCTAGAGCAACGCATGCGCGCTGCCTAGGCGAGACCTAAAAATGGTTACAGACTTAAAAAAGCTGTTGCCACGCCATTGTGCGAATGAAAAACAGAAAGTGCTCACCCAGCAATTAGAAGACACTGTCACGCCGCGGAGTAAAAGATCCAGTCCAGGTGCGCGGGGCCAAAAGTGGACAGGGTGGTAACCAGGAGGGACTAAAAAGCCTCCGGTACAATCATCACACTCCGTTTAGCATCATTAATGACGCCAAATGACGCACACCAATGGAAATTACGGGCGGAGCAGAAAGTCAACTTCTGAAACCGTATTGATTCCAAGAAGCCCTTGCAGAGCGAGCAGCGCATGCGCACTGCAACGCCAGGCGAGACCTAAATAAAATCTGCACAATCAGGAACTATAAACAGGGCAGCTTTCTTTCTAGAAACTGTACGAATGTTAACATTGTTTTCTGAAGCTTTTGCGTGATGTTTTCACCATTTTTAAAGGGAAGGCTTTTCTATATGTACGCAGTCAACACTGCTGTAGATAGACAACAAGCATAATTACAATCCACATAATACTACTCAACACCACATAAGTCAACACCACATAAGTCAACTCCACCTAATTGCATGCTACTCAATCAGGGATGTGGAATTCCTATAGCCCGACGCCCAGGACATATTGTTTGGGGTCAAGGGCAACAAGTTTTCATGTGTATTTTGTCCTTGGGACAAGTAGGCCCAACCCCCTACAGCACAAACTCTTTGGCTGCCAGTTTACAGTACCACATCATGGTTCAGGGAAGGGCAATGTCTGCAGTTAAGGTAATATTTATGTCTGTGTGTTAATGCTGTTCAGACTTGTATTTATGGTTCATTAATGCAAAGCCTTTATTATTAGGGTGAGCGCTCTAAGTAAATGTTGTAAGCTCGGACTGCACTACTGACAGTGGTTCCAGTGTAAAATTGTGTACACACATTTTCAAAGTTTAGCAATATGAGGTTATGTATAATGCTCCCAGAATGCTCTGATTAGATGCAAATATTTGCAGAATCTTGAAAGCAAGATTGATGATTCTTTGCTTTCAAAATAAAATGTTCACAGAAAAATGCAAGTAGGAAAAAAAACATTTAGCTAAACTACTCTAAAATTTTAGGTACCCTTTCTTTGCAGATTCATTTTAGTAAAATGTGTTGATGTATGTTAGTGTTTCCCAAAAATATTCTTAATGGAAAATCAGAGTAACCAGTTTCAATAAGATTATGGGAAACAAAAGTAAACAAGCAGTGGCAAAGCCAGGAGGTCTGAAATTGGTTCAGCCTTTTGGTTTTGTCAATGCGTGACTTGGTTTGGCATGGTGTTTGTAAAACCATCTTAGTGTGGGAGCAGCCAGGCCCTCACCATTATAACAAACATTGGCAAAGGCAAAAATTGTTTTAGGTCTCAAAAAGCACACATTGCCACAGTAGTTCCTGGCACTGGACAAAACTACTGTGTATGCTGATATGCTCCTTGTGAAAGAGCAGAATGCTGTTACAGTGAAGCCAGCCAATAGACAGAGAAAAATTTAATAAACACAAAAGGTCATGGTTAACGCCAGACCTAATAAGGGGTCCAATTATTAAAGAAAGTCTCAAAAGTGACCCCATGATGTATGCAGTGCAGATATACGGCTTTCAGGAATTCATAAAAATTTACAGAAGCAGCCCAAGAAATAGTACTCCTAGAAAATTCTGTTAACTGCATTTTTAGCATGAACAAATAGGGGTTGTATGACGGAACGCATTCCGTTGCAACGCATGCCTTTACCACGCATGCCTTTACCACGTATAACCTTTACCACACATGCTTTTACAACGTATTTTGTTGTAAAGCATGTATGGTAAAGGTCCATGCGTGATAAGTTTTCCCTAACTCCTGCCCTCACGCCAGTCCCGGAACCTCCCCCACCAGACCCTTTTTTCAAAAACCCGACCCCTGCCCTAATCCCTAAAAATAGTCCCCTGCCAACCCCCACTACCCCAGCCATTTTAAAAAAAATACCCGACCCTGCCCTAAAACCTAATTGTAGAACCCAGTGCGACCCCCACTGTCCCCTGCCCTTTTTCAAAATACCCGACCCCTGCCCTAATCCCTAAAAATACACTCCTGCACGACCCCCACTGCCCCGCCCTTTAAAAAAAAACAACAAAAAACACGACCCTGCCCTAAGGCCTAAACTTAAAACCCAGCGCGACCCACACCGCCCCTGCCCTTTTAAAAAATACCCGACCCTGCCCTAAACCCAAAATCTATAACCCAGCTCGACCCCCACAGCCTTCTGCCCTTTTAAAAAATACCAGACCCTTGCCCTAATCACAAAAAAAACAAAAACACCCCTGCGTGACCCCCACCGCCCCCTGCTCTTTTAAAAAATACCCGACCCAAAATCCATCCCCAAAATAATCCCCCTTACCTTAACAGGACGACGACGAGGCAACTTGTGAGGCACGAGAAAGAAGAAGCGGAAGGATCTCTTTGCTACTCTAACAACGCCGATAGCCTTGACCACGCAGGTGCCTTTACCACTGTTACCAGCATATGCCCTCACCACGTACGTTGTAAAACAAAATGCGTGGTGAAGGCTATGCGTGGAACAGTATATGCGTAGTAACGGCTGTGTGGTAAAGGCCCTGCGTGGAAACAGCCGCATTGTATTGGCTGTTTCCCACAAATAGGCATGTGTAAATTTGTTCATGTGAAAATCTGAATGTTTGCAAGTTCACTTTCCCTCCAAGCACTTTTTTCCCCCAACCCTGGAAGAAGTTTTACACCTGCCATTATCAGGAGTACATTTTCAACCTTTCTCAATATGGGAAAAGATTAAGAGTTTGTGAAAACCCTTAAAACATGCAAGTTAGTAGGTTTGCACAGACTCAAAAGGGAATTCCAACACTGGAACTATTGCTTACCACCACCTTGATTCAGCCCCAGTATGTAGATCTGCGAAATGTGGCAACATAAGGGAATTGCTAGTATTCAATCCCTACTATGGTATGAGCCTTGGCATAATCAGAGAGGCTATATCAAAGCTCTTATATAATGAGTTTGCTGCCATAATTTGTCACTGCATTACATGGCACAAACAGGACAAGTAGATTTTGTTACAGCAAAAGTAGATTTATGAAACAACCTGCCCCATGGGCAAGAAGATATTTTATTAAATTCCACACCCGTCAATACCACATAAATACACTCCACATAAATCCACTCTGACACATAATCCACTTAAATACACTCCACACCATGCCACATAATTCCATTCAACATATTTTCTCTCAACACCACACTGTTCCATGCCACACTATTCAACTCCACACAAATCCATTCCACACTACATAATTCAACACCAAACCACATAATTCCACTCCACAGCACAATTCCACTCCACACCATATATATTAAATTTAGAACACAGAATTCAATATCATACCACAAAATTCAACAGCACACCAAATAATTAAACTCCACTACATAACAATCCACAACACAAAATGCCATTCCAATAGTCATAAACACCAAATTACTATTCACATTATACAACTGCACACCATGCCACATAATTCCACTACACAAATCCACGCCACACAACAATGCCACAACTAACAATTCCAATCCAACTCACATAATTCCACTACACACCACATACATCCACTCCAGTCCATAACACATAAGATATTTACATTTACAACACCAATACCTCCAAGCCTTTCTTTTTTTTTTTTTAACACCCAAATCTGGAGCTTAGCTATTAACTATTCTTTATCATCACAAAAACGCAACGCTATCCACGCCACACAATTCAACTCCACACATTTCCAATGCACACCACATAATTCAACACCAAACCCCATTATTCCACTCCACAACACCATTTCACTCCAACTCAACACAATTGCACAACAAACCACATATATACAGTCCACACCACACAATTCCACATCATGCCACAAAATTCAACAGTGCACCACATAATTAAACTCCCCTACATACCATTTCACAACACAAAATACCATTTCACATAATTACACTCCATAACACAGAATCCCACTCCACATGATTCCAGTACGCTAAATACCACATAATTACTATCCACGTAATTCCACAGTACACCATGCCACATTATTCCACTACACAAACCCTATCCGCACCACACAATTACACAACTAACTAATCCAATACAACCCACATACATACACTCCATAACACATAGGTAAAAGACATTGCCATTTACAATGCTAATAGCTCTAACTCAAACTAATGAGACCGATTGCTTTTTTTGTTAAAAAATATCCCAGCAGTAGCATATGTAAGGGTGCAGTACCTTATATGGCTAATAGAGGTCCCTTTACAACTCCACAAAAACACCTAGTAACAGCCTGTGGTACTGCACCCTTTTCTTGCTTCGTGGATTTTCTTTTATTACTTATGCTACTGCTGGAATTTTTTTTAAACAAAATAAAATCTAAAACATTATCATTTGCAACGCGAAAAGCTGAAACTTTCAGTAAGGCGAGACCTATTGCATTGCAAATGCTTGTTTATTTTGGGTATAGCAACTGAATATAGTGCACAAACAAAACAAAAAACAGTGAATGTACTTCTTTCCTTCCCGCTGAATTATATTTAAGTTTTATGCTTTGGTTTCCTACTACAGACAAGTCGTTCCCATCAACAGGGGATGCTCTAACATGAATGAAATGGTCACCTATGTAAATACCCGAATAAAAACGTAAACTGCGGAAACGTGAACAGTTTACTTCCTCTATCTGGCAGCCAAAGTATTACATTCAGTGGACACAGATTTAATATTTTATCCGTTTGAGATATAATTAAAATTCTATGTCAATATCTGAAATGTGCAACACATGTTGGATATGATGCCATGTGCAGGACATTCATTTATACGTGGAAAAAGCAGCATAATAATTTACCAAGTGGTCGTGCTTAACAGCAATTTGCAGGAATAGGTGTGGAAAATGTAGTTGACTCGTCTGAATTCCAACAAGGTTGCCTTAAGGCTTCATCCTTCTGTTGCAGATAACACGGTTAGGGGGGGTTCCACGTTATTTATTCTAAACACGCTGACCATGTTTTGTAAAGTTCCCGACTTTCACCCTTCACAAAGCTTGCATGGTTTTCTGATTTACGGTTGCATTTTCCCCATGTCACATTTTTCGACGAATGGCAACGAATTTTTCACCACATGGTGAAGATTTTCACATTTATCAAATAAAGCCAAGCTGGAAATTGTGTTCAGAGCTTTTAAGTTTACATTTTGCAGAGGATTTCCACTCACAATATCACAGCGCAATAGAGCGCTAACGTTTTCTGCAAAGTATCTCCAAGGAAGAAACATTTTGTTAATGTTAAGTATGGACCCACGCGATAAATGGTGCCAAAGGCAATCGTTCATGCAGGTGTGACAATGTGAAAAACTATGCAAAGTTTTCTATAAAAAAAAAAAACTAAAAAAAACTCAGCAAACGATTCAACAACGAACACACAAACATGAGCATGTCTATAAAATATTCTACAAGCGTTTATTATTAAATGGCAATTTAGTGGGTGCCAGTTGGGAGCAGTCTGCGAATCGGTTTTATATTTCAGCGCATGGCATAAACACGTCAGTCGCAAGGAATGAATGCCAGCAACACCTGAATGCCTGCTCTGGCTGAGCGGAGACGCTCTTGTTTCCAGATCGGGATGGAAAAGCAGTTTCGTGGCTGCTGTGCCTGTGAAACAGCCTCAAGGGGATGCCCGCATTGACCAGAAGCTAGCAAACTCTTCTAAAATAATGGGCAGGCGGATACTGTATCTGGACTACGTGGGAGGCAAAGAGACATACGAAGGCTTTTGACGTGACAAATTGACAATTTCGAAAAAGAAGTCCAAGTTCACAGAGCTAGCATCTGTGCTAGAGATCAAGGCGCTGCAGCAGGTGTTCAGAATTCACAACTGACGTCATCGCAATTTCTGAAGCCTTTGCACTTGTCTCAACAATAGAGTCTTGACTGACGCTCCAAGATTACACTGCACATACAAATGCTGGAGAGGTCTCGTTTAGCTGCATAGCCGAGAGTAGTTCTTCTCTGTTGGCACAAACGTCAGCCCTCCCTGTGACTTGATGTAACACCGACCTCTGGGGAAGGCGAGCACAGAATGAAATGAATCACACAGGCCATCAGCCTTGCACAGCTTCCAGGCTGCTCAAGAATAGGGGTGATGTGTGAAATCTCGCGGACAAATATACCCTGTAGCACTGTCTTTGTGAGAGGATACAAGAAGTTCAAGCGCAATACAAAATTCATAGGCTATGAATTTTGTATTGCGCTTTTAAATGAATGAAGTTAGATGAAGATATATTATATAAAGGAATAAAAGAAGAACATTTTTCATACAATCTGAAGACTCATTCTAATCTTTTTGGGAGATGTTTTCCTGTTTGCTTATTGTTTGATATTATATTGTATTTCCTGTTATCATATTTTTACTTTTAGGTGTGTGCTGAGCCATTCTGTACCTTGTGTTTTTGGTTTTCCAAAATTGTGGGAACTAGGAAGGTCAAGTTTCCAGCTCTTTGCACCACCATTCTTGCCCAAACTACTAAATACTAGACTTACTGTGCAGGCCTTGAGTGCCCTGACCTTCTATCTCGTGCTTTATATGACATGGTTACTCAATTCACTTACAAAACCTCAACAGAATCGGTGGCTTATCCCACAACTCCTTTTTAATCAAAGCATAAAATTCGGTAAACAACAAAGAGGCCAAATCGCAATCTGAGGTAGTAAATTTTCCGGCTCCAGGAGAATTAATTAACCAGGCCGTGTGAGAACTGCCAACAAGAACACAATCCTGCCACCAAGCTGCTATGTCCCTTGCCTGCCAATTGCGTGATGCCTTAAAAAAAAAAAAAAAAAAAAAAAAAAAAGGAGACGGAAAAGAATTCTTGAGCCAAAGGGAGCAGAAGAACGTATACAAATCGAGGTTCCACATATTATCCAGAGTCCTGTCAAGCATCACATCATGCATTATTACGACAGTGTACAAGTGCACCCCCCCCCCCCCCAATCACCGAGCTTACCTTTTAACATAACTACTTTGGTCTACAAACGCCCGAAATAAAATGTAACAAATCTGCATTTTGAGTCACTGTCTGCCTGCCCCACCATAAAGAATTAAACCCCAAATAATTCACTGAACCCCAATATTCACCCACCTCAAACTTTCCTTCATTAGTTCAGCAAAAGCACGCTGGATCTTAACTTGTCACCACCCCCCACAGGATTAACCACAACAATTTAGCAGAGTAAAATCAAATAATAACTGGGACCATTCAATGATTCAGTTCTAGATCAAAATAAAGTTAAAAGCTGTATTACAAAATAAATCGCAATATAAGCTATAGTCTCCAATTGGTCAATCGTGAGCTACCGGTAGCTCGCCGACGCCTAACCCCCGTGATTAGCTCGGGCCCCGCACCTCTATTTTGTAGCCTGTTAGTCTCTTTATTGTTAGGCCTTTTTTCAGAGCTGTTGGACGCCCTCACCCCAAACCAGCGGCTCAGATTGGCCTAACTGTTAGCTGGGGCGAAGATGATGACGCTACTGCTGAACTCAGTCTCCGCGCCACCTGCCTTTCATTGCGCGCGTCATGTGCTGGAGCAGAGCAGCAAGTCCTGGAAAGCCTGCTAGCGTGCAGGTGGCACAAGCAGTATTGCACTGCTACGGACCCAAGGAACCTGCCTTTTTTTCTTCTGGCTCACTATATTTGAGTAGCAGTTCAATCGGTAAGCCCAGGCCTGGCCAGTAAACACCTTAATGCACTGTTCTCCAGATTGGAGCTGCGATGTGCGCCTTTTGTACTGCAAGCGTGCTGCAGCCGCTGGTATGCTACGGGCACTTGAAAGACTTGGAAATGTCTTGTTTATAGCCAAGTCTGAGCCAGCCTTCTCCCATCCGCTCAATATATTATCGCTAAAGCTACATTTCAGGGAATTTAAGAGCGAAAGAGGCCCTAAAGATGCCTTCAGCAACATTGCCTCACAGTTTGGAAGAAGCCAAAATGACGGCTAGCACAGCTGAAATTGAGGTTTATGAATCAGGAGAAGCAGGGTGTTATCAAGGTTCAGTTTCCTTTACTGAATGCTCAAGATAAAAGATCCCGGTCTGCACTCCTAAAAAGAATATAAATTGTTCCAAGGAAGGTCATGACTTGCTACAGCCTTTGACAAGTGTTCCTAGTGTAAGTGGTAATCAACACCCATACTAAAGCAGTTTCTTTGGGTAGCAAAAGTTTCGGACCATAGACAGACCCGGAGTATTTTAGTTAAATCCCCAGTTTGAAGGTTGAGTTTGACTGCCTCTTGGGAACAAAACTTATCTGTTAAGAGGGCTTCAACACCAATATAAACACAGAAAATACCCAGTGTTACTCTTCATTCAATTAAAGCAGTTCAAAAACAACAGGTGTGTCACATACTTAGAGTCGGGAGTCTTGAAGTTGTTTTGCAGATGCATTGTGAGCCCCTGCCATGGCCTAGTAGCTGCATAGGTGAGGCGGCTTGGCAGATTTTACTTGCACATGAAATGGTTTCCTTTTAAACTGTGTGAAACTCTGCTTTATTAATGATTACATTTAATCATTGCAATAAAGCGTTTCAGACTTTTTTTTTAATTTAAATAAATAACACCCATTTCAGAAGTTATCCTGTTTACAAAGGAAGCTATGGGAGGGTCCTCACCTGCCTAAAGAGAATAGCCACATGAACTAGAAACCTTCCCATTGGACCTGGGCCTAGAGAATCTGTGACTGTTAAAATTGTATTTTATCACAAAATCAGTTAAGCTTCCACTTGATTGGGCCACGTATTATGTTGAAAAATATGCGTTTTACATAAAGAAAAATCCCTATTCACCCTCACAAAAAAACAGAGTAGTGAATAAACCCCTCAATGAATCACGAGTTAAAAATAATTTAAATCTGAACCAGGGTGGGACTTTTTAAAACTCTTAAAAAAATTTTTTTTAAAAAGTGTATGCGGTGAAGGGGAAATAATTGAGGTTTATAATAAAACGAGTCTTTTTTGAAAACTAGCAACTGTGCATCTAAGCTAGACTTCAATAAATCACATTTGGTAAGGAATACATGTTGAGGTTTAACTTTTACAATGTGTGAACAAGTTGGATTGAAGACAACAAATGAGGTCATAGGCTTGTATCCTGCAGTAGCTTGTTACACTTTCCAGGAATGCTACCAAGCAAGACAAGCTTTTGCTTCTGGTAGCACAACCTGCAGCTGTCTGTAGCTTCAAAAGAGGGAGTGCGCGCCCCTTTTTGTTCAAACCACAGTATGGGCTCCGAAGAAATTAGGCTTAAAGTCAATGAAGCTGAGCCTGGGGGAGACTCGGAAAAATGTGCGAGTTGATTGGCCTTTAGTAGCTCATGAGGAATTTCACTGATCAGAAGTGGCTCTCAATACAGAAAAGGTTGGAGACCCCTGATGTAGAGGATAATGGGAACTTTCATGCAACCACAGACCGAGGCCGGGCAAGAAGTTATAAAGGCATAAATGGATACCAGCAAAAGCAGGGGTGGCTAAGAAGAATGTGGTTCACTTTTATAAACATGCAATACTAGTAACTTATGTTGATGTCCTTACTCTACTTAAATGCAAGTAATTTGATTCTTGAGACAGCATGTCATCATCCCACCTTCATGTTAGGACGGAATAACTTCAAACAATACAGGGGAAGCAGATTAGTGTACGAGATCCCCTTTCCAGCTTCCTTAAGAATGAAGAATTAAAGTCCTTTGACTAGTGCAAAATCTCATTGCAGCCACTTTTTCCACAACCGGGGATAGCTCCTCCAATTTTGTTGAGTCTTTTACAAAATCTCACCTCTAGCTTGCCCTCTCAACAAGTCACCTGCATGAAACCCGTCCCTTAATTCCCTAAATAGTGACAATCCTTCATAGTCACTATTTTCTTGAGTTTACATGGCTGTTTGACAACTTTCGAAGAGAGTAATTTTTATCAAGTTTTTCACTCGGCAATCCAGCTTACAAGAAGGTATAATAATCTCACATGATTAAGGATATGAAAAATCTGGCATTTTTTTAAATTTTTTATACAGACCATAGTGGTTCTCCTAAGCCGGCTCCTAAGCACTGTGCACTTTTTTTCCACTACAGAAAAACAGTGTTAGATCACACTGACCCCTTTCTCTCCCGTCCAGTTTTCTTTTTGGTTTGTCTCCAAATTTACTCCTGCTTTCCTGCAACTATTCTGGACAATTACAACAGGCACAAACTCTACATAATGCAAAAAAGAACAGATGATGGACGGAGTGCTGAACAAATCAAACACTCACCCCCAGTCACAGATCTGGGTCAAATCCATTGTTTTTATATATGCCACGCCATTCCAGTTAAGACCCAGCCATATGCAAATCAGTGTTGACCCTGCTCCCCATTGTAACAGTCCAGCCTGAACTGCCAGACCAGGTCCTCCCCGAACCAGAAACCAGCACCCTGCAACAAATTTCGGGGTATCACCCCTCATCAGCCAGACTAGCTGGAATCTGGTGGCGTAGCAAGCACGGGATCCACGTCTGGGTATACCCTTCCCGAAACCAGTCCCAGGATGCTTTTTTCAGTCCAGGAAGGACCTGGCCTGGCAGTTCGGGCTGGACTGTTCCCATGAGGAGCTGGGTCAAGACTGATTTCCATATGGCTGGGTCCAAACTGGGGTGGCATAGTGAGTATAGGAATGATGGATTCAACCCAGATCTCTTGACTAGGGGTGAGAGGTTGAAAAGTTTCAGCACTTAGTCCATCATCTTCTTGTGTTTACAAACTATACATAAGACACATTAGCAGGAACACAGCTCATACACCCAGCACAGTCCAGATAAGACATATAGGTGTGCATTACTGAGTTTATTTAGAGCAGCACTGTACAAGACACGCCATGCACTATCCAACCCGCCCCTAACTGGATATAGTCAAATTCAACAACACTTCATACCACCAGCATTTACTAATGCTTGGCAATAGGCACACCTACCATCCTAGAAAACACATACGTATACAGTACAGATCTCTGGTCACAACCCTCAAACGAGATGAATTTTAACTCACAAAATATTCACGTTTTGGCATATTCTCCTAACAGGAACATACCAATTCACACTACTAATTGCATATCTTGATAAGCCAAATCAGACTTTGGTCTGGTACAATTTAGAAAGTCATTCCTGCACTATGAAAAACCATACTAAGGAATATTGCGAGCTATACAAATAAAAGTAACATTACCTAATCAGTTGAGGGGGGAGAGATGGCGCTGAGTTATGAGATAGCCTAGAAAACAGTGAAGAGAGAAGACAAGAGAGGAGAAGGCAGGTAAGAGAGAACAGGAAAGCAGAATTAAGGAGAGGGAAGGAAAGTCTCATTCAAATGCTTTACTGATAAAAGCATAACATGATCCTTTATTTCCTTCGTCAGTTAAAAAAAACTTTACAATGTGTAAAGACTTAAAAGGTGATTTTATGTTTACGCACCAAAAACATGATGTTAAAAGGACATTTGAACCCCTGGATTCTCTTAAGTGCACACTGGGAAATCAGAACACTAGTTAAGAAGGTTTAAAAAAAAAAAAAAAAACTTTGGGTTAGTGATGACTTAAATTAAGCACATTGGCCAGAGTATACTAAAGTGACATGGAAAGTAAAATATAGTAATACCAGCCGAAACAAAGCAGCAGGGCGAAAACAGCCAATAAATACTGTCTCTGGGATTATCACCTCTACTAACACTTGTGATTCAGATTAAAACAACTGCAGCCTGATACGATCTTCAATCGAGACGTCACATGTTCAAATGAAAGATTTTGCAACTATATTTCTCGGTCGTACATAAACAACAAACTCTTATTAGTAAATGTTCTCAGAACAATTAATCCACGGTAACTATTAATAACAGGCAAGAAAATGATGCCTTCATTTTTATTGTAAAAACAACAATTGATGGACAGAATGCAGAACAATGTCATACATTTACCCCAGTACAGAGATCTAGGCCTAAATCCATCGTTTTTTTGCTCCCCATTTGCATCGTTTTTTTGCTCCCCATGCCATTCGAGTTTACTCAGCCATATGCAAATCAGTCTTGACCCTGCGTTCAATGGGAACAGTCCAGCCTGAACTGCCAGGCCCTCCCTGGACTGGAAACAAGCATCCTAGGACCGGTTTTGGGGTTTCACCGCTCATCAGCCAGGATAGCTTGACTCCAGTGGCATGGAGAGCACGGGACCCACGTCTGGGCATACCCGACCCACTTGGGGTGACAAAAGCAAAAACAACAATTGATGGACCACCGCAAGCAGAATAATAAAACATCAGTAATTCCTCAATACTACCGTTACACATAAAAAAAAAGAAAAAACACAAAACAGACACCAGATATTTCAGAACTAGAAATTACTGCAGCAGGACAATCGCACACTAACCACTACCAATATAGGTCGTAGGCACCGTTCTTGCACCAGTACGTGAATCTTCTGCTTGTCTAAGAGATGGCTCTCTCAGTGTTCCTGCATAGAACACACTGCTAACATTTGTCCAGGACCACACAATTCGGGAGTGAGAATTGAGACCAGAATTTTGTTCCTCAGCCAATAGGGCACCCTCCCCCACTTTATTCACATACCTTATGAAGTTAAAAATGAGTCCACATTCATTATTCTTCAAGACAAAGCACATTCAAAGGGGCTGAATCTCCAACTATAATGTTTAGGTTTGTAAAGGCTTCTTTTTAACAGTTTAATATCGCCGATTTACCCACAAAAAGTTCCCTTTTGTACCATAAACATCCTTGCTTCAGGCGAATTAGGCAAGAATATACCTCAAGTAATACGAATAGCCTTATTTGATATCAGAACAGCCACCACCAAAGAGACCAAGGCTACATCAAAAGCCCTCCTCACGGTTACAACAGATCCTCCTACACATTCAACATGAGATCTCTAGCGACAGTCACATCCTACCAGGTTCAGTATATGTGCCAATACACATCAGGATACTGTTAAACATGAACATTTTAAAATTCTAACGTCTTCACAGTATCAGCTCTATTTTGTTACGCGCCTAAAAAAATTGACAGACGTGTTCTAAAATACACCTTTAGACCCTGTCAAAGAACAACCTTTTCACTCCTTGCAAACTCGCCCTCCAGCGACTCATTTAAAGGACGAGGAAAGTAAAAAAGAACCACCTTTTCTGCATTCTTTTTACACGTGCACTACCAGAGAATAAAGCACACTGCACTCAATTTTTCATCTGGATTTAAATGTATCGAAAGCTATAGGTTGGCAGCGAACAAAATGTTAGTACAAAATATTTACGAAAAAATAGTTTACCACCTTTACTCGTCAAACCCGCAAAGCTTAACACAAACAAACATTGCACATTGAACTCCATGGCTTTCTGCCTAATACAGTAATAACTCAAAATGACGTCCAGATATTTAGGGTTCACGAAATGCGAATTAGAAAAATTAGGTAAACCCCTTTGGCCAATTATTCGCCTGTCAAATGGTTACCCTCTGGGCACCCGCTTGTTTCGTTTCACTTTCTTCCACTACCTGCCCCTTCCCTATCCCACATTAATACGTCATCCCGTAAATTCCACTCACTTGCCTTCCCCACCACACCCTATGCTTACATCCCTGTGTCAGCATCACCCCGTTTTCTACTTCCCTGCCTTGTATCCCTCCATGATGCAGGATTCACTATCCATTATACGTACGCCTGACTTCCTGCCCCTCCTACGCCATTTTACAGCCCTTCTTGCGCCGTCTCTTACCTCTCAAGCTCGCCTTCAACCTCGGCCGCCGGCTGTCAAAACGACCCTCCTCCGGTGTTTTCTCACCTGTATTGTTGCTCAGCCCCTTGAATTCCTCGCCGAATTCTCTCGAAGCTCAGTAACGCCCCTCTCCGGTTTCCCACCTGGTCATTGGTGAACACCAAAGAAACAAAAAGAGGACCCAAGGCGCGAAACCTTAAAGAAAGTAACGAAATAGAACGGCCATCTTGGAAGGGAGCGTGGTAAAATCATTTTTTACATCAGTTGGAGGAAAATACGTTCTTTCCTGGACTGGCAACAATTTTATTGTTGCTATTATAGTTCGCTTTGAACTTAAAAAAAAAAAAAAAAAATTTCAATAAAGAAAAACGCACATTATTCAGCTAAACTATGATTTGTTTTCTTGGTTAAAAATTGTATGATCGGTTCGTATTCCTTATAAACTCGTTGTTTCAATGTCAAATGGTACAGGCGGATTAAAAAAAGAATCCTCACTTTATGGAACGCCGTAAAATGTAATTGCATGAGCAACCGCAGTCCTTCCTCTGTGTTTAATGACGCACCCTCTGGTACTGCAGTAACGGTTTTACAAATCGGAATGAGTTTCGCTTTGTATGATATCCCGCCCTACGTTCGGTTCTAACAATTTCCAAACTGTATTTGAGCCGCCTAGAGTCTTGGGGCACTCGGCTCATCTTTATTATTTAGGATCAGGCTGCGACGAACGAAAGCCGGTAAACAATTTAAAAACCGTCACAGAAGGTAGTACTGCGCCGCACACGAACCCGTCATGGCATAGTGATGGCAAAATATAGTTTTGACATTGCTAGCCTGTCAATTTTTTTACAGTCAAGCTGGCTTAAAGAGGTCAATCGTGATGTCACTGGACCTGCCGTTTCTCCAACGTGCTCGCCCCGCCATCTGAAACGACATTAAGAGGGTGACTTCTCCCTCAGCAGTGTCGTTGCCCAGCTGCTGAAATCGAGCATTGCCTGCTCGGTACCACCATCGCACGCCTGGTTGCTCTCTAGAATAGGCATAGCTGCCAAGGTTTTAGATTGTTTATGTGTGACATTTCCATAATTTCAATGCAATTATGAGTGATATTGAACGACTATGAGTGACACTTTCTCAAGATCAAAATCAAGCAATGAAGACGAGGGAAACATATAAATATCAGAAATTACACTCATTTGAGCAACGAGAAACTCTAAAAAGATCTTAAAACTGCTGCAAAGCACCAGGGAACTAAGGACACTGCAGAATGGATGGAGTGTGTGTGCCAACCTTGCAAGACATCTCACATTAGTTTCCTTTTTCTTTTCACACACTTTTATTAGTAATGTCACTGGTAGCGCCCCCGATCAATCCTGCATGAAATCATACTCAACCATTCACATCTGGTGTTTGACATCATGACGAATGAACCAACTACGTGTGTGCGGCAAATAAATTAGTGTGACAAACGATCAATTGATCAAAAACAAGTGTGCCTCCATATCCTAACAAGCATTGGTAATACATCGTTTTCGCCTATGTGATTAATAATAAGCAGTTTTTGTTGTAAGTTATAACTTAGTATTGCACAACTGCTTACCAAGCTACAACTTACAACAAACAAGCATTTGCAATGCAATAGGTCTCGCATTTACGAGAGTTTAAGCTATTGGCATTGTAAATGACGATGCCTTTTATTGATATGTTTTGATAATTAACGCATAAATAAAAGGCATTATCATGTGCAATGCCAATAGCTCAAACTCTTGTAAATGCGAAACCTATGCAAAGAAGCGGCGCCATTGTCCAGGGATCCTTAGAAAGTGAAAGCGCGCATGGCACGCTGAATGTTGCAGGAAAGCATGTCGTACCTGCAGTAGGAGAAACTACTTAAAGAAAATAGTGCTTACAGACTAAAAAAGACTCACTGTGTAACAATCGAAGTAAAAGGTCCAGACCGCATGGGAGGTTACGAATGAAGACAAGGCGGTACTAAGGAGGGACTAACACGCCTATTAACGAATCAGAAGCCAGCATTTACGAAAGACAATGACACAAGCCAATGACAAATATGGGCGGAAAGTGGGCGGGGCTTCTCTTTCATACTCCAATACAGCATGGCTCGCAGAGCAGCGCGTGCACTGCCCAGGCTCCACCTAAAAACGGGACAGAGCAAACACAGTACATGGTGTTGTGTCAGATTGAAGGATTCTGGAGACGACCTTGAAGAACTTAATCCCCATACTCTCTCTAAATCTAATTGCATGGCCCTCTGGCGAGTGCAGGTAGCCATTTCTAATCGCATGGCCCTTTAGCGACTTAGGCAGTTAGCTGTAAATGCATAGCTCTAGAGTGAGTGCAAGGACCACCTTAGATAGCTAGGTCTAACTCGTGGGGTCTTAATGTGAGTGCAAACAGCCAGGCCTAGTCGCACGGCCTTTTGACGACCTTATGTAGCTAGCGCTAATCGCATGGCCTTGGGGTGAAACTAGTAACCACGCTCTAAACGCATGGCTCGGAGTATATCAGAGATACGGTTGGGATGGTTTAAGTTGTTATCTCTAATTCATGGACCTGTGGCTCCAGCAAATGCACTGCTGTGCTGAATGGTCTTATGGCTAGAGAATGTGTGAAGGAGGGCTTATCCAAAATGCAGATGTGGGTTATTTTGTGGCCAATATGGGCCTGTTTTTTGTGGTCAAGGAAGGCTAGTTTCATAATGGTTAGTGCAATACTGATGTAAGAGCAGCAGCACTCAACCACCCACCTTTGGTTGGGCTACCTCATTGATGAGCCTTCAAATGCATCTAAATTTAAGTTACCTCCAAATTCCTTTAGCGGATAATCCACCAGCAAATATTACACTTATAATATAGTTGTAATCTCCTATTCAGTTTTGCTAATTGATAAAATGCACCACTGGGAAGTATTTTTCCAAAAATTGCACCCTCTGTCCATCTTGATTAATGATTGCGATGTCTGAAAGTGCGGTAATCCTCTTTCCGTTTTTGGTAGCCGGGCATGTTCTTTGTCGCTTTCCAACCCTTTGTTTAGCCCTGGCCCAAAGCACGTTTCTATGATATTTACTTGTACCTTCTTCTCATGCATGACCCTATGGCTAGTTCCCCTGAGCTGGCCTAGTGTGTTCATGGGCTTGGGCCAGCTCTGTCATAAAGCTAGTACATGCACAGGACAACGTCAGCAAGCACCAACGTACTTTTGTTTATAGCGCGAAGTCGACCCAAAGGTATTGGACTGCTTTATATGAGCACCAGCTACATTTCCCAATGACACATGCATTTTTTGTAGGCACAGGGATATTAAGTGATTTGCCCGAAATCACAGGATGTAGAGCTGACGCCGAGACACGAACCCGGTTCTCCAATTCTGAAGTCGGCAGTGCTGGCCCGTTACGCCACATTCTCTCCCTAGTCTGCTACGTCGTTCTCTGAAGTGAGCAGGCACACTTGTAGTCTAGGTAGTGTTTAATGAGCGAGGCACTGGTTACCACCATGGATGTTAAATCTGCCAAAATGTCAGAATTAGTGGACATGACTGTTGAATCAGCCAATGACATCAAATGTTTGAACCATTGTCCACGTTTTACCCCTAAAGGTTTGCTTTGCTATTTGCTGTTTGGGAGTAGAGAAAAAGCGGAAAACTAGAGAAATTGAATAGCTGCCTTAGCTAAGTGGCCCAGAACAGAGTCTACTCCGGCCACTCTGAGTTGCTGGTGTTTCTCGTCCTGGGATTACTGGTTCTGGAATGACCAGACCTGGTAATCCTGGGACCTGGATGTACTGATCTTGGAGTCTTGTGCGAGGCCTGCAGCTGCTGCTCTCGGACCCGCCCACCCGCACTTTTACACAACAGGGGAGTAGCAGATACTTTCCCCAGTTCTCCCCCTCACCTACTGCACTCCTGTCCACCACAACCCGTACCACAGCCCTCAAAATAGCCCTGGTACACATTCACCACCTGTTCAAAGCTGGTGGTAGGTGGGTGCAGATTGGGTCTATTATTACCACCGGAAGGGGAAAACGTGGAATTGGGCGAAGCATTTCTGGATGCTTACTTTTTCCCCGTTCTAGGTAAACAACTTGTAATCCCCATATTTAGATGCTAAAGTCAGTCCAGAACCAGAGATGCCCTCTTCTCCAGTATCGTTGCACCTACATTCGGGTAACTGGTAATGAGGGTCTTACGGCTTTGTTTCCTTTCTGTTTCAGTCAATGCCTTCTTGACCTCGGAGACCAGGGATAGCACTCACCAATAAAGTAAAAAATAAAAAAATGAAACAGAGCGCGGTGTCCCTGAAATGGGCGCCGCACTCACCATTAAAGTTTCAACAAAAAAGAAGAAACAGAGCGTGGTATCCCTGAAGCGGGCGCAGCGCTCAATATTATAGTTAAAAAAAAAAATGCAACAGAGCGCGGTGTCCGTAAAGCGGGCGCTGCGCAATATGAGTCTCTTCAAAGTGAAAAAATCCACCAAGCCGTGGACTGTGCCCCGCGACAGCAGTTTAAGAATCGCAGCCACTACGAATTGTCCTCGCCGCGCACAGCTACAGCGCTGCCAACTGGAAGCAGTAAATCGAAGATATGAATCAGCAGATTAGGGCTGGAATTATTACTCCGTTTTTGTCAGGAGTTCAAAAAGCATGCAAGAAAAGCAGAATCACCACGAAAGCCAAAAATAAACGTCGCAAACGTACTACTCCAACGTCTGAACTCCAGCTATTACAGATTGTCTGTCTTCTGAAACCAGTGGTGCGCGCGCACCACAGAGGAGCGGGGGGAGGAGCGCGGCAGCAAAAGCGAGACGAACGCGCGCTGCTGCGCATTCTGGCCACCGTCGGGAATGGGAGGAGCGAAGGCGGGCCATGCGCCCGCCTTTGACCAATCGCGTGCCGTTTTTTTTTAAAAAACGCACGCTCCAGCCAATGTGGGCTTCCGAAAACAAAACCACACGCACGAGCGTGTGGGTCGTTTTCAGAAGCCCTTTCTAAAGGTCTCGCGCTGTGCGAGCAGGGCTGCGCACTGCAACGCTAGGCGCGAGACCTAAAAAGAGCTTATTATTAATCACATAGGTGAAACCGATGCATTACCAATGCTTGTTGATGAGAGATACCAATAACCTAGTTTCCCCAAATTTAACATACATTTTTGCAACAGTGTGCAACTTTTCTATTTTTTGTTGCTATTTTGCTGAAGCTTAGTTCCAAGGTCCAGGCTAGATGCATCCTGTGGGTACCGGTATTAAGGTTACTTCCTTGGCATGGACCATCTGCCCTTGGTTCTAGTGCCTGCTACGGAGGCTGCTAGTGGTCACGCCCATGTGGCTGGTGAAATGCTAGATTTGGGTAATTTATACAAAAAGCTTATTGATAAGGTGTCATAAATCATAAGACCACAAAAGAGGCCACGTCCACTGCCAGTAAGCTGGTGCTGAGGGGAAATTAAACTGCTGAAGATCCCAGGTGTGTCAGAAGAAATGGGAGGTATTTCGCTTGAGCGCTGCTGCAAGTGCGAGCAGAGAGCAGAAGCGAAGGGGAGCCAGAGGCAGCAAAGGTCGTTCATTTCATGTCACTGTAAATGCGACGTGGTCTTTCTGATCCCAGCAGAGGGTATGTGGGGTCCCAAGGAGACCCCTTACCAAGCTGATGTATCTGGAGCTATAATATTAGAGAACTTCCCTAGCTCGTTCAGAGTGATGTGCATGCAAATGTACAGTTCACGTGCATTTGTATTATTATGACACACACGTAACAGGGAGCCATTCTGGAATGCTCATAACAGTGACACAAGTAAGGGAGAGGTAGGGACCATCCAACAAATAACTATTCAATGGATGCCAGAGTACCCTGTTGGGCACTTAAGGCTGACTTATGAAAACATGCATGACTTATGACTGTCTTAAGTTACACCACTTCTCTTCTTAAGTTACGACTGATGGGTGTTCACTGGCGTTCCCTTTCGAAACATGTGGAACATGCGACTGCCTTAAGACACAATTCTACATGTAAGGAATGTACTACAAAAAAGGCGCCTATGACTTTTTCGTAGCACTACGTTTGCTTGCTTATTTTGTAGAAATGTAAGAAATATGCTGTTTAAGAAATGTCCAGATTTTCAAATGAAGCGCAGAAATGCTATCTTTTGTCACTTAAAAAATCGTATTTTCTCCAGCGTGCCCTTCTTGCCCTTCACCCCTGTGAGACCTGGGGTGGTGGTGGGTACTCCTTCCCATAGTTTCCGCACCAGCTGCATCTGGACCTTCAAGTCGTAACTTAGTCCTGGGTGGATGTATGTCACACTTGTATGAGATTTCTCAAACACAGTCTTACAGAGCCAAACATAAGTTACTCCTGTTTACAGGTGTGAGTCAATCCAGTGTCAGAACATTTTCTTTGTAAATCAGGATCTGTATACTCGGGCGATCCGGTTTCTGCATGGTAAAATGGCATAGTGAGTGAAGGCTGCTCGCAAGCATCACCGGGTCAGGCCTACCTTCTGTACTTCCTCGGGAGGTAGAATTGAGGCTCACAGAAAATATAGATGTGTGGTATGAAGTAGCGAATAAAAGAGAATGTATTATTATCTGCGACTCCAATGTCAAACTCCAATCGCCTTTATTGTTAGTCTGTAAACTGAATGGCCTATTTCTTGGCAACTGACTGTCATCTGAGAGGAACTAACACCGGGAGGTGCCGCTGCTGCCTGATCGCGCACAGCCATTAGCATTTGTGTCATATTAAAATACAGGCTGGAACTTACTTGGGCCGGAGGACGGCGGTACTCCATTAATTGCAGGCCATTCACACTCAGTATGTGCAAGGCAGGCTGAGGCCGTGAGCCACCGCGGGCCGAGGCAATTCGGATTTGCCGCCCCGGCCCCCCTCCACTGATAGTCGTCTGACCATGGAGAGAACCGAGCGTGGCCGTCCAGTGACAGAGTGTCCTGGCGGCCACTACAACCTGGGTCATCACTGACTCCTCTCCATCTACAGTCTCCCTCAGCCGCGGCAATAATTGAATTCGGCAGGGGGTAATTAACAACCATGATGATTGAATTTGCGGCACCGCCGCAAACCAGTAGCTGCAAGCCGCCTTCTTCCACAATCTAACCTCCCCGTTCTAGCAGCAGAATGTGACGTCCCGCGGCGCCGGCGTGGACACATCCTGACTGGGCCCCGATGACGTCAGGCGCTGCGCCACGGGGCATCACAAGAAGGATACAAATGTAGCGCTAAGCAGCCAGGAATGTGAGCCTCCCAGCAGCCTTAGCCCAAGCCCAAGCCCGGAGCAGGGCGCGCACGCCACGGGCTGCGCCCTGCATACTTAAGAGTTAGGCAGCACTTCAGTGAGTGTCACAGCTGAGTGTCAGACACTATGCATATGCCTGACAAAGCATTTCAGTGCGGTAATGCGGAGTACCACCCTGAAATGCGTTAGTCTAACGCCTGATGCGTGATACTTGGCAGGACTGAATAGGGTGACCAGGCGCCCCGGATTTCAGAGGACTGCTTTTCTTAACTTTGAAAACATGTCACGGTTTTTGGGATAAATGTCAAGTCATCTGGAAAGGAGAATTGAAAGGGATGCTCAGCGCCTCTAAAGCTTGAAATACCTTATGTAAATTATCATTTTAGGTTGAGCCTAGACCCGCTTGCGCTGTCTCCGCCAGATATTTTGTTTATACTTTGTAGGCTTACAGCCTGCCCATTCCGTTTCATTCTTTTTTCAGTGTCCTTTAAAAATCTTTGCTCCCAAGTGGTTAGTCTTTCTTCTTTGCTCCTCTTTTTCATCGGTTGTTCACTCCCATGGAGCAGAGCCCCAGTACTTTTAGCCTTCCACTTGTCCCATTTTAGCAAAGGTGAAAGGGACCACTTTTTCCTTTGTCCAAGAGCACTGCACACAAGCACTCAATCTTTTCAGTTGCTTTGAGCTCAGACTTCCATTTCTGTAAACAGGGCTGTAATTCTTGTTATCTCCTCACATTTGTTGTGTATTCAAAGATGAGATCAAATGTCAGACGCTGTTCCTCCAACTTCGCTGCTTGTTTTTCTTTTGGAGACTCCAAAAAGATCTTTTTTTTGTTTTTCTTTTGGAGACTCCAAAAAGATCTTTTTTCTCTTTCATGTGCTGCCCGAGCCCAAGAGCAGGAGCAGTGGCTTGCCTGCAAGTTGTTTAATGTCAATGAGGTGTCAATCACTCTCCCTGGTGGGAGAAGGCAGCTCTTTTGTGCCCGCCTCTGTCTTTGTGAAGATGAGAGGAGAAAAACACTTGATCAGCGTAGCACAAGGGAGACTGTGCCGCAGACTCTACCCGGATTTTGTATTTTTAATTTTCTTTTTGGGCATGATTTTGTATTTTTGCTTACGGGAATCAGAACCAGGGGAACCCGTATGGCTTACTGTAGTCTTCTATAGTGTTTTATCAGGCTAGCTGGCAGTCGTTTCTTGTTAGAAATGGGGGTCTCTAGTTGGCAATGGTTTGCACCTTTGTCCAAGTAGGGACCCTTCTTCCTAGTCAGGGTAAGGGGTATACACTTCTAAAATAACCCCTGCTCACCCCCTTGGTAGCTTGGCACGAGCAGACAGGCTTATTTCAGAGGCAGTGTGTAAAGCATTTGTGCACACATACAGTAATACAGTGAAAACACTACAAATGGACACCACACCAGTTTAGAAAAATAAGTAATCTTTATCTAAACCAAACAATACCAAAAATCCACAATACAGTAATATAAATATGACTTTCAAAACGTAGAAACAGTTCTGTTCAAAGCAAATTGCAAATGCGACACGTTTCACACAAAGTACCTTGGATGCGTCACGCGCACAAATAAAAACTGTCGCAGGGAAGGTGATGCGTCGGTTCCTTACGCCCAGGGAAGGTGATGCATCGGTTCCTTACTTCAGGGGAGGTGATGCGTCGGTGCCTTACTGCCACGCAGGGGCGGTGATGCGTCGGTTCCTTACTGAAGGGGAGGTGATGCGTCAGTTTCTTACTGTGTGGGGAGGTGATGTGTCGGTTTCTTACTGCGGCCTTGGCGTTCTTGCAGGCGTGGCGCCCAGATGCGATGCGTGAGGATTGGGATGCATCGGTTTCTCCAGCCAAGGTCCCACGATGCGTTGGTTCTTGCAGCAGCACAGCCGGGCCTGCGTCGGAATCGGTGCAGTGATCTCGAACTTCGTAGATCGGTACACTCGATGCAGTGTGCTGTGATTTCTCGAGCCGCAGGCAGGTGCTGCGTCGGTTTCTTCAGCGATGCGTTGGAAACAGGTGCGTATGCGTCGCGCTTCTCTTAGTTGCGTTGTTTTTCCAGCTCCCAACAGCAGGAACAACCTCCAGAGGCCCAGAACAGCAGCAGGCACCTCTTGGCAGGTCAGAACTTCCACCAAGGAAGTTCAGGGGAGCTAGAGGTGAAGTCTTTGTGTCCCTGAAACTTCAGAACAGGAGGCAAGCTCTACTTTAAGCCCTTGGAGATCTTCCTCAAGCAGGGGACACAGCACACAGCAAAGTCCTTATCCTTTCCTTGGCAGAAACGGCCACTGCAGGCCAACCCCTGACAGCACACAGCAAAGGGGCAGTACTTCTCCTCAGTTTCTCCAGCGCTTCTCCCTGGCAAAGGTTCCTCTTGAATCCCAGAAGTAATCTTTTAAGTCTTTTCTATCCCTGAGACTTCCAACAGGAGCAAGCTCTACTTGAAGCCCTTGAAGAAAACTCTAACAGCAGGATGATGAAAGCACAGTCCAGTCCTTTCCCTGCCCAAGACAGAAGAACCACTGCAGGCCAACCCCAACAGCACACAGCACAGGGGCAGTACTCCTCCTCCAGCTTTCCCGGTTCTTCTTCCTGGCAGGTTCAGCAGTAATCTAAAGTTCAGGGGTGTAGGCCCCACTTTTTATAGCACAAATTCCTTTGTTCTCTGGTGGCAGAAAAGCTCTTTGCCCACCAAAACCAGCTCTGTCCTCTCTGGTGCAGCTTCCCGGCAGGAGGTGGAGACAGCATTGTGTAAGGCAGACCAGGCCTATTCTGGTGCAAGGAAGTCTCCTCCCCCTACTCTAAATGCAGTCCAGGTCTATTCAGCCCAGCCCTGACTCATTCAGGAAAGGCAGGACACACATCAACCCCCCCCCCCCCCGGTGGCCATCTGAGAGAATGCACATCCCCAGCTCCTGTCATTCAAAAGCTAGACAGTCAATACACAAACATAGCAGCGGCACACAGGATGGCTAAGCAAGAAAATACCCACTTTCTAAAAGTGGTATTTTCAAACACACAATATAAAAATCATCTTTACTAAAAGATGCATTTTTATATTTTGAGTTCACGCATACTAAACTCCATCTTTCGATCTTGTCTCAATGGGAAGTTATATTTATAAGATGTTATAAATAAACTCTCATGCTATCCTATGGTACAGATAGCCTTTCAATAGTGAAAAATGAAATACACTGTATTTCGCTATCAGGACATGTCACACACCTCAGTATATGTCCTACCTTTCACATACACTGCACCCTGCCCATGGGGCTACCTTAGAGGTGTCTTACATGTAAGAAAAGGGAAGGTTAGGGCCGGGCAAGTGGGTGCACTTGCCAGGTCGACATGGCAATACTAGACTGCACACAGACACTGCAGTGGCAGGTCTGAGTTACATTTACAGGCTGCTCATGTGGGTGGCACAATCAGTGCTGCAGGCCCACTAGCATCATTTGATTTACAGGCCCTGGGCACACACAGTGCACTGAACTAGGGACTTACCAGTAAATCAAATATGCCAATCATGGAATCACCAATCCATAAACACAATTTACACGGCGAGCATATGCACTTTAGCACTGATCAGTAGTGGTAAAGTGCCCAGAGTCATAAAATCAACAAAAACAGGGTCCAAAACAGGAGGCCAAAAAGCAAAAAGTCTGGGGATAAACCCACTGAAAAAGCCAGGTCTAACATTCCTGAACTTGCGACTTTGTGGCAAATTCATCCTGCCTCCTCCCCGTGGTACATGTGCTGACATGCACAAAGCTGGAAAGGTGGCCTATGCCCCTGGTGGGCAAACCACAGAACTGTGCTATAGCAGGAAGGCCACAGGAGCAGCCAGGAAGAGCTATGGATGCCCAACCCATCTCCAGAAAGAAAAGAGCGGGAAGTCGGCCATAGAAGCTTGCACTCTTCTACCCAGTCTCACTGAAGTGTAAGTCAGCTAGCACGGCCTCTCTCGCTCTCTCTCGCTCTCTCGCTCTCTCGCTCTCTCTCTCTCTCCTTCTCTCTCCTTGGTCCAATGTGCATCCCTCTACACAAGCAGGAATGACACAACCTTGTCCCTGGAGAGCAGTAGAGCAGGTCTCAATACCATTTGAAGCTGCAGGCGATGCCTGGACACACCACTCTCTTGTTTTTCCCCCGCTTGTTTTCCTGTCAGTTTGCTCTGTACAGAGTAAGCCTTCTTCCCATCAGTGTACTGTTCACAAGTCAGTTTGAGGAACGCACTGGAATAACTGAGCCCAGGAACCCTCTTAGTTTAGCTGGTCCCTTTTCCCCGTAAATGCCACCCGTGGCTTTCGGTAGCAGTGAACAATGCACAAATACATCTAACCCGTGGGACTGTGGTTTTCAGACCGAGGCACTTGCTCTACTCCAGGCAAGGCAAGGTGGTTGCAGGCCTAGTCAATGGCCTGCCCGGCTCAAACACACAGCAGCATCATGCATTGGAGCAGAGGCCGTCTTTCATTGTAGGATCTGTTCTTTGCTTTGTATAGAGTTTCAGGGCGCATAAACTCCACAAAAAGCTGTGCTGTCCCTCGGACACTGTGAAGGCTCTCTACTGATCTCACCCCAAGAAGGAAACACTGGGAGGCAGCGGACAGTCCATGGCCGGGAGGCGCCAGTGGTTAGGCCCCAGGTGTAGGAAGCTGGCTTTGTATATAATATACCAAAGTGAGGTATAGTGTGTACAGAGTCCAGTGGATCCCCAAAGGTAGGCAGAGGATAAAGTAGATAGTACCTTACTCTCTATTTGTGGTAGTGTAGGCAAGCAGTAAGGCCTTATCAGAGGGTAGTGTTAAGCATTTATTGTACAGGCAAGGAATGATAGCACATACTCAAAGTTTGAACTCTGACCAATTTGTTTTGTATAAAAATATTATTGAGTTGTATTTTATTTCTAGAACCAAGCCAGGCCTGGTGCAGGTAAGTGAAATAATACTTTGCATAAACAATACAGTTGAATGCAGTTGTATGTACTGGTTTTGTATACAGGTAGGTAATTTATGCAGAAACAGTTGAAATTACTTTGTAGATACTTTGCAGTTACTGTAGGATTACTGTATGATTACTTTTTAGATTACTTTTCCAGTTACTTTTTCTACTCAGTGTGATATGCCTAGATATCACACTGGGACATTTCCTAAATAAAAGGTAAGTAAAGTAGTTTTTGTAAGTATACAGTTTCTTAGGTTTTCATACAATTTTCCAACTCGACACTTAGAACATTTTTCACAGAAAATCAGTCAATGCAATCCTATGGGAGGAAATGAAGTTATCGGTTTACAGGTAAGTACTTCGTTGTGGGAGTTGTTTTTCTGGGGTTAGAACAAGGGTTCCCCCAGGGTCAAGGATGCACTCTCAAAGCACCCTCAGCGGCACTAGGGCGGCCAGGTGCAGAGTGCTGAGGCCCAATGTTATCCAATGGGGGATAGAGGCCTTTGGTTGGTGGCTGTTCACGAGCAGGCCAGAAGGTTGAGGGAGCAAAGCTCCTGGACTTAAGCTCAGGGCAAAGGGGGGTTCAAGTTAGCACCCAAGGTGCACCCACAGTGGCACTAGGGCGGTTGGGTGCAGGGTGCTGTTTTGGCGTCGGGTGCCCTGTTACTTTCAATGGGCATTCTCCGGTTTGAACAAATGCAGCAGGCTCGGGCACAAAGATCTTGGGGAGGCGACCATCGGTTGGAGAGATAAATTGAGGTGCTGGGGGATCCTTGGACGGCATCGGTTGGGCCACCCAAGGCCATGGGGCGTTGGGTGCAGGGGTGTCTTTTGGCTTCGGGTTTCCTTACGAGCTCCTGGTTGCGGTCGGGGCGCTTCCAGATAGAGGCTGCAGGCGTCGGCTGGAGGCAGGTCAGGGGTCACTGGATCTCCGGTCAGGCTCGCCAGGGAGACCTCCTCGTGGTGTTGGGCCAGTCAAACACGGGTTGTGGGCGTTGGGTGCAGAGTGGTACAGACTTGTGGATCCGGCTGGAACCAGAGTCTGTTGGTGAGCAAATCAGGTGCTCACGGGAGACAAAGTCTTTTCAGTGAAGACAGGGCAGGTCCTCCGGGTTCTGAGGGGCTGCTGGCTGCTGAACATGCCAGGATTCCGCTGGAGCACTTCGAGGTAGGGACAGGCGTTAGGGCGTGGGCCAAGGCAGCTGGTGTCCTTCTCTTCTTCCTTCAGCACGGCTCTTTGGGCCTTCTTCTTCTTGTTTCTTCTTGTCTGAGGAGGCAAGGTTTGGGGTTGCCCCTAAATACTAGATTTAGGGGTGCCCCTTGTAGCACTAAAGGTCCAGTGGTCCTGTTCCTGAATGGTATTGCCTTAATATGTTGTTAGTGGGCGGAGGAGAGTAGCTCGAGGCACTGGACCATTCCAGCCTCGTTTGATTAAGAGTACGGCGAGGGATTGAGCATGTACTCCTCCTTAAGATGATGAGTGTATTTAAAGAGCGCTTTGGCACTCCCTTTGTAGTTCCGAGGTATAGTCTCATTGAAAAAAACAGTTGACTTGGGTTATCTTGAGAAAGTAATTTATTAATTACATCCTGGTTGTTCCAGGGTGTTATAGTATTGTAGTTGGAATGACAGCCGACACGTGTTTCGCCCTTAGCTGTCAATCGACCAGGGCTTTCTCAAGGCTGTAAGGCAAATGCCATATAGTGGTATAAGTAAGACCAGAATTAAGGGACCCGAAATTCAAACACCACTGGGTGCACAGTGTGAGAAGGTCGAAGAGTGATAATGGCGCAGCTTCTATTGGGGGTGTTGAAGAATGCATCATGTCTAAGGCTAAAGGTAGGGTGTTGGTGGTGGAAGAGTGCATAGAACAGTAAAGGTGTGGTGCACGAAAGGAAAAATAGTAGGATAGTGAGCCACTAGTTTTATTTAGTTTATTTAATTCTATTTTAGGGTGCTGGCAAGAAGAGAGAAAGGCTTAATATGGGTGTTGCTTTAGTTAAGCCTGTGATCAGACATGCAATACTTTAGTACCAACGATAAGGTTAGTCAAACCGTCATGCTAATTATTAATATAATTAGTGCAGCGTAGGAAGCGAGCCATACCGTCCTTATGAGTGTGTTAACAGTAAACGTAACATTTCAAACAAGTGATACAAATATATCAAAGTCTGCACAAGTTTAATACCTTCACAAAAATTCAGATATTCAAAATCCAATTTTATGCAGTGCATAGATCTTCAGATAGGTATCTGGTAGTTTTGATGCTGAAATCTGGAAAGGAGAGAGAAATAGGAAAGAGGAAACTAAGAACGGAATGCCGGTACGTAGTACTATTTTTAATACAACATTATGCATGTAACGGAAGATAATAACAAGAGGCAATGTGAGAGAGGATCTCTCTATAGAGCCTGGACAGATATTATAACGGTTACCTCGTTGTGATGAGAGTAGTCCGTATAGGGGCAACGCAGGCGAACAAAATAGTGGATGCCTCGTGCTCAGCAAACAGGGAAGACTGGCTATTTGTGTGCTCCAGAACAGTATTATTAGTCAATAAGTTAGTCTGACTCCTGAATACGCTAAGGAGTGCAGGCATATTAGAGACGGGATGGGCACCTCAGTGCCATTCATTAATAGAGCATATGCACAGTTTAAGGTAGGGGGGTACCGGGTTCGTGCAAACGACTGGGCAAGTCCGGAGAGCGGACAATAAAGTCAAACAGCGGTTACCAGCAGTAGCCCGTATTACCTGCCAGGGCTGTAACCTCTGTCTGTAGGGCCATCTGGGTTAAGTAGGCAGATTTGGACTTACTTTGTTAAAACAAAGCTTCCCTCTTCCCTGTGAATATTTGACACCACCCCTATTCCATGTACGGTTCCAAACAAGTTATTACAGTGCCATTCTGTAGTTCCGTGGGAGACATGAGTAATTTACAGAGTGCTTGTTTTAACAGTCGTGATCCGGTACTTGTATTTTTGTTTTTCATGAGTATAAAACTTCAAGTCCCAGAATGCTGGGGAAAACAGAACTAATGAGATAATAAGACCAGACGTGCTATAGCACTAGGGGCCAGATGTACAACCCGCCAATTTGCGACTCGCAAATTGCGTCGCATTTGCGACTCGCAAATTGGGATGCACAACAGTGTCTCAGACACTGTTTGCGATTCCTAATGGGGTCGCAAATTGCATGTCTCATTAATATTAATGAGGCAGACGCAATTTGCGACCCCATTAGGAATGGCTAGCACTCACAGGGATAGTGGCCTGCTGGGGTCAGCAGACCACCATGTCTGTGACTGCTTTTTTGATAAAGCAGTTTTTTCTTAAATGCGTCCCGTTTTCCTTAAAGGAAAGCGGAATGTATTTAAAAAAGAAAAATTAAACTTTTCAGTTTCATTTTTTTAAGGGCAGGCTCTTAAAGAATATTTTCTCACATACTCACAAAGGGGAAGGGGTCCCCTGGGGACCTCTTGCCGTTAGCGAGTGGTTTACCACCTACTTGAAGTAGGTGGTAAACTGCGAGTGTTTTGCGGTCGCAAATGTGGTTGCAAAACAATAGTTCATGGCATGGTGACTCGCTAGTAGGAAGGGATGCCCCTTCCTAATAGCGAGAGTCGCAAATGCTATTTTGCGAGTCAGTGACTCGCAAAATAGCATTTGTACATGCCATTACCCTTTTTTTTACGGTCTCAAACAGGAGGATCTCCCACTTGCGGCCGCAAAAAAGGGTCGCACATCTGGCCCAAAATATCCTAATCCCTTATTTTTGTAGTTTGGATGTGTGTCATACAACAGAACATAAAGCCCACTTATCAGAGATTTTATATGGTCTAGTCTTTCAAGCGGTGCTTTGGGTTTTCAGAGCTCTTATGTTTGTCTATGTCTGCAATGAGTAGTTTATTATGTCCTGGTTTTACTCTTGGCATTCTGATACTTGTAGTTTTGTTTTACATACAGCCCTACTAAGTTTTGCATGTCTAATTAATTTTATTGAAGAAGGGAGACCCAAACAGTGCATGCAGATAAACATCCTTCTGGCGTAGCACAGAAACATCCACTGGCAACCTTGGTAATGGTCACAATTAGGAACTAATGTATTGCGACAAGCCTGTACATTTGTCCTTCTGGCACTCTGAATTGCGTTCTCGCACATTTACTATTGCATAATCCATTTCATAACAGCAGTTTTCTCTTTTACAAACGTTGGAGGCATAGGGAGAGAGACATGGGGTGAGAAAGAGACCTTCATCCCTTTGGCATAGACTTGCCACTACATGCCACCTCTATAAAGTACACCAATGCCGCTTTGAGAAATGAGTGCAGTTAAACGGAGGAGTGAACTTTGAAATCAACAAAAATCCTAAAATGTCATCGTCACTAGGGATTGTTGGGAACTTAAAAGGAAAATGGAGGTGTCTGTTCACATTCTTGCATTTCACTTTGCATGCTGAAACATGTAGGCCAATGCTTGCAAAGGGGAAAGCTATAGGTGCTGCAGAGCTAACTACTTTGCCCAAAAAGGCTGTAGCAGCAGAATGCATGACACATGCCCATGTGCCATTTGGCTTCACAATGTATGATTTAGACAGGTTACAGAGTGCTTGTATGAATACTAATTGAGTGCCTCATCCCATCAATTACTGTGTGGAGTCACTTATAAGCCCAATCTATTTGCATTGCTAATGCTTGTTGAAGGCTTTTTTGCATCCCTACTTTCTCCCTTTGTCACTACTTTCCTATTTTCCTTCTTCTATCTCCCATTTCTGCCTTTGTCTCTCTTCTTCTGATAATTTTTTTTATAAATCTTTTTATTAAACAAGGTAAGTCGACATTTCAAGTACATATAGAGGGATTTTACAAGTGACAAAGGTATACGGTTGCGCACAAGAGTCACACAAATGTTATCAGGTAATACATGTTGTTTACGGTGTAGATGGTTCTTCTACTAATGGGAGAGTTGGAGGGATACATATGTCACCCCGATAGAAAGTCTGATAATTAATGACATCATTTCTGGTTCCTCCAAAAATTGGTGCCAGTTCCTACCACCTGCAACTACTAGCACAAATTAAGCTCAGTGTAAGCCTTTGCTGCTGCTTGAAGTGTATCTTGTGTGTATGTAAGCAAGACGTGCACTGCTGCTGCTTGTACTTTTCACACCAACTCCCCTTGTATTCTTCCACAACTGCTCCTTTCTGCAAAAAGGCCTGTAAATCTTGTTCTTATATTGTAACATTTGTGCTCCTTTCTTTAAATAGGCATGTAAATCTTATTCTTATCTTGTCACATTTGCTGTGCATTCAAAGACAGAGTTCAAATGTCCGGCTCTGTCTTCCGAGGGAGCTTGGTGTTTACTTTTCTTTCTCTGACTTCAGAGTGAGGATTTGTGTGACAATCTTGCTAGATACTGGGGGTAGGAAAGGGGTTTTGTCTAGCAAACAACAACATTTAAGTAAACTGTGGAAGTATTTCAGAATACATCAGAATTAGGAACGCACAAACTAAGCACATTTTTTGTTCATTCTGAAGTGAGTTGGAAACAAATACTTTAATATGATCAAAACATATCAATACACTAAGTGATGCCATTTCCCCACATTATCATTTGTGCACCGTATAGGTTTATGAGTAAAACTGGATGTCTGTGCAAACTTAATAGTCATTTCAATTGAAAATGTGTTGTCTGTAATGGCTGTGTGCTACCACACCATGCATACTCCACTCTACTCTGCACCACTCCACACCATTACACTCTGCACCACTTCACTCTACACCACTGCACTCTACGCCTCTCTACTCTGCACCACTCTACTCTATGCCATTGCACTCTACACCACTCTCAGGGGCGTAGCTTCAGGGGGGGTGTTTGGGGTGGTACACCCCTCTAATAAATGTATTTTGTAGTAAATAGTTGGGTACAGCTGCTTTCAGTCGGGTATGGTGAAGTGTCTGTCGGAATTCACCAGGAATATTTACATACACACAGACAAAACCACTCACTCTCTCTCTATTTTGAAATTCTTCAAGGATTGTTGGTTATCTTACAAAATATTATGTTTTCTCTCACATAGTATCCCTACCAATCCATGTTCCTCTCCCTTTCTACCACCCCTTAATTCCCCCTCATGCGCCCTGCTTGTCATGTAATGTATTTTAAAATGATATGCCAACGTGATTGTTAGAAAATCTGACACTCACACCCCCCCAATCTTACTGACCAAGCGAGGCCCCTGGCCACTCTACTCTACGCCACTACACTTTTCGCCACTGCACTCTACACTTCAGTCTAGGCCACTCTAATCTACTCTGCACAACTCCACTCTACGCCACTCTGCAACACTGCACACTATGCCAATACACTCTACGCGAATGCACCTTACTCTGTAACACTCAAATCTGTGCCCCTGCACTTTACGCCAACCCACCGTATGCCATTCTAATCTACTCTGCACCACTGCACTCTATGCCACTGCACTCTAAACCACTTTAATCTACACCATTACACTCTACCCCACTGCACTCTACTCTGCACCACTCCACTTTACGCCACTTCACTCTCCTCTGAAAAATCTACTCTACGCCACTTCACTCTACGCCACTACTCCACTCTGCGGCACTGCACTCTGACCACTCCACTCTATGTCACTGCACTCTACACAACTGCACGCTACTTCACTGCACTCTATGCCACTGCATTCTACAGTGCACCCCTCTACTCTATGCCACTGCACTCTGGCACTCTACTATGCAACACTGCACTCTCCGCCACCGAACTCCCTGCCATTCTACTCTGCACTACTGTACTGTATACCAATGCACTCTACGCCACTCTACTCTGCATCACTGCACTCTAGGCCACTGCACTCTGCATTACTCCACACTACCCCACTGCACTCTATCACTCCATTCTGCACCACTCTACGCCACTGCACTTTATGCCACTCTACTCTGCACCACACCACTCTTCACCACTGCACTCTACTATGCACCACTCTAATCTATGCCACTGTATTCTATGGCAATACAAAGTATGCCACTGTATTCTATGCCGCTGCACTCTACACGTCACTATACTCTGCAACACTCTACACCAGTCCGCTCTATGCCACTGCACTCTACTCTATTCTGCAACACTCTACTCTACTCTGCACCACTGTGCTCAATGCCACTGCACTCTACGCTACTACTTAACACCATTCTACTCTATGCCCATGCATGCCAAGCCACTCTACTCTGCAACACTGCACTATACACCACTCTTCTCTTCACTACTGCATTATATGCCAATGCACTCTACGCCACTGCACTCCACTCTAGGCCAATGCACTCTGCAGCACTCCACTTTATGCCACTGTACTGTATGATACTATGTTCCACTCTGCATCCCTCTATGCCACTCTACTCTGCACCACTGTACTCTATGCCACTGTACTCTACGCCATTGCACTCTACTATGATGCTGAATTCTATGCTGCTGCACTCTATGCCACTGCAGTCTACGCCACTATACTCCTCAACACTACGCCAATGCACTCTACAACAGTCCACTCTACTCCGCTGTATGCCAAGGTAGGCAACTCCACTTTATGCCACTCCAATACGCAATGCTTTATTCCACTCACCTGTACAACACTGTACTCCACTCTTCGCCATTCCACTCTACGACACTCCACACCACTCCTCTATACCACTAACCACTAACTTTTAGCCATGCTGAACAGCAGCCACACGTGTGTACAGCATGGCTAAACACTTTGGCAAAGCCAAGAGCTCTTGCATCGGCGAGACCTGTTGGCTTTGCCAATGCTTGATGTTTCAGGCAGTGCAGGAGGAGGTAAGCTGCTTGCGCCCAGCAGAGGGGAGACAGAGTAGGAGGAGGGCAGGGGTGTTCAAGGTGAAGGTCTTGCCTTGGGTAATGTTAAGTAAATGTACCCCTGTAAATGTGTGCCTTTTCTATATAGGCACACATTTACCAGGGTATGTTTATATTTGACCACCTTCTGTGCTGCCTGAAAGAAAAAGATACATTACATAAGTAATTCTCCTTTCCAGCTTTGCAAGATGAGTTTGTATATATATATATATATATATATGTATGTATGTATGTATATATATATATATATATATATATATATTTTTACATTTTTTTCCACACACAAAAAAAAAAAGGTTACAGGGATGTTATAGTTAGCAAGTAGAATTTAAAAAAACCTTAGAAATTCACTAAAAAACCAAAGGTCACAGGGACGTTATAGTTAGGGTCAGATTTCACTCATACAAAACCAGAAAAATTCAGCTGTCATAGTTAGCTGAGTTAACTATAACTTGCGCCCTCACAATGCACTGCTTATGACCTCACATATTACATCACTCATGACATGGTCAGTGACATCACTCATGACATCTCAAATGACATCAGTGATGACATCATCCAGTGACTGAGTGTTTTTTAAAAGTTTATGAGTGTTATATATACCAAGGTGTATTGGTGAATCAGTGGGTGTATGAGTGACTGTATGGATGACTCAGTGGGTGCGTGACTGACTATATAAGTGAGTGATTAGGTGTCTCAGTGAATGTATGGATGAGTGACTGGTTGTGTGAATGTGTGTATCTGTCAGTTGATGTCTAAGTGGGTGTATGAATGTGTTAGTGGGTACGTGAATGGCTATATGGGTGATTGATTTGTTGTCTGACTACCTCTATGGTTGTCTGGGTGTCTGTGTTTGTGGGTGAGGAGGTGTGTGACTGCCTGTACAGATGAGTGAGTGGGTGAGTCAGTGGCTGTATGGGGTACTGTTGCGTGTGTGAGAAGTTGTATGGGTGAGTGAGTGTCTTTATGGCTGTGTTGGTGATTGAGTGCATGTGTCAGTATGGGTGAGTAACTTAGTATGTGAAAGGCAGTATAGATGAGTGACGGGGTATATGAGTGACTATTCGTGAGTGATTGAATGTGAGAGTGGCTATATGGAGAGTACATGCTTCTGAGTGACTATAGCTGAGTGAGTATGTGTTACTATTTGTATGAGTAAGTAAGTGGGTGTGAGTGTAACTGTTTGGGTGAGTAAGTGGCTGTGTGATTGACTGTATGGGTGAGTGTCTAGATGTGTGAGTAGTTCTATGGGTGACTCACTCAGTGTGTGAGTGCCTGTATGGGTGTATGAGTGGATATGTCAATGGCTGTATTAGTGAATGAGTGGGTCTATGAGTGGCAGTATGGGTGAGCGAGTGGATATGTGTGTAGATCAATGAATCAGTGAGTGGATGTGTAAGTACTGGTATGGCTCTGTGAATGGGTTTGAGAATGGTTGTGTGGGAGTGGCAGTAGCAGTGGGTGCATAAAAGATTCTTTAGGAGTGTGAGTGGGTGCATCATAGATGCTGTGGATGATGTCATCAGTGATTTCATTTGAGATGTCATCAGTGATGTCATCAGTGATGTCACTGACCATGTCATGAGTGATGTAATATCTGAGGTCATAAACAGTGCATTGCGGGGGCGCAAGTTATAGTTAACTCAACTAACTATAACAGCTGAATTTATCTGGTTCCGTATGAGTGAAATGTGACCCTAACTATAACATCCCTGTAACCTTTGTTTTTTTTTTGTGAACTTCTAAGGTATTTTTAATTCTATTTGCTAACTATAACGTCCCTGTAACCTTTGGTTTTTTTAAGTGAATTTCTAAGTTTTTTAAAATTCTATTTGCTAACTATAACGTCCCTGTAACCTTTGTTTTTTTTAGTGAATTTCTAAGGTTTTTTAACTAGCAGTCACGTTTGCAGAGTCGTGGAGAAAGGGGGCTGGGCCTCCGACCAGCTCTCAGGACGTATGCTGCGTAGGACTTACAGGAGGTACCAGGAGGGCTTCTTGGCCCCCAAGGTCCCTCTGGAGCCAAGGGGACTTTATCCCCCAAGTAGTAGTGCACCAGGAGGCACATTTTCAGAGTGGTGGAGAAAGGGGGCGTGGCCTCTGACAACTCAGAAATCCTGCTGTGTGGGACCTACTGAAGGTAACAGTAGGGGTAGTTGGCCCCCAAGGACGTCCTTGGGGGCCAACTACCCCTCCTATCACCTCCAGTAAGTCCCACACAGCAGGATTGCTGAGTTCTGATAGCAGGCCACGCCCCCTTTCTCCACCACTTTGCAAAAGTCCCCTTCGCTCCTGAGGGTCCTTAGGGGCCAACCAGCCCACCTATTACCTCCAGTAAGCCCCACACATTGTGATTGCTGAGAGGTGGTCGTAGGCCACGCCCCTTTCCCCACCAAAATATGAGCTCCCTTGAAACCCGTATGTGCTCAGTCTTTTCTGTTGGAAGGCCTGTGGACTTTATATCTATATATATATATCACCAAGAAAAGGATTTCTACTCCGCACTCCAGGGGTTTGGTTTCATCAAAGTATTTATTTCATTCACCAACCCTGAAGAGGGTGAGATGGAGGTAATGGGGAAATTGCAGAAACATTTGCGTGCTACTACCGCTCCCTTTAAAGCGCCACACATCACATGGTCCAGAACAGCCATTAAAGAATTCCAGGGGGAGGTCGCAGTGCAGGAGCTCACTGAGGAGGCGAAACAGGCAATGTAGTTGGACATTAGTGAGGAAGAGATAGAAATGGCAATTAGGGACATCCAGATGGGGAAATCACAGGGTCCCAAATGGCTTGCCGTCAGAGCTGTATAGAAAATTGGCGAGTGAGCTGACCCCACACCTGTGCAATATGTTTCAGGAAGCGAGGCATCAGGGTGTTTTCCAGAACGATCAGAGGATAGCCACTATTGTCGTAATCCACAAGGAAGGGAAGCTGCATACAGATTGTTCCACCTACAGGCTAATATCGTTTCTAAATGTAGAGGTGAAAGTCCTGGCCAAACTCTTGGCCATCCGCCTGAGGAGAGCTAAAAGAAGCTAATACACCCCGATCTGTCGGGCTTTATCCCACACTGAGGGACTCGGTTGAACCTCAGACGATTATATGCCTGTATTGAGAGCACTGAGAAAGGGTCAGAGCTGGCAGTAGTCCTATCGTCAAATGCGGCAAAGGCCTTCAACACAATTGAGTGGGAATACCTATGGTCTGTATTGGAGAGGATGGGCTTTGGCTTTAACAATATAGGGTGGATAAAACTGCTCTACAGTGAACCGCTAGCGCAAGTGAGAGTAAACAGGATTCGGTCCCATCCCTTTCAGCTGCACCGGGGCACCCTGCAAAGATGCCCACTATCACTGATGCTCTTTGCCTTAGTGCTGGAGCCATGGGCATGTTGGGTACACACTGACCTGTTGCTGAGTGGCCTTGCATGGGGAGGAGAGTGGGAAGACACAATTTCCCTCTACGCGGATAATAATCTGTTATATGTGTCAGATCCTGAGGTTTCCATCCCCAGACTGCTCCATATATTTCACTTATATGGTACCTACTCAGGCTACACGATTAATTGGGGAAAGTCTCTTCTCTATCCCCTGTGTGCATGGGCTGCGCAGCGACATCTTCCAAAAGGCCTCACGGTGGAAACAGTGGACTTTAAATATCTGGGCCTCTACATGACTAGCAGCCTGAGCTCTTCTGCACGGTCAATCTTTATTCTGTGCTGAACCAATTTAGAGCTGATGTACAGCAAAGGAAATCACTCCCTCTGTCGCTCTATGGAAAAGCGGCAATGTACAAAATGATTGTTTTACTGAAATTCCTTTATGTGCAGCAAAACATCCCGTATCGGGTTCCACCTGAGTTCTTACAACAGGCAAATTAGATGGTTCACCAGTTTCTGTGGAATGGGGGACCAGCTAGGATAGTATGATGGGGGCATCGCCCTCCCTGATCTGAAAAAGTACTATTGGGCATTGCAACTGATACTAGTTTGGGTTTTTGCCCGTCTTATGGAACCTTCGATCAGGGCGGGCCGCAAGGCCTTGGCCCCAGGCGTTTGCAGAGGGTACTATACTCCAAGAACGGTTACATATCCCTCCCACCTCTCACGAGGGTTACCGCCTCATTATGGTGGATGGCAAATAGGATCCTTGGGTGGCAGGGTCGGCCCACAGGGATGACCCTTTGTGAGATAGCGACATACTGGCAGAAGTGGGGAAAGTCGAAGGGTTTGCAGGATGGAACCTGATAGGCATCTCGATGCTGGGAGATGTGTGGAGGGGGGAGAAAATTGGCGAGTGAGCTGACCCCACACCTGTGCAATATGTTTCAGGAAGCGAGGCATCAGGGTGTTTTCCAGAACGATCAGAGGATAGCCACTATTGTCGTAATCCACAAGGAAGGGAAGCTGCATACAGATTGTTCCACCTACAGGCTAATATCGTTTCTAAATGTAGAGGTGAAAGTCCTGGCCAAACTCTTGGCCATCCGCCTGAGGAGAGCTATAGAGAAGCTAATACACCCCGATCTGTCGGGCTTTATCCCACACTGAGGGACTCGGTTGAACCTCAGACGATTATATGCCTGTATTGAGAGCACTGAGAAAGGGTCAGAGCTGGCAGTAGTCCTATCGTCAAATGCGGCAAAGGCCTTCAACACAATTGAGTGGGAATACCTATGGTCTGTATTGGAGAGGATGGGCTTTGGCTTTAACAATATAGGGTGGATAAAACTGCTCTACAGTGAACCGCTAGCGCAAGTGAGAGTAAACAGGATTCGGTCCCATCCCTTTCAGCTGCACCGGGGCACCCTGCAAAGATGCCCACTATCACTGATGCTCTTTCCCTTAGTGCTGGAGCCATGGGCATGTTGGGTACACACTGACCTGTTGCTGAGTGGCCTTGCATGGGGAGGAGAGTGGGAAGACAGAATTTCCCTCTACGCGGATAATAATCTGTTATATGTGTCAGATCCTGAGGTTTCCATCCCCAGACTGCTCCATATATTTCACTTATATGGTACCTACTCAGGCTACACGATTAATTGGGGAAAGTCTCTTCTCTATCCCCTGTGTGCATGGGCTGCGCAGCGACATCTTCCAAAAGGCCTCACGGTGGAAACAGTGGACTTTAAATATCTGGGCCTCTACATGACTAGCAGCCTGAGCTCTTCTGCACGGTCAATCTTTATTCTGTGCTGAACCAATTTAGAGCTGATGTACAGCAAAGGAAATCACTCCCTCTGTCGCTCTATGGAAAAGCGGCAATGTACAAAATGATTGTTTTACCGAAATTCCTTTATGTGCAGCAAAACATCCCGTATCGGGTTCCACCTGAGTTCTTACAACAGGCAAATTAGATGGTTCACCAGTTTCTGTGGAATGGGGGACCAGCTAGGATAGTATGATGGGGGCATCGCCCTCCCTGATCTGAAAAAGTACTATTGGGCATCGCAACTGATACTAGTTTGAGTTTTTGCCCGTCTTATGGAACCTTCGATCAGGGCGGGCCGCAAGGCCTTGGCCCCAGGCGTTTGCAGAGGGTACTATACTCCAAGAACGGTTACATGTCCCTCCCACCTCTCACGAGGGTTACCGCCTCATTATGGTGGATGGCAAATAGGATCCTGGGGTGGCAGGGTCGGCCCACAGGGATGACCCCTTTGTGAGATAGCGACATACTGGCAGAAGTGGGGAAAGTCGAAGGGTTTGCAGGATGGAACCTGATAGGCATCTCGATGCTGGGAGATGTGTGGAGGGGGGAGAAAATTGGCGAGTGAGCTGACCCCACACCTGTGCAATATGTTTCAGGAAGCGAGGCATCAGGGTGTTTTCCAGAACGATCAGAGGATAGCCACTATTGTCGTAATCCACAAGGAAGGGAAGCTGCATACAGATTGTTCCACCTACAGGCTAATATCGTTTCTAAATGTAGAGGTGAAAGTCCTGGCCAAACTCTTGGCCATCCGCCTGAGGAGAGCTATAGAGAAGCTAATACACCCCGATCTGTCGGGCTTTATCCCACACTGAGGGACTCGGTTGAACCTCAGACGATTATATGCCTGTATTGAGAGCACTGAGAAAGGGTCAGAGCTGGCAGTAGTCCTATCGTCAAATGCGGCAAAGGCCTTCAACACAATTGAGTGGGAATACCTATGGTCTGTATTGGAGAGGATGGGCTTTGGCTTTAACAATATAGGGTGGATAAAACTGCTCTACAGTGAACCGCTAGCGCAAGTGAGAGTAAACAGGATTCGGTCCCATCCCTTTCAGCTGCACCGGGGCACCTGCAAAGATGCCCACTATCACTGATGCTCTTTGCCTTAGTGCTGGAGCCATGGGCATGTTGGGTACACACTGACCTGTTGCTGAGTGGCCTTGCATGGGGAGGAGAGTGGGAAGACAGAATTTCCCTCTACGCGGATAATAATCTGTTATATGTGTCGGATCCTGAGGTTTCCATCCCCAGACTGCTCCATATATTTCACTTATATGGTACCTACTCAGGCTACACGATTAATTGGGGAAAGTCTCTTCTTTTTCCCCTGTGTGCATGGGCTGCGCAGCGACATCTTCCAAAAGGCCTCACGGTGGAAACAGTGGACTTTAAATATCTGGGCCTCTACATGACTAGCAGCCTGAGCTCTTCTGCACGGTCAATCTTTATTCTGTGCTGAACCAATTTAGAGCTGATGTACAGCAAAGGAAATCACTCCCTCTGTCGCTCTATGGAAAAGCGGCAATGTACAAAATGATTGTTTTACCGAAATTCCTTTATGTGCAGCAAAACATCCCGAATCGGGTTCCACCTGAGTTCTTACAACAGGCAAATTAGATGGTTCACCAGTTTCTGTGGAATGGGGGACCAGCTAGGATAGTATGATGGGGGCATCGCCCTCCCTGATCTGTAAAAGTACTATTGGGCATCGCAACTGATACTAGTTTGGGTTTTTGCCTGTCTTATGGAACCTTCGATCAGGGCGGGCCGCAAGGCCTTGGCCCCAGGGGTTTGCAGAGGGTACTATACTCCAAGAACGGTTACATGTCCCTCCCACCTCTCACGAGGGTTACCGCCTCATTATGGTGGATGGCAAATAGGATCCTGGGGTGGCAGGGTCGGCCCACAGGGATGACCCCTTTGTGAGATAGCGACATACTGGCAGAAGTGGGGAAAGTCGAAGGGTTTGCAGGATGGAACCTGATAGGCATCTCGATGCTGGGAGATGTGTGGAGGGGGGAGGACTTGCTCACCTGGGAAGTGTTGCAAACAGAATATGCTACGACACCCAAGGAAATCTTCAGATATCATCAGTTGAAGCAAGCATTGCGGGTACATACAGAAAAGAGCTAACCGCTGGAGGAAGCCTCAACACTGGAAGACAGACTGTTGATGGCACCGTTCCTCTGAAAAGCGATATACCTGACTTACAGTAAATTAATGATTAATGCCAAAATTCCTTGCTGAAGTTAAAAGAGGCAGTTTGTCAATATAGTTAGATTTTTTAAAATAAGTTATAAATTAATATTTAGAAATGTAATTAAAATGTGTGCGTATAATTATGCAACATTTTATTTTTCAATAATAGTTTGTCAACATAGATTTTTTCAAAGAAATTAACTGTTACATTTTGACATTAAGAAATATGTAATTATTTATTTGACATACCTTTATCACAAACAGTATGTAAATATTTAATTTAAAAGACAAAATAATTTAAGTATTTTAACATTATATCCAAGGCCACTGGAATAACGCAATTCAGCAGATGCGCCATTCTCTGCATATTTGAGGGTTTTTTGCAGGATCATTCATCATCTGCTACTAAAAACATGGTGACGTGTTCCTGCGCAGTGGAAGGCCTGTTGCAAAGGTTGACTGGTCATCTTACAGTTGCTTATCACTATATTTGGGTATTAAACTGGTACTAATAAGGTGAAATCTTTTCACAGACAGTGTTACTATGTGTCAAAAAAATAAAATAATGAAGTATACTATCATAAAATGTGCCTCATTATGCCGCATAATTAAGCTTTTCTTGTTGCATAATTTAGTCAACTTTGCCGCATAATTTGGCCCTCCCCTGCCACTTAATTCCAATGGCCCTGATTATATTTCATGGGTTGTTATTCTAACTCCCTGCCTCCATTATTTTCTATGGCAGTGTGTTGTACTACCTATGAGTGGCCATGTATGGTGCAAGACTTACTAGGGCTGGGCTGGAGTACATTTACACCTGTTTTGTGACCTTCAAGGCTGTAGTAACTTCGGAATTGTAGGTTGTGAATAACAATGATCTTACTCTTTTGTGACTGTGTTTGTGTGGCCAAGGTTATGCCAAGATGTGGGCCCCTAGCTCACTGTGCCAGTAGAACCAGGCTACACCCAAATGCTTAGGCCGAAACCATTCTTTAGTTGCTTGTGATCTGGTTCAGAGAGGAACTGGCTTGGCTGTTGGGGCTGGACTATTCGTATTGGAGCAGGACTAAGACTGATTTGTGTATGGCTGTGTCTAATCTGAGGTGGCAAGGTGGGCAAAAGGACGAAAGGCTGGAATTCTACCCGAGCAATTATCAGTGGTTAGACTTATTACTATCATTCCTCCCTTCACTTTTTGTATGTTTGTATTAGCAGGCCCCTCCTTAAACCCCCTTCTTACATTTCCCTAAATCCACCCCCATTTAGGAGTAGATATTTCCCATTTTCCTACCACTCTCCCAGTCCTCCCCACATTGACCCCTAAATCATATACTTACATGTACGGAATTCTCTGTCATGGTAACCGAGGTCTCTAAATACAAAAGATAGACGAGGCGGAAAAAGCGGTCTCCGACATAAGGTTAGTGAATAATATTTTGTAGTAGATCAGTCAGTAGTGCTACCCTAGTACTACGTCACAAACTACCAAATGCAGTTTGTGAACATGCCCCAGAGACATAAAAACTGCTATAAGATTATACCCAAAAGATTTCCATAGGGCACCATCTCCATACTAACCATTTCCAATACCATAAGAACACAGCAACAACAACCCAGCTATGTTTCCCATCCTAAAACCCTCAGTGAAATAATTATCTCCTCTTCACCCATTTCTCCAACTGTCTTCTCTGCCCTTAATGGCCTTTTGCCCAACAGTCAATCAACAACTAAACACTTTCTTGAGATCACTGACCTAATCGTCACCAACAAACTTGACCTCTTACTGTTGACTGAAACACAGCTGCTTAGAGACTCCTGCTAGCCCATTGTGGATCTCCTCACACCTTTGGTTACTCAATAAATACACCTCAATGGTGAACATAAAAACTCTTCATGTGAAAAGGAAGGCTGTTGCTGTGATCCCTTGTGATGCTTTGGGTTCCCATCTCATCTCAGATGGGTCATTGCAACTAAATGTTTCAGTGGTTGTACCACAACAGCCCTCCTGCCTTCACAAGCTGGAGTATGGTTCCTGGCAGCACCACATTTGACACTTAACTATATGCTAATTACTGCCAATAGAAAAAAAATTGAAAGCCAGCTTAACTGGTTTGGCAAGCCAGATTAGGTGGTTTTACTCTGCTTGACTTTCAGACTTCACAAGGTACAATTTTTAAAAGTTACTTTCTCACTGCAGATATCAACATTCTTCTTTTACCACCAAACTTGATTTTGATAAATTAGCGCAAAACTGTCACACACACGTTTGCTATTTTCTCGTAGGAAAATGCAACTTTACCAGTACAGTGACCAACATCCGTTGGCCTCTGTTCAGTGTAGGGATTTATTTTTGCCTGATATTTAGCTTTTCTCACTTTCATACATGAAGCACCTAACCCTGTGGTCTTACTGGACACAATTAGGGAACTCTTAGTGAATGAATAAAGGTCGTTTTTTAGGTCTAGCCTACGGAGCGCGCATGCGCTGCATAGGAGGACCTTTAGCCGTCGTTCAGCTCTTTTTGAAAGCACATACTCGTGCTTGTGGCGGCATACACCTTGCGGGAGTGCGCAGCGGCGCGCCACAAGCACGAGTATGTGCTTTGAAAAAGAGCAGACTGCGCGCGCACGCATACACGCACGCACCACTCCCGGGCAAGAAATATCAGCATTAGTGAATGTGCTTCAACATTTCCGCATTGCTTTCAAATATCAGCCTTATATCCGCATTGCTTTAAAATATCAGCATTAGTGAATGTGCTTTAAAATATCCGCATTGCTTTCAAATATCAGCCTTAGTTATTCACTCGTGCACGGCTCTCTTTTAAAAAAATGTTTTATTAGCCATTCACTCTGTGGTTCGCGCACTCTGTCAATTTTTTTTGTTTGTATTCTCCCACAGGGCAAGGTAACATTAGCTGTGTGCTTCGAAATTTAAGCATTAGTTATTCACTCGTGCACGGCTTTTCTTTTTTCTGTGACAAGCACGCGTGTGGCGTGTGCTTGAAAATATCTGCATTAATTATTCACTCGTGCACGGCTCTGTCTTGATTTTGTTTTATTAGTCATTCACTCTGTGGTTTGCACACTCTGTCAATATATATATATTTTTTTTATTCGCCAACAGGGCAAGGCAACATTAGCTGTTACCTTTTGAGCTTTCACTTTCTCTGGGTTTAAAAAAAAATTTGTTTATTCCCCTCCTTATTCACTCTATTTTGCTCGCAATTTCTTTTATGTTATTTTTTATTTATTATTCACACACAGGACAAAGCAACATTGGCTGCTACTTTTTCGCATCACTTCTTCCCTCTCTCTCTCCCCCTCTCTCTTTCTCTCTCTCTCCCCTCTCTCTAATTCTCTCTCTCCTTAATTCTGTCTCCTCTCTCTCTCTCCCCTTCATTCTCTCTCTCTCTCTCTCTCTCTCCCCCCCTTTCTCTCTCTCTCTTTCTCTCCCCTTCATTTACTCTCTCACCTTATTTCTCTCTCTCTCTTTCACTCCCCTTCATTGACTCTCTCTCCCCTTTATTCTTTCTCCTCTTGCTCTCTCTTTTCTCTCACTCATTCTCCCACTTGAGCTTCATCTGCCATCCCTTCTTGCATTCTTTGTCTTTTGTATTTGCTCCTCCACTTTGCTCCTCTTTGGCCTGCGGGTTGTACAAATCTACACAGCAGACAAGGAGGCTTTCGAGCGGTCTAATTACAGTGCAGTGTAGTCCTAACATTTAACTCAAAATGTTTGTCTTTGGCTCAAATCACAAAACAATTTATCAAGGTTTTCCATACCTATCTATTGTCACACATTATTTGTTACATGGGTGCTTTTAAAGACACTCCCGCTGTTCAATGATTTTTAAAAAATTGTTATAAATCCATATCACATAAAACAAGTATTGGCATAGCCAATAGGTCTTGCCTTTAGGACCTTATAAGTGTTTAGCCATGCAACAGTTGATGTTGCTGCACCAAGGATATTGTGCTGCATAACTAAATACTTATAAGGTCCCAAAAGCGAGACCTATTGGCTATGCCAATGCTTGTTCTACTTGGTATGGCACATTTTTCTGTCATTTGTTACTGCATCGTATTGAACTGAAGGCAGCTAGGTGCACAGTGATGTCTCTGGAACCAGATACTTTTAGTTACAGGTGGTGTAAATGAACACTACATCCCACATCTCGCATATAATGTTTAACCTCCATGCCACTGGTGCAATTCTTGCACCATCTTATAATGGTCTGGCTGGAATGTTAAATAGCTAGTTGGGTGTAACCAATTTTTCCTGTATGTTTGTACAGAAAGAGCACTTGATCGGCGACACTGAATGGTCCTAATGCCATCAAAAATATAGATTTTCCTAACTATTAGTAAAGGAAAGTCTTGATTTTATTAAAGAAATTGTTTCTTTGATGTTAATTTAAAGAGCAGTCAAGAAAGACAACACGTAACAGCGGCGGCTCATCCATAGGGGCAAATGAGGATTGCCCCGCCACTTAGAAGCTGCCAGTGCCACGCAATGCCTGATCATGGCTGTGCATTGTGCAAAACAACAGTAAAAACATTCATATTAAGCGGTGGCGGCTCGCTCCACAATGTTAGAGTTGCGCAGTAGGAGGAGGCATGGTCCTCCTCTTGCAATGTACGTGATGTGATCTCGTAATTGATCAAAGGGCTGCTGTAAATTAAAATGTGCATGTCAGGCTGGACAAAAGCTCAGGTAAGTCCAATCTGACATGCGCCCTTTAAAGACCTCTGATCCCGCACAGTTGGAGATCCTGGGGGACAGAGACGGCAGGTCTCTGGACTTCGATGGAGCGCTGGGTTGCCCTGCTCAATCCAATCCCAACGCTGCTCTCATACAATTCAAAGAAAGTGTAATAGCCTGTATTTTAAAGAGCAGTATTGGGATTTGCTGGGCTGCACCTGGCTGACGTCAGCAAACTCCACCTTACTGAATGAGCGTGGCTGGCGCAAAAAACCCTCATAGCTCTGAGAAGGGGCATAGTGACGCATAGAGCCCTTTCGGCCCTTTCAGATCGGAATTTTCTTGATAAAGGTTAGTGATATTAAGCCACAATGCTGAATTAGGTATGTGTTCCTTTTGTATCACTCCAAAAATGAACGGAATACAAACTATTATCGCCTCTCCCTGTGCTATTGAAATATGTGAATTGACAGAAAAGAAAGCACATATTTCAATAACGCAGGGAGAGGCGATAATAGTCTTCATTCCGTTCATTCTTGGAGAGACACAAAAGGAACATGCGGCCTCACCACTTTTAAATGGCACCAGCTGCCACTAAAACCTAACCATAGCAATGAAGCCAAAAACACAACAAGCAAGAAGACTGATCTTTAGTAGCCCATCAGCAACCAGGTAGTCTGATAATGGTATTGTCTGTGAGCAACAAGCAATCTTTTGTTGCGAGAACAGAGCGATTAGGAATGAGGAAACATGGGAAATAATACAAAGGATAATGCAAAGAGCTAAAAGAAAAATTTAAAGTTCTCGGGTACAGTCCATATGGCAATGATTTTGCAATATCTTTAGGATAATCCTGATCTTAAATAGAAGTGCGAAGTGTAGACGCTGCCGAGTTAAGATGAAATGAAGCAGGACTTGTGGCTTTCTTGGAGAGGGCAGGATATTGGGAGTACTGGTAGTAACTGATCTGGAAGGTGCTGAAAAATAAGCTGATTTGAGAATGCCCTCACGACTAGCTGTAGGTCAAAAGGCTTTCAATGCCAAGACTTCCCAGGCAGAATGAACCCCAACTGAATCAGTATCTATTCTGTGAAGATTTACAACACATGTAACTTAATGAGCTGAAGAAATGGTCTATGAATCTTCCTAAAAGAAATTAGGAGCTATGAAGAAGAGGACATTCTGAGAAGTTCAGCATTTGACTATAAGCTTTAGGTCAACAACCCATGCAAATAATGTGGTCTAATAGGGAGAATACTGCTAATGAACAGTCATTCAATTATTCTTTGTTATTCTAGAAATATTTAAACAAATGGGCAATATTGCATAGAAGAAACATGTAGGGCTTAAAGATCAGTAAGATGTATTAGAGAGACTTGACATATCATTGTAAGTTTTGCTGATAACACGTTTAAGACTCAAATAGAATTAAAGCCTGGAAATAAAAAATATGTAGGACTAAGGTAACATCCAATATTTGATTGTACTTTGGAACTAGAGGAAGGGAAAATATGCTCTCCTTAAAAGTTGACAAAGTTTTCTAATTAACCTTCTATCAACACCAGACTTTTTTGTCCAGAAACTTCAATGGTACATGCCTTCTAGATCCCTTCGCTCCATGCACGTCAAAAACGTGATAGTTCCAATCTTCAGGAGAGCCCGATGGGGTGGCACAAGCTTTGTAACCAGCACTGCAAAGACTTGGTATTTCCTTCCCACTTTACCTTAAAGAGTCATAAAAAAATATTCAGAAAGTCCTTGAAAACTTGGCTTTTCAATCACTAGCCACACCATTTATAGTGATTCTCTCTGTTTTTCCGCTCCTTCCAAGGCAGCGCCAGGACACCTTCGGGTAATCGAGCGCTATATAAAATATATTAACATAACATACCATAAGCTCAGTCGGGATGGCTGATCTTTATGTTTTAATAATTCTCTAGTCCTTTTCCTGGCTACCCATGGATACTGAAACAATTATGACCAGAACTACATCTTCTAAAAAGGGATTAGAATCCTTATTCACACATCAACTACTCCAAACCTTCCATGTAGACTGGTAAGCCTTGGTGAGTCCTGGGTCCCAAGATGGGTGGATGAGGTTTGCAGCCTCTGACAACATGCTTGGGCTTCTCCAGGCGGATCCAAACATTTCAATTCTATTACTGTGACAGTTTAGTTGAGGATTAGCACGTGACATAGTAGAGAATTAAGGAGAGGAATTGGTGAGAGGAATTTGAATTGGGCCATCTGAAATCAGTTCCAGCAGGTTGGGAACCAACCCTGGGATTACCAAATGTGATTTTGTTTTGGACCAGAGATGTTCCTTATTGTCGTATTTAGACTCAAATTCTGGAAACCTTAATGAAAGGAAGAACAGCATGATTGAGACCCTGAGATCTGTCTTGGTAAAATGCATCTATGTCATGAGCCTGGGGATCTGGTGTGCAACTGAAAAACAAAGGAAGGGGAGTGTTACATTTGGATGTGCATACAACTGTTGAGAGATGATCCGATTTGGAAAAAAAGTCTTTTGAATATGGAAGAATGCAAATGCCAGTCGCAGTAAATTTGTAGAAATCTTGAATACCAATCAGTAATTGTGTAGAGATTTCCTGTAAGATACTTTGCATCAATAGAAAGTTTTCTTCGCACGCAAAATTCCCTTTAACTTTTGAATAGATCCGGCAGAGGTCTGTACTTTGTTCCTCCCAAATAATTGATATTTTTTACAGCGGTCAGATTGCCCTCATGCAGAAGTGTGGAACAATTTACCTTGTTCATGCAGAACTCTGATTGTAAAGAATCTCGTAAGCATCTCTAAACAACTTATATGAAGAGATGACTCCTGTTTGGACTGTGTGCCACCAGTCGAGAAATGGACGCATCTTGTGCCACCCAACAGGACAAGCTTGCATTGGGCGGTAATACTAGATATGGGGCTGAAGAATAAATTGTCCTTCTGGTCCAAGAGTCACAGTGGTCTAGCCATCATTGATGTTCAGACTGAACTCACATTACATACCGGTCTCCATGCACTCATAAACACACCGGTCCAAGGAGCTGCTTGCCTGCTTATGTTTCCAGTATGCAGTTATGCAGCACTTACATTTCCATTCCAAACAGCTGTGCTGAAGGGTGGAGGCCACGCATACCGTTGATGGCTCCATCTTCCCCAAGTGCATAGTTGTCAGTGGCTCTAGTGAGTGCAGTCCTCGGACGGCTCACAACAAGGATCTACGAAATCACGTGACCTTATCCAATTAATCTTTAAATAAATAACTTTGCCCTTTGTCTTCATGCCCCTATCCCTCTGTGGTATATGAGATCAATGTGGACTGGTTTGGGGTAATCAATCAATCAATCAGGGATTATTTTAGCGCGCTATTCACCCGTGAGGGTCTCTAGGCGCTGAGGGGGGGGGGGGAGGGGGAGCAGCTCCGGTCAGTCGAAGAGCCAGGTCTTAAGGGTCATCCTGAAGATGTGCAGGGTGGGGGCGCATCTGATGTCGATCAGGAGCGAGTTCCAGGTCTTGGCCGCGATGTAGTGTTGTGTAGTTCCTATAAACCTATATAGGATCTGCGCGTTTAGACAACATACACTGTAGGATTGTTGTAAGAGTGATTCTAGACACCCCCACAGGGTATGTTGGCCTGTATACCAGCTAGCTCACAGTGCCACTAGAAACTCCTCTTATCAAGGAGAGAATAGTTCTTGGTAACTATCGAACATGACAACCCTGATCCCTCAGGACCGTGGAAACAGCGTAATACTTTTCACTCAGTCACTCGTGCTCACTTAGTCTCAGAGAGATACACAGAATAAACGGTATGGACGTTTTTCAATAAGCATTTATTGAACAGTCGTTAATCTAGTGTAAAATAGGTGTGCTGAAACAACCACTAGACAGTAACAGATATAAATGATTAGAAGCACTAAGAAAGTAAAACGATGGTAGCTTTCTACCATTTTGCTATAACCATGAATACAGGCAAGTATATAAAATACATGACAATAAAATGCGTACTCCTACGATGCAATCCTAACTAGATGTACCTGAGTGTACCTAGCATGTGTGTAGGTGTTAAGCCAAGAATCCCTCTAGGATAAAGTCAACCACATTACCTGAAGTGAGAGACTGTGGGACCCCTTCTTGGTCCTGAGTTGGACACCCCGCAAGGGATGTTAGACCACTGTGAGCTGGAGTATCTGCATGCAGGAATCTCAGCGTCTCGCGTCAGTGTGTTGGCAGGGAAGTCCTGATCTCCTCTGACTATCTCAGCAAGATGTGGTGTTTATATACCCAAAGGTATCCCCAGGGGTTCTACCTTGCTGTGCCATTGTCGGACTCAGGATGACGTTGGGAATGAACCTTGTACATAGTTATTATGCAGGAGATGGTGGTCCTGCTGAGTTTCCAAGAATCCTCATGCATAATGTATGAGGCTGTTGATCAGGGAAAACCCCGCGTTCTGTAAGCAGTACAGTAACTAGGTAAAGGGTCAGTCCTAGCAGCTTGTCATGTATGTAATGTAGGGACGAATATAGGTGAAAGGTTGGGATGTTACCGGAGCCTACATTGGGGTACCTATATGGAATATAACACCCACTCCTCATCCGACTGGACGACATTATTACATTCTAATGTACCACTAGGCTGTCTAGGTACTAGTACGCAACTATAGTAAAAACAATAGTTTTGTTTAAAAAATTTGTTTAAAAAACACTAAAATGTTCTAAAAGAGAGAAATTGTCACTCAAGCAATAGCTCTACTGTGTCCGTATATATAGTTCGAACAACTACAAGCATCGGAAAGCCATGCAGGTCATAAAAAGTGTCAATTGTTTTGGAGTTGCAATTTGAGTTTGTTTTAAAAAAAAAAGCAGAATTTTTCCCAGCACACGGCGAGCCAAATGTTTATGTGTCCTGTCTGGTAGACGCAACATTGCTGTTGCCTGCCCTCACAGACCACGATCCCTGTAACACCTCGCAGATTACGTCAATTGAGCACAGATGATCTTCAGTACTGCCTGCAGCCAATGCTGGGGCAGCCTGTGCGCTATCCAAGGCCTGGGTGTCAGTGGAGGAGCCCGTATCCATTCCAACAGGAGCAGAGACTTCCTGTGGAGGCTCTAAGAATGCCGCCATCAACATTGGGATACGCTGGGGACACTGCAGAACATGGGCCGTTATCGGGTCTATTAAAGCATCAACGTCCGGTTGCGCAACTGATGGAAGTGTCAGACAGAGATCCAACACGCATTCTTCTCCGCAGAACAGGCATAGGAGAACAGGTAGGCGGGGTGTGCCCAGATGTTGTACCATGCGATCACGGTATTTACATTCCAGGAGCACTGTTTCCATCTCCTTGGTGACTGGAACGTCCATTGTGTAGCAGAAAAATTACAATCAGGATACCTGCTATTAGAAACAGGATCAGCGGAAGTCCTCCAAAAATGCTTCCGAATACGAAGTGTATAAAGTTTGGTATAACTCCGAGGTCCGTCTGAAAGGTGCTTAACAGTCCCGAACCTATGGTCTTAAATAGGTGGACTATACCCGTCGTATCAGACATGTTAAAGGTACGATTCACCATTTCTGTGAAATGGAAGGGGCAGTTCGTATGTATGAGTGCCTGTATCTCAGCCGAGGACCTTGCGATCTGGAGATCAAAAGTCTCCCGGGCGGAGGTTAAGGGCACGGTTTGCTGTAGAAGCATGGCTTTCATTCTGCTCAGAGTATCAAACTGTATAAAGGAAACATTCAACGAAGGCCATAGCAGCGCCTCCCTGACTGTGTGTGTAGGTGGAGGCAATACTTGCATACAGCAAGTAACCCTGGAGCTCACAGTTACTAGATATGCGATGTCCGGAAGCATCCTACAACAACCTTGATCGTCCAGCATCAAGTAACTCCCATTTGAAAGTAGCCTGAAAACTGGAGAAATCACGGCTGCTGGAGTACCCCTAAAGTGACAGGATAGGTTTGCTACTGAACCATTGCAGGCTCCGTGCAGCATAATATCCTGGCATATGAGAGATCCACTTAAAGCGTTCTCGCAGCTTGTACCGCTTAGAAGCACTTCTAGATCCCCACTCCTGCATCGAAATCTATACGGTAATTCCCAAGATTCCTTGATGAATTCTCTACCCATCTCTTCATATCTGCCTGCCTGTTGTTGTTCTAGGCAATACTGAAACTGGAAAGTTGTTACCGGTAAAGTAATATGGCCATGGATTGACCGCTTTGTGGATGGTGATTCAGCCACAGTAAATGGTAATCTGTCCAGTTTTTCAATGCACAGCATTGTATATTTTGCTCCCCTTTGTGCCATTTTCATCTGTTTTTCCATTAGATTGTATGCAGAAAACAGTGACAAACTGTTGATAACATGCCAAGGCACATAACCTGCGCGCAGTGATTGCAGCGTCCAGCTTAATAACATAATAGAACGTAATTGCGATTGTCCGTGCTGTAGTATGGACAAATCTTGTTCTAGTACGTCAATAGCAGAAGTTACAATGTTGCCCAGTGAATAAATCCTGGATGTTAACGTAGTCATACCATTGTCAACTACGGCTAACGCCTTTTCTAGGTTAATCCTATCTATCTCTCATAGTCTCTCCGCTGCTTCTTGTTGGGAGATTTTCCAAATTTCATTATAGACAGCGTAGTAGAAATGTTTTTGACGTGGCTTTCTGGGACCAAGTAAGAAATCTCGTAGGTCCACATCCTCTGTAAGTAAGGATAAGTGTTGTTTCACCTGTGGTAATGTTGAGGTCTTTAGCCAATCAAGGCATAACTTCCCAACATTGTATGATGTCACCACCCCTGGATGTTCTCTTTGTACATAGCTTGGGTCTGGCCTATGGATACTGAACCCTTCGGTGGTACCCCTGAATCTTTCCTGACATCTATTAGTGTCTGTAGGCCAAACCAACCATCCCTTCCAATTGGGGTCTGATCTATTGTATTGTAAAATGCCATCTAATGTAGCCCCTTTTAGTGATGTAAAATTACCCTCGGCCTGTGATGGTGTTGGAATCCAAGGTGTGTTCAAATCCTTCTTCTTGGCTATTCCATTTCAAATATTTTTATTAATTGTTTTCAAAACAGAACAGAAAAAGCAACAGTAAAGACATGCGATGTACAGCTTAATAGCATTATCGTGAAATATTGATGGAGGAAGTACATGGCTTTTTTAGTTTTCCCAATAAACAATAATTATCAACTTCATTACTATATGGGACGTGGGAGAGATATAAAGCATATTAATAAGTCACGCCGTACATTAATAGCTGATTATCCTATAAACTAGAAATAAGAAAGAGGGAAGAATAAGAGATAGAAAATAGAAGGAATTAATAAGAGTAGAGAAGAGAGATTAGTGAGTTCAGAGTGATGGAGAGGCATGCCTCTGTTAATGTTAGGTGTTTGTCCAATATGTGTGTCGGAGAAAAAGGACCTATGATAAGGAGACTTTTCAAAGTCAATCATGGAGGTTTGTGTGTGCTAAAATATGTGTCTAGACTATCCCACATATGTCTAGTGGAGGGTTTCCAGGGAGAGTTTTGAAGAGCGATATTGTCCGCGCCTCTAAGGTGAATAATCCAGTTCATCCAGTTTTTATAAGAAACCTTATGCGTATCTTTCCAGTTACTCAAAATAATTTTTACTGCGGATGTGAGTAAAAGGTCCAGTAGGGCTTTATCTGCATAATTCAATGTATCAACGCCGAGAAAGCCGGTTGTTAAAGTGGATAGTTCCCTTTTTAGATTAAAAGAGAAAAGTTTTGAAATAAAATCAAATACCTTGTCCCAAAATGGTGTTACAGTTCTGCAATGTAGAATAAAATGAGCTAAATCGCCTGTTTCCTCCTTACAATTCCAGCAAAGAGGGTCATCCCGAAGGTGTTGTAAATGTAATCGGGCCGGTGTCCAGAAGGCTTTGTGTAGGAGCCATAATTTAGTTTGGGATAGGACCGGGGATATTTTGTTTCTGGTGGTGGAGCTCCATATCTGAGACCAATCAGTATCGGGTATTGGGTTAGAGGAGTGTGATTCCCAAAAGGCTATAAGCTTTTTATTAAGCGATGAGTTTTTAGGACAGAGTAGTTAGTAAATCATGGAAACCTGGTGACCTAGCTTATTAATTTTCATTACAAAGTTTGGTAAGGATGGAGTTGAATTATGTAAATTGGCTTTTGCCAGCGCAGCCCTAACTTTAAGAAAATTGTAAAATTCTATGTTGTCCAAATTATATTTAGTTTGGAGTTCTTTAAAGGTAATCTGGTAGGGTGAGTTTTCCAGTTGATGGGGGAAGAAGATCCCTTTATTGATCCAGGTATCATAATGTATCATCTTGCCTTTATATAAAATGTTTCGGTTGTCCCATATGGATTCCAATTTAGAGCGTTTAATGCTGAAGTCAAGTTTCGTATCCAATTTTAGTAATGCTGCCTTTGTGTTTTTAAGAATAGATTTTGATCTAACTAAATTTGTATGGTTAGAGGTAAGCAGGGCAAAAGGATCACGATTATTAAGAATAGATTTTTCTACCTCTAGCCATACTGGAGTGTAATTGATGGGGGGCGAAATCCAATAAGAGCCCTGTTTCGCCAGGAAAGCTGTTTGATATGTTTTAAAGTCAGCTAAATTGACTCCACCTAATGATTTGTCCAATAGTAGTTTTTTAAGTCCGATACGAGCCTTCTTGCCTTGCCATATAAATTTGGATAACAGGACATCTAGTTTACGATGGAAATCTTCAGTTAATATAAGAGGGAGCATGGTGATTAAGTAATTAATTAGGGGTGTGATCATCATCTTTATTGTTTCAATTCTTCCCCACCAAGTAATAAACTTTGGAGACCATGTATCTAGTAATTTCTTAATTTTTTCCAGTGTGGTACTTTCATTATGGAGTAAAGTGTCTATTATATTGCTACCAAATTCTATGCCTAAATATTTTATATGGCCCGGTTGCCACGCAAGACCTGAATTACCTAAAATCTCCCTGGTACAATGGACATTTAGGGGCTTTACCTCTGATTTGTCCCTATTTAGTTTGTATCCCGAGTGTATAGAGTATTTCCCTATTGTCCGCATCAGAGCATTAATTGAGAGACCCGGGTCTTCCGTCACTATAAGGATATCATCCGCATAGGCGGCCAATTTAACGTTGGTGTCATTGAACCTTATTCCTTTTATATCTGGGTTTTGTTTGATGTCCTGTATTAAGGGCTCAAGAGCAAGAAGGATGAGTGATGGAGAGAGTGGACAACCTTGCCTTGTGCCCTGTTGGAGAATAAAAGATTCTGAGAGTGTCCCATTGATAGCGAGACGTGCAGTGGGAGTCGAGTAAAGTGCCAGAACCATATTAATGTAGGATTCCCCCAAATCAAATGACTGCATGCATTTTTTTAAAAATGACCATGAAACTCTGTCGAACGCCTTCTCTGCGTCCAGGGTGATTGCTATAGACGGGTCCGGTTTCAACGTCGCATTTTCCAATACATAGCATAGCAGGCGAGTGTTGTCGTTTGACAAGCGATTTTTAAGAAAACCAACCTGTAAATTACTTTTCAGGTGTGGAAGGACTACATTGAGTCTTGTAGCTAGTATTTTTGCATAGATCTTACAGTCAATATTGATGAGGGATATTGGTCTGTAATTGTTTGGTAATAGTGGGTCCTTCCCTTCTTTGGGTATAACTATGATATTGGCTTCTTTCATTGAGTTAGTTGTGCATCCCTTTAGAGCTATAGTGTTAAATAGTTTTAGCATGGTCGGTTGTATTGACTCTGCAAAAGTCTTATAAAATGTGGCTGAGAAGCTGTCAGGACCCGGGGCCTTATTGTCTTTCAGAGATTTAACCGAGTTTGTCACTTCTAATTCACTTATAGGGTTCCCTAGAGCTAGTTTATCTACTTCAGTCAGTTGAGGGAGGTTCAGTGTATTCAAATAGTTGGCACACTCTTCCTGATTAAACTCTTGATTATTCTTATATAAGTCTTTGTAGAAGGATTTAAAGGTATTTAACATTTCTTTCTGCTTAGTCTGCGTTTTATTGTTAGCATCTTTGATGGAGGAAATAGTGTTCTGTCTCTGTTTATGTTTAAGATAGGAGGCCAATAATTTACCAGCTTTGTTAGCTTCGCAGAGTTTAAGAGCCTCAAATTTATTAATCCATACTCCGGCGCGATTACTTAGGATTTTATTATATTCATATTTCTTTTGCGTTAGTTGATTAAGAATATTATTGTTGTCTAACGAATTGGCATGGGAGATCTCCAGGAGTTTAATCTCTCGTTCTAAATTAATTAGCTCAGAGTTAAGTTTTTTATTGATTCGCGTTTTAATTCCAATAAGGACTCCTCTAACGGTTGCCTTTAATGCGTCCCATAGGATGTTTATATCTGTCTCGGGGAGGTCGTTATATTTAAGATAATCTGTGATAGTTTCTTCAATCTTCTTTTTGTCAGCAGGATCTGAAATGACATCGTTGTTAAAACGCCATCTTTTGGGCGAAGGTGTAGTGTGGCTACCAGCTAATTTAGTACTAATACATGAGTGATCTGATACTAACTTGGGCGAGATGTCTGTTTGGTCAATTAGGTGAGTGAATGAGCCGGATGTAAGTATATAATCTATCCTAGTATAGGAGTTGTGTGGGGCAGAGTAAAAAGTGTAATCCCTAGAATCTGGATGTTGAAGGCGCCAGGAATCTTTAAGGTTAAACTTAGAGCATAGTTTCTGAACTATTCCGTGAGACTTAGTAATGTGGTATTTGCAGGTGGATTGGCGGTCAATAATAGGATCCAATGGAATATTAAAATCGCCACCGACTATGATAAGATCTTCTTGGGGAAGATTTTCTATGACTTTTGAGATACTTTCCCAGAAATTGGGCTCGTCTGTATTAGGGCCATATACATTTATCACATGTATAAGGTTGTCACCTTTTTTCAGATGAGTAACTACTACTCTTCCCTCATCGTCATGTGATTGTGATTCGAGGGAGAGATTAGCCTTCCTAGCTATCAGAGTAATTACGCCTTTCTTTTTGTGATCTGACGGTGAGCATGCGACGTGTGAGATCCAGTTATGTTTTATAAAGGCAGCATCTTCCTCAGAAAGTTTCGTTTCTTGTAAGAGTATAATATCTCCTTTTGTTTTAGCCAGATAATCAAATATTTTCCTGCGCTTAATTGGGTGGTTTAGTCCTTTCACATTTAGAGAAACCACATTAACGTCCTCCGTAATGTTATAGTTCTTATTCTGAGACATTGTGTAGGTCAACAAAGATCGTGTTGATAGATTTCATATAATATAAGTAGTTATAGTTGATAAATAGCCTACGCTCTAGGTCACTTAACTGCGTATGAACTCTAGACACACAAAGGTGCACATGTTTATTGTAATCAAGACAGTGGCGTTGCTAGTATATACAAGGTAGGCCGTACATATGGACTCTAGATGGTGAAGAAAAAAGAGAGAAGGAGAAAAAATAAGACGAAAAAAATCAAGAACATGAATAACTAAAACTAATCGTACCCATAAACTCCCTTCCCCCCTCCCAGCCCACCCTCCCCTACCTGAAGAATTCGAATATTGGAGGTGCGACGACAGGAGCGTCAGTCTAACATCTTCGAGGGATATACCATTGTGATATTAATCTGGAGTAAAACAAGTTAACAGTCGTTCCTTTTAACACATGCAGTATTGTAGCTAGTAATAACCTATAACTGTATAGTGTATGTAAATAGGCAATTGAATATAAGAACATACAGCGCCTAAATTCGGACAAGAAGAATAAGGATCGTTACAGTCTAACGGTCTGATAGAAATTCTGAAATCAGCCACTTGAGGCGAACAGTTATAACATCATTAAACCAAAGTAAACTAACCTGAAAGGGCTACCGTAATACATAAGCATATAGTGACCCACTTTACATCGGAAACCCTAAATTTAAGATAAGTTCTCAAACAATAATGTAATAAGCCTAGAACAGAAAATACGTCTTGAAAGCTGTTCCCTGCCAGGTAAACCATCTATCTAATGTGATCATTTAGAGACTGCATAATTAACCATATGCCTTAAGATATAATGACCAAAAAGTATTATCTATTACCACTCATAAAATCTAATGAATCCTAACTTTTGTCATACATTGTATGTGGAACTTGTCCATCAAAAGGATATTAAGACTTCCGTTTATTCGAGGCTGACGTAGATAGATCCATGTCTTGAGTTGTAGTTGCCTCTAGGTGTCTTGCCAAATCTATTGGGTTTGTGAAGAAATGCGGTCGTCCATTTTCAAAAATTCTAAATTTCGCAGGACCTGCAAAGGAAAATTGGATGTTTTTGTCTCTTAGTTTATCTCTTAATAGAAGAACTCCTTTCCTTGTACCCACAGTGTTTTTTGAATAGTCCTGCATGAAAGTTATTTTGTGGCCTTCCCAGGAGACCTGGCGGATTTTTCGGGCAAAGTTAAGGATGGCTTCCATGTGTTGATAGCGTAGAGGTTTACAAATAATAGGCCGGGACATTTTCCTTGTAGAGGAGTAAAATGTTGGTACTCTATGTGCCCGGTCCAATGCTAGACTTTTATGAAATTTTATACCTGTGATCTGGGGTATCCAGGACTCTAGAAACGCTACACAAGACTCAGTGGAGTCCTCCGAGCCCTCCGGAATGCCGAAAATTCTGATATTGCCTCTTCTGTTGCGGTCTTCCAACTCGGCGGCTTGTCTTTTAAGATTGCTGGTGATATCTAAAAGGGACTTGATTTCTTTGTTGGACTGTAAGGCGGTGTCTTCAATGTCACTTATTCTCTGTTCTGCGTCAGTGATTTTAGAGTTGATCGTGCTCATGTCTGCACGTATGGCGGTTAGCTCCAGCTGCATGGTGTCTGTGTTTTGTTCCGTCGACTTTGCTAGATCATGAACATCGGCTAACTTTTTGAGGATCATTTCCATTAACAGCACAATGGAAATGATCCTCAAAAAGTTCTTGAGTATTCCAAGGCAGGAAGTCTGTTGCACAGTATCATTCAAAAATATCATCTGCTGAGGAATGAGGCATGCTCTAAATAGCGCTTCTGTTCCCTGGACTGCCAGTCTCTAGAAACCCAGACTGATTTTAAGTCTATAGTGTCTTTCCATAAGTTGAAACCCTGTTCAGACAGATGGGTAATAAAGGAAGCAGAGTAAATCTGTTTGGTGTTAGTCAGCATATTTTTCTGTGCAGGTGTAAGTGCAACCTTATAGTAATATGGGGTCGGGTCAGAAATATTGAACCCTGAAAAATATGAAAATTTTTGAGCAAATATCTTTGAACTACTTTTCGGTGGTGTAGGGCAATGTTCCCATTGGTGATATGTGAAAACATTCCTAGGGGTACTGGATTTGTGTAGAAAATGATGACCATAATGTTGGTAACAATACATGGTGTTAAAGTCTGATGTGTCTTCTAAGATTTCATTGCTAGAAAATGCAGCATTTTGTTCTTAATCAGACTGCATGTTATTCAGTTTCAAAATCCCAATCATCGGAAAATGTACTGAAGGTAATGATATCATTTAAGGAAATTTTAAATAAATGAGGTATTTTTAAAAGTTCGGTCGGACCAAATATATCATAATCAACCTTGTCCCATACATACCATCAGGTATAGGAACTGCTGTAATGTTCACTGATGACAAGTCTCTTTGTTCACGATGTGATGAAACATGAGGTTTCAGGATCAAGTTCACCTTTGATGCTGCAGAGCTTTGGCAAAGGTAAGTTCCATTAACAAGTAAGCAGAAGACAGTTACTAAGCCTATCCAGAAAAGAAAGAAAAGTATCCCGGTGATTATCCAAGGTTCTATCCAAGGTGACACCAGGTACGTCTTTTTAAGAAAAATTAAGAAGTCTTTGATTTGTTGTTGACGAGATATCGAGGCTGACATTGTTTCAGATTCACTTGGATCCAAGAAAAAGGTATTGAAGTCGATGAAATAGCCATATGCAGTTCGATCTATTTTTGGTAGCTCAGCTGGTTTTGTTGAACTTGTAGATGGCTCTTGTTGAGGCATGTTTATGTAGACATCACTGTTAGGTCAAATTGAAATTTGTCTTTCATTTTGATTTTGAATTTCTGTTTCAAGAGGAACTAGTTCCATGGCATTGTTGCATAGTCCATCATTCCGTATAGGAGACTCTTCAAACGTGATGAGCCTTTCCGTATGAACTTCCTGTATAGTAGCGAGAGGAGGGCGTCGGCTACTCAGGAGTCCACGAGGCCTACCATTCAGTATCGGCCACATAGTGTGGTTTAATCAGATCAATGGAGACAAATCTCTTCTCTTTTTTCCCTGCAAGAGGCGGCAGAAGTACAGTTCTTGTCCCTTCAATGGCCAGGACAGGTACAGGCTTTCTATATGATGGCCCATATTCTCTTTTGTCCACTATCTTTTCTCTGACCAGATCCCCAACTTTAGGGACCCAGACAGGTCTTGCCGTGACTGACTTGACTTCCCCAGTGGCGGTCCGCTTTACTTGGACATTGCTCTGTAGAGCCCTGGATTCATTCAGATCCTGTAAAACAGCCAAACGTTTATTGATTTAAAAAGGTTTCTCATCCGCCACTGTGCCTTCACAATCGAGATCAGGGACCCACATTCTTGTTCCAAAAAGAACCTCGTAAGGAGTGATACCCTCTAGAGAACCTCTTGGCATGTTGTTCAAGGCCCTCTGAACCCCATTTAAGTGATTGACCAAACTACCACCCGCGCCTAATACTCTAGCTGTTAATGATTGCTTTAAGTCCCGGTTTTTCCTCTCCACAACCGAATTTGCCTCGGGATGGTACAGAGAGGAGTACCGCAGTGCAACACCCAGACCTCCCATGGCTTCCTTGTAAGCCCTAGAGCTAAACGCGGGGCCACAGTCAGAATGTAATGTGCCAACTGCGTATGTCCCTATAAAGACTCGTAAATCTTTGATAACAGTTCGAGCGTCAGCCGAGCGCTGAGGCCATAACCATAGGAATCTCGAGCAGGAATCCACTGCAACCATTATGTACTTGTAAATCCCATCAGATTGTAAGGGTCCGCAGTGGTCCAAATAGACACATGCAAGAGGTCTGTCTGATATCAACAATGGTGTCTGCGCTGGACGTGTTATGGTGGAGCCCTTCATCTGTTGACAGATGTCACACTTTAAAACATAGTCTTTGGTCTGCTTCGTTAACCCTGGCCACCAATAGCGTTGTTTTAATAAAGAAACTGTTGCCGTAACTCCTGCATGTGCAGAACCCAGACCCTGGTGTGCAGCTAAAATTAAGCCCAGTCTGCGATCCATGTTTGGTATTACTCTATCCCTCACTCTGGGAATCTGAGCAAATGGAACGTTATTTGCATCTAACTTGTAGGAGTACTTGAGTGGAAAACCTTTCGGCAATGCCTTATTGTCCTTGCGTGAAGCAATGACTGCTACCATTATCTGTCCGTCTATTCTCGTTTTTGAACGAGTGATTGCAGCTACGGACGCAGTTCGTACTGCCCCCTTCGCTGCTTTTTTAGCCAATGAATTCCCTTCAACGTGAACGCCATCACGTTGATGACTCAGTGTGTGTATCACGTGAGCTCGCGGTAGTTCGTTTTTCAACTCAGCTACCTGTTCCCATAGAATTTTATGCTTAATTGTGCCACCTTTTGAGTCTTTATACCCATTTTGTCCCTAATATTGAAGATATTCACTGTATGACTGGACACAGTAAAATGAATCTCCTAGAGACTGTGTTTTTGTACAGCTTGGATGGAACTTTCCATCCTGCATACGACCTTTTACAATCGCACATGCAGCGCTGTATTGCTGTTTACTTCCAATGGCCGGCTGAGCAGATCCGTCAGTGTAAATTATGTATTCATACTGATCTAGAGGCATTATTTCATTCGGGAGAGGATATTCTTGTTCATATTGCAAAAATGCTTGTGTTTTCAGACTTGGGTCGTATCTGTATTCTACATCTGATGCAGTGAGAGAATTAGCCTATTGTATCCATCTTGGATGTAAGGCTTTAGCATAAGGAACGCTTGCCTTTGTAGCAGCTTCTAAGGCTGGTACCGGAGTCACGACAATTATTCGTTTCCCCTGAGCCAGTGCTCTTTCTCTCACTACAGAAGTCTGTACTGCTGTCAGGATTTTCTCTGTAGATGCAAAACGCATTTCAGCGTTTGTGTATAAGTGTGATTTGTATGCTATGGGTACTGTTTCGCCTTCATTGAAGATTAGGTAAGTGTACCCAGATTGACCCGCTATAACGCGGATCACCAGATTGCGTACGTTTTTCGCGTGTCTGCAAGTGTTTTGAAGCTATCATGTCAGCTTGTAGGGAACAAAGGATATCTGTGTGTTCCTGTGTCCATGGCCTAACTGAAAAATCAGGTCTTATGAGGTCGTAGAAAGGTTTAACTCTTTCTGCGTAATCCAAAATGTATGTTCTACCAAAATTCAGGAATCCCAGTATGGATTGTAAATTTTTCAATGATTTTGGAGGTTGGAGCAGCGCACACTTTTCTAAAAAGTTAGCTGCCAAGCTCTTGCCTTCACTTGAAAGCTCATATCCCAGAAAAAGGAAATTGAGGTGGGCTATTTTTGATTTTTTGATGTTGAATTTGTAACCCTCAGAGGCGAATCCCAAGATTATGGTGCTCACCCTGGTCAAGTGTTCCTCCAGGTCATCATCTGTTAGATAAATATCATCTACATAGGACAATGCCCCTTCATCCAGATTCTGAAGTAACTCAGTTACTCTAGCTGAGAATAACCCCTGGCTGTTCTTATACCCCTGGGGGAGTTGACAAAATTGATGCTGGGAACCCCAGGGCTGAGAATGCTGTCAAATATCTGCTCTCAGGCACTATATTTTGGCAGAAAAATCCATTAGAGATATCTAGTGTTGTTTTATATTTTTTCAGCACAATGTTATTCATCAATGCTGCACTGTGTGCGTTCTGTACTGCAAATGTTTTTGTGCATGAGTTTAGTTGTCTATAGTCTAAAACTAGACGATATGAATTGTCGGGTTTCATTACGGGAAACAAAGGATTATTAATCGAAGAGGTGCAAGTTTCAATCACCCCCTGGTATTCAAGTTGATCTAAGATCTCCCTGATCTGTTTTTTCGCTTCCTGTTTTATTGGATACTCTCTCTGTGGAGTTGGAGTAGATTTCAATGGTATCACGTGGTGGGTTGACTCTTCATCCCACCCAACATGGTTGTGATATAGTGCAGGGGCAAGGGCTACCGCCCACTCCCGCGCATATGTATGTTTTAAATATTGGGGAACGAGGTCGGAAAAAGCTGGTATAATTACTGTTTCTCCCTTTGGGCAATCCATAACAATAGCAGGCGGCCAATCTCTTTCAGCTAAAAGAATGTCGTAGCCAAAAGTCAGGTTCTCCCAAAAGAGACCTTTAATTTTTCTGGGCTTGTCCCCCTCCATTTGGAGTGTTATTTCATGTAACCTATGTGGGACACTTACCCTAGTATCAGGCGTTTCCACCGTGATATGTTCACTCAACTTCGATGTCACCAGAAATTCCATCAGGTTCTGGCGAGCTATTGTTACTTCTGCTGCGCTGTCTAGCATCGTCAGAGCCCATTCCCCGTTCAGTCGTTGAGTCTTCGGAATTCTGGGCATGTCTAACTTTGAGACCTGCTACTTTCTTCTTTTTGAATTGAGGTTTTGCTTTAGGCTTTTCTTCTTTTTTGGAAGCGTAGTCTGAATTGCGTTGTGTGTCTCTGGTTTTAGTACGCTCTTTTTTTTTTGTTGGGAGTTTTATATAGCGCTTACATGACCCGAGGGGTATCAGAGCGCTTTACAACAGCATGAATGTAAAGAAGCATAAACATTAGAGTACAGTGACTAACATCTAGAGTACTGGAGGTTACATAGTTCGAGGTTATTGACCAGAGGCATAAAGATGACGCTTGAGGAGAAATTCTTTTTGTTGTCTCTTTAAGTTTGTGAAGCAGGGGTTAGTCCTGATATGGGTAGGGAGAGAGTTCCAGATTTTTGGGGCATTCCCAGAGAAAGAGCGGGAGAGGGCTTTTTGTTTGTCTTTTTGGGGGGATTAAGAGGAGCGAGTTGGAGCTTCTTAGGTTTCTTGATTGTCCAGCTTTAGTGAGTTTGGCTGCGAGGTAGTCCGGTTTGCCTGTGTATAAGGCTTTATGGGTGAGACAGGCTGTTTTGAAAGAGCAGCGTGCTTCGATGGGTAGCCATTTTAGGTCCTGCAATGCAGGGGTGATGTGGTCGTATTTCTTGGTACCTGTGACCATTCTTGCGGCTGCGTTTAGGGTGTTTCTCATGGGGGCTAAGTGTGTTTTAGCTGTCCCAGTTAGTGTGGCATTTCCATAGTCAAGTCTGGACAGAACTAGAGCTTGGGTTGCGATTTTTAGGTCATTGGGGGGTATGAAAGGTTTGATTTTGTTGAGGAGTTTTAGGCTGTAGAGGGTGCCTTTTGCTGTGGAGGTTATGTGGAAGCTCATGTTAAGTCTTGCGTCTAGAGAGATCCCTAGTGATTTAGCTGAGATTGCTGGGGTAAGTTTGCAGTTTAGGGAGTCTAGGTTGTTTATCCATTCTTGGATCTGAGGGGGTTGTTCGTGATTGGAGAAGACAAGAATTTCGTTTTTTTCTTGGTTGAGTTTGAGGTGGTTGAGGGTTAGCCAATTTTCTACTTTTGAAAGTGTGGAGTTGAGTCGGAGGATGTCATTGAGGGAGGATATCTCAAGGTACAGCTGGGTGTCGTCAGCATAGAGATGGTAGGCGATATTTGCTTGTTTTAGAATGGTAGTAAGGGGTTCCATGTAAATGTTGAAGAGTGTGGGGGAGAGGACTGAGCCTTGAGGGACACCTCGAGTTGAGGGTGAGGTGTCGGACATCGAGTTTTTGATTTTTATGAATTGGGATCGGTTGTGCAGAAATGAGGAGAACCATTTTAAGACATTGCCATCTGCTCCGATACGTTTTTGTAGGGCATCTAAAAGTAGCTTGTGATCTACCGTGTCAAAAGCAGCTGATAGGTCGAGGAGGACAAGTAGGCAGCATCTGTTAGAGTCAAGGGAGTTGTGAATGTCATTGGTTATGCTCAGTATAGCGGTTTCTGTGCTGTATCCCTTCCTGAACTCAGATTGGTGTGAGTCAAGTAGGTTGTTAGATTCCAGGTGTTGGTTCAGTTGGGCGAGAACACATTTCTCCAGGATTTTAGCTAGGAAAGGAAGGTTGGTGATGGGCCTAAAGTTTTTGAGATCATTCGGGTCAGCATCTGGTTTTTGTAGAAGGGGGGTGATTTGGCCTTGTTTGAGGCAGTCGGGCATCAGCCCGTTGTTTAGGGAGCTGTTGATGATCATTGTCCACAGTGGGGTTAGGGTGAGGTTGAGGTTCTTAGCCAGGGAGGCGGGTAGAGGGTCTGCATAGTGGTTGGAGGGTTTAGCGTTGGCAATCACACTGGAAATGTCCTCTTCAGAGAGAGGTTTGAAGTCCTTCCAACTCTTAGGGGAAGAGGAGGGTCTTGGGTGTAGGCTTATTTTGGTGGTTGACAGAAGAGGGGTCTCGGCTTTGGGGAGCATGTCGTGAACTGGGGTTGGGTTAGATTTCGTTATGGGTGAAGATTTGCTGTGTTGGGATTGAGGGTGATGGTCTAGGGAGAGCTCAATTTTGGTGATTTTGTCATTGAAGAATTTGGCCAGGTTGTTACACTGAAGTTTGGAGGCAGGGGGGTTAACCTTGGTGGGCTTGGAGGTCTGTTTCTGGATGATGTTGAAAAGTTCTTTGGGGCGGTTTTTGGCTTTGTCTAGTGCACTCTGGAAGAAGGAGGCTTTCTCCTTGATTATGTGTTTTTTGTAGTTCCTGCGTTCTCTTCTGAGCTGGAAGAGGTTTGTTGTGGATGGGTTTCCTCTCCAGAGTCTCTCAGCGGCTCTTACTTTCCTTCTTTCGGAGTTGAGGTCTTTGTTGAACTAGGCTCTGGATGGGATGTCTCTGATTCTTTTGAGTTTCATGGGGGCTAGTTGGTCAAGTGCAGTTGTCATTGTCCTGTTGTACAGTGTAGTGAGCTCAACCGTGTTGAGGTTGTCGGTGGAGGGCGGGAGAAGTGATGTTATAGTTTCTTCGAGGTCAGAGAGGGGGATGGCATTGAGGTTTCCTTTGATGGGTGATTTGTGCTTTGACCGGTGGAGCTGCAGTTTGATTGATGTTGAATATAATGATGTGGTGGTCTGACCAGTCGATTGGGAGAATGTTATTGAAGGTTATTGTTTCGTTTTTGGCTATGATTGCATCTAAACTAGAGCCTTTGTTGTGGGTTTGTCCCTTGCAGTGTTGGGTGAGCTCATTTGTGAGAAGGAGTTCATTTAGTGACTGTATAACAGTGTCCTTTTTGTTATTCCAGGGGAGGTTGAAGTCACCTAGGATGATGTTTTCGGAGTTGGATAGGGAGCAATGTGTAAGTAGGTCAGATATTTGTTCTCCGAAGGCAAGAGAATTTCCTTGGGGGTGTAGATGAGATGGCATTTAGTTACTTTGTTTTGACGTGCTAGGTTGGTGTTGAGGTATTCGAAAGTAGAGAAGGAGTGGGTTTCGATTTCAACTATATTGATGTTGTTCTTATGGATGATGGCAATGCCGCCACCACGTTGGTCTATTCTGTCCTTTTTAATGATGGAGAAACCAGGGGGGACTAGAAGGTCAAGGAGCGGATAGGATGTTTCATTGAGCCAGGTTTCGGTGAGGAACGCGATGCCAATATTGTAATTCAGTATGACATCGGCCAGCTCTATTGCGTGCTTGACTGCGGATCTGCAGTTTATAAGTATGCAGTTGACCTTGTCGCTGTTGGAAGGGTTTTGGGAGGAGGGGGTAGCCTGGGGAATGGTTGTGCGTTGAGAGGGAAGTCTTGTAGACCTAAGTTGGTTGTTGGCTCTGTCTATTCCGGTGATTACCTGTATGTTGGAGGGGGGGTTTGGGTTGTTCTGGGGTCATAGGTTTTCGCGAGAATCATTGCCTCTCTCAGAGACATCTCAGGATTCGCTCGTTTTGGTCTGTGATATTGGGTGTTGAGAGGGGTGGAGCGCCAGCTGGTCGTCTGGTGATTGGGCAGTTGAGGGGGCTCACTGATGTTTATGAGGGAGGGGAGTTGTGAGTATTGGGCGGGGAAAAGGGGGGCTATGGTGTTGAGAAGGATTTTGTTAATGCCCTGCGTGATTGTGTTGATTTGGGAGATGGGATTGGTTTTCAGTTATGGTTATGAGGTGCATAGGGGTCATTGGTAAGAGAGTGTTGAGTTGTTTTTCTATACGTGTGAGGCGTTCAGTTAGTTCTGCCATCGATTCTAGGTTAGGGGTAGGGGGAGGGGTTGGGGGGCAGATTCGACTGAGGGTGTAGGTTGGGACAAGGGGGTCGGGGTTGGTAGGATTAGGGGAAGTGGGGAAACATGCGTCTTCAAATGGGTGGGGGGGATTGGGGAGAGTGCTTCTCGAGTGTACTGGTGTTGTTTTGTCTGAGGCTTGGGCGTTGGTTAGGCAAGTGTTGGGGTTACCACGGGTAGGGAGATTAGGGTGGGTGTGTTGGGTGGGGTGAGGGGGTGAGTTAGGGCGCGATGTCTTGAGGTGGGAGGTGTGCTCGGGGGGATGGGAGTGGAGGGAGAGGAGGTATCCAGCGTGGGGGTGGAGTGTAGGTCTGAGGAGTTCAGTAGTTGAGGGTTAGCGGCAGGTTTCATGGCCGTTCTTTCTTGAGTTGGGTTCTGGGGGGTGGGTTGGGAAGGGGTAGGATAGTTAGAAGAGGTAGGAATGGAGTTTCTCAGCTTGGGGAAGGCGAGTTCAAATTGGCGAAGGTTGAAGTCGTTGGCTCTTCTTGTCTGTGTTCTGACCGTCCTTCCCTCTCGGAGTTTCTCGATGAACCCTGAAAGGAACGAGAGGAACGTGTATTAGTGTCCTGATACCTGTCTAGTTTTTTAATGTTATCTCTATTCCTAAGGTTGTACCTCCTTTCGGAGGGCTCCTGCTGAGGAGACCTACCTCTGAATTGAGATCTATTCTCTTTATTCTTTTGTTGTTTGTTATTTTCCCATTTCTTCTTTGAAGAAGCAGGTGCTTGCTTAAAAGTATCCTTTTCGGGACTACCCATCAGTTGAGGTTTTATTGCTCTAGCCCCCAAGCTGTCTCTGCCTAATTCTGCACAAGCGGTTTCAATTATTTTAGGTCATTCATGTTCCTGTTGTAGAGGAGTGAACTCCCTTAGGCGTTGGCGTATTGCCACTGATGCTGCCTCTCCTTTAATATTTGCTAATATTATAGCTGATACCTGGGCAAAATTACCTAGTAATTTCATCCCTAAGTTCAGAGCAGGTTCTGCTCCATACTCGTTCTGTATTTGTCTTAATACATCTGGTATTACTGCTAATGACGGGATACCATGAGTCCTGGTATATATGGCAGCGAAAACTGTACCCCAAGAGGTACAATCCTCTATCTGGGGTGTTATCCCCGTGGGCAAGCAAATTGTTAACATTCTGTGTTTTTCATGTGGGCTGGTGTTTGGAAATACCGCCTCTAGCTGTGTTATTTTTTGAGCCACCCAGAATGGCATTTGTTCAAGTTTAGTGGGCATTTTACCCATCACCGTGTGTAATGTTTGTGGTGTAATTTTAGTTATTGATGTTTGAGTCGGACTTGTTGGTGTAGCCGTTGCTGGTTGAACTGTGAGTGCTCTCATCATGAACTGTGTCATGTTTCTGTAAAGTCTTATTAGTTCTTTATGAAGTGTAAGTAAGTCTCCTGCTGGCATTGTTTCAATGTCAGGATGTGGTGTGTAGGCCGCTAGTACCGGCCATGTTGCTCCGTCTCTTCCGAGCAGACTGAGTCTTACTTCATTTCTTGTATGGGGGAGGGCGCCTTTAAACCAGTATAAATGCTCCTGGCAAGTGAGCAGAATTTCAATGTCCTCGTATGGACAATATTAGTTTGGTATGTCATCTTCTGTGTAGTAATGAAATGTCTTTGTTCGTGCATTTGCCTCTGGGAATTTAATCCATGAATAGAATACCTCTGTTCTAAATGATTCATGTGCCTCTATTACGAAGGTTACTGGCCCACCTCCAGCTGTTAAACCATATGAAGCTAGTTTTATGGTGATGACATTTCTAACATTTTCTGAAAGATGTATAGCATCTGCATCTTCTTCTTCAGCTGAGAGATTTAGTTCACGCACTATTTCATCCTGCTCAGTCATTGTTTTTTTGTAAGAAGACTTTTTCAAGGGAACTGAGATAAGATTTTATGCACAAATAGGAGCAATGTGTCCTTCAAGCTTGATTAACCAACAGCCAATACATAGGATTTTTGCCTACTCAGCTGCGGCAGATTTTGTTCCCTCTCACTCCAGGCGTCTCTGGGGAAATGTGAGTAGGGGTCTCTGAGAATAGCACAACTGAACTACTCAGTTGTAACTGTTAAATTAGTACCCAACCAACGTTGGCGCGGCCATGTCGTGTAGTTCCTATAAACCTATATAGGATCTGTGCGTTTAGACAACATACACTGTAGGATTGATGTAAGACTGATTCTAGACACCCCCACCGGGTATGGTGGCCTGTATACCAGCTAGCTCACATTGCCACTAGAAACTCCTCTTATCAAGGAGAGAATAGTTCTTGGCAACTATCAAACATGACAATCCTGATCCCTTAGGACCGTGGAAACAGCGTAATACTTTTCACTCAGTCACTCGTGCTCACTTAGTCTCAGAGAGATACACAAAATAAACAGTATGGACGTTTTTCAATAAGCATTTATTAAACAGTCGTTATTCTAGTGTAAAATAGGTGTGCTGAAACAACAACTACACAGTAACAGATATAAATGATTAGAAGCACTAAGAAAATAAAAGGATGGTAGATTTCTACCATTTTGCTATAACCATGAATACAGGCAAGTATATAAAATACATGACAATAAAATGCATACTCCTACGATGCAATCCTAACTAGATGTACCTGAGTGTACCTAGCATGTGTGTAGGTGTTAAGCCAAGAATCTCTCTAGGATAAAGTCAACCCCATTACCTGAAGTGAGAGACTGTGGGACCCCGTCTTGGTCTGGAGTTGGACACCCCGCAAGGGCTGTTAGACCACTGCGAGCTGGAGTATCTGCATTCAGGAATCTCAGCGTCTCGTGTCAGTGTGTCGGCAGGGAAGTCCTGATCTCCTCTGACTATCTCAGCAAGATGTGGTGTTTATATACCCGAAGGTATCCCCAGGGGTTCTACCTTGCTGTGCCATTGACGGACTTAGGATGACGTTCGGAATGAACCTTGTACATAGTTATTATGCAGGAGATGGTAGTCCTGCTGAGTTTCCAAGAATTCAAGAATCCTCATGCATAATGTATGAGGCTGTTGTTCAGGGAAAACCCCACGTTCTGTAAGCAGTACAGTAACTAGGTAAAGGGTCAGTCCTAGCAGCCCATTATGAATGTAATGTAGGGACGAATACAGGTGAAAGGTTGGGATGTTACCCAAGCCTATATTGGGGTACTGTAACGAGGGACGCCCGGACTTGGTGGGTGCTGACAGACCTGTTAACCCGGGGAAGGAGAAAACCACCTTCTCCCCTCCTCTTTCTCCACAGCAGGACGAGTGGGATTGCATCGACATAAGAGGAGCGAGAGGTGAAGGCGAAACGGAGTACCGGCCCTTTAACTGGGACGACTGGTCGACAAGCCACGCCCACAGCGATGACGACGGGGAAGTCTGGCCCACAAAGCAAGGAGGAAGACGGAAGTCGGTGTGCAAGTTCACCGGAGGAGACGAGGAGGGAGACGGAAGCGAAAGGAGAGCGGAGGAAGCGGGATCAAGCAGCGGAAAGGAGCCAGTGTGTCCACGAGACGGAGGAGAGCCAGGAGGCCAACGTTCCCGTGATTCGCCCAGCCACGCTCCAAGAGGAGCGTGGCTCTCGCAGGTACGCGAGCGTTTTGCGGGCTGGGTGGGCAAAAGGGAGAGACCGGAGTGTTAACCCGTGGGGCCCCCAAGACCTGGAGTACCCTTCCCGAGCACTTTTTTTCCCTCACTTACCTAGACGTGTTGTGCACCGGGCGCTCCCATCACTACCCTCCCTTTTCAGTGTGCTGGAACGCTACATTTACTTCAGATCCCTGTTTGTTTTATTGTTTCCTACTTCATTACGGCTGACGGGTTCGAGCTGGAGTGGAGGAGAAGAGGCCGGACCTCTACGAGGGACCGAGACACCAAAGAAAAGACCCATCGTTCCCCTCTGCCATACTATAGACTGGCGACTACAAAGAAGCGTGTCCTAAACGTAATAAAACCCTCGTTACCACTACCCCGTCTCTGGCCTGTTTCTGACGACCCGCCACAAGTGGTGGAGAATGCGGGCATAGACACTTCCATCTGTACACCCACGATGGACGCGTTAATCCAACATCAAGTCAAGGGCCAAGAGAAGCTGGAATGGGCCGTGGAGCGTCAGCTGACGTCGGCCCAGGCAGACAGGGACACCATCTCAGCCCAGATAGAGGGACTACAGAAGGTGATGACCGAACAACCCCTCCTTACCATACGGGAGCACAGGAGCCCCAACCCTGGTCCCTCTGGAATCTCATTACAGAAATATGTCCCAGGAGAAGACCCTTATGAGTTCCTCCTTAATTTTGAGCGAGCCGCGTTAGCGTGCGGCTGGCCCATAGAGAAGTGGCCATTCTTTTTGGCTCCCCTTCTGACAGGCGAAGCACAAGCCGCGTACCAGGTGGCCAACGCCGCGGGTAACAGCCCTTACGCCACCATCAAGAACATTATATTAGACCACCTGGGGCTGGATGCGGAAGCCTATAGGGTACGCTTCAGGAAGGAGAGAGGCGCCCCTGGTGAAAACCCAAAGACATTGTTTTTCCGCCTGAAGATGGCAGCCGACAAATGGCTAACCCCCGGTGTGAGCACGAAAGAGGAGATAATGGACAAAATCTATCTCGAGCAGTATTTGGAGGCTCTTCCACTGCATACGCAGAAATGGCTACGGCAACATTCTCACCTGACGACCGAGCAAGCCGTAGAGATGGCTACCACCTACTCGCGTGCACAGCCTGTACCACAGAGGTGGGAACCCGAGAAACCCAATCGGCCCACTACAAGCAAATATGATAAGAAACCACGAGCAGCCCCAGAGCCAATGAAACCACGTTACGGTAAACCAGAGGTACCAACATTCAAGGGACCCCAATGCTTTGAATGTGGGGAATGGGGCCACATCGCCCGAATGTGTCCTCGCAGAAAACCCACAGAAGAACCAATGGAGGTGGGATACCTACCGAAATCAATTCTCTACACTGCTGAGCTGGGGAGCGCATATCACGTAAGTGTACGGGTGAATGGGAAGGTGGTAACAGCCCTACTCGACTCAGGTTGTAGACAGTCCGTTATACAGAGGGTCTTTGTACAGCCTCAACAGGTCATCCCCGATGCCCTGGTACACATCCGATGTGTACATGGAGACGTCAAACCGTATCCCATAGCAGTAGTGACCCTGGCCCATTCCAATGGTAGAACCCATGTCATCCGGGTGGGGGTGTTGGAAAGCTTGCCAGAGGACCTTATCATAGGGACCGACAATCCCGAGTTCCTAGACATGTTCCTACATACGGTACAAACCCAAAACCAAAAGAACAGCGTAGGGAAGTCGGCAGACAGTCCAGCGACGGCTTTGATAACTCCAGAGCCTTGGACACTGGACAGGAGCTTTAAATTCGCCCAGGCTAATGACGCCTCCTTGTTCAATGCCTGGGAACAAGCCCACAGAGAACAGGACACCTCCTCCCCCGTGTATCCCAGGTTCCTTATAAAAGAAGGATTGCTATACCGACAGGGTACCAGGGAAGCGCCACATCAGTTACTAGTCCCCCTAGCTTTTAGGGAGCAGATAATGTTCTTTTCGCACTCACATCTGACTGCAGGACACATAGGTAGTGAAAAGACAACACAAAATGTCTTACGACACTTCTTTTGGCCCGGGGTGTATAAAGATATCAAGACTCACTGCCAGACCTGCGAGGTATGCCAGAGACGGAACACTCATCGCCCCCCCGCAGTACCCTTACAACCCCTTCCAATCATAGGCACTCCTTTCGAGAGGGTAGGAATGGATCTGATAGGACCCCTACCAAAAACCCAGAGGGGAAATCAATATGCGCTCGTTATAGTGGACTACGCTACCCGATACCCTGAAGCCTTCCCCCTAAAAGCCCCAAACACCCGCATCATATCAGAGAAGTTTCTAGAGTTGTTCTCCCGTGTGGGGTTTCCCAAAGAGATCCTAACAGATCAAGGGACCCCGTTTGTGTCGAGATTGATGAAGGAGGTCTGTGGGATGCTGGATCTGCGACAGATTAAAACATCAGTATATCACCCCCAGACAGACAGCCTCGTAGAGAGATACAACGGGACGCTCAAGTCTACTTTAAAGAAAATGCTCACCGTAAACGGTAGGGAATGGGATCAGCTACTACCCCTGGCCTTGTACGTTATACGTGGCCAAAGACAGAGCAGTCTGGGTTGCTCGTCATTCGAGATGCTGTATGGGCGACAGCCCCGGTCCCTACTGGAAATGACGAAAGAGGCATGGGAGAAAGAAGATGCCAACGAAGCAAGGGGAATGCTGGAGTATACACAGGCCCTAAAATCCAAAATAGGGAAGCTGAGAGACCTGGCGTATTCGAACCTGGAGAGGAACCAAGAAAAACAGAAAACGGTTTATGATAAAGGGAAACGATGGAGGAGGTTGGAGCTCAACGATTGGGTGCTGGTATTATTACCCTCGTCCACGAAGAAATTCCAGGCCGAGTGGATGGGACCCTATAAGGTCATTGGAACTATCGGTAAGACCAGCTACCGCGTACAAATAACGACAAGGAGAAGCCAGACGTACCATATAAATATTCTGAAGAAATGGCTAGGGCCCCCACCGAGGATCGCACATCTCACCCTACCAACGCATGCCTCTCCTTTCAACACCCTGGAGCAGCTGGTGATCAATGAGGACCTAAGGAAACAAGAGAAACGCAAGCTCAGAGATACCCTATCCCCCTTCTCCTCCCTATTTTCCGACATACCGGGAAAAACAACCCTGGCAGAACACTGCATTGAGACCCTCCCAGGGAAGATTGTCAAACAACGTCCATATAGAATACCCGCAGCTAAGCGGGCGGCTGTACAAAAAGAGGTAAAAGACATGCTAGAACTTGGAGTTATCAGACCCTCAAAGAGTGAATGGTCATCCCACATCGTTATGGTGCCCAAACCCGATGGGAGTACCAGATTCTGTATGGACTTTAGAGCTCTTAACGACATCTAATCCTTTGACGCATATCCCATCCCACGTATCGATGAACTGATCGAGAAATTGGGTGAAGCCAGATACATCACCACGTTGGACCTCACAAAAGGATACTGGCAGGTACCTCTGAGGGAAGGAGACCGAAAGAAAACCGTCTTCGCAACACCAGATGGGCTGTTTGAGTTCACGGTGCTCCCCTTTGGGCTACATGGGGCCCCAGCGACGTTTCAGCGCCTTATGAACACTGTGCTCCGCCAATACCACACGTTTTCCTCTGCCTACCTGGATGACATTGTGATCTTTAGCCCCAGTTGGGAATCTCATTTAGGCCATCTGCAGACCATACTACGTGCCTTGCAACAAGCCGGGCTACACATAAACTCAAAGAAGTCCCGGGTGGGCTATCAAAAAGTCAAGTACTTAGGTACGTGCTAGGTCATGGAATGATCGAACCACAAATCGAAAAAGTCAGAGCTATAGCTGAGACCCCCTTTCCCAGTACCAAGAGAGAGATGAGAGCCTTTCTAGGGTTGATCGGCTACTATCGTCGCTTCATCCCACAGTTTTCTGACATAGCCGCCCCGCTAACAGACACCCTTAGACAAGAAGTAAAAACCCAACATCTTTCACACCCCACACCACAAATGTGGAAAGCCTTCAACACTTTAAAACGAGCCATCACTACCAATCCCGTGTTGTCCTCCCCCGACTTTTCCCGACCCTTTATCCTTCACACAGACGCCTCAGACTATGGGATAGGGGCCGTCCTCTCGCAGATATCACCCGAGGGAATCGACCATCCCATATTGTACATTAGCCGTAAGCTGTTTCCTAGAGAGCTGAAATACCCCACTGTTGAGAAGGAATGCCTGGCTGTGAAATGGGCTGTCGACAAACTGCGATACTATCTCGAGGGCCACCATTTCACCCTGTACACAGATCATGCCCCCTCCAGTGGATGAGCCGAAACATCGCTCTTAATCCCAGGGTCCTGCGCTGGTTTCTGTCCCTCCAGCCCTTTTCCTTCACCGTGAAACACAGTAAAGGCAAGGACAATGGCAGCGCAGATTTCCTATCCCGGTACCCTCTCCCCGATCGGGAGACTCCAAGGGGGGTGGTGTGTAACGAGTGACGCCCGGACTTGGTGGATGCTGACAGACCTGTTAACCCGGGGAAGGAGAAAACCACCTTCTCCCCTCCTCTTTCTCCACAGCAGGACGAGTGGGATTGCATCGACATAAGAGGAGCGAAAGGTGAAGGTGAAACGGAGTACCGGCCCTTTAACTGGGACGACTGGTCGACAAGCCACGCCCACAGCGATGACGACGGGAAAGTCTGGCCCACAAAGCGAGGAGGAAGACGGAAGTCGGTGTGCAAGTTCACCGGAGGAGACGAGGAGGGAGACGGAAGCGAAAGGAGAGCGGAGGAAGCGGGATCAAGCAGCGGAAAGGAGCCAGTGTGTCCACGAGACGGAGGAGAGCCAGGAGGCCAACGTTTCCGTGATTCGCCCAGCCACGCTCCAGGAGGAGCGTGGCTCTCGCAGGTACGCGAGCGTTTTGCGGGCTGGGTGGGCAAAAGGGAGAGACCGGAGTGTTAACCCGTGGGGCCCCCAAGACCTGGAGTGCCCTTCCCGAGCACTTTTTTCCCCTCACTTACCTAGACGTGTTGTGCACCGGGCGCTCCCATCACTACCCTCCCTTTTCAGTGTGCTGGAACGCTACACTTACTTCAGATCCCTGTTTGTTGTATTGTTTCCTACTTCATTACGGCTGACGGGTTCGAGCTGGAGTGGAGGAGAAGAGGCCGGACCTCTATGAGGGACCGAGACACCAAAGAAAAGACCCATTGTTCCCCTCTGCCATACTATAGACTGGCGACTACAAAGAAGTGTGTCCTAAACGTAATAAAACCCTCGTTACCACTACCCCGTCTCTGGCCTGTTTCTGACGACCCGCCACAGGTACCTAAATGGAATATAACAGTAGGAGAAGATTCTGCCGCCTGTTCTTGCTCTGCGAATGCACGGGGGTTTGGCGATGGCTAGGTCGGCTGATTGGAGGTTCCTCTTGGGTACGTGGAAGGAGATTCTGTCATTGAGGTATTGGGGTCCGGTGTTGTGGAGGCATTTGTAGGCGTGGGTGAGTATCTTGAAAGTTACGCTCTTCTCAACTGGGAGCCAGTGGAGGTGGCGCAGGTTTTGGGTGATGTGTTCGTGTCGCGGGATGCCGAGGACGAGTCTGGCTGCGGTGTTCTGTATGGTCTTGAGTTTGCGGAGCAGAGACTTGTTGATCCCGGCTTAGTGGGCGTTTCCGTAGTCCAGTCTGCTGGTTATGAGTGCATGGGTGACGGTCTTCCTTGATTCGGGGGGGATCCATTTGAAGGTCTTTTGGAGGATGCGGAGGGTGTTGAAGCAGGTGGAGGTGATGGCGTTGACCTGTCGAGTCATGGAGAGGGAGGAGTTGAGTACGATGCCGAGGTTTCGGGCGTGGTCCGTGGGGGTTGGGGGGCTGCCGAGGGCGGTGGACCACCAGGTGTTGTCCCATGCAGAGGGGGAGGGTCAGAGGATCTCTGTCTTCTCCGAGTTGAGCTTCAGGCAGCTGCTGCTCATCCAGGATGCGACGTCCTTCATTCCTTCCTGGAAGTCGAGTCTGGTGGTGATGGGGTCTTTGGTGAGGGAGAAGATGAGCTGGGCTCGTCGGCGTAGGATACTATGCTGAGTCCGTGCTGTCTGACGATGGCGGCGAGGGGGGGCCATGTAGATGTTGAAGAGCGTGTGGCTGATCAATGATCCTTGGGGTACTTCGCAGATGATTTCCTTGGTTCGGAGAGGAAGGGTGGCAGTCTGATTCTTTGGGTTCTGCTGGTGAGGAAGAAGCGGAGCCAGTTGAGGGCGGTTCCCTGTTTGCCGGCGTCATGGAGTCTGTCGGAGAGTGTGTGGTGGGAGACGGTGTCGAAGGCTGCAGAGAGGTTGAGTAGGATTAGGGCCACGGTGTGTCCTTGGTCGAGGAGGGTGCGTCTGTGGCGGCGAGTAGAGCGGTCTCGGTGCTGTGGTTGCTGCAGAATCCGGATTGGGAGGGGTCGAGGATGGAGTTTTCTTCGATTAATTTTGTTAGTTGGACGTTGACGGTCTTCTCGGTGACCTTGGCCGTGAAGTGGAGATGGGTCGGTAGTTCTTGAGGTCCATGGGATCTGCTGAGGGCTTCTTTAGTAGGGGTCTGACTTCTGTGCGTTTCCAGTCGTCGGGGAAGGTGCCGGTTTCGAAGGTGGCATTGATGGTGTGTCGTAGTTCCGGAGCAATGGCGGCGGCGGCTCTGTGGAAGATGTGCGGGGGCAGGGGTCCATGGGGCTACTGAGTGGATGCCTTTCATGGTCGATGCGGTGTCTTCGGTGGTGACTGGGGTCCAGGAGGAGATGGTGGGCTGGCTGGTGTTGCTGGAGGAGGGAGTGGCATCGGAGTCAGGTGTCTGGCCGTTGAAGTGGTCGTAGAGGCTCTTGATTTTCAGGTGGAAGTAGGAGCCGAGCTTGTTGCAGAGGTCCTGGGAGGGGGTGATGTCTGTGCTTTCACTGGGGGGTTTGGTGAATTCCTAGATGACGCTGAAGAGTTCCTTGGAGTTGCTGGAGTTGGCGAGGATCTTGTTCTGGATGAAGGTCCTTTTGGTGGATCTGATGTGTTGGTGGTATTCCATCATGGCATTCTTGTAGGTGGTGCGATCTTCCGGGGATTTGCTGTTCCTCCAGTTCTTCTCGAGACGTCTGCAGGTGCGTCTGGTTTCTTGGAGGTCGGTGGTGAACCAGGTGGCCTTTCTGGGGCATTGTCTGTCGGGGTTACCTAGGGGTGTGAGCTTGTCTGCGCAGTTGGTGATCCATCTGTGGAGTTCTTTGGCTGCGAGGTTGGCGTTGGTTGAGGCGGTGGGAGCATCGTGGTTGAGGGTGGAGTTGAGCTGCTCCTCGGTGACCTTGCTCCAGTTTCTTCGTGGAGGGCGGGGTGCAGGTTTGGACGGCGTGGGTTTGTTGACGAGGAAGTGTACGCAGTGGTGGTCCGTCCATGGGGGTTGCGTGGTGTGGCTGAAGAGGATGTTGTTACCTCCTGCGAAGATGGGATTGAGGGTGTGTCCTGCCTTGCGGGTAGGGGTGGTGATGAGCTGTTTCAGTCCGATGTTGGCGAGGTTGTCCAGGAGGGTGGCGGAGTTGGGGTCGCTGGGGTTGTCGAGGTGGAAGTTCAGGTCTCCGATGAGTATGTAGTCCGTGGAGGCGATGGAGTGGGGTGTGATGAGGTCAGCGATGGTAGTGGCGAATTGAGCGCGAGGTCCGGGGGGTCTGTAGACGAGGGTGCCGCGAAGTGTGGCTCTAGGGCTAGTCTGGATCTGGAAGTGAAGGTGTTGAGTGGTGGAGGAGGAGTCGCTCGTGGTGGAGGTGGAGAGTCAGAGGGAGCTCTTGTGTGTGATGGTGAGCCCTCCTCCTGGGCGGTTGGGCGGTCCTTCCTCTGGATCTTGTATCCATCAGGGATGGCGGTGGCAATGTCGGGGGCGGAGGAGGCGTTGGTCCAGGTTTCTGTGAGGAAGGCGACGTCTGGTGAGAGGGTGTCGAGGAGGTCCCAGATCTCTACGGTGTGTCTGTGCAGGGAGCGCACGTTGAGGAGGATGCACTTCAGGGCTTCGGTGGTGTTGACGTCCGACGTGGGGCGGGGACCCTGGGGGTGCGGAGGGTGGTGAAGGTCTGGCGGCAGTGATGGCAGGAGAACTGGCCATGAGTGGTGTTCGGCGTAGCCAGCTGGCAGTTCTTGATTCTTCCGGTGTTGAGTGCGAGGAGAGTGGCTGAGTCGTAGCGGTGGGTGGTCAGAGATCCAGGGTCCCTGGCGCTGGTCGCGGACGGGCGCAGAGGGGCTTGCCTTTGGTGCGCCTCTGGCGCGCTAGCGGCGCGGCCGCACAGCGGCTGCCAATAAATAGGGGAGGGGAATGGACGCGCAGCTGGGAGGTGGGAGCGGGAACCGGCAGGGGGGAGGGGCCACGGGGGCAGCAGCGGCGGGAAAAAAGGGTGGCAAAAACAGGCAGGAGGGCAGAAAACAAGGGCACAGGCACAATTAGGGCGAAAACAGGACACAAGACAGACACTACCTTGGCAGGGCAGTGGCACTAACAGCGGAGCTGCAGGGGGAGAGAGCAGGTTTCTGACCAGAAGGTCAGAGGTCTTGCTCGGACACCCTTGCAGCGGCAGCCATTAAATAGGGGAGGGGGGAGGGAAGCGCAGCTGGGAGGCGGGAGCGGGAAACGGCAGGGGGTGGGGGCACAGGGGCAGCAGCGCAGGAAGAAAGGGTGGCGAAAACGGGCAGGAGGGCAGAAAACAAGGGCACAGGCACAATTAGGGAGAAAACAGGAAAAAAATAAACAGAGGCACAAAAATATAGAGACAGGCAATAGACCGAAAAACGGGCACTAAACAAGACAGGCAACACGGGCACAGACAAAAGACAGACAACTACCTTGGCAGGGCAGCGGCACTAACAGCGGAGCTGCAGGGGGAGAGAGCAGGTCTCCGACCAGGAGGTCAGAGGTCTTGCTCGGACACCCTTACAGCGGCCGCCATTAAATAGGGGAGGGGGAGGGAAGCGCAGCTGGGAGGCAGGAGGCGGAACTAGCAGGGGGAGGGGCCGCAGGGTCAGCAGCGGCAGGAAAAAAGGGTGGCGAAACCAGGCAGGAGGGCAGAAAACAAGGGCACAGGCACACTTAGGGAAAAAAATAAACAGAGGCACAAAAATATAGAGACAGGCAATAGACCGAAAAACGGGCACAAAACAAGACAGGCAACACGGGCACAGACACAAGACAGACAACTACCTTGGCAGGGCAGCGGTACTAACAGCGGAGCTGAAGGGGGAGAGAGCAGGTCTCTGACCAGGAGGTCAGAGATCTTGCTCGGACACCCTCGCAGCGGCCGCCATTAAATAGGGGAGGGGGGAGGGAAGCGCAGCTGGGAGGTGGGAACCGGCAGGGGGAGAGGCTGCGGGGGCAGCAGCGGCAGGAAAAAAGGGCGGCGAAAACAGGCAGGAGGGCAGAAAACAAGGGCACAGACACAATTGTGGAGAAAACAGGAAAAAAGTAAACAGAGGCACAAAAATATAGAGACAGGCAATAGACCGAAAAACGGGCACAAAACAAGACAGGCAACACGGGCACAGACACAAGACAGACAACTACCTTGGCAGGGCAGCGGCACTAAAAGCGGAGCTGCAGGGGGAGAGAGCAGGTGCTCTTTTGGTGCCAATCATATCTGCTTCAACTACATTTTAATGTTCTTTGTTAGTGTGCAGGATTAAATATTGCTAAAGGGCTATAAGGAACATGCTCTCAACCATCTGCACTGTTGTACAAAGAGGTTTCCATGGCGGATTCACAGTCAGAATGCAGATACATTTAATGCTCACTTTACAACCCTTCACCATTCAAGTGTCTGCTGCTACGGCAGTCGAAGCAAGAGGGTGAAAAAGGAGCAAGGGAGGTGGGATGAGGTGAGCACTTGCTGCTGGAAGAATTGGAGGTGATACAATGTGTATGTACATCTTGCACTGGAAAAAGCTTGTCCGTCTTCAGGTTTCCAGTACTCTTAAAGTGTATATTTTAACCATTGCAGGGAGCCTTTCATGTTTTATGGTTGTTAGACCTGACAGCCTTGGAAGGGTCTTCCCACAACTTTTTCGCCAGCCTCACCCCATTTCCTGTACCCATTTTTGCTGGCTCTAGTACTCTGTGTACTTTAGCGCTGCTAATCAGTACTGAAGTGCTTGAGCTCTCTTCCCTAAAACATGGTAACATTGGATCGTACCCAAATGAAATATTTAATTTACTTCTAAGTCCCTAGTAACGTGCACTACAGGTGCCCAGAGCTTGTAAATTAAATGCTACTAGTGGGTCCGCAGACTGATTGTGTCACCAATGTAGGTTGCCCCCTAACCATGTCTCAGGCCTGCCACGGCAGGGCCTGTGCATGCAATTTGCTGTCACTATGACTTGGCAGATAAAACTACTTGCCAAGCCCTGAACTTCCCCTTTTATTACATATAAGTCACCCCTAAGGATGGCCCTTGGCAACTCAGAGGGCAGGATGCTATGTAAGCAAAGGGAAGGACATGTGCTTGTATGCTTTACATGTTCAGGTAGTGAAAAACATCCCATTTCGTTTTTCACTATGGTGAGGTCTACTTCCCTCATAGACTAGCATTGCCTTACATACTTCTAAGTGGTAATTCCTAATCCCAGGATAGTAGCTTTATCATGTTTGTTATGGGTGGAATAGTAGTGATAAATGCTCTTTGCTGGTAAGGTTGGATTTAACACTACTAGTGCAGAAATGCCACTTTCAGACAGTGGGCATTTTTCTGCTCTTAACTTTGCTCTATGTGACCTCAAGCCTGTCTCCAATAACCATCTGGATGGGGTGAATGATCCCATTCGTGCATTTCTCCCCGACAGCCATAAACGCAGGTAGGCTAGCGGTGGCTGAACATTCCTCTGCATGAATCTGCATTCCGATGGCCAGCCTGGGCATACTGGAGGAAAGGGGGCTCACAACGGGACATCAAGGAGTAATAACCTGACCCCACACAAACGGCTGGTGATCCCCATAGATAACCTGGCAGACAGGACTGCTTGAAAGGGGTGCTTGTGCAATTCAAAACCACTCTTTGAAGTTTCCCCCACATCAAAGGCACATTTGGGTACTGGGTCTTTGACCCTCCTAAATCAGACACTTCTGGACCTACACTAAATCTCTGTCAGAAGAACTGCAGTGCTGCTCAAAGGACTCAACTGGACTGTTTTTCTGGAAGGACTGCTTTCCTGCTTGTTGCCCCGCTACTCTCTGACGCTGGTGGAAGGAGAGCTGGAATCTGCCTTCCCTCCAAAGTGATCTCCAAGGGCTTGTTAGCTTTCCTCCTATTTCTGAAGTCTCAGGGACGCAAAAGACTTCCTGCAGTTCTGCTGGTGTTGCTGGACTCCTCCTTCTATGAGTTCTATCCTTGCCTGAGGTGCCCCCTCCAAGTTTTGGGCCTCAGAAGTGGGTTCTTCAGCTGAGTTTCTACCAAATCCGACACGACGCAGTGTGAAGCCCTGCAAAGCCTCGCCGCACAGATGACATCTCTCAGAACCGTTGCTGGATGATGCAAAGCTTTGCAAAGCCATGCCACACTGCCTCTCGGAACCGACGCTGGATGAAGCAAAGCCTCGCCATGCAGACTGCGCCTCAGGATCCAAGGTACTGTGTTCAGCGGGCCCAAGTGGGTCTCTGTAGCGGGCCGCGCTCCATCGCGGTCAGCCTGAACTTTGGATTTGCACCAGTCTCTCGCGACCTGAAGTAACCATTTTTGTGCTATCTGCCTCTAAACTCTTTATTGCATTTATTTATTCAACTTTCAATATCTCAACTTCTACTTGATGGGTTTTGATTGTTTTTGGTCTTGTTTTACTCAGATAACTATTCTCTGTTCTTCTAAACTGCTGTGGAGTCTTTTTGTGGTGTATTTACTGTGTTGTTGTATGGGTTACTGCAGAAATATTTTACAAATTCCCTTCTGAGTTAACCCTGCCTGCTCTGTGGCAATCTACCAGGGGGTGAGCACAGGATAATTTTGGATTGTGTTTTGACTTACCCTGACAAGGATTGTGGTCCCTACTTGGACAGGGTGCATACCTCTTCCAACTACAGACCCGATTTCTAACAAAGGTGATTTGCAAGATTTGAGCAGGCATTTTACTAATGACGAGATAAGATGCCAGAGAATTGCAAACAAGTCACTATCTCAAAGACAATTTGTATTTTAACAGCATTACCCTTAACTCTAAAGAAGCCGCGGTGGATGACAGAGGAGCGGATCAGGGAAGAGTGCCCTCTTAAGCCTTATGTAAAGTTGTCCATGGTTGGAGATAGGGAGTAAGTGCAGGTGAGGAAAAGTGTGACTGGAAGGAAGTCACAGTTGCGTTTCATTAGAATTAGGCTGATGGCAGTACATAATGCGCTCCAGAGAATGCATTCAAAAATTATATCATCATGCTTCTCCAGTGAATTTTTTGTGAATTGCTTTTCTAGGAAGAAGAAAATAATTCTTTGTTCTACTGGCTGAATTGGTGCTGGGTCGCTGAGCATGGTGAAATGAAAAACATCTCAGCAAATGAGATCAACATCTTCTGTGAAAAAAATGCAGAAGATCCGACAAAACATTGACAATGCCAAGCCTGCTTAATCTCTTACACTATCCCCTTCCTGTAGAATCCCCCAATGGTCAGCCTTCAAAGTCCTACCTCTCCCAGATCTCGCTGACATACTCAATTCCCTTATAAAGCTCAAATGAAGAAGATGCCTTAACACTGCCCTTCTTCAAAGTTGTCTCTAGGGATGCTTTCATACCTCTACTTACCTTTGTCAATGCCTCCGTCACTCAAGGTATCTTCCCAGAAGTTCTCAAGACAGGTGAGGTCCTCCCACTGATAAAGAAACTTACACTAGACCCTGAAGACCTTGCCAACTACCGGCCCATCTCTCACCTACCATTCTATAGCAAGATCATTGGAAAAGTAGTCTATATTACACTCTGAGATCACATCAGTGCTAACCATCTCCTGCATGACTGCCAGTCTGCTGCAACACGGAGACCACTACCTTATACATCATAGAAGTTGCCCTTTTAACCACAGGCAAAGATTATCCGTGCCTCCACATATTGATGGACCTCTCAGCTGCCTTTGGCACAGTCAACCATCCCACTTTCATACCCACCCTGGAGCCTCTAATGTGATTCACCAGCAATGTAATTTACTGGTTGTCCTCTTACCTTTCCACCCAAAACTAGTTTGTTCATAGGGGCACCTCCGGTCACAAGTGATTTGAATTCCTGTGGATTCCCCTAGGGTTCCATACGGTCACCTCTCTTCTTCAGCTTTTACGTGGATCTGTTTGGTGCTCTACTTACAGACAACCACATCAAGATTCACCAGTATACCGATGATACGCACTTCTACTTTAAAATATGTTCCGCTTCAAACAAGCAGTTGCCCAAACACTGCTCATATGTCATCCCGACCTGGATATGAAGCTCAACCGAACAAAGACAAAAATCCTATTATTTGCCAAGAACAGCACCAAGATACAGTACAAACCTGGCTGAATTACATGGATATTGATGGCTTTGAATCCAACTCTCACTGAACGCCAAGTGACTTGGATTCATCCTGGAGACCACCCTCATTCTCAAGTGATATACTGTCAAAAAACTAAGCTGGTCTGGTACCAGCTTTTTCTTCCAAAGAAAGTCAAACAGTTTCTTCCAGAAAGCAATTTCAGAATTGCTTTTCAAGCTCTCGCACTCATGCATCTGGATGGTGGCACTGCCCTACTCCGTGGTCACTTAGACGCCACACTGGCACTCCTTAGGGAAAGCCTACATGCTGCAGCACTTGTCATCCAGGCTCAGAAGAAATATGATCATATCACCCCCATCCTGATGGAATTCCATTGGCTTCCCTTGTCGGCCCGCACCATCATCAAAAAATGCTGCATCTTCTACAAAACCACCAATACCAGCACCCCTGCTTACCTTGCAGAAATGCTCACCATCTCTGGTGGTTCTCGGCACGCCCATAGCCAGAACACCATCAGACTGACGGCTAGGAAGTATAAAAAACAAGACAGCAGGTCTTTTCCATCGTGCACCTAGGATCTGTCATAGGGGTGCAACAGCATTTTTTTTACTGTATAGCCGCCCCCCAGGGTTTTGATGTACTTGTGTGCTTGCATCACCACACATGCACACATAAGCGTCAAGACTGTATGGCGACCATTTTTTTCCCTTTCTAATATAACAGACAACCCGTCTTGGACAGTAAATAAAAAAATAAATAGTGGAGTGTGCGTAAGCCCATTATCAAGGAAGGAGAGGCCCAAATTGCAGCTTCTGGGTCAAGGAAGGACAGGGTAGTGGAGCAACTGACAAGCGAGAGTGGAAGGTGGGGAAACAACTTAACACTACTGAGTGGCTTGGTCCAGCAGAGCTAAGGAGATGTGAGGGGGCAAGGGTTGAGTGGCTTGGTCCAGCAGAGCTAAGGAGATGTGAGGGGACAAGGGTTGAGTGGCTTGGTCCAGCAGAGCTAAGGAGATGTGAGGTGGCAAGGGTTGAGTGGCTTGGTCCAGCAGAGCTAAGGAGATGTGAGGGAGCAAGGGTTGAGTGGCTTGGTCCAGCAGAGCTAAGGAGATGTGAGGGGCAAGGGTTGAGTGGCTTGGTCCAGCAGAGCTAAGGAGATGTGAGGGGCAAGGGTTGAGTGGCTTGGTCCAGCAGAGCTAAGGAGATGTGAGGGGCAAAGGTTGAGTGGCTTGGTCCAGCAGAGCTAAGGAGATGTGAGGGGGCAAGGGTTGAGTGGCTTGGTCCAGCAGAGCTAAGGAGATGTGAGGGGGCAAGGGTTGAGTGGCTTGGTCCAGCAGAGCTAAGGAGATGTGAGGGGCAAGGGTTGAGTGGCTTGGTCCAGCAGAGCTAAGGAGATGTGAGGGGCAAGGGTTGAGTGGCTTGGTCCAGCAGAGCTAAGGAGATGTGAGGGGCAAGGGTTGAGTGGCTTGGTCCAGCAGAGCTAAGGAGATGTGAGGGGGCAAGGGTTGAGTGGCTTGGTGCAGCAGAGCAAGGAGATGTGAGGGGCAAGGGTTGAGTGGCTTGGTCCAGCAGAGCTAAGGAGATGTGAGGGGGCAAGGGTTGAGTGGCTTGGTCCAGCAGAGCTAAGGAGATGTGAGGGGGCAAGGGTTGAGTGGCTTGGTCCAGCAGAGCTAAGGAGATGTGAGGGGCAAGGGTTGAGTGGCTTGGTCCAGCAGAGCTAAGGAGATGTGAGGGGGCAAGGGTTGAGTGGCTTGGTCCAGCAGAGCTAAGGAGATGTGAGGGGCAAGGGTTGGGAAAATGAATAAAAAAGCTGCTCTTCCTGCAGTCCCACACCGCTCACCCTGCACAGAGAGGATTGGGGAGAGGTGATGAACAGGCGAATCAGCACATGGGGATGACAGCAAGAAAACACATGCAGTCCATGGAGTCCTGAAGCAAAGGAGAAAGGTTTTTCCCGGAATGCAAGCATTAGAAGTACAGACATAAGAAGAGGAAGACAAGCCATTGAATAAGAAGTAAGCAAATGATAAGCAAGGAGCTGACCCAAAGCTCAATGTAAGTGTTGGCATTGGGCACAGCAGGTCTTTTGCCAACACAATTCCCAATGGTTGTCGTCCACTTCAGCCTCCGCACTACATGAAAAATGTGCTTGTAAAGCTGCATGGTACAGGATACCTCTGATGCTGGGGCCCCTCCTGCCACCTTGTACCCAAACAAAGGTGCCCTGGAAGACATCTCTTCACAGATGAAGTTTACAACGTGTGCGTCTGCGAGAGGGACCCAGCCTGCCCCAGGTTGAAGGTTCCATATAAGAAAGCTGTTTTCCAGGAGTCCTTACTGGTAGAGAGCAAGGGCATTGAAATGGTGAACTCATAATCCGTATGTCATTTACTGCTGAGTTAGATGGTAAAGTACTCATCCATTACAGCTTCTTTTTCATAGAGTGTTTTCATGCATGTTATACCGAATAAATACTGCGTGCCCGCATAACTGGATTAACACATTTAATAGTGAGCAGTTCCTGTCTGGTAGCATCTTCCTAGTGTCCCATCCAGAGCTGTCACATTGAACATGTTTGCATGTGTATAAGGGCAATCTTTGAGAGGTTTTCCTCCATTGCCCATATACCTGCATTCCTTTTCTTTTAATTAGCGAAGACACGTTCCTTTTGGCTTTGGCAGGGCCTGTTAAAGAGGTATAGTGAGGGAGGCATGGAATTTTACATTTACTTTAGGGCATTCGTGAGTGTAGAGCGCGGCCCTAGAATTCAGGGGTCACAGACAAGGTTATCCTGTGTACAGCTGCTGCAAAAAGACTGTCTGCTGTGGTCTCCGGTGAGAGGCGCCAGGTGCCAGGCTGGCCCCCGACATACCCCATGAAGAGAACCCTTGGAACTGGTCACTCATGATTCAGCCGGTTAAATAACAAAACCCCCCTGGGTACTCGGACATGCAAAGGCTGAAAACAGAAACAACCCCCAGAGAACGTGCAAAAGGAGGACACTCTGGGCCTGGTTACGAGTTTAGCGAATGGTATACTCTGTCACAAACGTGACGGATATCCCGCCCACCAAATTACAAGTTCCATAGGATATAATGGAATTGTAATTTGGCGTACGAGATATCCGTCATGTTTGTGACGGAGTAACCCTGTCCACCAAACTCGTAATCAGGCCCTAAGTATCAACGCAGAATCACATCAAGGCGTGGCAACCTTTCTTTGCACAAGGCATTACACTGATGGACTGGAGCCCCAGGTGACTGTTTTTTAGAGCTTGGGGTGCGCTCCTGGTGCCTCTGTCGGTCCCAGGATGCTTCTTTTCTGGTCCAGGGAGGACCTTGCCTGGCAGTTCGGGCTGAACTGTTCCCATGGAGAGCAGGCTCAAGACTGATTTGCAAATGGCTGGGTTGAAACTGGGGTGGCATTGTGAGCAAAAAACATGATGGATTAAACCCAGATCTGTGACTGGGGGTGAATGTTTGATTTGTTACTCATTCTGTTCATCATTTGTTCTTTTTGCTTCTGTCAGTTTCCCAGCTCCCCAAGGATAAATGCAGCAGGCATGGGGAGGCTTCAGAAGAGGGAGAAGGAGATGGAACAAGGTGGAAGGTAGAGAGAAAGCGATAAGAGAGGGAGGGGAGAGAGAGACTGGATGAATGGAGAGAGAGAGACATTGCTCAAGGAAGGAGATGAAGGGAGTGGGGCTGGTTTTAGCATTTCTGCCCCGGCTGCTTTGGTTTTCCAGTCCGCCTTTTAATCCCATGCTGTTACCTGTGAAAAAAGTATGACATTTTTAGTTTGTACGAATAATAGGTCATGTGATCATATACTATTTCTTCCAAAGCAGAATAACATGATAGCTTGAATTAGAAAAAGAAAAGTTTCTATTTTAAGTGAAATTTCTTGCAGCCTTAGCTATAGGTCAAGGCCCTAGCATTGCTGCCAGGGTGTTCTCTGATAGTTGCCACCCCTTATGAAAGAACAGCTTCACCCTTCACCTGTGCACAGGCTGAAAAATACATATTGAACTCTAGTGAAAAATGTTCATATTTGAACTAACCTCGGAAATACCATATCCTAACACAAGAGGACAGCAAACGCCAATAAATCCATTTTGCGGTTTGTGGCCGAATGCGCGAACGTTGATTCTGCACAGTGTGTGAACCAAGGCTCTCCAACAGGTGGCTCACGAGCTATCCTGAGCTCTCTGGACATGGATGGAGCCCAGCGTCGGTACAGGATACGGACGATCTAAAGCTCTGCGTGAGCGATGGAGTCAGCAGAGCTGCGTTGCAGAACCTAGAAGTGTCAACCAGTCAAGCCAATCACAAAGTTCCATGCTCAACCCACTAGCAGTGTTATTGACAGCATGAAGGCTGCAATATAACCAATAGCAATGCTTCGAAGGCGCGTGCTTAAGGGCTGGGTCGGCAGTCCATTGGTGCGGAGGGGCGTCGCCCCAATTAAATGTCCCCCAAAGCCCCAGAGATGAAAAATTAAATGATAATTTATTACCATTTCATTTTTCATCATCCCGTCCTGAACCTAGTGTCAGGATGGGGCGGGTCCTGCTGAGTGGCAGCAGAGAGGGGTGGTGGGCAGAGTGCTTCCTGTGCACTGTTTAAAGAGTGCATGTCTCTTTGGCTGGCCGTCTTGAGACGGCCAGCCACACATGTATACTTTAAACCTCTTAACCCAGCTGTCTTAAGACAGATTTATTTATTTATTTATTTATGCGTTTTTATATAGCGCGGACTTTACCCGAAGGTGTCAGAGCGCTTCACAATAGGAACAGTAACATTACATGAGGAGAAGGTTACAAGTGAGCATAATACAAAAGCAAGCGATACATTACATGAGGAAAAAGTGACAATTGTGCAAATAACAAAAACAAGCAAGATAAAAAGAGGTATACGTTACAAGAGGAAAAAGTGACAGGTGTGCATGATACATAAGATACAAAATACAAATAGAGGTATAATACTGCAATAAGTGGCAGTCACTCAGAACACACTGGGAAGGCACTTCAATAGGCATGGAGTACAGAATTTCCTATAGTGGAAGAACTTGAGGGAGTAGAGAGGGCGTGAATTAAACAGGAGTTTTAAAATAAATGGTACACAAACAAAAAATCCAACACAGCACGCAAGGGTGAGGAATGTACAGGAAAAAGTACAAATTTACAGTGAAGAGCGAACTTCCTAGAGGGGCCTGAGACTGAAAGTATTAGTTCTGAAAGTGTCTTTGGAAGAGAAGAGATTTGAGGTCAGCTTTGAAGATCCGGGTAGAAGAGGTGGCCCGGAGCAATGGGGGAAGCGAGTTCCAGATTCTCACCTCATTGCCTGAGAAGGATTGAGCCATCGATCTTTCCCTTTTGAAGACGGGGGGCTCAAGCAGAAGCTTTTCCGCATTGCGAGAAGGGCGAGAGCCACCGGACAATTTCAATTTATTCGCCAGGTAACGAGGGGAGGACGTGTGTAAGGCTTTGTGTGTGATGCAGGCAGTTTTGTAAATAGATCTTGCCTCGATCGGAAGCCATCGAAGAGAGGACAGGATAGGCGTGACGTGGTCGCTTCGTTTAGACCCTGAAATGAAGCGAGCTGCTGAATGGAGGATGGATTTGAGAGGGGAGAGGTGGGATTTGGGTAGGCCCGTCAGAAGAGAATTGCAATAATCCAGTCTTGAGAGAACCAGAGATTGTACCAAGGTTTTTAAGTCTTTCTCCGGAAAGAACCGACGGATCCCCCATAGAAGGCGCAACTGGTAACGTGCGTTCTTAGCAATAGAGTTGATGTGGGAGATTAGGTTGAGTCTTTTGTCAAGAATGACACCTAGGGATTTAGCGCTGTCGACAATGATGGGTTTGTTGTAGAGTAGGTTCAGCTGATCCATCCAAGATTGAACAGGAGGAGGTGAGAGAGAGGTAGAGAGGAGGAGTAATTCAGTTTTGGCGGGATTAAGAATGAGTTGGTGAGCTAACATCCAGTTGTGAATAGAGTTGAGAGTAGAGTTGAGTAGTGAGAGATCGTGTGCGGAAGACACCTTAAGGTAGATTTGAGTGTCATCCGCATAAAGATGGTAATGGATCCCAGATTTGCTTAGAAGGTTCCCTAATGGTTCCAGGTAGAGATTAAACAAAGTGGGTGCCAGGATAGAACCTTGAGGGACGCCTTGACCTACAGCCAATGGAGATGAAAGACTGTTCGCTAACTTGATCATTTGGGATCTGTCCGAGAGGAAAGAGGCAAACCATTTGAGCACTGTGCCATCCAATCCCATTCTCTGTTGAAGAGTGTTGAGGAGGGTGCTATGATTAACAGTGTCAAAGGCTGCAGAGAGGTCTAGCAGAATCAGAAGACACGATTCCCCAGAGTCGAGTATATGCAGCGCATCATCAATCACTTGCAGCAGGGCTGTTTCAGTGCTGCAATTTTGGATGAAGCCAGACTGGAAGACGTCGAGGAGGTTATTGTCCATAATATGTAAGGAAAGTTGTTTCGCAACACATTTTTCGGTGATTTTCGAAAGAAAAGGGAGGTTGGTGATAGGGCAGAAGTTGTTGAGGTCGTTCGCATCGGCGGAGGGTTTTTTTAGAAGAGGGGTGACCTGTCCTGATTTGAGGGCAACCGGGAGGGAGCCTTGACTGAGGAAGAGATTGACTAGCCTGGTCCAGTAAGAGAGAGTATAGGTGTAGAAATCGATGGCGATGTCGCTAGGGATGGGGTCAGAAGAATGGTTGGAGGGTTTAGTTTCGAGGATGCATTTGAGGAGGTCATCTTCCGAGATAACGTCAAAGTTCTGCCAGGTAACTAAGGATTTCCGCTCCTCAATGGGGGTGGGGTGGGCGACCTGATCCACCAGTGCTTTGACCTTTTCATCAAAGAATATAGCGAAATCTGCTGCTTTCTTTGTGGAATCCTCCGGCTTAATGGTTAGGGGAGAACAGTTTGGGTTTTTGATGAGGTCAAAAAGTTTTTGGGGTCTGTTTTTGGCCGAGTCAAGGAGGGATCTGAAATGTGATGCTTTTTCAAGGAAGATGTGGTTGTGATATTTGGATCTTGCTGAACGTAGAAGAGAGAGATTGGAGGTGGAAGGAGATTTTCTCCAATGTTTCTCCAGGATTCTCAGGTTTTTCCTTTCATCGTAGAGAGCTTTATTGATGGGTTGAGAGCAAGTGCAGGCCTCCAGTGCGCTGGAGAGCACCGAGAGAGGGCACTCCCTCCCATCAGGGAGCTGCTCTTATGCTGGTTAACAGCATGTGAGCAGCGCCAGGATTGGTCAAGGAAGTTTTCTGGGGTCCGCCCTGCACCAGTCTCAACTGAAGAGGTCCGAAGTGAGGAGGACGTCGTGTCGTCTGGATTCGGTAAGTGTTTTAATTTTAATTAATTTGGGGATTTAATTTGCACACACGTATGTGAGAAGTTGGCCTGGCATATGCTGTCCACTAATTATAGTGGGCACCTTGCACCAGTCCAAACAACCCCTTATTGGAGATAGGTTAAAGACAACCTTATTGAAAGCTATCCTAGTGGTAGCTATGGAGAGCAGCCTTCAGGCTAAGTCTTGAAGGAATGTAAAGCAGCTTGTTTTACCAGTCTATAATCTCTTGAGTGATCAAATGAAAGAGCACCACACCAGGTATATATTCAAAATATATGTATTTATTGCTAAACACACCCCTCTAGTCTCTTTATGAGGCTAGAGTTCGAAGTACACAAGTTATAAGTTATTTAAACACAGTAATAGCACAAATACACGTTTGGGCCCTAGGGGCGTACCAAACCATATACCAATAAAGTGGTATAAGAACCACGACTGAACTAGACACTAGGCCTAGAACCTCTAGAAGTGCTTGGACCACAAGGAACCACCCAAGGTAGTGATACAGGGGACCCACGGGGGACGCGTGCAGTGTAAATACACAACCGCGATACGCCGTTAACTTCTATGGAGAAAGTCGCGATCAGGAAATTAAAGAAAAGGGACACTTAAAGGAGGACTTGGAGTAAACCCTTTGAGAACTAGGTCGTTCTAGAGTCTCTACCCACGGGAGCACCGGAGTACTCGTGTTACCTCACCCAGGGAAGCCGGGTGCATAGGTGCCTTTCGGGGTCGGGTTTCGTCGTCGATTTGAATGGCGATCTGCTGCAAAGTGCTGCTGGCGACCAAGTGAAAAGTGTCCGGGTGGATCCAAGAGTGGATCGGACTGAAGAACCTGAAAGCAGAGGGGACAGAGTCTGGGTCACTAGCCAGTGACCAGGAAGGCGTTGAGCGGATGCCCACCGATGTCGAGTGCTTCAGGTAGGTTGACGGTCGTCTTGACTCTTCAGCCACGAGGTCCAGGAGGCGTTGTCGGCAACCAGGAGCAGGATTCGGGCTGGTACACGATATCTGTCGAGTGCTGAGGCGTCGGCGACCAGATTGGACCCAACAAGCCTTGGCAACGGCAAGTCTCGATGAAAGTAAAGAATGACGATGATGCAGACCAGCAAGGTCTGAGGAACTCACCCAGTGAGGGTAAGTGAGGGCAAGCCTGGAGCAACCAGGGTGCCCAAGAAGAAAAGGATTGACCTTCGTGAAGGGCTACTAGCCAACGGGCTAGCGACCGCGAAGGAGCCTCGAGACATCGCACGTGGAGCTGGCTCACAGGACACTCGTGGAGTGGAGGCCAGTGATCTTCGGTGCAGTTGGTGCTGGAGGCTAGGGCTACTCGGAGCCCAAAGCACGACTTCGTGGGAGACCCAGAAGAGGATGCACTAGCAAATGCGTGCGGTGTCCAGGGGTCACGGTTCCACGTTACCCACGACAGCTACGGGCCTCAGCTTTGCTGGGGACTCAGGGCAGCCTCGGGGGAAGTCTGGAAATCCACCTCTGGTGATGCAAAGACTTCGGCGTCCGACGGGAGCTTAGGCGATGCAGACTGGACAATTGCTTCTTTGGTGCCTGCCAAGCAGGGGAGTCACTCCTTGACCCCAAGGGAGATTCTTCTGTCCTCTAGTCTTGAGTAGAGCGTTGAAGGTCCAGGATTCTGTTTCAGAGTTTCGTCCAGGGATAATCTAAAGTCCTAAGGACTGGGTTCCTATACTTATACCAAGTTTAGGGGTTGGACTACTCTGTGGCCCCACCTATGGGTGGGTCAGGGCAGAGGGGTGGCTACACCCCTTTCCCTTTGTCCAGTTCGCGTCAAAGCAGGGGCTGCAAGCCCCTGATCCGGTTTGAACTGGGGTATGCACAGGGACACCAAGTGTGCCCCCAGTGCAGGACTTCAAAGCACCCGAAAGTGCTCCCGCCCAGCCCCAATACACACTATCCTGTCTGGGGAGGTGGTCACACCTCCCTGGGACAGGAAACCTATCGTCCAGGCCTCCCCTGCTGGAGTTTCGTCCAGCAGCAGGAGGCCAGACTTGTGTCTGTGGCAGCAGCATCCATTTTGTGATGCCAGGGCTTTAGAAAGAAGTTACCGGCCAGGCCAGGGTTAACATGTCTCTCCCTCTAGAAGGGTGGAATGCTACCCCCGCCGCCAGAATTGGCGGGGGGGTAGTATTCCAAGATGTTTGACACCAAACACGACATGTTTTGGTGCAGCCATTCCAAAGTTAGCATTTAACGCGAGGTTATAAGGCGCTTAAGAGTATATGGTCAGGCTGCACTACAAACAGCATCAGAGAAGGGTCTCCGAACGTTGCAGAGGGGCCCTGCTCATGCAGGGGCACCCTCTCACATAGGAACCACGCACTCTGCCTTCAGGATTGATAAGGCCTGCCATAGGAGTGACTTATAGGGTTATATGTGTGTATGTATATAGTGATATAGGTAACCTATATCACAGTAAGGGGTGCATGCACCACCTTACCCAGGCTGCAGTAGCAGACCTGTGGTGTCAGTTTGGATGGCCTTCCAGGGGTGGCATAATACATGCTGCAGCCCCTGGTAGGCCTCTGAGGTACCTATGCCCTGGGTACATAGTATACCATATACTAGGGACTTATAAGGGCACTCCAGATTCCAATCAGAGATGTGCCTAAGGCACATGGAAACCTTTTACAGAGAAAGCAGATAGACTGGGGTCCTGAATAGCAGGATCCCAGTCCAACTAAGTCATAAACCAGCAAAACACCATAAAAAAGTGGGGGCAACCATATAGTCAGATTCCACCTTCCTACATAACCCCCCCAAACGAAAGGAGATAAGGCTAACTTTGGCCAGTTGAGCCTTTATTGACTAAGTGGCCATATAAGGAAGCACCTGCACTAGCATGGTTGCCCCCTGTCTTATGGTCCACTAAGCAATCCCTCACCCTAAGGGTATGAGAGGGTCTCCACCATGGGGAATCACTACCTGTGGTGTGCTTAGGTAAAGTACAAGGCTGGTGAGGTGTCTGAGTAGGGAAGTGAGACCCTAGGAATGTTGGCCTCAGCTTCCTCAGATCACTGGTCACCATGTATGCCTGTCTTTCCATGACTGAGTTGCACTTTGCTCTAAGGGTCAACCTTTGGCTGCCTACAGCTGGGGGTTGGGTCCCTTTGGATGGACTACTGGAGGGACATGGCAGGTTTGGAACCTTCTGGTCCCAGGTTTGCTCTTGCCTACCAGAGTCCTGCTGGGGGAGGTCCCTACATAAAGGTATGGGGGATCCCTCAGTGTGTAGAGGAATTTTCACCTGGCTAGGGCTACTAGACTGGGTGCCCCTAATCTGCTGATGGGGGGGTTACTCTGGACAGGGGGACCTGGGGGGTCCACTGAACTCCCTGACCTCTGCAGCCCTGGGCTGGCTGAGGCAGGGTAGAGAGGGGCAGGTTACCTGCTCCAGACTGGGTACCACCTTGGAAGGGTCCTCTGCCATCAGGGGTGTGGCCAGGCCAGGCCTGACTACCTCTGGGGCAGCTCCTTCACTAGGGGTAGGGTCAGTTCCCTGAGGAGGCTGACCCTTACCTACTGTCTGGAGGGAAGAAGACTTTTCTTCAACCCTTGTGCTCTCTTTTGGGGGAGAGTGGGCCATTCTTCCAGGCTCCATCTCTCCAAAATCTTGGGCTGGGGCTGTGGCCATCACAGCCCCACTAACCTTTACAGGGACGCCCAGCATCCTTAGATGGGTCTGGTGTTCAACTTCAGCCCAGGCTGAAATTTCCAGATCATTGCCCATCAGGCAATCTACAGGTAAGGTTGGGGACACAGCCACTCTTTTTGGGCCTGTGACCCCCTCCCAGCTGAGATTGACTATGGCCATGGGGTGATCTGTTCTGACACCATCAATGTTGGTCACCTGGTATTTAAACTCAGGTAAAAGCTGGTGAGGGGGGACTAGTTTCCCTGCCACCATGGTGACACTAGCCCCTGTATCCCTAAATGCCACAGCTTTCTGACCATTAATTATTGGATCCAATCTGTACCTGCCCAATGCTGTGGGACCCATGGTAAAGGTGGCAAATCCTATACCACCATCAGAGTCAGAGGAGTCTGTTGAGGGGTCCCTGTCTAAACTAGGGCCCACCTCTGTTCCTCTTGCAAAAGCACCTAACTTTTTGGGTGCACTACTCCCAACTGGAAGATTACTACTGGTAGTACCAGGAGGGGTGGTAGTAGTTGTGGGAGGAACATTCTCTTTATTGCCAATCCTGGGGCAACTGGGATCAGTCTTCCAGTGCCCAGGCTTTTTACAGACATGGCAATATGGTTTCTTTTCAGGAGAAGAAGGAGTTTGGGACCCACCCCCAGAAGAGGAATTTTGGGGCCCTGTAGTGGACTTATCCTTAGATTTGTCCCCACCTTTCTCTTGGGACTTAGTAGAATCTTTCTTCTGGTCACCACCCTGACTTTTAGTTTTTACTCTGGTTCTGACCCATTTGTCTGCCTTCTTTCCCAATTCTTGGGGAGAGGTCAGATCAGAGTCCACCAGATACTGGTGCAAAAGCTGGTTTTGACATTTATTAAGGATCTGCTCCCTCATAATCAAATTGTACAATCCTAAAAAGTCATGCACTTTGTTGCCATGTATCCAACTTTCCAGAGCCTTAGTAGCACAATCTACAAAATCAACCCAGTCTTGAGTCAGAGCTTTTTGGGTGTCTCTGAACTTCAACCTATACTGTTCAGTGGTTAGGCCAAACCCATCTATCAGAGCACTCTTCAAGACTGTGTAATTGTCAGCATCCTCTTCTCTTACAGTGAGGAGCTTGTCTCTACCTTTGTCTGCAAAGGAGAGCCACAAGATTGCTGCCCACTGCTTCTGGGGGACCTTCTGAACTTTACAGGCCCTCTCCAGTGCAGTTATCCATTTGTGGATGTCATCCCCACTCTGGTAGGGAGGGACAATCTTGCTTAGGTTTCTATGGTCATAAGACCTTTCCCTATCTTTAGGGATATTGCTGCCACCATGGGACGCTAGTCCCAACTTTCTTCTCTCTCTGTAGAGATCTAGGGACTCCCTGTCTATAGCCAGTTGCTGTTTTCTGAGTTCAAGCTGAGCTTCCTCATACTGAATCAGCCTCTTTCTTCTCTCATGAGAGGATTCCCTCCTATGAGAGGAGACAGAGGTCCCTATTGAGGTGCCAGAGTGGTTAGACTCCTGAGAAGGAGATCTAGACCTTCTAGGCACACTCACAATCCTTCCTGGGGGGACAAAGTGGGGATCATTCTGATCTTCCTCCTCATCTTCCACAGGAGGGATTGGGTTATCCAGGTCAGGGTCATTGTCACCCTCCTGGTCAGTTCCAGAGGGGGGGCTGGGGGTACTGCTACCCCTGGCCCCATCCTCATCTTCTGCCCCACCCTCTGCTCCTACCCCTTCAGTCCCTAAGGGCCTGCTGAGATCATAAGCCCCCAACATCTCTCTAAGATGTTGGGTGGTGGGACTTTGGCCTGTCTTCAGTTTCCTCAAGTTACATAATGCTCTCAATTCCAAGAATGGGAGGGTATCATACTTGGAGGAAAGAAGCCCATGGGCTTCTGGCAAGGACTCACTGGGTCCTGGCTTTGAAGACATCACTAGTGAGGTGTGGTGTATGCACTACCTACTCTAGTGTGGCCTACTAAACTCTCTTGAGTTTTAGAAAGGGTGTGCTATCCCTTAACACACAACTCTAAGTTCAGTAGAACTTACTGTATTCTAAGCTTAATTTATATGTACCTTAGGTACCTTTAGTGGTTTTCAGTTGATCAATTCAATTGAGATTATCTGGTAAAACAATAGCAAGCTGGAATCCCACACGCTGCACACCAATGTGCGAAGTTGGCCTGGCATATGCTGTCCACTAATTATAGTGGGCACCTTGCACCAGTCCAAACAACCCCTTATTGGAGATAGGTTAAAGACAACCTTATTGAAAGCTATCCTAGTGGTAGCTATGGAGAGCAGCCTTCAGGCTAAGTCTTGAAGGAATGTAAAGCAGCTTGTTTTACCAGTCTATAATCTCTTGAGTGATCAAATGAAAGAGCACCACACCAGGTATATATTCAAAATATATGTATTTATTGCTAAACACACCCCTCTAGACTCTTTATGAGGCTAGAGTTCGAAGTACACAAGTTATAAGTTATTTAAACACAGTAATAGCACAAATACACGTTTGGGCCCTAGGGGCGTACCAAACCATATACCAATAAAGTGGTATAAGAACCACGACTGAACTAGACACTAGGCCTAGAGCCTCTAGAAGTGCTTGGACCACAAGGAACCACCCAAGGTAGTGACACAGGGGACCCACGGGGGACGCGTGCAGTGTAAATACACAACCGCGATACGCCGTTAACTTCTATGGAGAAAGTCGCGATCAGGAAATTAAAGAAAAGGGACACTTAAAGGAGGACTTGGAGTAAACCCTTTGAGAACTAGGTCGTTCTAGAGTCTCTACCCACGGGAGCACCGGAGTACTCGTGTTACCTCACCCAGGGAAGCCGGGTGCATAGGTGCCTTTCGGGGTCGGGTTTCGTCGTCGATTTGAATGGCGATCTGCTGCAAAGTGCTGCTGGCGACCAAGTGAAAAGTGTCCGGGTGGATCCAAGAGTAGATCGGAGATCTGAAGAACCTGAAAGCAGAGGGGACAGAGTCTGGGTCACTAGCCAGTGACCAGGAAGGCGATGAGCGGATGCCCACCGATGTCGAGTGCTTCAGGTAGGTTGACGGTCGTCTTGACTCTTCAGCCACGAGGTCCAGGAGGCGTTGTCGGCGACCAGGAGCAGGATTCGGGCTGGTACATGATGTCTGTCGAGTACTGAGGTGTCGGCGACCGGATTGGACCCAACAAGCCTTGGCAACGGCAAGTCTCGATGAAAGTAAAGAATGACGATGATGCAGACCAGCAAGGTCTGAGGAACTCACCCAGCGAGGGTAAGTGAGGGAAAGCCTGGAGCAACCAGGGTGCCCAAGAAGAAAAGGATTGGCCTTCGTGAAGGGCTACTAGCCAACGGGCTAGCGACCATGAAGGAGCCTCGAGACGTCGCACGTGGAGCTGGCTCACAGGACACTCGAAGAGTGGAGGCCAGTGATCTTCGGTGCAGTTGGTGCTGGAGGCTAGGGCTACTCGGAGCCCAAAGCACGACTTCGTGGGAGACCCAGAAGAGGATGCACTAGCAAATGCGTGCGGTGTCCAGGGGTCACGGTTCCACGTTACCCACGACAGCTACGGGCCTCAGCTTTGCTGGGGACTCAGGGCAGCCTCGGGGAAGTCTGGAAATCCACCTCTGGTGATGCAAAGACTTCGGTGTCCGACGGGAGCTTAGGCGATGCAGACCGGACAATTGCTTCTTTGGTGCCTGCCAAGCAGGGAGTCACTCCTTGACCCCAAGGGAGATTCTTCTGTCCTCTAGTCTTGAGTAGAGCGTCGAAGGTCCAGGATTCTGTTTCAGAGTTTCGTCCAGGGATAATCTAAAGTCCTAAGGACTGGGTTCCTATACTTATACCAAGTTTAGGGGTTGGACTACTCTGTGGCCCCACCTATGGGTGGGTCAGGGCAGAGGGGTGGCTACACCCCTTTCCCTTTGTCCAGTTCGCGCCGAAGCAGGGGCTGCAAGCCCCTGATCCGGTTTGAACTGGGGTATGCACAGGGACACCAAGTGTGCCCCCAGTGCAGGACTTCAAAGCACCCGAAAGTGCTCCCGCCCAGCCCCAATACACACTATCCTGTCTGGGGAGGTGGTCACACCTCCCTGGGACAGGAAACCTATCGTCCAGGCCTCCCCTGCCGCCGTTTCGTCCAGCAGCAGGAGGCCAGACTTGTGTCTGTGGCAGCAGCATCCATTTTGTGATGCCAGGGCTTTAGAAAGAAGTTACCGGCCAGGCCAGGGTTAACATGTCTCTCCCTCTAGAAGGGTGGAATGCTACCCCTGCCGCCAGAATTGGCGGGGGGGTAGTATTCCAAGATGTTTGACACCAAACACGACATGTTTCGGTGCAGCCATTCCAAAGTTAGCATTTAACGCGAGGTTATAAGGCGCTTAAGAGTATATGGTCAGGCTGCACTACAAACAGCATCAGAGAAGGGTCTCCGAACGCTGCAGAGGGGCCCTGCTCATGCAGGGGCACCCTCTCACATAGGAACCACGCACTCTGCCTTCAGGATTGATAAGGCCTGCCATAGGAGTGACTTATAGGTTTATATGTGTGTATGTATATAGTGATATAGGTAACCTATATCACAGTAAGGGGTGCATGCACCACCTTACCCAGGCTGCAGTAGCAGACCTGTGGTGTCAGTTTGGATGGCCTTCCAGGGGTGGCATAATACATGCTGCAGCCCCTGGTAGGCCTCTGAGGTACCTATGCCCTGGGTACATAGTATACCATATACTAGGGACTTATAAGGGCACTCCAGATTCCAATCAGAGATGTGCCTAAGGCACATGGAAACCTTTTACAGAGAAAGCAGATAGACTGGGGTCCTGAATAGCAGGATCCCAGTCCAACTAAGTCATAAACCAGCAAAACACCATAAAAAAAAGTGGGGGCAACCATATAGTCAGATTCCACCTTCCTACAACGCACACCCACCCATTTGCCCATTCCCCCTCCATAGATGTCAGCCGCCACTGCTTAAGCGGCCCCCACACTGTCAGTCACATGGTGTCTGTAAGATCCGATCTGGGAAGAAACAGGAGAGGAGCTCATGTGTGGGGACTGGAGGTGTTGAAGCTGCAGTGTGTACATACCTGGATAAGCATGTCAGAGTCGGCTTTAGCACTGGTGGAGCCCGGTGTGACAATCTTGTTTGGCTCTGCCCCGATGACCTCCTTCTCCAAGGATTCCCTCACTACCACCCTCCAACTGTGCCCCTCATCTCTCCATAGACCCTATGTCACATACGTTTCGTTTGGTTCATAGTGCTACTCATACCAGTGTAGGGTGTCAGAGCACTTCACTTCACACACACATTATATAGAGACAATGAATTATACGTGTGTAAATCAGTCTATAAAAATGGTACATAAGACAATGAGGATTACAAAGTGTAGGAATCACGTCATAGCGCATACCATGCAGTTTGCATGCATCTGTTTGATGACAGTTCATAGGTCACTGTTCTATATAAGGATTGTAACTTTTAAGCTGCAAGTAACAAAAGGATCTTTGTCAAAAAAAGCAGTAACCCACTGAAATATCCAAATAAAATCAGTGCTTAAATTGTAATAAAATAAGTGCCATGGCTCTCGTCAGGATTCCGCCGGAGCTCGCACCCCACATTGCCCCTGCCACTAGACAAAATTCGAATCTGTCTCCAGCAGGAACATTAATCACCGGAGTTATCTTGAAAGTTTTATTGTTGCCTGAAAACTGCTGGATACACGTGGAACTCTGCAGCGCGTGCTTTTAAAGCCCTGTTATTTCTAAACATAGAGCGGCGCCCCCCACCCGAGCTCAGTGCCAAATGCAGCTGCACCAGTCGCACCGCGCTCAAGCTGGCCCTGGATAAGGTATCTGCTGTAACAGTTATTATATTTGTAAGTAGTGCTGGTTGGCTTTTACTCAGGAAAAACAACTCTCACTGTAGGAGCGGTTGGAGACCCGTGGTAGGAACACTGCAGTTCACTCGTTGTGACGAGCGGTATCGTTTGTCTTCTGCACTTCATTTCCATTGTTTACTTTTTGAAGCAGTTTATTTTTAGCATAGTGCTGTATGGTATGGAAACCGCTGCAGAATCACTTGGAGCTTTACATGTCTATCCACCCTGTTGTAAAAATCATAGTTATACCTTATATCACTCACACTCATCTGTGCTGTTTGCCTCTTCTCCAGCCAGTCCCAGCTACTTCACACACTTACATTCTTTACTTCACCTGTGTAAACCTTGAGACCCTCGCGGGTATGTAGTGCGCTTTATAAGTGACATGATTGATTGATTGATTCTATATATATGTGAACACATCCTTTGTAACATTTCATATTTCCAGAGCCTGATGGAATACATATTTCACCGAGATTCTTTCTCATATAGCAAGTGAGAAAAGGAATTAAATGGAAAGTCAGTAGTTTCTCTTACAATTCCCCCACGCCGAAGTTCCCAAAAATAAGTGTTTTCATACTTGAATGAAGTACAAGGTAGTCTTTCAATTACAAAAAAAACCCTTTAAAATTGTCCAGATCGTGCTCTGCTGTTTATTAGTTTACCGTCATCGACAGGATTTCGAAATACCATATGCATACATAAATGCATACAAGATTACAAAATGATGGAGGGTTTCCCCTCACACGCTGCATTGCCATTATGTTTAACAAGACAACAACATTAAGTGTTGAAACCCTTCAGAAGCCAAAATAAATGCAATATTTCCTGCTTGGCCGCTAAATGTTTGCATCACCGCTGCCCCAACCATGGGTAGGAAAAACTATGGGGTTCTTCTCAACTCGACTTCTTCAATTGATGAAGCAAAACAGCAGCTTCTATTCCGATCTAGAGGAAGAAGCCATGTCTCCCTGCAGTCACTCTGGCCTGGAATGGTGTCTTTCTACTTCTCTGACAATGCACTGGCTCTCTTTCCATTTAGAAGTTCTAGGATCTGTCCCTTGAGGTCCCTCAACTGGTTCAGTGCTACACAGGGGTGCAATCAGTTAAACTCTCATTCTTTGTCATTTCTTGCATGTGAGATGTTCAGTTCAAGTTCAAAATCTTTATTCGACACTTAAAAATATCATAAAAGTATACATTTATAAAATGAGTGCAAACATAAGACAAATCCATTAAAATGTCAAAATAATGTAAAACTACATATCCTTAAATTCTTTAAAAAGCAGAGCTAGAGTCCGGCGCGTGGAATGTAAAGGATCTGTTCTAAAAAATGTAGCTGTTCATAACAGTTTCGTATTTTCATGGCGTTCTTAATAAAATTCAGAATTCCAATACATGTGAGATGTTATGTTAGCGGCGCTTATGGAGGGCACAGCCTGGCATTAATATGGCCTCATTGTGCCCTCTGCTCTCTGGTGGTATTGTATGCCTGATTCTGAGGTTTCCATTGAAGACCGTAATCTTAGGGAACCCCTCGGTGATACTTGTTGAGTATTTTGTTTAGTTGCCTCTAGGGTGGGTTGTGTTACATTAGTTCATGTTGGTTGCTTGTAAAGCAGATGATGCAACCCTGGGGCCTTCTCAAATAGGCTGGGGTGTAAGGACACTGGGATCTTTCATTGTTTTATTCACTGAGCTGTGGATTTCCAAGACGTGTGGCTGGAGAGCTTGTTCTGTTCAGTGCTTAATTTGAGCTGGTGGTTTTCGGTGCTCAGTACTGGCACGTAATTGTCAACACCCGCTCTAGTGACAGTCCACCACATGGTGGCGCTGTCTGTCAAATTTTGAGATATGCACAACAACAGTGTTGAATAAGTTAATGAACATTAAAAATTAATAATACCTGTTGCTTATACCATTATTATAGCTTTGGGTGGCTTTGATAGTTTGAATTGTCACTCTTGTAGCAGTGCGATGGTTAGTACTTATGTTGGTTCTGTCATTGTCAGCGCTGGCAGGGGCAACGAGTGATGCAGGCTGCAGTGGCCTCCCGAAAAGGGCCCTGGCACTTACTTTTTTGGGACAAATTAAGCACTGGTTCTGCTGTTAATAAATCTCTTAGACTTTCGCCTGAAGTATGAACTTCCAAGTGCAGCGTGTAGGCGCTCCTTACTGCTTGTAGAATTTGTCCCTGTTTGATTGCGTCACGAGGCATTGGTAATAGAAAGTGCTATGCGCGTGGAGATAATGTGTCTTATATATATTATTCGTTTCCCTACTCGTAAGAGAGGTGATACAAAGCATCTGCGGACTCACATGACCCAATCTCAACTGAGACTCAGACAAGACAAGTGCATCAGGATTTAACAAAAACCCGAAGTTATTCTCCTCTGCAAATACAACATAAAAGAAACATCCCCTGGGATCAACTGCACACCAGCCACCTGACCCGGTGTTCCCTATCTACCAAAGTATTTATATTGCTACTTCATTTCCACAGTGTATCTTTTGGAAATTGTTTGTTTTACAAACCTGTGATGTCTGTTGAGGGCTTTTTATTGACATTCACAAAGCTCAGCTAACATAAGATGGCCACCGGGGAGCCTTACTTCAGCTCATCTCTGTCCGGCGACAGTCGGCTGTCTAGCCATCAACTGCCGTCTCTATGGTAACAGCAGCCTCCTGCGGTTAGGGAAGAGCAATGGGGAGATGCAAGGATGGAGCTGGAACAAAGCACAGCTCTCCACAATAGGATTCACCTAGAATACATCACAAGAAGGTGACGTATCCACACATAGCCAGGAGGGAATAAGAAACGCGGTTAGATGATTTAAGAAATAAAAAAAATAGCAAACTGAATAATTATAAAACACACTACATGCTGGAGTGTAAATGATAGAAGAGCATTATTAAGGGTGAAAACAAAGCAGGCGATGGTGGTATAGTGGTTAGCATAGCTGCCTTCCAAGCAGTTGACCCGGGTTCGATTCCCGGCCATCGCATTAGCTAATTCTTTTTATTTGAGTATTTTTGTTTGTTTTTTTGCAGTGTATTGCTGTTATGATTTGTTGTGCATTACATTTTTTTCGTGCCGTTTTATTGGAGTATCACAATTAAACATGATAAAGACATAAGAAATAAACACAAACATTATGACCTGCTATTTTTTTCAATACACATGATGAGCACAATGTTCAATTTATTTCTTACGCTGTGTTCTCTCTCCTCATTTTGCGAATTAGAAAGTGTATAATTGGAATTTGCATTTTAACAACACACCAGGAGATAACGTGTGTTGCGAGTGTTTTTCGCATATAAAGGACATTTCTGCACCATTCTAGCGAACCCCCATTCAACTGGACAAAGAGGTGACAAGATCAGGGGTGGCACGCATGTAACAAGAGCATCGAGCCCCCAGTCATAAGCACTGGAAGTATGGATGAGGGAAAGCTACAGCACCCCCAAAATAACCCTGCTGGGGTTCAGAAGGTGAATGAGCAATAGAGAAGCATTTACAATTTGTTTTTAGCCTATCACATTTGCTGTTCCAAAGACAGAGGTCAAATGTCAGGCTATGTCTTCTGACATATTGCTGTTTTTTTTTTTTTTTTTACATTTTCTTTTCTTTCTCTTCCTGCAAAGTGAGAGGATTTTGTAAAGTGAACTGTGTGACCAACCTTCTGGGGTACCCAGATTGTGAAAGGAAAGGCTGTAGAATATAATTGTTTTTGAACATACATAATTTAAATGCCCGTAACGAATATGGAGATCCGACTACAGTAAGGAGCACAAATTGGCATATAACCTAGCATTAGAACAATACAAGGAGGCCACTATAAAAGCCAAAATGGACTACTTTATAACAAAAATTGGGGAGGCTAAAAACTCCTCTAAGGAGCTTTTTAAATCAGTCCAAGCCCTATCTAAGCCGCAGCAGGCCAATCAGTTTAGGCCTGACCAAGCCTTCTGTAATAAGATGGCTAACTTCTTTCAAACGAAGGTGCAACTAATCTACAATGACCTCCTCAACACAGCTCATGTTGCTGCCATACCTAATAGGCTGCCCGCGCAGGAGAATACCACTCAGAGCCAATTAACGAGTTTTCTGACCCTTACACAAGAGAAAGTGAATAACCTTCTTTTAACAACTAAGTCAGGATCACCCAACGATCCCTGTCCCCCAGCCATTTTACATCTGGCCTCAGAAACGATTAGCTCCCATTTAACTCCCCTCCTAAACAAAGTAGTTGAGTCAGGGATTTTTCCCTGTGCCTGGAAAAAAGCTTGTATCAGGCCGATCCTGAAAAAGCCTGCCCTGGACCCGACTGAGGTCAAAAATTACCGACCGATATCATGCTTGCCAATAGCAGCCAAAATTCTCGAAAAATCGGTGAACAGGGAGTTAACTCAGTATCTTGACTCCAATAACTTGTTGGACCCCAGTCAGCATGGCTTTCGCTCATGTCATTCTACAGAGTCGGCTTTGATAATGGCTACATAGGAGATTCGCAGACAGGTGGATGGGGGGGGCAGGGCCGTCCTTATCCTTCTAGACCTATCAGTGTGAATCACACAGTGTTAGTGCGGCGGCTAAAGGCTGTGGGGATAGGGGGGGATGGCCCTGGCCCTCCTCGCCTCCTTTCTAGCTTGTAGGGAACAGAGCATACACTGGGACAATCTGCAATCTGACACTTTCCATCTCCCGTGCGGGGTGCCGCAGGGATCGGCCTTATCGCCGAATCTATTTAACATCTATGTCACTCCATTGGCCAGACTCATCAGAGAGCATGGTTTCACTTTGGTCTCATATGCGGATGACTCTCAGCTTATTATATCCGTATCTAAACATCCGGAGGCTACTGCCATCAGCTTCCATACCTGTCTGACCAAAATCATGAGCTGGATGAGTCAAAACTTTCTTAAAATGAACACAGAGAAAACGGAGGTTATGGCATTTGGTAATGGCCTAACCCTGTGGAATCAAACATGGTGGCCAACAGAGGCGGGTGAGTGTCCCTGTCCAACAACTAAGGCCAGGAATCTAGGAGTGATCTTTGATAACCAACTAAATTTTGCAGGCCAGATAAACCGCCTAACGTCCTCCGGTTTCTTTTTACTGAATATCTTACGCAAGATTTTCTCCTTTATTCCTCAGGAACTCAGGAAAACTGTGGTAGTAGCTCTTATCCTCTCTAAAATAGACTACTGCAATGCACTCTTTCTGGGCATTGACAAGGCCCAGATGACTAAATTACAGTCCCTACAAAATGCAGCTGCTCGATTGTTATTAAACATTCCTAAAGGCCATTCTACCTCTGCTGGTATAAGATCACTACATTGGCTCCCTATCCAGCAGCAAGTGGAATTTAAGGCCCTCTGTCTGGTTCACAAGGCACTATACGGAGGGGGTGCTGTTGACATTCAAAAACTGTTCTTATGGTATTCGCCCACGAGAAATCTTAGATCCACAAACGCGGATCTCGTACAAATCTCCAAAATCCGCAGAGCAAGATGGGGAGGCAGGAGTCTATCTCACGGTGCAGCTACTCTGTGGAACAAGATGCCAATTGCTATGAGGCTGCAGCCAAATAGGCAGCATTTTAAGAAATCGCTTAAATCCTGGTTGTTCCCTCCCAACTAAGTTGCAGGATCTAATAGAGCAGCCCTCCCAACTAAGTTGCAGGATTTAATAGAGCAGCCCCTCCTCACACTTCCCAGCGCCAAGACGCAGCGGCAATCGAGCGCTTTATAAACCTATTTTATCTTATCTTTATCGTAAATTAACTGTATAAATATTTCACAATATGTCAGCAGTTACAAAAGCACAAATGATGCACTTTCTTATGTAATTCTGAACGTGAAAAAAATGGCTACATCACCCGGCAGGAAAATGTCCATAACAATCATGAGGAGAAATGTCCTTAGAAAACATGGAGACAATGTCCCTAGGAACTAAAGAAAAAACTATCCATTGAAACCATGATAAAAATACCCAAAACAACCAAGAAGAAAATGTCTATAGCAATAAAGGATAAAAAAAAATTCTTTAGCAACCAGGAGGAAGCATTCCCATAGCAATGATGAGGAACATTGTCCAATAGCAACCAGGTGGAAAAATGCAATAGTAATTTTGAAAAGAAATGTCACTAGCAACAAGGAGAAAAAATGTCCACATCAACCAGGATGAACCATGAGGAAAAAGGCCTAAATTAACCAAGAAAAAAGGTATGCAGCAATCACGAAGAAAATATTTATTTCTAACTAGGAAGAAAATGTTCGTAGCAATTAGCAATCAGGTGGAGAAATGCTCGTTTCAACCAAGCGGAAAATGTGAATAGCAACATGATGGTAAAAGAGCATATGAACCATGATAAAAACGTATATAGAAAGCAGGCAGAAAAATATACATTGTATCCCTATATAGGACAGAAAATGCCCTATGCAATCATGAGAAAAACAAGTCCCTGGCAACCACGGAGAATATGCCTTAGAAACCAGGAGCAAAAGTACCAACGCAACCAGGAAGAAAAATGTCCAAATAAAAAAGGGAGAAAAAATTAATATCAACGAGGATGCAGACTGTCCATAGCATCTCTTTCCTATACCACAGAGTATTACTAGTTTGGAAAGGGAGAGAAATTTCTAGTTGGATAGAAGATACTGTCTCCCAGGTTACTAATTCTCACACAAAGGTATCCCGTAACCCTTCACTTCATGGTCACTGTCCCGCTATACTCAGGACCTCGAAGAGGAGAACCACATTAGGTTCTTAGTGACTCTCACACACCCTAGTGTGATGCTTCATCATCGGGTCTCATCCTGGTCCCTATAAACCAGGATGGGTTCAACCATTTTGCATGGAGCACTTCTGATATTATTTCCTTCGGGGTCTACTGATAAGATAAAAATGCACAAAGAGCACCCCAGTGTGTATCTATTATTGGGTGCCTTTGTTATGGTTAAAATTATGTCAGTCTGGTGTTTTGAAGGTATGCAGTGTCCCTAAACCCTGATGTACATTGTTGACACGTTTCAGCCCTCGTGGTTAGGCCACCGCAGGTTTGCGGACTTTTCGTCAGGACCTATGCAATTACCCCGCTAATATGTATCCAGGTTCCAGTATGCACCGGATATGGCTGTAAGAACAAGTTAGTCTAGAAAGTCAATGGTACAGCAGTGCTCACACACAGGTAAGTAGTTGTTTAAGGAAAACAGGACTTACTGCTAATGCATTTTGTAACGATTCATGGTGGCACACGCCACCAAAAAAAGTGTCCATGGGATCTCTGCTGACAAGCTGGACCTTGAGCTATAGTATATTAAATACATTTAACACCTGATTTAGAGTTTGGCGGGCAGGTAGTTGGTCGCGAATACGATGGACTACCCTGTCCGTCAAACCCTTTGTCCACTCAACCCATTTAGAGGCAGATGGGCCTTAAGTTTTCGTTGATGGAGTATCAACAAATAGCTTTTCTCCAATAACCCGACGTAGCCGGGATCATCAGAGAAAGGACATTATGCCATCTGCCCTATTTAGGGTGATTTTTTTTGTCTATCTGGCAGATCCAGGAAAAACAATAATGATCCCCACACCCAGGATGTGGGAGTCATTAGGTTGTTGTTTTTCAGAAATAAACTCCCACTTTGGGAGTTTGTTTCTGAAAAATAAAATGTTGGAAAAGTATGTTGAACTTCCGTCCATACTGATGACGCTGTCCACCAAACGTTTTGTACATTGAAAGGAACCGCCAGCATGTCAATTCCTTTCAATTTACAGAGGTGATGGCTGGGCAGGGGGTTATGTCTAAATTTGGTGGATGGTGTTCCGTCAAGGTGGGAAAGGTAATGTCCTCTGCCACCCTGGCAGATGGACTGCCCAACATAAAATGATAAATCAACCCATAATCCTTTCTTGATGTTTAATTCTTTCTTGATGGTCATTGCAAGATGTAAGATTAAATCTGGCCCTCTGTTGGATCCCTGTCCACCTAAAATCTTACAACTTGCCCCGGACACTGTAGCAGAACATATTGCACCAACCATTAATAATGTCATAGAGTCTGGAAAATATTCCAATCTCTAGAAAGATGCAATTGTCATTACGTTGCTTAAGAAACCTAATTTTAATCCTGAGGATTTTAAAAACTGTCATCCAATTCAATTACTGCCCCCTCCTGCTAAAATACTGGAGAAGCATTTGAAACTGATGGAATTTATTGATACTTATGATTGTGTTATTGCATCCCAGACAGGTTTCAGGAGTGGTCACGGTACTTAGTTCATCCTAGTTGCGGCGGTCGACAGTATTAGAGGCCAAGTGGACTGAGGTGGAGCCGCAGTTCTGGTCATGCTTGACCTGTCTGCGGCCTTCGATGCGGACTCCCCAAATCTTATGGCAAGTCGACTATTGCAACTTGGTGTAGAAGAAAATGTGCTCAGCTTACTACATTCTTTTTTAGTGGACAGGGTGCAAGTGGTAAGTTGTGGACAGTTCAGGGCAAAAGCTTTTAGTCTGCTGTGTGGGGTGCCGCAGGGCTCCTCACTTATTCCTACCCTTTTTAATCTTTATGTTTCTTCATTGGCAACCGAGGTCAGATCTTTTGGCTTTCACGTGCTGTCCTGTGCAGATGACACTCAAACAATTTGTCATTAGCGGGCAGTGTGCCCTTGGTGGCAGACAGGTTTAAGGACTGTATGGCCAAAGTTAGTAATTGGATGAAAAAAAAACCTTTCTTAAGCTTAATGCTGAAAAAACAGAGGTTTTGCTCTCTGGAGCACAGCAGTCCATCTGGTCTGAACTGTGGTGTCCGGAGTCCTGCGGCTAACTTCCTACTCCGGTCGAGTCAGAAATGAACCTAGGGTGTATTTTTTGACAATTCTTTGTCATTTAACCTACAGGTTAACCTCACTAGTAGCACATGCTTCCACATTATTAGGTCTATGAAAAAGATCTTTCCCGTCATTCCGGCAGAACAGCGTAAAGCTGTGGCCCTAGCATTGATTTCTTCCCACCTGGATTATTGTAATGCGCTTTACCTAAACATCAACCAGACTTCCCTTAAGAAACTTCAGGTTATTCAAAATGCGGTGGCACGGCTCGTTTTAGGCATCCCAAAGCATCTCTCGGTTGCCAAGGGTCTTCGCACCCTTCATTGGTTTCCAGTCAGGTAATGAGTGCTATTTAAAGTCCTATGCATGGCTTTATGGCACTGCACAATTTGGTTTCAAGGTTTTTCCAGTCGATCTTTCAGTGGCATGTGCCCAATAGGCCACTCCGTTCTACTTATTGGAGATTGGAAGCGGTGTTTAGGATTGGCAGAGCCAGATGGAGTGGGCACTTATTTGCTTATGTAGTGGCCAATCTTTGGAACACCTTACCCATCCTCATTTTCGGATCTAAAAATATTTTGGTTTTTCGTAAACATCTGAAAACATGGCTCTTTTCATCTTAGCCCCTGGACCTTTTTACCTTATTTCCCTCATTGCGTTGATGCCTCCTGATGGTTAGCGCCTTGACACCTTCAGGTATTGTTGCACTTTAGAAACTCTTTTTCATTTCATTTCAAGAGTGAACGCCATATGGGAGCATAACTAAAGTTGTGTTTATGGTGTGAAGCCAATGCATAGTTAGTGTAATGCCAGATAGCAACTAAATTGTATAGAGAAACACTAGGGGCCGTAATACGGAAGTGCCCCAGGGGTGCAGCGGGCGTTTGCACCCCCTTTGCGCACCCCCGGAGCACTTTGGTACTGCAGAAGGAGACACAGATGCCTATGTGTTCCCTTCTGTAATACTGATAGCGCTAGCGCAAATAAATCAGAGGGCGTTACCTCATTTGCATGGGGGCGCCGTATTATAGACGAGGGCACAGAGGCAAAGAAGCAGTCAGGAGGCGCACTGACAGTGCTCTACCTAGAAGGTGGCGCACTATCAGTGCGCTCCCTGATGACAGCCCTGTGGAGGAGGGAAAGGGGGTCCCATGGACCCCCCAGACATTCCCTTGCAGGTGGGTGATGTCACTTGCTGCACCCACCTGCAAGGGGAACTCTAATCCCCCTTCAAATTGCTGGCAGGTTTTCGCCTGCACTGTGAAGCACAGAGCAGCTTCAAAGCAGCCGCTCTGTTTTTCACATGAATGCTCTGTCCACAGGGCTGCACCAATTTGCAGCTGCCCTGGGGGTAGCGCATTCATCCTAATACAGCGCATTTTCCTTGTTTGTGTGGGACGCACCTTTGAAAAGGTGTGCCCGTGGCAAACAAGGAAAATGCGCTGTATCTGTGATACGGCCCCAGGTGCTGATTTGTTAACAGACTGCTGTTGTGGACAGTGGCATGCTGTGCCAACATAGACTTTGGAGTGTAAATGAATCAATGAGACACTAGTGGTGCACTGGATGGGATGTGGATGGAATCATACAGCCATGTTGAAAAATTGCTAATACATGAGAAAAATGCTGGATTCTGTTGCTAACCCCATAATTATGAACTGTTAATGACCCAAAAATTAAAAAAATAAAAAGGTGTCACTAAAACTATAAATGGGGCACCAGAGGTTTACTAAATAAATAAACGAATAAATGAATGATTTAATGACTTGTTTTATGATTCTAGGCACAAGAGTGCCCCAATGTAATGAGAGGATGCCATGTTGAGATGTAAAAAAATCACATAACTACTTCACTATTGCTAGACATCGTTGTGCTTTGTTGGAAGGTGAAAATCCAGCAGAAGAACATTCAATTGGCTCACTAGCCCCACAATTGGCGTTGAGTTCTGAAACTTGGTGTCTCTTGCATGGAGACTATCTCTGTGCTCTTCTTCCATAAGGGCTGCTGTCTGTCTTCCCTGACCCAGAGGGATTAACTGCTCCTTGCCTTATCTTAGGTCTTTTTCCAATGCAGATAGATCAGGTTCCAGTATAGTATACAACATTAAATGTAGTATATGTTTTCTATGCCAGCCCTCACCTTTTGTTCTGTCCCTCCCCTTCCAATCTTTCAGGTACCTCCTTGTGCATGCTGAACCTTTCCGGCTGAATTTCCTTGTCCCTGCAGAGAACTAGCTCTCCTTGAAAGTTAGTCTAGGCCTCATCTTAGCAGTGCTTCTTACAATGGGAGAAACATGTTTCAAGAAAGGAGGGAACTGATTTCTGTAGCAAGCATGGAGGAGGAATAAGTCCTTAGCAACCGAAAGGTAAATTTGTCCATTGCACTCAGGGAGAAAAATGTCCTTAGGAATCAAAAGGAAAATGTATGTACCAAGCAGTGAGAAAAATACCCTGAACAACCATAAGAAAGACAGGCTAATAGCAAGCAGGAAGAAAAATGTCACAGGATCCACGATAAAAAATGTCGGAAGCAGCCAGGTTCAAAAACGTTAATAGCAACAAGATGGAACAATGCCAAATGCAGCCACAATATGTCCATGGAAAGAAAGGAGGAAAATATTAATAGCACACAGAGAGAAAAATGTTTCTAGCAACCAGGAGGAAAAATGCAAGAGCTATAGGCTTTGGAAATGTGTTTTAGCCATGTCGTGAATAAGTGCAGCTGCCGTTCAGCATGGCAGAAAGTTAGTGCAGTGGAGTGTCTTGGAGTAGAGGGTTGTAGAGTGACATAGACTGTAGTAGAACAGACTTTCATAGAACGGAGTATAGTGTCGTGCAGTAGCGTAGAGTGGCATAGTTGTCGTAGAGGGGAGTGGCGTACAGTGTCAGAGTGAAGTGGTGTACATTGTCGTAGATTGGAGCGGCGTAGACTGGAGTAGAGTGTCAGAGTGGATTAGAGTGGAGTGGATTGGAATAGATCACAGGAGAGTGGATTAGAGTAGAGTGGATTAGAGTGGATTGGAGTGGACTAGAGTGGATTGAAGTGGATTGGATTAGAGTGGAGTGGATTGGATTGGAGTGGATTAGAGTAGAGTGGAGTGGATTAGAGTAGAGTGGAGTGGATTAGGGTAGAGTGGAGTGGATTAGGGGGGAGTGGATTGGCTTAGAATTGATTAGTACGGAGTGGATAGGAGTGTAGTGGATTGGAGTGGATAAGAGTGGAGTGGATTAGAGTGGAGTAGATAACAGTGGAGTGGATTTGAGTGGAGTGGATTAGGGTGAAGTGGATTAAAATGGATTAGAGTAGAGTGGAGTGGGTTAGAGTGGGGTGGATTAAAGTGGAGTGTATTATAGTGGAATGGAGTGGAGTGGAGTGAATTAGAGTGGGGTAGATTTGAGTGCAGTGGATTAGAGTGGAGAGGATTCGAGTGGGGTAGATTACAGTGGATTGAATTACAGTGGATTGGAGTTGATTAGAGTGGAGTGGACTTGATTAGAGTGGAGTGGATTGGATTGGAGTGGATTAGAGTAGAGTGGAGTGGATTAGAGGAAAGTGGAGTGAATTATGGTAGAGCGGAGTGAATTAGAGTGGAGTGGATTGCCTTAGAATTGATTAGTGTGGGGTGGGTAGGAGTGGAGTGGATTGGAGTGGAGTGGATAACAGTGGAGTGGATTTGAGTGGATTGAAATAGAATGGATTAGAGTGGAGTTGTGTGGGTTAGAGTGGAGTGGATTAAAATGGAGTGGATTTGAGTGGGCTAGGGTGGATTTGGAGTGGATTCGAATGGATTGGAGTGGAGTGGAGTGAAGTAGAGTGGGGTGGAGTGGATTAGAGTGGAGTGGATTAGAGTCGATTGAAGTTGATTGTATTGGAATGGATTGGAGTGGGGTGGACTGGGGTGAATTAGAATGGAGTGGATTAGAGTGGAGTGGAGTAAAGTGGATTAGAGTGGAGTGGATAGGAATAGTGTAGATTTGAGTGGATTAGAGTGGAGTGGATAAGATTGGAGTGGATTGGAGTGGATTTGAGTTGAATGGATTGGAGTGAAATGATTGGATTGGATTAGAGTGGAGTGGAGTTGATTAGAGTGGAGTGGATTGGAGTGGATTGCAGTGGTTTGAGTGGATTGGGGTGGATTAAACCAATGAACTGGAGTGGATTAAAGTGGAGTGGATTAGAGTGGAGTGGAATGGAGTGAAGTGGATTAGAGTGGGGTGGATTGGAGTGCAGTGAATTAGAGTGGAGAGGATTGAAGTGGGGTGGATTACAGTGGAGTGGATTTCAGTGGATTGGAGTGGATTAGAGTAGAGTGGATTGGAGTGGGGTTGAATAGAGTGAATTTATAGTGCATTAGACTGGAGTGGATTGAAGTGGGGTGAATTAGAGTGGATTAGAGTGAGTTGGAGTGGATTAGAGTGGAATGGACTGGCGGGGAGTGGATTAGAGTGGAGTGGATTGGATTGAAGTGGGTTAAAGTGGAGTGGAGTGAGGTGGATTGGAGTGGATTAGAGTGAAGTTGATTGGTGTGAAGTGGACTGGAGTTGATTGGAGTGGATTGGATTGGAGTGGGGTGACTTGGAGCTGATTGGAGTGGATTGGAGTGGAGTAGAGTAGAGTGGTGTAAAGAGAAGAGAAGGACAAAGGAATGCACGCATAAGAAGTCATCCTTGCACAATTGCTGTCAAGTACAAGGCTCCCGGAACTCTGCCCCCACGAAAGCACACGCTAAAAAACATGAATGTGACTTTGTGTAATTTAACTTGTGTTCATGTAAAGTGCTTCAAAACCTTCAGGTCGGTTCGAGTGTGCTCTATAAAAAAATTGAAAAAAAGAAGAATTAATAGTACCTCAATCACAGCGTGAGCAGCGGACGGAAACTAATTAAGAGAAATCAATTTGTACTTCGTCCATGCGCCACACAAAGAACGGAAGTGACGCAGAAACTGACGCCTTGGACGTGCTGCCAAATTAGAAGTCAGTTTAGAAGAGTGATAATGATGCCAATGAATGGTAAGTAATGGGAGAGTTAAAATCCGCTTTTAAGTTTTTTTTTTGTTTTAGATACAAGAGGACGCCAAGCGATAGCAGCATATGTGCGCTGCCTGCAGGTTCGACCTAACATGTCCTTAGAACCAGGACTCTAAGGGGGAGATTTACAAAGCGTTTGCGCCATGTTTGCATCACAAAAGTGACACAAAACGACGCAAAATCTTTTTTTTGTAATTTACTTTTCAGCGCTAAACTTGTTTAGCACTGGAAATAACATAAAATTAATGCGAAGCAGCGCATTGCGCTGCTTCGCGTTACTTTGCGCCATGGGGGCGTACCAAGGGTGGTGCATGGGCGTTCCCATGCAACCTCCCAAGGTTTCTTACGCTAAACCCAATTTACTAAAAACAGTAGATTGGGTTTAGCGTGAGAAAACTGCGCCCTTTTCAACTAGGCGCAAGGAAGGAGAAATGCTTTCATTTCTCCTTCCTTTTCCGACTTTGCATGCGTGCTCCACTGTGCAGCACACATACAAAGTGGGAAAAGCTTTCCCTTGTGTCAAGCATAGTATTTTGTACAGGAAGGGCACCCTTCCTGTACAAAACCTATGCTGGACTCATGCACACACCCTAGCGCTGCCGCGCTAAGGTGTGTGCATGGCGCACAGCAGCTGTAATCAGCGCCGGCGCAAGGGAAAGGGGAGGAGAGAGCCATGTCTTTGAAGATATGGTGCTCCCCTGCTCCCTCCCTGTCACACAACACAGCGCAGCCTCGCGGGGTGCTGCGCTGCATGACTTTTTTGTAAATCTCCCCCTAAATGTATGTAGCATCCAGGTGAACAATGCCTGTAGCAACCATGGAGAACATTCTTGTTAGCAACCAGGAGAATAATGTCCGTAGCAGTGAATTATAAAAATGTCCACAATGTCTACTGCCAGCAGGAAGAACAAATTCCCTACAAAAAAGAGAAAAAAATGTATGTAGCAACCATGAGGTAAAATGTCCAGAGAGAACAGGAAGAGTTTCGTTAGCAACGAGGATGACAATGTTCTAAGGATCTGTGATGTAAAATGTCCAAAGCAACCACAAGGAAATGCACATCGCTACCATGAGGAAAAATGTCCTTTGTGACCACCGAAAAACATTTCTCTACCAACCAGGAAGAAAAAAGCATTAGGAACCAGTAGGGAATCTATCAATTGCAATCACAATGAAAAATGTCCAAAGCAACGAGAAGGGAACATTTCCATAGCAGCCAGGATAGAAAAAATCTTTAGCAACAGGAGGGAAGCTGTCCATAGGTACCATAAGGAAAATTCTCTATAGAAAACAAGGAGAAAATGACCATAGTATCCAGAAAGAAAAATAACCAGAAGGAAAAAATTAGGCCTGGGCGGTGAGCTCCGCTCTTTTCGCTGAGTTTTGCGCGCTCCGCAGAGCTCGCAGAGTTTTTTTTTCCGCTCGCGCTCATCAACGGTAAGTTGGTGAGCGCGAGCAAGGAAATCCAGCTCTAGACCGCTTCCCAGCGAGATTTCTCAATGCGGGCGGACGCAGATGGTCGCTACCGCTAGCGTTGAGAAACCTTCCGTTCGCGTTGAGGATGCTGCCGCTCGAGTAGAGCTTCTACTCGAGCGGCAAAAAGAAGCAGCGCCCTCTTGCGATGCGCATGATGCCGTTCGTGCTGATTTTACAGCGCGGGACAAACACCCAGCACTAAAAATCTGTGTGAACGGCGTGAGGTAACGCACTCCGCCGCTTGCGGAACTCCGCGTAGCTTGGCAAAGGTTTTTTGTCACTTCGCGGAATTTCGCATAGCAAAACTCTGCGAACTCTGCGCAGGCCTAGAAAAAATGCCCATTGGAACCAGAAGGAAAAATGCCCACAGCAACTAAGAAAACATGTCCATAGCAAAAATGCCCAAATGACCATGCCTTCAAAGACCAATGTCAAGACTTGTTTGACAATGACTTAGAAACAGCGAATCTTGGACATGAATTTTCTCTTCTTATATCAAACGGCGCTGCAAAATCTTTTTTTTGTAATTTACTTTCCAGCGCTAAACTTGTTTAGCGCTGGAAATAACGTAAAATTAATGCGAAGCAGCGCATAGCGCTCCCTTGCGTTACTTTGTGCCATGGGGGCGTACCAAGGGTGGTGCATGGGCGTTCCCATGCACAGGGCCGGCGCTAGGCATGGGCAGCGTGGGCAGCTGCCCAGGGCCCCGCGCCGGCTCGCAGCCAGGGGGCCTCGCGCTTTCAAAAACTTCAGAGTTTGGAAGCCCAGGGGGCCCAGGAGGCCCAGGGGATTTTGATCAATTTCGGCCGGCTGGTCCGTCTCTCTTGGCCTAATCGCTGCATCTGCATGAGGATAGCAGCGATTAGACAGGTAATTAAAGAGCCCTTGCTTGTGAAGTGCGCCCTGCCCCTGTTTGAATAAAAAGCAGGATAACCTGCAGGGCGCAGAACAAAAGATAGAATGACGGCGCCTCACAATGAAAACCGCTCAGCTCACCCAGGATGAGGTAAAGGAGCACAGAGGTGAATGAAAGGGGTACGACAAACGGAATAAAGTGAGAGGGGTGCGGGGGAGCAGATAGGTGTGAGTACAGCAGCCAGACAAGTGGTGCACGAAGAGGAGCACAATCAGAATGTAAAAGTGGCTGGACTAGGGCTTTCAGTGTGCTGGGTCCCTCGAGTCTTTACCTGGTGGTAAATTAAAACGGACATTGAAACAGGCCCCTATCGGACCCTATATTCATGTCCTTTACTTTACCTGCAAAAAACAATGATCCAGTGTGTGCACAATAAATGTATAACACAGTAGCCGGGTTGGACTGGCCTATAGGGCAATCAGGCAGTGCGTGATGGTCTAATCTGTTAGGTTAGCATGTAGGCCGTTTTTTGGGCTGTGTGTTGGCCTGCTTTATGGTCAGGTGAGCGAACTTTTACTGTTGATTTTCATGATATTAAAACAAACATTGCCTGCAGCAAAATCAAATCTATGCAGTCTCCCAAACCTTACAAAAAACGTAAACAGCATGTCTTTACAAGTTAAAAACTGCCCTAATTTTGAAACATGGGACACTTTTCTAGCTAACTAATTCACTAATGGGGGCCACTTTTATTTTGGTGCCGGGGCCTATTTCCTGACCCAGTCTCACACTGCATGATAGGGTAATCCATGGCAGCGATTTTGTTCCTGTTTATATTTCACATGCTTTACTTAATCTTGCATTCCCCAAGAGTGTTAGCTATGACCAGGATGTGTGTTTCTGTATTTCATTTCACAGCATATTACTCTTGTATGGGGCACACATTGTTGTGAGTCGCCTCCAGGTGTTTATAACAGGCTACAGTTGAGTGCTTTGGAGTTGAGGCTGAAGGCAGTACAACTTTCACACTGTGCCTGTCTGTGGGTCAAAAAGGTGTCCAGAATACATGGTCATTCAATACATGGCCTCTCTGCAGAGCACACAGAGCAACGGTCCCGTATTCCAGTTGCAGTTGGTATTCTGTGCAAATGTGTGTGAAGGAGGTACTCATTGGTCAAAACAGTGACAGGGTGAACGTAAAATAATTTATTGTTGTTACTCATTTATCTTAAACAGCCATTGACAAAAAACCAATACCCCTGGCTATTTTTAGATGCAAGTCAGTTGTTGTCTTATATTTCTGGATTCAATCACAGAAAGCTGAGGGAAAGATTAGAAAAAGAGTAGAGGATTGAGGGGAAGGTGGATATAAAAGGGTCATCATCAACATGAAATGATAAGATGCTCCAGGAGGATGGAAGGGGAGAGGTGGATGTAAATGAAGCAGAACAAGGAAAGAAGTAATGAGGCTGGGAGAGAGATGGGAGTTGAAGGGGAGTGTATGGATAAGATGTGTGGTTATAAGAGAGACAGAACCAGCAAGGGAACATAAGCAGAGTGGAGAGAGAAGTATTGGTGAGAGATGGATGGAAGAAAGCAGGACCACTGAAAGATGTCAGAGGTTGGGCGGGATGAGACAGGAGGGAGAGGTGGAAGTTAGAAGGGTCAGAAACAGCAAGAGAAATTTGAATCCTAGAAAAAGGAAGTCAACTTCCAAATGTCTTTCATAAAAAGTAATTTACTCATTACAATGTGTCGACTTCTGACAACTCTAGGAGTTTGAAGTAACATTTGTGCTGTATCAGATGATTTGTGGCTGACTCTTGATCGTAGAGGTCACTTCCTGTCAGGTTAAATCTTATGCAAATTATAGGGGCCTCGCATGTTCCTATTCTGCCCGGGGCCCCACAAATCCTAGGACCGGCCCTGCCCATGCAACCACCCAAGGTTTCTCACGCTAAACCCAATTTACTAAAAACAGTAGATTGGGTTTAGCGTGAGAAAACTGCGCCCTTTTCAACTAGGCGCAAGGAAGGAGAAATGCTTTCATTTCTCCTTCCTTTTCCGACTTTGCATGCGTGCTCCACTGTGCAGCACACATACAAAGTGGGAAAAACTTTCCCTTGTGTCAAGCATAGTATTTTGTACAGGAAGGGCACCCTTCCTGTACAAAACCTATGCTGGACTCATGCACACACCCTAGCGCTGCCGCGCTAAGGTGTGTGCATGGCGCACAGCAGCTGTAATCAGCGCTGGCGCAAGGGAAAGGGGAGGAGAGAGCCATGTCTTTGAAGATATGGCGCTCCCCTGCTCCCTCCCTGTCACACAACACAGCGCAGCCTCGCGGGGGGCTGCGCTGCATGACTTTTTTGTAAATCTCCCCCTAAATGTCTGTAGCATCCAGGTGAACAATGCCTGTAGCAACCATGGAGAACATTCTTGTTAGCAACCAGGAGAATAATGTCCGTAGCAGTGAATTATAAAAATGTCCACAATGTCTACTGCCAGCAGGAAGAACAAATTCCCTACAAAAAAGCGAGAAAAATGTATGTAGCAACCATGAGGTAAAATGTCCAGAGAGAACAGGAAGAGTTTCGTTAGCAACGAGGATGACAATGTTCTAAGGATCTGTGATGTAAAATGTCCAAAGCAACCACAAGGAAATGCACATCGATACCATGAGGAAAAATGTCCTTTGTGACCACCGAAAAACATTTTTCTACCAACCAGGAAGAAAAAAGCATTAGGAACCAGTAGGGAATCTATCAATTGCAATCACAATGAAAAATGTCCAAAGCAACGAGAAGGGAACATTTCCATAGCAGCCAGGATAGAAAAAGTCTTTAGCAACAGGAGGGAAGCTGTCCATAGGTACCATAAGGAAAATTCTCTATAGAAAACAAGGAGAAAATGACCATAGTATCCAGAAAGAAAAATAACCAGAAGGAAAAAATTAGGCCGGGGCGGTGAGCTCTGCTCCTTTTGCTGAGTTTTTCGCACTCCGCGGAGCTTGCAGAGTTTTTTTTTTGCTTGCGCTCATCAACGGTAAGTTGGTGAGCGCGAGCAAGGAAATCCAACGCTAGACCGCTTTCCAGCGAGATTTCTCAATGCGGGCGGACGCAGATGGTCGCTACCGCTAGCGTTGAGAAACCTTCCGTTCCCGTTGAGGATGCTGCCGCTCGAGTAGAACTTCTACTCGAGTGGCAAAAAGAAGCAGCGCCCTCTTGCGATGCGCATGATGCCGTTCGCGCTGATTTTACAGGGCGGGACAAACACCCAGCACTAAAAATCTGTGTGAACGGCGTGAGGTAACGCACTCCGCCGCTTGCGGAACTCCGCGTAGCTTGGCGGAGTTTTTATGTCACTTCGCGGAATTTCGCATAGCGGAACTCTGCGAACTCTGCGCAGGCCTAGAAAAAATGTCCATTGGAACCACAAGGAAAAATGCCCACAGCAACTAAGAAAACATGTCCATAGCAAAAATGCCCAAATGACCATGCCTTCAAAGACCAATGTCAAGACTTGTTTGACAATGACTTAGAAACAGCGAATCTTGGACATTAATTTTCTCTTCTTATATAAAACGACGCTGCTATCTAAGCATGTGCAGACTGTGTGGCAGACACAGCACTGATTGTTGGATTTTCCTATCGCCTTATTCTATCTCCTTTTAGTATTTTTGGAAAGAGTGAGTGTGATTTTGCAGAAACTTGTTCATAAGGCATAAGATGAGGCCATTGCTATTAATATGAATGCCTTAAAAAACTATAATAGTTACCAGGAAATTGATTTTCAGGGTCTACTAATCATTATCCGTGCACAATATTGATTTATGGATTGAACACATGAGCCATGAAGATAACTTCTAGGGATTGCCTTCAAGTATGATACAATTTGCAGAAATGTGATCAGATCTGGCTCTTCTTCCTGGTAATGTACAGCTGAAATGCAATATTGTAATGATTGCTATTTAACTAGTGTTTGTGGTATTGTAAGATATTTTTAGTACTGGCATGCAGAGCCTAATAATGTGCACTAACCACAGCCATATGGCATGTGTATGTAAAAAGTGTTTATGCATCATTAGGGTTGGGAGTTTATGTTTAGAGATCTGTTTTGATATTGTCTTCAATATAATTAAGGCTCTCCGTTTGCGGTTTTTACTTTTTTGTAGATAAATAACGCCAGAAAACAATTTTTTTTGTATGTATTTAATTGTACAGACAGGATAAATACAGAAAATTTGTCATCTTTTTTCAACGACCCACCAGCCTGTTGTTCAAGACTTCCAGGTCAACACCTGTCCGAATTCACAGCGTGGAGGTTGAAAAAAAGGCGATTACATATTCTTAAATAACTTTATGAGTGCACTTGTATGTATTATAATGCCAATATGTTCATATGATCGCACAATTATGTTTCATTTTGCTGCTTCATCAAAGCACGAGTATTTATTAGTTAAAAAATGTGAACATTTACTTCCTAGGATTTAATTTGTTTGTAAAGAATAAAATAAATATATATAATTACTAATAGTACACGCAGAGTATTAATAACAATAACGTGCTTATGCCTACTACCCCTCCTGGGGTATAGGCCATCAACCAGGACTCTACAGCCATCTCTGTCCTGGGCTTTTTTTTCAATCTGGATCCAGGTGTACCCTTGAGGCCTCGGCACCTGGTATTTCTTGGCCTTCCTCTTTTCCTTGAGGGTTCCAGGTCAGGGCTTGCCTGGTGGTGTTTGATGCGGGCTTGTGGAGGCTGTTAACTATTCAGCCCCAGCGTCATTTCATGATTCTTTCATGAGCAGGGAGTTGGAAAGTCTGCTGCTATAGGTCATTGTTATTGATGGTGTTTGGCCATTGGATTTGGAGGATTTTCCTCAGACAGGTGTTGATGAAGTTCTGGCAGCGGCGGGCTCGTCCGCTATGGTGGAGGAGCGTCGCCCCCCCCCCCCTGTAAGCAGCAGGAGCTGCAAAACTTGAAAAATAAAACGATAATGAACCAGGTTTATTATTGTTTTATTTTTCTCCTACTGTGGTGTCTTGGTGGCGGGGTCAGGGGATGACGGGCACGCGTAGGAGCCGTGGGCACTGCTATCAGTGCGCGTAACGGTTTGGCCAGCCGTTTCAGGCCGGCCAAACCGCCAGGTGCATTGAAGCTCTCTTCAACCCCAGCTGCGTTGCCGGGTTGGAGAAAGGAGGCACAGGCACCCAGTCTCCCTGGGAGTGCAAATCGAGGGTGCTCAAGCCAATCCTAATGCTGCTCCCATGCTGTGAACCGGTCCCAGGAATGCTTGTTTCCGGTTCAGGGAAGACCTGGCTTGGCAGTTTGGGCTGGACTGTTTCCATGAGGCACAGGGTCAAGACTGATTTGCTTATGGCTGGGTCTGAACTGAGGTGGCGAAGTGAGCTAAAGAACGATGATGGATTCAACCCAGATCTGTGACTGGGGGTGAGTGTCTGAAAAGTTTCAGCGCTCCGCCCATCATCTCCTTGTGTTTGCTTTGTTCGCCCTAAGTTGGCAGGGTATGCCCAGACGTGAGTCCCTTGCTCACTTTGCCATTGGACTCAAGCTAGCCAGGCTGATGAGGGGTGTTACCCCGAAACAGGTCCGAGGATGCTTGTTTCCGGTCCAGGGAAGACATGGCTTGGCAGTTCGGGCTGGACTGTTCCCATGAGGCACAGGGCCAAGACTGATTTGCATATAGCTGGGTCTGAACTGAGGTGGCGAAGTGAGCTAAAGAAAGATGATGGATTCAACCCAGATCTGTGACTGGGGCTGAGTGTCTGAAAAGTTTCAGCGCTCCGTCCATTATCTCCTTGTGTTTGCTCCAATCCTGTGAGAGCAGCGTCAGGATTGGCCGCAGGGCAGTCTGAGAGCCTATGCCTGCAGTGGAGCCAGAAGAGTTGCGATACAACAGGATTCAGGTAAGTTTTTTTGTTTGTTTTTTGTTTTGTCCCCCGCTCTCCCCGCCCCGCCAATTTGCCCCAACACCAGCCGCAACTGAGTTCCGGACTTTGTTGGTGAATTTCACTGTTGCCCTCCATGTTTCTGTTCTATACAACAGAAGGACTGATTTTACGTTGGTGTTAAAAAGCCTAATCTTGGTTTGCAGCGTTAGGCCCTTTGAGCTCCAGATCTTCTTTAGCTGAATGAAGGCAGCCATTGATTTGCCGATTTTTGCCTTCACGCCGGCGTCTGTGCCCCCCTGCTTGTCAATGACACTGCCCAGGTAGGTGAGGCCTCAAACCCTTCCAGTGCATTGCATGAAAGAGTGACTGCAGTTGTGCTGGCCATGTTAGCCTTCAGGATCTTGGTTTTTCCCCTGTGTATGTTGAGTCCAGGTTGTGCCTATATATTAATAAATACAGACATAAATGTTTAAAAAATCAATACCATAAAACCGGGAGCCCTGCATATAATTAAAATTGATTTAAAAAAGAGATTCATTCCACAGCCTACTTCTGTCAGAGCAGCCATTAGAAGTATTAGTATTTTAGTATGAATGACTTATTAATCCTAGCCTCTCTGTAGGGGAAGGAGCTGTAGGAGTGCCTACAGAATGCAATCTTCAGACCCATACCGTTCTTGGCCTCTCTGAATTGAGCTCTGTGAGTGAGAGGAGAGGCTTCTCTCTTGCTTATACCTCACTTATTGACGTCCATTTAGGGAGGAATGACTGCCTACTAAGAGGTTATTTATTTTCTGTGAGTGACAATAGAGTTCAGTCTCTGTGCTCATGTTTCGCATTGCCTCTGTTGTGAAATGACATCTCTTTTGAGAGGAACGACAGTGCATAGTAAGAGTGTTTTACTCTCATTCAAATGACGACCTCTCCCTAGACAGCTGTATGCAGTCAGGGAGAGTATAGAGCAACGTGTGTCCCTGTTTAAGTCTATGCCTAAGAAGGGATGCCTCCAGGAACTGGAGTAGTTCAGTCTCTCTGCCCATTTCTTCCTTGGCCTCTGTACAGCCAGAGGAGATCTAGGAGTGAGATGACATTATCCTTAACCATTTACCCCTTGTCTAGTCTTGGTCTGGATGTTCCCTAGGGGACTACGACACATTATTCTTCACTCCTATCCATTCTTTGCTCCCTCATTTAAGTTCTAATCTCCTGGAGGTAATTTTTGGAAGCTTCAGAAAGACCCACTGAACCTTCGTCTTTGGACTGTTCAGGTGAGGGAGGATCACCAGGGTATCTGACAGTATTTGGGGAGTTTTTAGAACCTCATACTTACTAAAGCAGGGCCAACTTGCAATGGGGATCGTGACTCATCAGATATGGCTTGCATACACTGGCATCTGGTGAACACAAGTGCACAGTTCCAGGCACTATTAATAGCCCGCAAGGCAGACTTTTGAAAAAGGTCCTCTTAAATGAGAAAAACTCTATCTAGACTCTATACACACAATTTGTCATAAATGTCGCACATTTTTTCAGACATCTTTTTATTAAAGATTTTAAAGATAGTGCAACACTGTTTACAACATTTCACTGTCTGGTACACAAAACTCTGTATCCGTGAATGGAGTGGAACTCCCCAAGAGCTTCCTTCCTTCCACCATCACCCATCTTCCTCCGCCCTTCGTCCCTCATTCTGGAGCCTCTGCTGCAGAGGGAATACCATGTCCATTAGTATAGTGTATTGGCTCAGACCCCACTGAGGCCAGTCCACGGCATGAGTTCCAGTATTCCAGATATTTTCCCACTTCTTGGAGCAGCCCCTGCCTTTGTATATTACTTTTTCAGCGAGAATGCACCGGTCCATATCGCGTTTCCAGATCTGGTGAAGCCCTAGTTCTCCCTCCGCCCCCGCCTTAGCAATATTCCTTTTCACTACAGTCAGGCTCAAAGTGGTCCTCACTTTCTGATATCTCTGGGCCTCCACCTCTCCCCACAAATCCAGCACATACCTTTTTGCTGAGCCACTCAGTCCCACCAACCGTGCCAGCATCTTACGGTCCGTGAGTTTCGTCCAGAATACCTGTATCGCAGAGAGCAAGTCCAATAAATGTGGAAGAAGGACCCTTCCTGCCCACAACCCCACAGACATAGGTTTGAAGTGGCCCTTCACATTTTCAACAGGGTCGGTCTGGCATAGTATGCGCGAGGTAGTATATGTAGGTGGACCATCCGGAACCCCGATTTTATGGCAACCTCTCTCGGGGCACCTAGGGCTCCTCCCACTCTCCATCCTCAAACCCTTCCACATCCTCCTCCCATCGCACCTTAAGCTGTTGTAAGACATCAGGGGCGTGATTTAGGATATGTTTATATGTCAGGGGTGTGGCTTTTTTAGGCATGGGGTCCCACAGTAGTCTGTCCTCCAGAGGGGAGGGTTCCTCCAGTTCCGTCCCCTTCGCTATCATTGATCGTAAAGCATGCCTAACCTGCAAATACCGATAGGTCTCTGAAGCCGCCAACTAGAAGTCGCTCCTTAATTCTAGCAGCGGAACTATGTCTCCCCCCACCGATAGGTAGCCCACTTTGGAGATACCGATTAGGTCCCATTTGGCGAATCCCTTCAGCCTCCCCAGAGCAGCCAATGCTGCTGCGCCCCATAGCGGGGTAACTTGTGTGAGTGTATTTCCCCATCCTAAGTGTATAGTTGCTTCTTTCCAGATTTTCACCACCGTAGTGGTGGGTGTTGGCATCTCGCTCAGCAGCCGTCTATCATATAGCGCAGCTATGCACCCCCTGTCACCTATCACATCTGTCCATTTGTAATGCCAGTGCAGTCTGAGCCAAGAATGCCAAGTCATTGGGCTGCCCAGTAGTACATTTAGACATCTGGTAGGGCAATTCCCCCATCATACCAGCCCCTTGTCAGTTTGGACCAGGCGATCTGTGCTGGGCCGCCATCCCATAACAGTAGTTGAATTTCCGCCTCTCCTGTTCTGAAATATTCCTTCGGGGCCTTGTAGGGGGTGTTTTGCAGTGCATACAAAATGTGTGACAAAGACATCATTATAAATAATGCAGCCCTGCCACCAGGGAAAATGGCAGGGTGCGCCAATGCTGCACATTACCCCTTAGTCATTCCAACAGCGGGGACAGATTCCGTGCATAGAAGAGCTCAGCATCATTTGTTACATATATACCTAAGTAGCGAAATCCTCTCAGTACAGTTGTTGCCCCGCAGTCTGTTTGTAGCCTCAGTATCCCGCTCGCGAGCAGGTATAATAGGGACTTATTCCAGTTAATTATGTACCCCGAGTACTTGCCAAAATTCGTGAGCATTTGCATTATTCTGGACACCGTCATCTCAGGGTCAGCAGTATAGAGTAGGACATATAGGGATATTTTGTTTTCCAGGTGTCTCTCAAGTCCAGTCCCTTGACCAGTGGTTCTTGTCTCACTCAGGTAGTCAGTGGTTCCAGTGCCAGGGCGAAGATCATCAGCAACAGTGGGCAACCGTGCCTGATGCCCCTCGATAGTCTGATTATTGGCAAGGTCTCTATATTCTTGTTGTTTCAGGCTTAATCTATGGCATATGGCGGCATTCTCCCCAGTCATGAGGAGGCGTTCCATCTCCAGAATCTTCCTCTCCAATTCATGCAGCTTTCTCCGTCTGTCTTGCTTAACTTCCCTATAAGGGAGAGCTCGTGTCCTCTGACTACTGCTTTGTATGCCTCCCACAAAGTAAGGGCTAAGTCAACTGTTCCCTCAATTTCAGTAGTCTGTGCAGTTCTGAAGCTACCTAATGACTTTCCGGTTTTTAAGTTACCATAGATTGATCGGCCACACCCTCCCTAGAGTGTAAAACTGTTTGTGTACCATTGCCTACACTGGTGAGTGGTCCGAGATACCTGTGGTGAGGTGTCAGACGTCTGAGTATAGGTAGAGTGAGTAGGTAATCAATACGAGAGAGGCTACCATGCGTGCCCAAGTAGAATGCATACTGTCTGTCTTAAGGGTTGTGGATTCTCTAGAGACTCACCAGCCCTGTTGCGGCTAAAAAGTCATAGAGTGGGCACGGTTTTCCCTGTGTTGCCCTATTTGTCGATCTGTTCCAGTCCTCCCTCAATACCACATTAAAATCACCCTCCAGTAGCAGTGCACCCTCTCAGAGTTGCAGGAGTAGAGAGCTTACTTCTGGCAGAACTAGTCCATACAGCTCGAGTTGGATGTAAATGGAGCATATATATATATTGTCTGACCCTCCTAGCTTCCCAAGAGAGCCACGTAACTGCCCTGGGGGGTCTGTCCATGTCTGCTGGGGGATTGTGGGGCCATTTTCTTGATAACTATACCCTCCTGTCTGGAGTCCGAGGTGTATCATGCATGGGCTAGCATTTTGTAGCCCCATCTATCCAAGGCTTAGTAGTTATTACCCATCATATGCACCTCTTGAATCATTACTATGTCAGAGTCATATTGTATAAAGTATTGAAGGATCACTACTCTTTTTATCTTGCCCCCTAATCCATTAACATTCCATGAACGTATTTTCAGCTGCCTCACGTTAGCCATGGTAAAGCAATGCTGTCTCTTCCCGGGGACCGCCAAGCCGTGCTCTCACATTTCACATTCGGTCACTCATAGGGCAGCCGATTCTGGGCTGAATATTTCCCCCCTTTCGTGCAGTTTAACTGTGAAATCCAAAAGCAAAATGAAAGTACCTGAAATTGGCACGCCCCCCATCTAACCCCGTCCCCCTGCATCCCGGCACAGCAGGCTTAGAACTGCCCAACCCCCAAAACATTGCAGAGCGCCTGTCGCCCCAGAACTAGTATAGGCCAAACAGGTGACTTAGCCATCATTGCCAATTAAACACAGCTCCCCCCCAAACGCTGAACACAGGTCTTTACCGCGAGCCAGGCCATACTAAAAGAAATGATCCCAGGGATCCCAGTCGCCAGTACAGGTTGATTTTTCCCATTCAGTCCATTTTTTTGTCTACCCTGATGGACTCCACTAGGAGGCTGCCGCTCCACACAGTAATGGGCATCTTCATTCTGGTGCATTCCAGCGTCCGCAGCCAGAGACCCCCGACCCTCTCGGGCGGGGTCCACAGTCTGTTGCTGTCTTTGGACTTCTGATGGAGTCTCTCATTGTCCCGGACAGCATTGCGTGGCAGTACGAGACGCCTTTGTTGTGATTGTCTGCCGTTGCCAGGCGTTCGTCCCTCAAGCCAGTCCCAGGCCTTATTAGGGGACACAAAGTACCATGACTTTCTCTCTGCCACAACTCTCAATTTCGCTGACACCATTGACTAATTGCGGTCCCTCTGCCTCAGCACCTTCTTGATCTCATTGAAGCTGCATCTAAGCTGCTGCATGTGGAGTGTGAAATCCAGAAAAATACTGATAGTGGCATTTTCATATTTAATGGGCGGACTTTGTCGGGCAGCTTGCACTATTACGCCCCGATCCTTGTGGTTGGAGATATGGGCAATAATAGAACGAGGTAGGGCACTCGGTCGAGGCGGTGGGATGTGGGACCTGTGTGCCCGCTATATTGAGAAGAACTTAGAGAGCCCTCTCGTCTTCAGTGTATTCATAATCAAGTCCTCCAGAAACAGGTCTGCACTCGGCCCCTCTGCTCATTCCTGGGCACCAATGACTCTGATATTATTCCTTCTGTAATGGCCTTCAACGTCTTCAGGCTTGGCCCCGGATGCCTGAGCATCCACCGGGTGATTGACTTGATCTCTGAGGGTCTGCATCTCCGCACGGAGCACAGTCAGTAGGGCTTCCTGTTCTGTGACCCAGTCGCCTAGTATTTAACACCCATACGCCCGGAGAAGTGTGACTTCCGGTTGTCGCAGAGTCAATTTTAGATTCCAATGAGCCTCGGACACACTGAATTGCTTCCATTGTGATCTTAAGGTGAGCTCAGTGTCCCCCTGCCTGCTGCTCAGGCTAGCTTCAAGGCATCTATTGGTAACTTGGCACTGCATGCTTGTTTAGCTTTGTTTGCTTTGCTCATTTAGCCACTCTGCCGCTGGTCTTTTTGCCTGTCTGATCCCCAGCGCCCTACCCATCATCCACTGCCCAGGCGGAGGTGGTACCCACCGTCGCCTGCCAGGGCTTTTGCCACTTGTTCTCTGTATCCCCGCGGCCTCACGGATTTCGGCAAGGTCACCTGCACTGTGTCCAGGCTGAGGTCGCAGTGGGCCAGCGGGCCTCACAAACAGCTGCCTCGCCGCGCCCCAGGGTTTACCGCTGTCCAGTTAGTTTGCTGCTCCTTTAGGGTGTGGCACCCACTCCACATGTCTCTTCTAGCACAGGGCCCCCAGTCTTCCCCTAGGCGCATGTCATGTTATGCCACTTAAACAGTGCTTAATTTGAGCCAGTGGTTTCCAATGCTCAGCACCAGCAATTAACTGTCAACACAGGCACTTATGAGTGCTGCCAGATGGTGGCACTGTTTGTGTAATTTAGAGATGTGCTGAACAACAGTTGTTTATTAATTCAGTACACATTGAAAACAACTAATACTCGTCCCACAAGCCATTCTTAAAGTGATGGAGGCCTCAAACAATCTGAACTGTCACACTTGTGGCATTGTGATGGTTAGCAGTTGTGTAGGTACCATCATTGTCAGCGCTGGTAGTGGCAATGGGTGGTGCAAGCTGAGGTGGCCTCCTGACGAGGGTTCTGGCAGTTATTTTGTTACAAATTAAGCACTGCACTTAAACCACTCGTGGGGTCGGGAGAGCTGCGGGGCAGGCGTCACTCTCTTCCCCCATCAGCATCCCAGCTCCAGTGATAGAGACTGAGGACTAGCCATGAGTGCAGGCCTCAATCTGCCTTCGGCCCCTAGCTGCGGTTTCGAAGGCCCTTGTTGGCTCGCCAACCTCTCAGCCTATCCCACATTCACGACAATAGTGGGCGGTGCTGTAGAGCAGATAAGCGTGTGGATCTTGGGGGTTCCGGACAGTGGCCTACCCCGCAGCCCCCGCGCTGCTGGGGGGGCCCGGGCTCCAGGGGGCCTCCTCCAGCACTGTGCACAGGCGGCAGCTGAGACCTCCTGACTGGGTCCGGAGCATGGGGGGCCTCTATGTTCTTTTGCCGGGGGGCCCCCTCAAGTTTCGTTACGCCACTGGACACAGACGGTTTGGTGACAGAGCCACTTCAGGAAGCGGCCATCTTCCTCCTTGGTTGGCCACACCCCCTCGTAAATGTCACATATTTGTTATAATAAAATATATTCTGCGAAATAAAATAGCACGACTGGTCTGATGCTCACTCTGGGCCCATAATATGTGAGTGAAATCATCATATCACTATGCCTTGGTGCCCAAGGGATTCGAGTGTAAACCAACAACTTATCTGTAAAGTTTCAGGTTCCTTCCAGCTATTATAAGTGCCAATTAAACAAATCTGTAAAATATTGAAAACTAAAAAAAAGGTATTACTCATAGTGTTGACAATAGCAGGACATAAATTCTACTACATATCAAAATGTAAGTAAATTATGTCCAAGTGAATACAAAGTTGCAAACTGATCACACCACTAGCCCAGATTATTCAACGGAAGCGCTTTTGAGTTAACCATTTGTATGGAGTTATTATGTAGATTACATTTACACAACAATATGAGTGTGCTTTACAATTAACACCATTAGAATATTAAAATTGCATCTGCTTTCATATCTGTAAAATAAACCTGCTCCACTAGTGAAACAAAAACTTGACATTCATCATAGCATCTCAGATACATCCCCAGATCACTGGGCAAGGATAGGCCCAAGGTGGCATTTTTTATTCCATGGTAGCATAAAAGTCCATATTTGTCCCACTGAGCTTGAACTGATTGTCCAAAGCCAACAGAGAGACATGCTACTTATCCACTGAAAGCGCATCAGTGCCTTGTCATGGTATCTAAAAAGAACAATTGATGGACGGATTGCTGAACAATGTCAAATACTCACCCCCAGTACAGAGATATGGACCGAAAGCCATTGTCTTTTTGCTCACCTCACCACCCCAGTGTTGACCCAGCCGTATGCAAATCAGTCTTGACTCTGCTCTCATGGGAACAGTCCAGACCGAACTGCCAGGTCAGGTCCTCCCTGGACCGGAAACAAGCATCCTGGGACCGGTTTCGGGGTATCACCCCTCATCAGCCAGGCTAGCCTGAATCCAGTGGCACAGCGACAAGGGACCCACGTCTGGCCTTCCCACTTAGGGTGACAAAAGCAAAAATAATAGATGATGGAAGGAATGGTGAACAAATCAAACATTCACACCCACTCACAGATCTGGGTTAAGTCCATAATTTTTTTGCTCACTACGCCAGCCCAGTTGGGACCCAGCCATGTGCAAATCAGTCTTGACCCTGCTCCCCATGGGAACAGTCCAGCCTGAACTGCCAGGCCAGGTCCTCCCTGGACCGGAAACAAGCATCCTAGGACCGTTTTTGGGTATCACCCCTCATCAGCCAGGATAGTCTGAATCTAGTGGCACAGTGAGCAAGGGACCCATGTCTGGGTATGCCCTTCCCACATAGGGTGACAAAAGCAAAAATAATAGATGATGGAAGGAATGGTGAACAAATCAAATATTCACCCCCACTCACAGATCTGGGTTTAGTCCATAATTTTTTTGCTCACCACGCCACCCCAGTTGGGACCCAGCCATATGCAAATTAGTCTTGACCCTGCTCCCCATGGGAACAGTCCAGCCTGAACTGACAGGCCAGGTCCTCCCTGGACTGGAAACAAGCATCCTAGGACCGGTTTCGGGTATCACCCCTCATCAGCCAGGATAGCTTGAATCTAGTGGCATGGAGAGCACGGGACCCACGTCTGAGCATACCCGTCCCACTCGGGGTGACAAATGCAAAAAAAAATGTGATGGACAGCATGCTGAACAATGTCAAACACTCACCCCCAGTACAGAGATATGGACCTAAATCCATCGTTTTTTGCTCACCACGCCACCCCAGTTTTGACCCAGCCATATGCAAATCAGTCTTGACCCTGCTCCCATGGGAACAGTCCAGCCCAAACTGCCAGGTCAGGTCCTCCCTGGATCGGAAACAAGCATCCTAGGACCGGTTTCGGTGTATCACCCCTCATCATCCAGGATAGCCTGAATCCAGTGGCATAGCAAGCAAGGGACCCACGTCTGGGCATTCCCGTCCCACTTGGGATGACAAATGCAAAAAGGGTATGGAACATTGTATAAATGCAACTGCAATTAAAAACAATATATTACAAGTATAGTGTTTTGCACCACCATAAATTCTGCAAAATGTTCTTACTTTATAAAAACCAAATTAATGCCAGGGCCCTAAGTGTACCTGGCGTGCTTAACCTCCTGTGCTGCCTATTGGCGGGGTAATGCATACCAAGGCTCCCTTGTCTTGATCAACCACAAACCTCTTTGTAAGACATTTGAATATTATCAATCTTATCCCAACCTTGTCAGGGTGAGCCCTAGCAGTCACTAAATTAACCTGAGCTCAACCCCCTTGTAACTATGGCACAGAGCACACAAGTTTAACTTAGGGCAATGTGTAAAGTATTTCAACAGTACCAAAACAGATAGGGTCAAAATGTAAAACAATAATAATCCAAACTGAATTAGAAAAATAGAGTGAAATTTAATAAACAAATTGAAATTGAAGTTCTAGGTAGAAATGGTACCAAAATGCACAAAATGCCAATGATAGTCACTTATCTCTGTAGACCAGGATCTCGGTTCAGTTTGAGGCTGACCGTGATGGAGCACAGGTGGGCTACACCAACTTAGTTCTTCCTTGTCAAAGATTTTACCTAGTTAATTAGTCCTTTAGGTCCCAATCCACGACAGGAGTACATTTCTAATGCTCAACTCAGGACCTCATAGAGGCACCTAGAGTCTCACAGGGTGGAAGGCAGCGGCCAACAGCAGAGTCCAGTCGAGGTCCAGTAGCCACTGGTCAGCTGGGTGCTTCCAGGAAAAGGTCCTCTTGTAGCTTGTAGTATCCCTGTAGGTTGAACATGAGGTCAATCTTATGACCTTTGGAGTCCTGTGTACAAGAGGGAGCAGGTTCAGTCCTTCAGTGCTCCTTTCAGGTCACAGACAGCAGGTCCAGTCCTCTTCTGGTATTCCACAGGTCCAAGAAGTGTTCTGAAGTGGGTCCCTGGAGGTGGCACACTTATGCCTGCCAACAGCTAGAGGGGGAAATGACTCCTGGGCATGCCCTAACCAATGGGGTAAAAGTTCCTGGTGCCAACCCAACCCACTGCAGGCATTTTTAAGATGGTGAAAATCTTCGACCACACTTAACTTGAGATCTGAAGGCTAGGAGTGTTTGTCCTCCCACATCTAACAATAAAATCCATTTTGAGGCTGCCACTGGACACATAATACACCCAGAGAAAGATGTCTTGTAGGACAAAAGCAAAGTCCTTCTGCAGTCAGACAGTGGATTCACAAGAATTGTCTTGGCATCCTGATCTCTACCTTTTCAAGAGAGCCTCAAGTGTTTTATGTGAACCCTGCAGACCTGTCAAGCCACATTTGACAATCAGGTAGGATTTTACAGTATAATGCCAAAAAGGATTCCTGAAACCCCACCCTGCATATTCAGAGGAGTAATCTCTGCCCAATCCGGTCAGCCTATTATTTGCTTCTGGGAGACATTTCACACCTATTCACATCTATTCAAGGCTAATTACAGGCCGGGAAAAGCTAGAGAACCAATGCAGATTGGCCTCCAGGAACTTCGGACTGGGAAAAGGTAACTTTCTAAAAGTTACTTTTCTTTAATATTTATTAAAAATCCTACTTCACCATTGAATTGTATTTTAATAACTATTAAGAGTGGCTGTTTAATTATTTTTCTTGCTGTTCCCATTCCTGAGATACAGTATTAGGATTTTAATTTGTACTCTGGTTTCCCACATTGGACAGCCAGGCCTCTCACAGTGAAAGTAGCTTTGAGCTGCTAGTAACGGTAAGGACGTGCTAACATTAAATTTCTACATCTCCTACTTTTAAATACCATGCACCCTGCATTGTGAGCTACAAGGCCTAAATAGTAGTGGACTATTAATAATTAAAGCAGAAATTTTTACCTGCCAAAATGGTTTATTTTGACAGGTTGAATTGCAGTTTTTACACTGCTACAGTCAGGCTACACGGGGTAGACCAGAAGCCATGTTTGCACCGCTCTGTAGTTGATAGCACAATAGGTGCTAAAGTACACTCGTGACATTTAACTTTCAGGTCCGGCGTCCATTTGTACTACATACATATATGACAATTTATAGACAAGTTAAATATACGATTAGGAGTATGTCCATTCAGCCATGTTAAAAGGGGAAACACAGGCATTTTACTACTGTTTAGCAAGGGTAAAATACACTAAGTTCGAAAGCCAGCAAAAAATATACGGTCCAGCAAGAGGTGAAATATCCGGGGTGACCACGCATAAAAGGTGGATTTCCTACACTCATTCTTCCACCCCGCTACACTTGCTGTCTTCTTACAGAGTCTGAGCAAGAGTATTATGGGCCCTAATGGAAACCAGAAAAAGATCTTCCAGCTTGGGTAGTAAAACAAAGTTGTTGTGAGGGGCAGTGGCCCCTCATGCCCTGATGCCACTACACATGCTGCATTGTTGATAGCTATGCCACTGTCTCTTTAGCTAATGCTAATGCTTGCCAGGCTTTTTCATCCCTTCTTTACCCTTTGTCAATAGTTTCCTCTCTTTATCATCTTTCTTCTTAGCAATGATGAATAATAAGCCCCGGTCCCCAAAAGTGAGTGGTGGAAGGATACAAATCATTTAGTCAAAAGAAAGGTAAAAAAGCTGTGCTTCAGGGGAGGGACAAACACAACCACCTGTACGAACTAGGCACTGGTCAACGCAAGAAGGATGTGCGCTCTGGACTTTCATTCTGCACACCTTTTTGCAGTGTGTTTAATATTTCACACTTTACAAGCTTTATCATCCAGTTTTATTATAAGCACTTCAATATATGTCAAGTGGTCCTGTTTGAGTGGCCCCATCAACCAAGTTCTGACCTTTGCCCCAATAGCACTTTGCATCCTGGGACTTATAGTTCTGATTTCAAGATTGTAAATATAGGCTCAGGAACACCAGCATGCTAAAAACATAAAATTGTCTGAAAGTGTTACCCATGGCATGAGGCTATTTGTTTGGGTTACTTAGTAGAATACCCTGCCAGGAGGAACTTCCTCTCTACTCAGCACACACTCTCCAACTGCCTGTCCAGCCTCACAGTCACTCACCAAAATGTTATGACCTCATACGCTTGGCTGACCACATACGCTTGGCTGACCACTCATGCAGGACCAGGAACTTCTACTGTACATCCTTGCGGTACCTGGGGTATTACTCACACTCACCCCCTACTGCACTCTTGCAGGTCAGAGAATTATAGTGCACACTCACCCTGTACTGTGACTCTAGCAGGACCACGGACATATAGTATGCATCCAACTTCTACTGCACAGATTTGCAGGAACAGGGACACATACTGCACAAACCGTATGATGAACATTTTCACAGGATCAGGGATATATGCTTGCAACCAACCTTTACTGTGTACTTACACGTGAACACAGGACAAGGGTAGAGAATAAGGGTGACACTTCATTCCATCCTCGTCGCCAATGTGTTATAATTGAAGATATCACTTTCAAAGCAACATTTAGTAGCCGGTTCACAAAGATTAACAGGTTGTTGGTTTATAATAGAAATAGATTATGGGTTACTTAGCAGAATACCTCACCAGGAGGAGCTGCCTCTCTGCTTAGCACACTTTTTCTAACTGTCCTGCCTCACTATTACACTATTACTCACCAACTTTCTATGATCTCTTAATGCTTGGCTGACCGGAGCAGGGATGGCATTTCAAAAACTGCTTTGTTTGGGAGAGATTTATAGCTTAGAGCTACTTTAATAGTCTTTGGCTTTTTGTAATGCATACATACCTATTTCTTCTAGTAAACTTGGATCTGTTTGCTTATTTTGATCCCTCTATGATACATAGGCGAGATTTGCTTTGTACGGAGATTATGTACATAACATTTAACAAACAATTTGTGTGTGTGCTTTACAATCAACACAATTACAAACATTGTAATGCATCTACTTTCAAATGTATAAAAATACCTTTCCCAAGTAGTGAAACAATACATTTACATTCATCATAGCATATCGGATACATCCCCCATCACTGGGCTGGGATAGACCCAAGATGGCAGTTTTTTATTCACCTGGGGCAGAGCATTCAAAGTCCATAACCAGCCCACTGAGCTTGCACTGATTGTCCAAACCTACAGAGTAGCATGCTACTTGTCCACTGAAAGTACATCAGTGCCTCGTCAGGGTCTGGAACACTGTATAAATGCAGTTGCAATGCAAAGTAATGCATTGCTTGCATAGTGTTTTGTGGCACCCTACATTCTAGGAAATACTCTCATTGTATAAAAAAAAGAAAACTCCATAAGTGCCAGGGTTCAAAGTTTTCCTTAAGTGCCACCCTCCTGTGGTGCCTAATGGCTGGTTGACATATACCATGGCTGCCTTTTCTTGATTCAACCACAAACCTCTTTCTTCCACCACACTACACTTCCTATCTCTTTTCATAGGCATAGCAAGAGAGAATAGCCTCCCTGCCTCCGGGTTGGGTTGTAAAAGACAGCTGAAGTTGCGGCTCAGTAGGCCCCTCACACCCTTGCGAACAGGTACCACTGCACATGATGCACTATTGAAAGCTAGGCCCCTGGCTCTTTGTCTATCAAATTTCTCCCATTGTCAGTGTTTTCTTGTCTTTTCCATGCTACATCTTTACCCTTTTCACCACTTCTCTTGCTTTGGTCTAAGTCTAAAGATAAAAAATAAGTCCCAGGCCCCAAAAAGGAGTGCTGGTGGAAGGATACAAAGCATCTAGTCAAAAGTAAGGTAAAAGAAGGCTGTGCTTCAGTGAAGAGACAAACACAATCATGTGTACAAATGAAGCACTGGCATGCTCAGGGGGAAGTGTGCTCTGGACTGAATTTCATTCTCCACACCTTTTTGGAGTGTGTTGAATATTTCACACTTTAAAAGGTTTTTCACTCAGTTTCATTATAAACACTTCCATAGTGAGTGTTTAATTTGTAACCTATTGAGTGCCGGTACCCAAAGTACTGTTAAAAAGACAGACACTCCCTGCCTCTTTATCTCACTCGTGCAGGTTTCTGCTTTCTCCCTTGTTGATGGTTTTTCTGCCTTCCTTTCGTTCTTCTTTCCCGTTTGTGTGTTTTCCCCTCTCTTGCTCTCGGGGAATGTCTGATAAGGCATAATAAGTGCCAGTGGGCCCCACCAGCAACCACCGGCTCAAATTAAGCTCTATTTTCTTTTTGAAACGCTGCTCGTAGCGTCAGGACGGCTGGACGGCTTGACAGAAGGCCCAATTGATGAAGGGCGCAGTCCAAGCATCGCCTATATAGGATCTTGAAACGTACAAAAAGGATAGAAAATCATAACCTAGATTGCAACTACAGGAATTCGTAGATCAACGATAGCAGATTTCGTCAAATAAAGTGTCTAGCTCAGGAGGGTGGCAGACTCCCTAGCTGTTTGGGGACACCGCACATAAGGAAGGCACCCACGGAAATACTGCATTATTATTTGGCCATAGCCTTGTATAAGGTATACGACCAAACATTGGCATTACACAGATGTTGTGGGAGTCATATTTGTGGTCTTGATAAAGATGGTCAAATTGGATTTTTTACCATCGAAACGCGTCAACGCCTGGGTACATAATCCGTGTAGTGGCTGGAACTGCAGATATTGAATCTGGCACAATATATCGGGTTCCGGGTCCAATGTGTTTGTAACACGGATGTGTGTTGTTTATGACAAACTGTACTGTCTTTTTTAATGTACTCTCCACGTTAAGTTTCTGTCTTTTTAATGTGTTTTTCATGTTTATGAAGTGCTACCCTGATGAATTGCTTTCTAGACATATTGTTTGCTTTTTCAGTCACATGTAGTATTGCATCTATTATAAGTGATGTATGACTTTTATGTAAATTTTATGTAGTTTTGTTTTAACAGGTTTTTAATCATGAATTGTTTTTATTAATATATTAATAAAAGTGATATATTTTCTATTTCCTTGTGTTTGAACCTTGGGTTTACAACTAGACTCCCTTTAGTGTAATTGTTGTGTGAAGTAGCGGTTGGATATTTGTGATGAGTGGTACATTGTAATTATAAACCAAAGGAAGCTTTCCTTTCATTTGGTGATTTGAACCCCATTCCTTTGGTTATTGGGGGTCCCTCTCTGTTTTTCCTACTATTCAAATTAAGCACTGCCATAGCTGCCAACTGGTTCTATTTGTGTGACCCCCCTCAAAACAAATTATGACTTTTTCTCCAACAGCACTCTGAATTCTGGGACTTGTAGTTCTGTGTAATGTAATGGAATTTTTTTTATTTGTTCTTTTTATTTATAATTGTATTGATAGTACGGCATACAATACAATCATGTAATAATCAGCACATTAACATTGGTTATTCGGCACAACTTGACCATTCCCTATCCTCTACATCTCGTTACAGGGTATTATAGCATCTATGGCTTCATCTTATCATGGAGTTTACCATGTAATTATCCTTATCCCTCCCCGCCCCCTGTTTGCGCGTCAGGTTGTGTCTGCAAGTATTGTACCAGTGGACCCCAGAAGTCTCTAGGTCGCGAGGCAACTGGTAACTCCTCTGCATACGTTTCTAACTGTTCCTTGCAATATACCATGTCTGTTATCCAATTCTTTGTGTTTGGAGCTCGTTTGCTACTCCATTTCATGGCAATGCGTTGTTTGGCCAGTAAGAGGGCTATGGCCAATAGTCTGCGGTTGGGTAATCTTTGTGTTTTAACCACGCCTAGTAAACAGATCTGTGGGGTATTAGCAATTAGTTCTGATAGTATAATTCCCAGTATGTTCGTCACATCCTCCCAATATCGCCATGCCGGGGGACAGGCCCATGCAACATGTATGAAATCTGCTTGCATGGCTTCACATCGCACATCCTTATCATCCCCCCGTAAGCCGTATTTATGTAGTTGCGCCGGCGTATAGTATGTTTGCTGCAAAAATTTTAAATGAATAATACGTAAATTACAGTTTGATGTAAGCATCTTCATGAGTGTGCAACAAAAGTCTCAGTCATCTTTAGATAGAGGTGTGTCCAGCAAAGTGTGTTCCATCTTTCTAACGCCAGTTCAGTACGCCGGTATTGTGCGTGTTGAGCTGCATTATAGAGTGTGGTTGTAAGATGTAGGCGTGTAGGCACCGTCAGTAGTCTTTGTAGTGCATTGAGTGTAAGGGGTTCCTGGGGGACTGTTGGATACAAATTCTTGACCGCTAGTCGCAGTTGTAGATATGTGAAGAGCCTTAGTGGAGTGCGGGCTGTTTCCTGCAAGACATCTGGGGCATTAACAAAGTGTCTGTCATGGAACATGTCGCCCATAGTGTGCAGGCCTATTTCGTCCAATATTCCCCATGCCCTCTGTTCTTGTGTTACCGATATTTCTGAGTGAGGCAACAATAGGAGAGCAGGAGCGTAGATTGGAAGTTTATGGACACGTTGCCACAGTGTGTGCCATGCTACTAAAGTGCTTTGTACCGGGTTTATCTCGGAACAGGGATACCTGGCCTCTTTTATGGTATAAGGGCAGCCAGTGGAGTTGGGTGTGCTTCATCTGATTCTATAGCGACATGTGGAAGGTAATTGTGGGGATGTAGCCAGTAGTGTGCATAGTGTGCTTGAGCGCATAGATAATAAAGTTGTAAATTCGGAGCTCCAAAGCCTCCTTGATCGTGTGGATGTGTTAGGTCCTTAAAGCCAACCCTTGGTTGCCCGCCCGCCCACGTGAGCATGTTCATATGAGAACGCAATTTCAGAAAGAATTCTTGCATCAGGGTGAGGGGTATGTTGAGGAATAAATACAATCTGCCAGGGACATCGGCAATCGGATCCAATGGGCCACCCGACTTTCTAGTTTGTATAGTGCTTTCCCGTAATTCTCACTGACCACCTGTTCCGGATCTCGGTGTACCCAGATCCCCAAGTATTTGACCGGGGCTATTTGCCATAGCAGGGGGAAGTCTAGTGGAAACTGCTTTGTACAGGGCATCAGCGGGATAACCACTGACTTAGACCAGTTTATACTTAGACCAGAGTACTGGTCGAATCAAGTGTATTTCCTTATCAGTGGATTTAAGTTGTCTGCCGGGTTGCGAACATATAACGCCATGTCATCTGCGTATAATGAAATGCCTATGGGTCGAAGTCAAACTGCAGCGTTGCATTCGTGTGCCTTTGGCGTATTTTGCATGCCAGCGGCTCGAAGGCCAATGTAAACAATAGCGGGGATAGAGGACAGCCTTGGCGGGTTCCTTTGTAGATACGCAGTGGGTCCGTGGTGTTGCCATTAATGCAAATTCTAGCAACCGGTTCAGTATACAACAGCTGAATCCAGCAAAGAAAGGTTTGCGGGAACCCCGTTTTGCGGAACACCGCAAACATAAATTCCCACTCCACCGAGTTGAATGCTTTGGTAGCATCTAATAATGCAGTTGCAGCGGGCAGATCAGGGTCCAATTGGTGGAATAACGCAAATATTGTGGATAGATTATGAGTTGTCGAGCAAGCCAGGATAAATCTCGATTGATCAGGTAATACTAGGTGTTGAATCAGGGGCTGTAATCTAATGGCTAGTATTTTGGCTAAAATGTTGGCATTGGTGTTTCTAAGGGAAAGAGGCCTGTAAGAATCAAAGTGGTCTGGGTTCTTATCTGGCTTAAGTAATGTTATTAACAGAGCCTCTCGAAGAGTAGGGGGGAGCACTCCTCGTTCGTAGGCTCCTGTGAACATTGTGAGCAGATGCGGAGCTAGCAGGTCACTAAATTCCTTGTAAAATTAGCCCGGCAGGCCGTCTGTTCCAGGGGCCTTACCATTTGGAAGGGTCTTTATCGCATCCCTCACCTCGTCTTCCGTTATAGGTTGCATGAAATATTCCCTATGTCTGTCAGAGAGTCAGGCCAGAGAAATATCCTTCAGGTAATCCGCAATGTCATCACCTGAAGTGAGGTTCTTTAATTTTGACCCCATCTTACAGTCACCGCCATTTTTGTGTTGCCTTTACACAGGCTGCTCGATGAGCGAAGTGTCTCTGCCCTTTTGGACTGCAACGTGTCAAAAACCCCCTCCGTCCTTGTCCTTAAAGCAATCTCAAACACCAGCCGGCCTAACTAATCCTTGTCTGGACTACCTAATCCCCGTATCAACTATCTGTTAGCCTTTAGTATTCTCCTCTCGCCATATCTTATCTTCTGGCCTTCGCTATTCTCTCCCTGTGTTTTCCTACTTTGTAACCTTCCTCTTGAAGCATACAGATATGTCCTGCCATTGCAAACACCGAACTATGGGTACCAGTATTGATTAACTGTGGGGGCTGGATAACACACAACATGTAAGCAGAGAGCATTTTGGTGACACAATATCTTGTTTTCAAACTCTCCTGATTGGCTAAAAAGTTGTGCGATGGGTGTATGTTTGTACAGATGTATTTCAACGATAAAAGCTTGTGAGCCACGGAGTCAAGTGGCAGTCTCCTGAGAACCTACTTGATGTACTTCTTGGACAGCTGTGCTTAGCTGCAGCTAATAAACTTGGTTTTCTACGCCAACAGAGTATTCCGTGTCTCTGTGCAACAAGGCAGGTGAACCCGAAGATTTCAGGCGTGCCCTGCGCCGCCAGGCCCAAAGGCCCGGTTCTTCAATTGGCACCCGAGCGTGGGGCGGCTTCAGAGGTAGCGGTTGAGCCCAAGGATCGTGAGGAGCCCCGCAGGAAAATTCCAGAGGAGGCGCCTCCACACCAGCGACCCCTGTATGTCGAAGAGTGGGCCGATGGTCTTTTGAAGTGTGGCTTCTCCTTTCCAATGGCTGCTGGTGACTGCTGCCCTGACTGCTGCCCTGCCTTGGTCCCTCTTTTGGTGATGACTGGTATTGCGAGACGTTAGACGGACCTCTGTTGGCGTGAAGAAGACATTTGTTAAGTACTGGTGGGTAGCTCCCACTCCTTTTTGTTTGTTTTTGGGTTCTTAGATTCGAAAATTGCAATTGTCGAAGCCAAGGGGTGAGTACGTTTGTGCTGTTTTGATTAGCCCCTTGTTGTTTGTCGGAAGCCAGTGAAAGTAACGATGCCTGGTTTCAGTAAGTTTAAAAAATGGTGTTGTTTTGTTGCGATATGGACTCCCGACTGGAGGACTCTTGTCCAATTCCTCCGGCTGGAACTCCTACTTATGAGCTTTACTCTAAACATGGTATGGGCCCCATCACCTTTAATGACATATGGGTCCGCTATACGAAGAAAGATGGTGTTTTACAGTGGCCACATAATGGTAGTTTTGAGCCTGATATTTTAGACAATTTAGAAGCTACTTTGTTTAAAAGAAAAGCCCGGCCGGCTATGTTTGACTCTCTTCGCCTTTGGCGCAAGGAAGCCAAACAGAAAGAAATTAAACAGGCAAAAAAAGATAGGAAAGAAAAAGATATCACTGTCATACAGGCTGCCCAACAGTTTAAAAATAATGAAATAGATCATGCGATAGAGATCTTAGATAGGCAACATCACATGGCGATTGACAAATGTTACCCAGTGCTGCCAACTTCTTCCCCAAATCGCGATGCTGATCCTGAGAAGGATCCTTTAATGTCTCACTTATTACGATCGCCCCCGCCCCATGTACAAGGCGCTAATGCACCCCCGCTTTTGTTACCCATCCAACAACCTGTTATTCTCCTACCAGCTCCAGCTCCTGCACCTCCAACACAGCCCTTTGTGGCACCTGCCACTCCCGCCATTTCCTTTGCCTTCAGCTCCCTTGTTTCCAGCTCCTCTGCCTCCGACTTCTTTGCCTCAGTCTCCTTTGCCTTCGACCTCCGCTCTACCTGTTGCCTCTTCTCCTGCTACGTCTCATACATTATCTCCTGTTTTTCTGTCAACTTCCCCTTCTATCCGTCAGCGGATGGTTGAGACTGTTTCTGGTCTCTTTTCTCTCTCTTTGGGTCAGTAAGTCTGACTCTGTTCTTCCCCGTAGGCAGACCCGTAGTTTACTTCCTGACTCCCAAGAACGAGATACGTTCATGGGTCTTGCTCGCAGGTGGATCCTGAGTGATCTCAAATATACTGTTCAAGATATCATGGATACTTTTGAACAGTGGGATGCCCCTGTACAAAGATTCGTTTTCAATGCCATGTGTGAAATCCTAGGTCAGGAATGGGAGGCCACGGGATTGGGTTTAGCTCCCAAGGGTTTGCTGGATATTAGGACTGATTTTGATAAAGGAATTATTGTGGGTCCTGAGGTTGAGAATGCTATATGGACACTTATTACTTTTAGATCAATGTTCTTTTCCCGGTCTTTGTCTGAACCTGATCCTTCTGTTAGGCGTAAACTGAAACACTATCCTATGCGAGAGGTTCCCCCAGTCTGGAGAGAAGAGGTTGCAGCCCAGGGTAATAATCCGCTTATACCAGCTCACTTCCAACGTATATGGGTACATGTACCTTGGAAGAGATCTGAGGTGCTGGCCCTTAAACAGTCTTTACCTGACCCCCGTAAAAACCCTGCTGGTTACTACAAGGAATTATCTCAGACTGTTAACGCTTGTATTATGAATTTGGCTGACATAGATATGTTAATGGGAAATGTTGTCCCACAACAATTGTGGGCTAGGATTCGGAAGGAGGACCACGCCCAAGAATTAGGAGGTGATTGGAATGCTATACTGGCTGCTGATATGCTCCAAGTGGGTGGCGCTAAACCCGATAATTTAATTGCAGAACTTCCTGGTAGAATAATTACCTTAATGAAAACTATGATGCCGCTCTGCGAGTTAATTGGGATAAGTTAGCTGCCTGTAAGCAGAAGAAGGATGAGAGTGTCTCTGACTTCTTCACTCGTTTTGAAGAAACGTTTCTTGATCACAGTGGTCAGGATATGAGTACAGAGGGGGACAGCGATTGTTCGTAGATAAATTTGTATTTAATTTGCTTCCCGAGCTCTCTAATAAATTAAAGGATTCCGAAAGTTCATGGGCTGTTTCTTCTTCAGCCCAGATATTGGCTACTGCCCAATATTACGAAAATAGGGATAAGGAGGAGAAGGACAAATTGGATAAAAGGACTAAAGATTTGAAGACGAAGGCTCTTTTACAACAGGCTTATCCTCCTCGTCCTGCTCAGCGCCAGTTTCAGCCGACTCCCCAGTTTCAGAAGGTGTTTCAGAAACCTGAGCCTTTTGTTCCACGGCCTCCACTGGGTCCTAATCAATGTGCCTATTGTAAGGCAGAAGGTCACTTCAAGAATAATTGCCCGATATTATTGCAGCGTGCTGGTGGTACGCCTAGGCCGCGAGGCCGAGGTGGCTTCCAGTTAACACCTAGGGGGAGGGGGGAAGTACCATGTCCCAGGATCAACGTTCCTTTCCGCCGCAACATTCCATGAATTATTTTGATCAGCAAAATACTCAGTCTGCCCATTATTATAATGACGATTATTATATGGAAGATGAGAATCAGGGTTTCTCTAGCTAGGACAGCCGTGGATAAAGTGAGGGAGTCATTTCAGTTCCAGTGGACCAAAATGGGCCTTATGTTGATGTTGTTGCGCTTGGTGTGTCAGAACCATTTCTCTTGGATACTGGTGCAACGAAGAGTTCTATCATCCACTCTAAACTCCCTGGGGCACCTTTGTCTGGCTTAACAAATGTTTCTGTAGGATTTTCTGGCGCCCGGTTCGTAACCCAGTTTCTTGTCTTTTACCTATCTCCATTGGCCCTTATGATTTGGAGGCTCCTCTTATTTTGACAACTGGTTGTGGTGAGAATTTGTTGGGGTTGGACTTGTTAAAGAGACTGTATGCGACACTGCATTGTTCTCCTTCTGGTGTACATCTTACTTTAGGCAAGAGATTAATTTCTCCGACATATTTGTCTAGAGACCAACTCCCTTCTGAATTACGTTCCTGCCTACTACTCTTTGGGCTACAGGCCCCAATGATGTTGGTCTCTTGCAGATTCCACCCTATGTTGTCACCCTCAAGTCCAATGTTAGGTTACCTCGCATTCCTCAGTATAGAATTTCGAGTGCTGGTGAGAGAGCGCTGATGGCTATCATTTATGATTTGGTTGAGAAAGGTGTGGTTGAAGAGACTAGAGGAAATGTGTGCAATAGTCCTGTTCTGCCTGTCCTTAAACGTACTGACTCTTCCCAGCCACCGGTTTATCGTTTTGTAATAGATCTCCGGGAGGTCAACAAGATCGTTGTACCCCAGTTTCCTGTCGTCCCAGATATCACTGCTTTATTGACAGTGATACCTGCCTCAGCTGCCTGGTTTTCGGTCATTGACCTTAAGAATGCTTTCTTTAGCATTCCCATTGCTGAGGAAAGTAGGGATATTTTTGGCTTCTCTTTGGGAGGCCGAAGCTTCCGGTTCAAGCGCGCACCTCAAGGCTATTGTGAAAGTCCCTCCATTTATAGTCAGGCTTTGAAAACTCAGCTCGATGCTTTCGCTTTGCCTCCAGGTGCCACCCTTATTCAGTACGTAGATGATCTGCTAGTTGCTGCTGATTCTGAGGAAATTTGTAAACGAGTTACTGTTTCACTGTTGCATCACTTGTCTGACCTTCATCATAAGGTTTCACCCTCTAAATTACAATATTGTCGCCAAGAGGTTACCTACTTAGGTCATCTCTTGTCGAAGGAGGGACGGCGGTTGACCCCAGAAAGAATCCAAGCAATTGCACAAATGTCTGTACCATGCACACAGAGAGAGGTGCATGCCTTTTTAGGTATTACCTCTTACTGCAGACAATGGATTCCGAATTTTTCTTTGTTAGCGAAACCTTTGTTAGCACTTACCCTTAAAGATACCCCCCAACCTCTTCCTTGGACAGAGGAATGCCAGAAAAGTTTTACTGATTTGCGTACTTCCTTGTGTTCTGCTCCTGTGTTGGGTACTCCGGATTACAGCAAACCTTTCACACTTTATGTGCACGAGAGAGAAGGTTGCGCGTTGTCAGTTTTGACACAACAATTTGGTGACAAACAACGCCCGTGTGCTTATTTTTCGGCTACGTTAGACCCTGTAGCTAAAGCATTACCTAGTTGTCTGAAAGCTACAGCAGCAGCAGCAGTTTCTATTCGCCAATCTGCTGGATTGGTGCTAGACAATACGCTTATTGTCATGGTGCCACATGCAGTGGATACACTTTTAAACAGGACAAAAACCCAGCATCTTACGAGCGCCCGTTTATCGGGGTATGAGCTGACGCTCTTGGCTAGTCACGTGCACATCAAGCGATGTAATACCCTAAATCTAGCTACATTGTTACCAATCCCAGTAGAGAAAGACATTCAAGAGCAACATGATTGTTTTCTCCGTACAGAGGAGGAGACAAAAGGTAGGATTGATTTAAAAGATACGCCGCTCCTGGACCCGGATGGGATCCTATGGGTGGATGGTTCGTGTTTTAAGCTCCCCAATGGTGAAACGACTGCAGCCTATGCTGTTACCACTTTGCATACGATTGTGGAGACAGCACGCATTAGGCAGAATTCAGCCCAAGCAGCTGAATTGATAGCTCTGACTAGAGCTTGTGTATTGGCTGAAGGGAAGAGAGTGAATGTGTTCACCGACAGCCAATATGCATTTGGGGTGGCCCACAGTTTTGGCCGCCTTTGGAGGGAAAGAGGATTCTTTACTTCACATGGTACTAAAATACAGCATGGTCAGTTAGTGAACGACCTTTTGGAATCACTTGCTTTACCCACTCAGATAGCAATTGTGAAGTGTAGTGCGCATAAAAGAATCACTGATGATGTGGGTGAAGGAAACGCTTTTGCGGATCAGATAGCGAAAGAGACAGCGAGAGATGTGACGAGTCATATGTATGTTGCTGGACCTGCTAGATGGGTCAGTCAAGGAGGAATGTGTGAGGACACAATAGAAAGTGTGAAAATGATTCAGGAAGAGGCTACAGAGAAAGAATTGAGTAAGTGGAGAGATAGTACGGGAATGTTGGATGCGACAGGATGTTGGATAGAATTGTCAGAACACCAACGTTGGCTGTTACCAGACGCCTATGTACTTCCAGTAGTGACTATGGCGCATGGTCCAGCCCACATCAGTGCGAAAGGAATATGCAAGCTTTTGGCTCCGGTATGGCAGAATACAGGGATTCCTAAATGTGCAGACAATCTTGTTAAGCATTGCATTGTTTGTTTGATGCACAACCCAGGAAGAGGAACACCAACCCCAGCAGGCCATTTTGCTCCCCAACGTATCCTTTTGAGGTAGTGCAGATAGACTACATTCATATGGAGAGATGCAGAAACCTAAAGTATGTCCTTGTGGTGGTATGTGCCTTTTCCAGATGGATAGAGGCCTACCCCCTAAAGGATAATACTGCCTTGTCTACAGCTAAGGTCCTTCTGAAAGAATACTTCCCGAGGTTTGGTTTACCTCGAATTGTCTGGAGTGACAATGGAAGTGAATTCATGGGTCAAATCATGCAGAAAGTATGTGCAGGTCTTGGGATTAAGCAAAAATTCCACGCGGCAAACCACCCTCAGTCAGCGGGTTTGGTAGAGTGCTATAATGGCACTCTCAAGCTTAAACTTGCAAAGATACAAGCCAGCACAGGTCTTACCTGGCCCGACGCTTACCTTTAGCCCTCTTGTCAACTCGAACAACTGTTCATTCTCGTGTGGGACTTAGCCCATATGAGATTGTGTTCGGACGCCCGGCTAATGTCTGGGGTGTCCCTAGACCCAAGAAGTACTCTGACATAGAATACCCAATGTTAATTGACTATTTGCATGACCTCACCACTAAATTGCGTGTTCTCCATCAGCAGGTACAAGACACCTTGCCACAGGCTTCCTCGGATCCTGGGCACACCCTCCAACCTGGCGACTGGGTGTGCCTTAAGAATTTTCAGAGGAAGAGGAATTTGGAGCCTCGCTGGCGGGAGCCAAGACAGGTCCTGCTGACGACACGTACAGCCGTAAAAGTCGTTGGGAAAAAGAACTGGATCCATGGTGTTCACTGCAAAAGGGTACCCTTGCCTTTGCCTTTTGATCAGTGGGTCCACGAAGGTATAGGTGATTGTGAAGGAGAGAGAGTTCCCCGGTTTGTACCTTTTGGCGATGCACACCTAGAATGGACTCGGACTGAGAAAGAGGACGATGATGTTTTGCAAGAAGCTGTACCATCGCATCTCAGAATAGATACAACTGATCCAGAGACACTTTTTCAAGACCAGACTGTGCCAAACAAGAATAGATACAATCTGAGGCCTAGAGTGGCCAAAGACATTTGAAATTTATTTTTATTTTTTCTCCCCTTCGTTCCTAAACTGCATTTTTTTTTATTTCTTAGATTGCATTTTTGAATTTTTGAATTGTATATATTTTCTTCTTTATGTGATACTGGACTCATCCCATTTTTGCAGGGTCGTGGTAGGAGACTTGGTTTGTGACCTGAGTAGTGGCACTAGGTCTGCAGGACTTGCAGTGTCATAGGACGGCCAATAACCACAACTGAGTGAGATAGGAAGATTGCCACGAGCAACACTTTAGGGGATGACTTCCGGTGAATCAGAAATTGATAAAAAAAACAAAATGAAGGAAAAATATTGTAAATTACTATTTAATAGATGTGGCGTAGTATTATGTGTTTTAACTATGTTATGTGTTTTATTAGCTTGTGTGGGTTGGGTTATTCACACTTTGCAGCCAGCATCTGTACCTATATCTACCTCTCAGCCCATACCTTTTCGCACTACTATTTCCCCACACCAATTCTATACGCTACCAGGGCATGAACAAATTAGGAGAATGGAATATCTCAACAATTCATTCATCCAGCTATTACACCAGCATCAATTAGTAATCAATACCACCGATTGTTGGGTTTGTGGACTTTTACCCCATAATACAGATAAAGGAATGCCATATTTAGTTCTACCCTTCTCCCTAAAAGGATCTGCTTGGGCTTACACCTCTATGTTTGCCAATGCCTATGAGAACCAACATCTACATCCTGTTGGTCCGTATAGGGATGGAATTGACGTTAGTCATAATTCACTAATAAAGGGAATAGTGGCTATGTCAAAACATTATAAAACATTTAGTGAATTCCCACCGACGAGCGACAAGCATACATTGACTGGAATGTGACACATTATGTCACTAGCCTTACAGACAGAGCCAAAAGGAAAGGATCCCCACCTATATATACTGTACCCCACCAAGGTCACCTATGTCTCCAAGCCAATGGTCAAAATCCTAAGGCTCAATTGGGAAAGAGCACTTGTAATATTACATACATCTATACATCCCGAACGTCTCCACCATTGGTAGCATCTCAAGGAACATATTTCGTCTGCCATGTCAGAGCCTATACATGGTTACCAGCCGATTTCTCAGGGACTTGTTATATGGCTTTTCTCCTCCCTCCAACATATACAGCTCCTTCGGGCCATCACAAGACAAGGTACGGCAGAGGGGTTATTGCTTTGGAGGACACAGCAGGACAAGAAGGAGGTGACTTCCTTAAAGGATTCCTCCCATTTTGGGGCCCTATGGCCAATAGTAGAAATATCAGACATCTCATTCGGGTAGTTGAGGCAACAATAAATGAAACTGTCGGAGCACTGAGTAATATCACTGCTGAGCTTCAGGCGGATCGCCTTATGACATTAGAACAGAATGGTGTTAGACATCATTCTCGCAGATCGTGGTGGAGTCTGTACATTGATTGGATCGAGTTGTTGCATTTATATACCTGATAACGCCCCTACAGTATACCAGGCCATCTCTAAATTGCACCACATTGCTGAGTCCATCCACCAGGACGAAGGAAATTGGTCTCTGATGGGATGGTTTTGGGAACTACTGTCCACATGGGGATGGAAGGTATTGACCTTTGTTGGAGTAGTTTTGGCCATCATCTTCTCGTGTTGCCTTTGTTTACAATGTGGCCCCGCAATATGTGGTCTTTGTGCTATTATGTGTGTCCCAAGACCCATGCCACAGAAAACGGAGAATATGAAGATGAAGATGATGTTGCAGCAACAACTTGACGACTTTATGACCATCGACATTGATTCAGATTAGCGTGAGTCTTTGTGTATTGCCTGCGTAATGGCAAAAGGAGGGTCTGAGGTTCTTTAATTTTGACCCCATCTTACAGTCACCGCCATTTTTGTGTTGCCTTTACACAGGCTGCTCGATGAGCGAAGTGTCTCTGCCCTTTTGGACTGCAACGTGTCAAAAACCCCTCCGTCCTTGTCCTTAAAGCAATCTCAAACACCAGCCGGCCTAACTAATCCTTGTCTGGACTACCTAATCCCCGTATCAACTATCTGTTAGCCTTTAGTATTCTCCTCTCGCCATATCTTATCTTCTGGCCTTCGCTATTCTCTCCCTGTGTTTTCCTACTTTGTAACCTTCCTCTTGAAGCATACAGATATGTCCTGCCATTGCAAACACCGAACTATGGGTACCAGTATTGATTAACTGTGGGGGCTGGATAACACACAACATGTAAGCAGAGAGCATTTTGGTGACACAATATCTTGTTTTCAAACTCTCCTGATTGGCTAAAAAGTTGTGCGATGGGTGTATGTTTGTACAGATGTATTTCAACGATAAAAGCTTGTGAGCCACAGAGTCAAGTGGCAGTCTCCTGAGAACCTACTTGATGTACTTCTTGGACAACTGTGCTTAGCTGCAGCTAATAAACTTGGTTTTCTACGCCAACAGAGTATTCCGTGTCTCTGTGCAACAAGGCAGGTGAACCCGAAGATTTCAGGCGTGCCCTGCGCCGCCAGGCCCAAAGGCCCGGTTCTTCAGAAGTGATCAGCTGTGTGGAGTACAGACGTGAGTAATAGTCTGTAAATACCCCTATTATAGATAGTGTATCGTATTGTTTCCTGCCTTGTGTGTCAGTTATTTGCACTATGTGAGTGGGGGTTCGAGATGTCTGCAGCTGTGTCGCAAGAGAGCGGCCAGGGCAACCACCCTCCAGTACCATCGTGCCGTATGTCTACGTGATAGAAATCTTAATTCGTTTTCTGCCATTTCCTGATATACGGTCATTTTCACTCTAATTGTGGCTAGTAGTGTGGTATCTAGTGTTTGTTCATGTTTCCTCTACAATGCCTGAATATCTTTTTCCAGTTTTGTGAGTTGTTGGCGGATGTCGCGTAGTACACCAGTATGCTTACCGATACATACCCCTCGTAGCGTTGCCTTAAAAGCCTCTCATAACATTTGTGCGCTCGCCACTGTTCCTGTATTGTGCTCAAAATACTCTACAATGGCCTGTCTTCTGTCGGCTCTGAAGGCCTGGTCTAGCATTGCTGCCGTCTGGAAGCGCCATGTGAATTGTCGAGGTGTATGCGTGGGCAGTCTCAACACCAGTCGGACGGGGGCATTTATTTGTATTTATTTATTTGTTTATTTAATTTATTTATTTGAAGAGTTTTATATAGCGCTGGCTAGACCCGTAGGTATCAGAGCGCTTTACAAGAGGAATCGTAGCATTAAAAGTTACAAATTACATCCGTTACCAGAGCATAGTAAAACATAGGCAAAAAAAAAAACAATGTTACAGTAATTCGTCGAAGGGAGGGGGAGGAAGGAGACACGGCGGGGAGACAGGGAGAACAGTACCCAATGTCCGGCTGGGTAGGTGACGGCCGAGGTGGTGAGCCAAGGCGGATCTCCTTTATAGCTGTCTAGCAGCTCCACCGGGCATCAGCCATGTTGCTCAGGTCTCAGCGGTCAGGGAAAACAAGGTTACATTAGTTACGGTTGCATAGACGAGACGGGGAGAACTGTGCCCAATGTCCGGCTGGGTAGGTGACAGCCGAGGTGGTGAGCCAGGGCGGATCTCCTCTATAGCTGTCTAGCAGCTCCACCGGGCATCAGCCATGTTGCTCAGGTCTCGGAGGTCAGGTTGCATAGTCAAACACAGAAGAAACAAGTCCCCATTAGAGGAATAGAGGGAATGGGGGGAGGGGGGGGTGGAAACAGGGGGCTAGGAAGCGGAACAGTTCTGGCAGATCGGCAGTGGGAGAGAAATACCTTGTGGGGGCCCAGGAAGTAAGAGTAAACGGGCCCATAGCTCAGATGTGGTCACATAGTCATTAAGTCCAGTGTCAAGATTAAGCCAACGCGTTAGGTCATCTTGGCAATGGGGGGTACCGTGCAGCATCGCATTCCATGCCTCCGTCGGTAGTACCTGTACTCCAGAGCGAACCATCAATGCGATTGGGAGGTGTTTAGCAGGCTTCTGCATTATCGGGTCAGAAGTGCGTGGATGCTGAGTGTACAGTCACAAATGATGTGGAATGTCAGGTTTCCACTGGGCGGGCGCCATCTTATATGCAGGGAGATCAGAGTCGATGATGATGCTTGTTATTGTACCCAGATAACAAATGGGCATCTGGCAAGCGAAGAGTTATGGATCTGGTACGAGTGAGGTAAAGCATTAACTCCCCTAGACGTGGGCACAAATGATAAAGAACTGGTAATGAGCGAGCGCTACTAGCGCGGTCGCCATTTTAGGGTCAGGCAGTGTTAAGGGGTCGATCGCCCTCCAATCATATTGGGCTATTGAAGATAGGAAATAAAAGGGTACCTTGAATAGAAAATTGAGAGTCATTGAGAGGCCCTCTTTTAAGGGGAGCAGCCGCTCGGGAAGGCGCCTCTTAACAAGCAGTAGGAGCCGCCATCTTGGAGTCAGGCAGCCGGGATCGCCCGTTCCTCAGGTGCGATCCTTCCTTCAGAAAAGCAGGGCGGTAAATATTGCAGTGCTCGAGAGGTGCTGGGTTGGAGTCTCTCACCAGACAGTAGAGAGGAGAGCCGGCTCCCGACCCGCGTCTCCGTCCCAAGGAGCCGCCATCTTTGAGTCGGATAGCCGGGATCGCCCGTTTCTCAATCTTGCCGCCTCTCGTGGTCGGTGCTATGAAAACCTGGTGAGTAGTATCTGCTTTCCACTTTCCCAGAGCGAAGGTGCGGCAGGCCGCGGCAGGTTTGGGAGGGCATGATTGGATAATGTCTTTCGCATGTGTTCTATCGTTTCTGTCCAGGTGCTAACCTCTCGAGTTGCTAACCCGTAGTCTATCCTTGACCATGAGTTATGCGTGGCTGAGGAATAGGTGCCCTCCCGCCTGTTCGGGTGTCTCAGCCTGCAGTGATCAATTAGGTTTCGCTCCTCCATACAATCTCTAAGTACTCTGACTGCCTGTTTGCCCTATCTGTCAGTATTCGTCAATCTGTCCACTGTCGGGTCAATGCACGTATTGACGTCTCCTCCCCACACTATTGCAGTTGGTGTCAGCTCATGTAGCCGCGCCCATATCGGTGCATAAAATGCCGGATCATCAGTGTTTGGTCCATAAACGTTTACTAATGTCAGGACTGTGCCACTAAAGTTCCATTGTATTATAATGTACCGGCCTTGGGTGTCCGTGACTGTCTGTAATAATGTGAATAGAGTGCCTTTCTTAATCATCAGTAATACCCCACGGGCGTATGTTGAGTAGAAGAATGCTATACGTATGGATGCCCATCTAGTGCCCACCTTTAGCTCTGTGTGGTTTGTGAGGTGTGTTTCCTGAAAGCACTCTACCTCCACCCCATGATGGTCGAGATAGGCCAGTACCTGTCTAGTCTTACACCGATTGTTTAATCCCCTGACGTTCAATGTGAGTAGGGTTAAACATCTAAGAGTTTGTGCCATAGTATAGTCTTGTATCGTGTCTCAGGATGTGTGAGAGAATACAGTGCTCAGACTCAAGCAGTAGGTCAGTTGTGTTGTGTCGGTCGGTGCCAATAGAAACTATTTCCAACCCTAACTTGTACCCCCCCCTCCCACTCCAACACCCCAATTGTATCTGAGACATTCCCTTCTCTTAGCCCGAGTTCTCCAACTTTCCTTACCGTCACCCCCCCTACAACTTTAGAAGAAAAGTGTGGTGCACACATGGGAGTGAAAACGGCCCGCCGGCAACCCCTGCTGTGTGACCCTTGCGGGGGGGCCGCTCATTAGTCATCTTCGATGCACCAGTAGTATAGTGTCCGTTAGAAGGTCCTTACTTGCTTTGCTTACAATATTGAGTCACTTCTGATGCCCCTGGCCTTTGCAATAAGAGAGGCATTTGGCAGAGGAAACAGTTATCAATATCCTGCTATTTCTCCCCTTAGCCAATGAGTGATTTGCCAGTCATATGTTGAAACATGTCATAGTGTAAGGCCAGGGTTGTAGTTTGGTGTTAATCTGGGTCATCTAAGCCTGAGTTACAATCTTGTTCATCTGCATCCCCTCTGGGAGATTTCCGTTGGGTGCTTGTTCTCTCCCACTGCTGTTGAAACTGCTGTAGGTTTTTGGGATCTCCGAAGACCTTAGATCTGCCATCTATTGTTATCCTGAGGCGAGCCGGATACAGCATAGCGTATGCGATATTCATTTCTTGGAGCTTCCTTTTCATTGGCAGGAATTTCTTTCGCACCTCTTGGACCTGTGCCGTAATGTCTGGGTAGATAGAGACCTCCGTACCCTCGTATCTGAGGGTCTGCAGTTACCCAGAACGATTTAATGCTGCATCTCGGTCTCTATAATTGAGAATCCTCGCTATGATGGGACGGGGCCTTGCCACGGGGGTGGGGGGGCCGAGGTGCAATTGATCTATATGCGCATTCTACTACAAATATTTCGGAGAAGGCTTCCCTCCCTAAAAAATCGATAAGCAGCTTTTCTATAAATCGCTCCATTTTGCCTGTGTATGTAGTTTCAGCAATTCCTGTTATTCTGTGGTTGTTGCACCTGGAGCGCGCCTCCAGGTCCTCGGCTTTGGCCTGGAGTGATTCTAGTACCTTCTCCATCTTCTTCTGGGTCTCTGCGGTTGTATTCTGAGCATCTTCGGTGTCAGACACTCTGCGCTCCACCGTGGCAAGTCGCTCTGCGTGCTTGTCCATTCTCTCCTACAGTCTGTCAATGCAATTTGTCAGAGCATCCAATTTCCCGTCTATAGCAGTTGGTGCAACCTGCATCGCAGTGAGGATTTGGCGTAGGTCTCCTCAAAGCTCAGATTCCTGGGGAGGTGTGTCTGCACCCGGAATCTCCTGATCCTCGCTGCGTAGCCCCTGGGGCCTGTGTTGTTCAAATTGTAGCTTTGACTGTGTTGTATCTGCTTTCCCCATGCTTTTATCGTACTGGCACTGGGGGAGTGAGATAGAGATGGGTGATTCCTTCCTGATGCTGCACTACGGATGATGTGTCAGCCCAATGATGCCTTTCCCATAGTTCAGTGGAGCTTACATGTATTATGAGAGACGCAGTCATGTGGAGGTGAAGCTATCATCCACTTTCTTTTTATGCAGGTGCAGCCCTATTGCCAGACCCCATAAGTTCTTGCCACCCTATTAGCTCTCAAAAGCGTCCGGTCTGCTACAGCAACGCGGTTATGCAGCATGTCTCAGTGTATTTGGGTATTAAATCTGTATTATGGCCTTCAGTTCAGTAACGGTTATCAGTAGCAGCCAGGATTCTTGCCGTAGGGATTCAGATTTAAGGCCTCTGCAGTGCAGCGCAGATCGGCAGTGTCTGCAAGCCCCCAGTTGGGCACCCGATGCGTCCCCAGCGGACGTGCTCGATATGTGTGTGTCATAACGGCCTTGGCGGCCCTAGCCCCAGACAGTAGGCTTATCGGCAGGGGGGAGGCCGTCACTACCCTGACCTCATGACTCTCCCGCCCAAGGTTGCTCTCCTCTGGGCCCACGACTGGGCCCTGCATCGTATTCCACAGCCGTCCGCGCTCCCACTCACCGGCTCAAGGCAGCAGACCCGCAGGCTCCCGGTGTGGTGCTCTTGGCTCCACAGCGATTCTTAAGAAGCAGCCATCTTCGAGCTAGGCTAGCTCCGCCGCCCAATGTAATGTAAAAGGATTTGTAAAGCACAAACTAATCACCCACGAGGGTATCCAGGCGCTGAATAGGTGCGGGGATGTCAGGAGCATCAGTCAAAGAGCCAGGTCTTCAGTTTCTTGCGGAATGTTGTGAGCATGGTGGATGCTCTAATATCCTGGGGAGGGCGTTCCAGGTGTTTGCTGCTAGGTAGAAGAACGAGCGGCCTCCTGTCCTGCATCTGCGAATGCGGGGTGTGTGTGTGAGTGGTAGTGAGGTTGCCCGGAGAATCCGGGTTGGTTGGTGAAGCTGGTTAATAGGCTCAGAAAAACCAGCATTCCAAAAAAACAAAATTGACTGAAAGTGTTTCACATGGTGTGAGGCCATTTGGCAGTCATGAACTTTACAGTTTCTTAGTATAATCTAAAGGAATTTGGGGCCCAGGGCAAGTCCTATTTTGGGGCCCCTTGTTCGGAACAGCTTTGCATTTTATTACACATTTTCTGTTAATTTAAGCTAGCATGATGCCAAACAATACTGAATTATACTTAAACTTTCAGAACTGGGGGTCACACAAAAATGGCTGAAAGAGGTCTTGCTCTGGGACCCCAAAAAATCCTTAGGATGACACTGGGTGAGAGAAATAGTGACAAGCATTGACAAACCCAATAGGTCTCGCCTATGCAGGAGCTATTGGCTTTGCTTGTATACTTTCGCCATGTTGCACACCAGCATGGCTGCTGTCCAACTTGGCTAAAAGTTAGTGGGGTAAAGGAGAGTGGCGTGGAATGGAGTGGCGTAAAGTGGAGTAGAGTGGAGTGTTATGGAGTGAGGTGGAGTGGCAAAGAGAGGTGTAGAGTTGAGTGGTGGGAAGTGGGGTGTCATGGAGTGGCGTGGAGTGTCATGGACGGAGTAGAGTGTTGTAGAGTGGAAAGGTGTAGAATGGAGTAGAGTGGAGTGGCTTAGAGTGTAAGAGCAGAGTAGAGTGTTGTGGAGTGGTGCAGAGGATGTTGTGTAGAGTGGAGTAGAGTGTTGTAGAGTCGAGGGGCATAGAGCAGAGTAGATTGTCGTAGAGTGGAGTGGCATAGAGTGGAATAGTGTCGGAGAGTGGAATGGCATAGAGTGGAGTAGAGTGTTGTAGAGTTGAGTGCCGTAGAGCAGAGTGGAGTGGCATAGATAGTGGTCGGCGTAGAGCAGAGTGGTGTGGCATAGAGTAGAATAGCATAGAGTGGCGTGGCATAGAGTGGAGGGCATAGAGTGGAGTAGTGTGTCATAGAATAGAGTGGAGCAAAGTGGCATGGAGTGGTATAGAGGGAGTTGCGTAGAGCATCATAGAGTGGAGTAGTGTTGTTGAGTATCAAAGAGTGGAGTCGAGTTTAATGGAGCAGAGCATCATAGAGTGGAGTGGCCTAGAGTGAAGTGGTGTGAAGTACACTGGTGCAGAGTAGATTGGTATAGAGTACAGTGGCGCAGAGTGCATTGGTTTTGAGTAAAGTAGTGCATAGTGCATTGACTTAGAGTGCAGCGGCATAGTGTGGAGTGGAGTAGAGTAGAGTGGCTTAGAGTAGAGTGCTGTACAGTACAGTGGCGTAGAGTACAGTGGCATTGATTGTAGTAGAGTAGAGTGGTGCACAGTAGAGTGGCGCAGAGTAGAGCTCAGTGGTGTAGAGTAGATTGTTTCAGAGTAGAGTGAAGTGGCATAGAGTGGAGTGGTTCAGCGTAGAGTGGAGTGGTGCAGGGTAGAGTGCAGAGGTGTAGATTAGACTGGAGTAGAGTGCAGTGGTGCAGAGTAGAGTGGTGCAGAGTAGAGTGGTGCAGAGTAGAGTGGTGCAGAGTAGAGTGGTGCAGAGTAGAGTGGCATAGAGCAGAGTGGTGCATGGCAGAGTGGTGCAGAGTAGAGTGGTGCAGAGTAGAGTGGTGCAGAGTAGAGTGGCATAGAGCAGAGTGGTGCATGGCAGAGTGGTGCAGAGTATAGTGGTGCAGAGTATAGTGGTGCAGAGTAGAGTGGGGCAGAGTAGAGTGGGGCAGAGTAGAGTAGCGCAGAGTAGAGTGGCGCAGAGTAGAGTGGCGCAGAGTAGAGTGGCGCAGAGTAGAGTGGCGCAGAGTAGAGTGGCGCAGAGTAGAGTGGTGCAGAGTAGAGTGGTGCAGAGTAGAGTGGCGCAGAGTAGAGTGGTGCAGAGTAGAGTGGTGCAGTTTAGAGTGGCGCAGAGTAGAGTGGTGCAGAGTAGAGTGGTGCAGAGTAGAGTGGTGCAGAGTAGAGTGGCGCAGAGTAGAGTAGCGCAGAGTAGAGTAGCGCAGAGTAGAGTGGTGCAGAGTAGAGTGGTGCAGAGTAGAGTGGTGCAGAGTAGAGTGGGGCAGAGTAGAGTGGGGCAGAGTAGAGTGGCGCAGAGTAGAGCGGCGCAGAGTAGAGCGGGGCAGAGTAGAGTAGCACAGAGTAGAGTAGCGCAGAGTAGAGTGGCGCAGAGTAGAGTGGCGCAGAGTAGAGTGGCGCAGAGTAGAGTAGCGCAGAGTAGAGTGGCGCAGAGTAGAGTGGCGCAGAGTAGAGTGGCGCAGAGTAGAGTGGCGCAGAGTAGAGTGGTGCAGAGTAGAGTGGTGCAGAGTATAGTGGCGCAGAGTATAGTGGTGCAGAGTAGAGTGGTGCAGAGTAGAGTGGCGCAGAGTAGAGCGGCGCAGAGTAGAGTGGCGCAGAGTAGAGTAGCGCAGAGTAGAGTAGCGCAGAGTAGAGTGGCGCAGAATAGAGTGGCGCAGAGTAGAGTGGCGCAGAGTAGAGTGGCGCAGAGTAGAGTGGCGCAGAGTAGAGTGGCGCAGAGTAGAGTAGCACAGAGTAGAGTGGCGCAGAGTAGAGTGGCGCAGAGTAGAGTGGCGCAGAGTAGAGTGGTGCAGAGTAGAGTGGTGCAGAGTAGAGTGGTGCAGAGTAGAGTGGTGCAGAGTAGAGTAGCACAGAGTAGAGTAGCGCAGAGTAGAGTGGCGCAGAGTAGAGTGGCGCAGAGTAGAGTGGCGCAGAGTAGAGTGGTGCAGAGTAGAGTGGGGCAGAGTAGAGTGGCATAGAGCAGAGTGGTGCATGGCAGAGTGGCGCAGAGTAGAGTGGCGCAGAGTAGAGTGGCGCAGAGTAGAGTGGCGCAGAGTAGAGTGGCACAGAGTAGAGTAGCGCAGAGTAGAGTGGCACAGAGTGAGGTGGGACAGAGTGAGAGTAGCACAGAGTAGAGTAGGCGCAGAGTAGAGTAGCGCAGAGTAGAGTAGCGCAGAGTAGAGGTGGGGCAGAGTGAGTGGCACAGAGTGAGAGTAGCGCAGAGTAGAGTGGCGCAGAGTAGAGGTGGCGCAGAGTAGAGTGGCGCAGAGTAGAGTAGCGCAGAGTAGAGTGGCACAGGAGTAGAGATGGGGCAGAGTAGAGTAGCACAGAGTAGAGTAGCGCAGAGTAGAGTGGGCGCAGAGTGAGAGTAGCGCAGAGTAGAGTAGCGCAGAGTAGAGTAGCGCAGAGTAGAGTAGAGTGGCGCAGAGTAGAGTGGCGCAGAGTAGAGTGGGGCAGAGTAGAGTGGCGCAGAGTAGAGTGGCACAGAGTAGAGTAGCGCAGAGTAGAGTGGCGCAGAGTAGAGTGGCGCAGAGTAGAGTAGCGCAGAGTAGAGTGGCACAGAGTAGAGTGGGGCAGAGTAGAGTAGCACAGAGTAGAGTAGCGCAGAGTAGAGTGGCGCAGAGTAGAGTAGCGCAGAGTAGAGTAGCGCAGAGTAGAGTAGCGCAGAGTAGAGTAGCGCAGAGTAGAGTAGAGTGGCGCAGAGTAGAGTAGCGGGGAGTAGAGTAGCGCAGAGTAGAGTGGGGCAGAGTAGAGTAGCACAGAGTAGAGTGGCGCAGAGTAGAGTGGTGCAGAGTAGAGTGGTGCATGGCAGAGTGGTGCAGAGTAGAGTGGTGCAGAGTAGAGTGGTGCAGAGTAGAGTGGTGCAGAGTAGAGTGGTGCATGGCAGAGTGGTGCAGAGTAGAGTGGTGCATGGCAGAGTGGTGCAGAGTAGAGTGGTGCAGAGTAGAGTGGTGCAGAGTAGAGTGGTGCATGGCAGAGTGGTGCAGAGTAGAGTGGGGCAGAGTAGAGTGGGGCAGAGTAGAGTAGCGCAGAGTAGAGTGGGGCAGAGTAGAGTGGCGCAGAGCAGAGTGGTGCATGGCAGAGTGGTGCAGAGTAGAGTGGTGCAGTGTAGAGTGGGGCAGAGTAGAGTGGCGCAGAGTAGAGTGGCACAGAGTAGAGTGGCGCAGAGTAGAGTGGTGCAGAGTAGAGTGGTGCATGGCAGAGTGGTGCAGAGTAGAGTGGTGCAGAGTAGAGTGGTGCAGAGTAGAGTGGTGCATGGCAGAGTGGTGCAGAGTAGAGTGGTGCAGAGTAGAGTGGTGCATGGCAGAGTGGTGCAGAGTAGAGTGGTGCAGAGTAGAGTGGTGCAGAGTAGAGTGGTGCATGGCAGAGTGGTGCAGAGTAGAGTGGGGCAGAGTAGAGTGGGGCAGAGTAGAGTAGCGCAGAGTAGAGTGGGGCAGAGTAGAGTGGCGCAGAGCAGAGTGGTGCATGGCAGAGTGGTGCAGAGTAGAGTGGTGCAGTGTAGAGTGGGGCAGAGTAGAGTGGCGCAGAGTAGAGTGGCGCAGAGTAGAGTGGCGCAGAGTAGAGTGGCGCAGAGTAGAGTAGCGCAGAGTAGAGTGGCGCAGAGTAGAGTGGCGCAGAGTAGAGTGGCGCAGAGTAGAGTAGCGCAGAGTAGAGTGGTGCAGAGTAGAGTAGCGCAGAGTAGAGTGGCACAGAGTAGAGTGGGGCAGAGTAGAGTAGCACAGAGTAGAGTGGCGCAGAGTAGAGTAGCGCAGAGTAGAGTAGCGCAGAGTAGAGTAGCGCAGAGTAGAGTAGCGCAGAGTAGAGTAGAGTGGCGCAGAGTAGAGTGGCGCAGAGTAGAGTGGGGCAGAGTAGAGTGGCGCAGAGTAGAGTGGCGCAGAGTAGAGTGGCGCAGAGTAGAGTGGTGCAGAGTAGAGTGGCGCAGAGTAGAGTGGCGCAGAGTAGAGTAGCGCAGAGTAGAGTAGTGTAGAGTAGCGCAGAGTAGAGTAGCGCAGAGTAGAGTGGTGCAGAGTAGAGTGGTGCATGGCAGAGTGGTGCAGAGTAGAGTGGGGCAGAGTAGAGTGGGGCAGAGTAGAGTAGCGCAGAGTAGAGTGGGGCAGAGTAGAGTGGCGCAGAGCAGAGTGGTGCATGGCAGAGTGGTGCAGAGTAGAGTGGTGCAGTGTAGGAGTGGGGCAGAGTAGAGTGGCGCAGAGTAGAGTGGCGCAGAGTAGAGTGGCGCAGAGTAGAGTGGCGCAGAGTAGAGTAGCGCAGAGTAGAGTGGCGCAGAGTAGAGTGGCGCAGAGTAGAGTGGCGCAGAGTAGAGTAGCGCAGAGTAGAGTGGTGCAGAGTAGAGTAGCGCAGAGTAGAGTGGCACAGAGTAGAGTGGGGCAGAGTAGAGTAGCACAGAGTAGAGTGGCGCAGAGTAGAGTAGCGCAGAGTAGAGTAGCGCAGAGTAGAGTAGCGCAGAGTAGAGTAGCGCAGAGTAGAGTAGAGTGGCGCAGAGTAGAGTGGCGCAGAGTAGAGTGGGGCAGAGTAGAGTGGCGCAGAGTAGAGTGGCGCAGAGTAGAGTGGCGCAGAGTAGAGTGGTGCAGAGTAGAGTGGCGCAGAGTAGAGTGGCGCAGAGTAGAGTAGCGCAGAGTAGAGTAGTGTAGAGTAGCGCAGAGTAGAGTAGCGCAGAGTAGAGTGGTGCAGAGTAGAGTGGGGCAGAGTAGAGTGGCGCAGAGTAGAGTGGCGCAGAGTAGAGTGGCGCAGAGTAGAGTGGGGCAGAGTAGAGTGGGGCAGAGTAGAGTGGGGCAGAGTAGAGTAGCGCAGAGTAGAGTAGCGCAGAGTAGAGTGGCGCAGAGTAGAGTAGCGCAGAGTAGAGTAGCGCAGAGTAGAGTAGCGCAGAGTAGAGTAGCGCAGAGTAGAGTGGCGCAGAGTAGAGTGGCGCAGAGTAGAGTGGTGCAGAGTAGAGTGGTGCAGAGTAGAGTGGCGCAGAGTAGAGTAGCACAGAGTAGAGTAGCGCAGAGTAGAGTGGCGCAGAGTAGAGTGGTGCAGAGTAGAGTGGTGCAGAGTAGAGTGGTGCAGAGTAGAGTGGCATAGAGCAGAGTGGTGCATGGCAGAGTGGTGCAGAGTAGAGTGGGGCGAGTAGAGTGGGGCAGAGTAGAGTGGGGCAGAGTAGAGTAGCACAGAGTAGAGTAGCACAGAGTAGAGTGGGGCAGAGTAGAGTGGGGCAGAGTAGAGTGGGGCAGAGTAGAGTGGGGCAGAGTAGAGTGGTGCAGAGTAGAGTGGTGCAGAGTAGAGTGGGGCAGAGTAGAGTAGCACAGAGTAGAGTGGCGTAGAGTGCAATGACAGAGCGCAATGGTGTAGTGCGGCATAGCTTGCAGTGATGCAGAGTAGAGAGATGTTGAGTTCAGTGGCGTACAGTGAAGTCTTGCAGAGTAGAGTGGCATAGAGTGTAGTGGCGTAGAGTAGAATTGTGCAGAGAAGAGTTGCGCAGAGAAGAGTTGCGTAGAGTAGAGTTGCGCAGAGAAGAGTTGCGTAGAGTAGAGTTGCGCAGAGTAGAGTAGCGCAGAGTAGAGTGGTGTAGAGTAGCGCAGAGTAGTGGCATAAAGTAGCATGGCGTAGAGTAGCGCAGAGTAGAATCGCACAGAGTAGAGTGCTGAAAAGTAGAACAGAATGGCATAGCATGCAGTGGTGTAGAGTGTTGCAGAGTAGAGTATAGTGGCGTAGAGTGCAGTGGTGCAGAGTAGTTGGCGTAGAGTGCATTGGCGGAGAGTGTAGTGGCATAGAGTAGTTGCGTAGAGTGCAGTGGTTTTGAGTAGAGTGGTGTAGAGGGCAGCGTCATACAGTAGAGTGGTGCAGAGTGCAGTGGTTTCGAGTAGAGTGGCGCAGAGTGGCATAGAACAGAGTGGCATTGAGTAGATTGTTTCAGAGTGAAGTAACGTGGCGTAGAGTGGAGTGGTGCAGGGTAGAGTGGAGCGGTGCAGGATAGCGTGCAGTGCATAGAGTAGTGGGGTAGAGTACAAACGCATAGAGTTCTGTGACATAGAGTGCAGTGTTGCAGAGTGGAGTGGTGTATAGTGCAGTGGCGAAGAGTGCATTGGCATAGAGTAAAGTGGTGCAGAGTAGAATAGAGAGGCATAAAGTGAAGTGGCGTAAAGTGTCGCACCAGACGTCAGCAGTGCTAAAGCCGGCCCTTGTGGTAGGTCGTTGTGAACACGTTCACCTATTTCATTGTTGACAACAAATGCATCCACCAAATAGTATAACAACTATGTTTTTACATAGGCAGGATGCTTAAGGCTGAAGTGTAAATAATATTGTTGGTTTCTGGGCTCCTGTTTGTAGTTTTCTGGAAAGGAGTATTCTGTGTTTTTTAGGTTTTTTTGGGCACGGTGCTACTGCACGTGTTGCACATACTGAGGCTGTTGTTCATTAAGTGTAGTGTTGTCGGCTACACCTTTCTGCTTGCCAATGCGTGTTATTATTAAAAGGGTTTGGTACTCGGACTCGCTGACTGTAAACTTTGTTGCCACAGAATGTGTGTGAACCTCCTCCTTGCGGGCCTGCTTTAAGGGTTATGTTGCAGCCTTGTAACCTGGAGCACAGGAGGAGCACGAGCCGGCTCCATGGGTAGGGTCATCTGCCTGGAATTCCTCTTGCTTTCCTATAAATGCTCTCATTTTCAAGTCACAGAAAGAAAAGTAAACACCAAGCTCCCTTGGAACATGGAGCCCGACATTTGACCTTTGTGTTGAAATGCACAACAAATGTGACAAGATAAGAACATGATTTAAGGGCCTGTTTACAGAAATGGAGATCTCGGAAGGATAGAGTAAATAAAGTTTGGGCAAAGGAAGGGACAAACTCAAGCTGGACAGCCTAAAACAAAGAAAGCCAGCAGAAGGAAAGCAAGGAAATGTGAGGTATAAACCACAAAGCCAATGGTCAGCAATGGGCAGAATGCCTTCCCAGGGAAGCTTTCTGAATGTCCTCAAGATGTCTTTAGCAAACCAGACTGCCACGCTGTCCGAGGCTTCCACCTGAAAAGGAGAGTGGTTGAGATAAAGCAATAGACAGAGATGAGATAAGGAGACAGAAAGATATCTTTGGAGGGAGGGGGGCTTGTAAGGTAGAGGTCATGGGCAACTGTGCACTTTGTCCAAGTCTTAAAACTTTCCAGCGGCATTAACCTTAAAACAGCCCACAAAGTCTGAATCCGCTGTTTCGCTTCAGTCAGTGAATCAGCGGAAAGCGCTTTAATGCCTCGTCAAGAGTAGTGGGCGCTATATAAATACAATTTACAATGACTCAGCTTGTGGTTTCCCTCGTACTTTATGATCCGTCACAAGCACTCTTCGGCAGCCCCTCGTAAGTGTGGCCGGCCAGGGCCAGTCCGGTCACAGAACTCTCGTGACGCACGCCGCAAAGGGTTAACACTTTCCCTTGTCTGGGAGAGCCTGCCCCTCGCAGCTGAGCCGCCGGGTATGAATAGCTCTGCCCTGCTGTCTCCCGGCCTCTCTCAGCTCTGCTCCCTCACACTCGGACATCCCTGTCCACCCCTCCTCTGCCTCAGGGGCTCTCGCTGAGTGTCTATAAGGACCTGACCCGCAACTGCTACCCAGAGGATGGCGAGCTACCTGCGAAGCCCGGCCGCGGGCCAGGAGTCCCAGCAGATGTGGAGCCTCAACAAGCGCCTGGAAGCCTACCTCTCCCGCGTCAAGGCGCTGGAGGAGGAGAACGAGCTCCTCAGAGGCGAGATCGAGAGCCTGAAGGGGTCTCGGGCCGAGAGGTCGTGGAGGAGCCAGTTTGAGGACGACGTTAGCGCCTTGAGGGACGAGCTGGACGATAGCTTCCGAGATAAGTATGAGGTGGAGCTGGAGCGGGACAGTCTCGCCGACGAGATGGAGCTGGTGAAGAGGAGATGCCAGAGAGAGAGGGAGGCCCAAGAAGACGCCAAAAAGGAGCTGGCCGAGAACAAGAAGGCGCTGGAGGAGGAAAGCAGGGCCCAGATATGGCTGAAAGAGAAGGCCGCCCAGCTGGAGAACGAACTCGAGGCGCTAGTCGAAGACCACGAAGCGGACAGGGCGGAACTCGAGCAGGAGATGGCCAGCCTGTCCCAGAGCATGGACAGCTTCCGGGTGGCCCCGGTGGCCCTGGCGCCCCTGGAGCTCGAGGACTACTCCAAGCGGCTGTCCGAGGTGTGGAGGGGGGCCGTGGAGACGTACAAGAGCGAGGTCTCCTCCATGGAGGCCACCCTGGCCGAGTCCAAGGACAAGCTCTGGAAGGCGACCGAGGAGAACCGCCAGAACCAGGCGCAGCTGCAGAGCCTGGAGAAGGAGCTGGGCAGCCTGAAGATGCGCAAGGAACTGCTGGAGCAGCGCCTCGCCAAGGAGTGGCAGGACCAGCAGGGGGACCTCGAGCAGTGCCAGGTGGGTGCGGGCACTTTCAGCTCCTCACTGGTGTGGGTGGAGGGGTAAGCCCCGGATACACTACCGGCGGGCACATGTACAGAACTGAGCTCTATACTGCATTCGCCGCTTAACCACAATGTGTGATCTTGGGCAAATTATCACATTCCGTTATTATTATGAGCGGTTCGAAACAGGCTGACGCCCAATGTTATAGACAGGGTGTATATATATATCTATATATATATATATATATAGATAGATAGATAGATAGATAGATAGAGAAAATAATTTTGCATCAACGCTTTGGTTTTCTGGTTGCCTTCAGGCAGAGCAGCTTATGATGAAAATCTGAGTAATGTACCCCTGGTGAAATCATCGTCCTCGACGACTCGTGTCTATATCCCCTTTCGGATAAAGTGCTTCAATCAAGTGCTGTGGACCTAGCTTCTAGGGAAGCGCTACAGATGTCATCAGGTAGAGAGCCGAGTGGCAGGAACTTCTGTGACTAGCACAAGATCACACATTTGGGTCTGGTAGGACTTAGAATTTAGATCCGTCAGTTTTCGTTCAGTGATATCTCTCCTCCCTAGTCCCATAGTGACCCCGCCCATTTGAAATCACCGCTTCTTTAATGTCTGATCTCTTTCATAGCGGTGTTTTTGCTTCATACTCCCCTCTTTTCGCCCATACATCTCACTCCTGCGCGAGGATCAAGGCTCCAGGTATGAGATCCCAGCGTCGCCTCTTTGTGAGGGTGTTTCTTGGACAGCGGTACCCGCCGCGTGCATCGCCCTTGAGATAAAGGCTGGCTGCCGGCAGATTCAGGGTGTGGCTTCTGTGCTCTACAGCCGAGGTGCCTAGCTGCGAGCACTGCGTTAGAAAGGTCTCCACAGCTGTCGCAGTGTGTCCACGTTTAAAGGGATTTCCTTCGACACATAACTCCATGTTTTCAGACCCGAACTCGCCTTTCATAAATTGCTGTTTTTTAAAAGTTATATATATACACGGTCGATTATATGCGTTTTTATAAAAAATAAAAAAAAGCCAAGGACAATTCTATTCAATAGCAAACATTTTTACATATTCTAAAGCAATGTAAATAAATTAACAATTTTCATCTTAAAACATTATTCACAAAGTTCATCAAACGGTGCACATGACAATAAATTAAATTAGTGTTTACATTTTTTTAAACAAGTCGACTATCTACAATTTTAACAGAAGAATAATGCATTAAGAATAAACAATTTATAAAGCGCATGGCTGCTTCCACTGGGGTGTCCCAGCGCTACTGTCAAATAACTCATGTTAAGCTGCCTCTACTTCCATGCCACCTACGCCACGCTGTGATTTCCTGACATAGGAGTTGGCCTACACAAGAGATTAGTCTGTTTGTAGTGTAAGACTAAATAGTCTTAAACATAGTTACAGTTAAGTCCAATATTTATATAATACGACTTCAAATTATCCCACTGGTAGTTTAGTGCACTAGAACAGAAGCAGTGATAAAAGACTACAACTCCCAGAATGCATTAGATTGTTCAGTGAAAGTCCAGTACTAGGAACATGGTGCTACAGTGACTTGGAGTCATCTGACCACACGAAGACATATGCTATTGTCCCGCTGGAAGAAACAATTCCTTCCTGCTCATGAGTCGATGCTTGCTTCCCATGCTCAGTTAAATATTGAAATATTTAGTTTCCCTAATGGGCATGACCCCCTGAGAATGCTTCCCTGACCTCTGACATGCCCTGATGGAGCCTAGTGCCCATCTGGCTCCCCTGCCTGTGCACTTCCTGCCTCTGTTTCTTTAATGAATTCATCACTGCTCTCCGAGGAAGCATGCTTCTGAAATTGGTGCTGGCTGTGAAATGCACGGGAGGAGGGGACTTGATGTAAGCAGGCCCCAGTCTCACAGGACCCAAAAGGCCACGTCAGAATATTGGACACAGCTGCTTCAATCATCGGAAATGCGCCTTGTTTCTGTGGATCCCACTTAGCCTGCTTTTATGAGCTTCAGATTATGGCACACGAGGGGTTTGGGCAATAGAAGGATGTGCCCAGGAACACACAGCTGTGTTGCCGTTGGGCAGCAAGTTTAGAACTCAGGTTTTCTAGTCGGTTCACATTATGTAACTTTAACCACCATACCTCATGTCCTCCATGGCAAATGAAGCATACACTGGGTTAGGGAATCTGTGCCAAATCCTACCAATCCCAGGGTGGCAGACAGGCCATGCGCTGGGCATCCTGTTTCTAGGCCTACACAATTTATAGGTGGTCGACATAAGAGTGGAGGCCAGAGAGTACCACATAATTATTTGTAAAATGGGTGATTTCCTTTCTGTCTCGCGTCTTTAAACTGTTGGTAGGGCTGGGTCAAAGTCAGACGCATGCCAGCTAAAATGATAGCCTGATAAACTTTTAGGAGCTCTTAAACTCCCCACTTACAGCGGCCTGTGAAAGCAGAACCGGAACCCGGATGCTTGCTGCGCCTGGCCGAGGCACTTTGGGGCTTATTTACAAGCCCCTTGCGCCGCTGGTACGCCACTTTTTCCCATATTAAAAGCAGTGCTTAATTTGTAAAAAAACATAAGTGCCAGGGCCCTCGACAGGAGGCCACTGCAGCTTGCACCACCCATTGCCCCTGCCAGCGCTGCCAATGGCAGTGCCAACACAATTACTAATCATCACACTCTTACAATTGTGACAATTCAGTCTACTCTAGGCCCCCAAAGCTATAAGAATGGCTTGGGCCACAGTCAATAGTCATTTTTAGTAGCGTCACCATATGGCAGACTGGTACAAGCTCGGTGTTGACAATTAAGTGCCGGTGCTGTGCACCGTAAACCCCTGGCTCAATTAAGCACTGATTAAAAGTGACGCTCTGGCGGCACATGGGGCTTGTAAATAAGCCCCAAAGCGTCATGTCCGTGAAATTCAGAAGTTGACGCTGCTTTTGAGGACATAAAAGCATCTCTGATATGTAACAAAGCCACGCTGTAAAGCTCCCAATAGCGGCGGATGACTTGGCTGTGGGCGCTATACTAACAGTACTCTCAGGAGTTGCATCTTACACCCACTGGGAGCCTTGAGCTACCTATGTGAAGCGCCTTGAAGCGATGAGGACGCGGAGGAGGAACCCCCTCCGTTTCTGGAGTAAGAACACTTGACCCAACCCTGTATTTTCCATAGTGCCTACGGTGCCTCAGCTCACACATTATGTGGAGTCACAAATCCATGGCTTGAATGCCTGGCGAAGGAGAGATGCACTGCATTGAAAGGTCACACTTCTGGGCCACTGACAGCCACAGGTTAACACAATATAAATTAAGTGCCGCACCCCAAAACAACACAAGACCACCACTCTGGAGACACACGCACGACACAAAAACACTTCCCACGCAGATCACGCTGCTAGGACCACACCCTTCCAACCAGGCACTCCCCAGTGTGAAGCGCACCGCTAACAAGCGTCAGCAGCTTAGCAAGGCCACGAAGCGCTATGCAAATGCAATTACACTAAAGCACTGACCACCACTCACAAGTATTCAGAAAGCCCATTTAACATTTTGGATTTTTGCCTTTTGACCTTCACCAGATCCACGGCCTGATTTAGATCTTGGCCGACAGGTTACTCTGTCACAGTGGAGACGGATATCCCGTCCGCCGAAATATAACTCCCATAGGATATCATTGGATTATATCTCGGCGGACAGGATATCCGTCACCTTTGTGATGGAGTAACTGTCCGCCAAGATCTAAATCCGGCTCTAAGTTAACGGGTGGTACAGGAGAGCCCCTGACCTCTCAACCAACCCCCCTTTGTCCCCAGGTCAATACACATCTGAGACGATTCCTCCTCAGGGAGGTGTTAGGCTCCGCCCCAGATTTTGCTGGGCGGGTCCTTGATTTGCATTCGGACACCGCAACTTTGAGAAGCGCCTCTTGGAATATGGCCTCCTCCAGCGCTACCCAACACCATAAAGGTCCTCTGTACCTGTCCCGTTCCCTGGCTGAGGCACCGAAAGTGCAGTGCATGGGTAGGGCTATCAACAGTGCAGCAGGTGCGGTGGCACCTGGTCCTAGCAGTGTGAGGGCCCGTTGCGCCCTCATCATGGCTGTCGCGTCCTACCTCATTGGGGCTAGTAGGGCCCATTTCCTTCTTGCACTAAAGCGCCAAAAGAAGATTGCCTGGGCAATGCTATCAATAGTGCAGCAGGTGCAGTGGCACCATGTCCAAGCAGTTCAAGAACCCACCTCTCCCTGACTGTGGATGTCTTTCCCTACCCCATCGGAGTCAGGAAGGCTCCTTTCCTTCTTGCACCATGGCCCACGTCACTTTCACTAGACCTCTGGGCGAGAGTAATATGGGCCCAGCCTTTGTGCAATTTTTCAGAGGAGATGTTGGCTTCCCTTTAGATTCGGTCATGCCTACACCCCGACCTCTGACCCCACACGCGCCCCCTCTGTGGACTTCCGCCTTTCCATTGATGTTCGATGCAATTGGCATTCCATGTAACTGGAGCAGTTGCAGAGTGACTGTGTTTCTCTGTCCCTGTGCAGTGCCTATAGATTTACAATGCTGCATAGGCAGCATGCTGCCTGCCCCAGCCAGGAGTGGGTGTGGTGCCCAGTGAGTGGAGGGTGTGGAAGGACGTCCTCGATGCCAGATGCTTGGCGGTGCTTTCCAAAGATGGATCGCGAAACAGCTGCAAAATAAGCCCTTATGTCTGGCCTGGCATGTTGGTATGATGCTTAATATTTTTAATTTGTGAGTGAAAGCCACAAAAAAAAAAAAAAAAAGAAAACAGGCAGCCGCATAAGTGTGGTATCCAATGCTTGCACTCAAATGTGAAAACAGCATCCATATTATTTTAATAGAATAGTAACAGTGATTCCTGGGAGGTAAGTTTGATTTGAAAAAGCATTAAAATCCTTTTTAGTGTGAATGCACATCACAGAAAAATAGGATTCTTACTGGCACAATAGGAAAGGTCCTATTGACTTTTAATTACTCTACCCTGAATACATAGTTACATTGAATGCTAGGGGGGCGTGGGCAAAATGTGATTGACAGTTTAACAGACCAATAGATCAAGAGGGCTAACCCAAAGCCCACTATGTTGATGTATGTTCCTATTTTTCATTCATGATTAGTTTTGTTTTTATGAGAATGTCGAGATGGCTAAAGCTGTGTATAGGCCAAACCTAAAAACTAGATAGCAACATGTATAATGTACAGATGTTTCAAAGAGCAGCGGAGACAGGAAGCACTATTAAAAAACAATGTTTTTCTTATTATGTAGCACAGACCATGATCCCAATATTAAACTCTGTTTTTAATCACAATACTAGACTCTCTATTTAACGAAATGCTGCCCGTCTCTCAGTTATGACGAATACTTCAGTGCTATTTTCAACTATACTTGCTTTCACAATTGATTCTCATTTTAGACGTGGTATCAGCGAGGCCATACATGGAATGGGCATGCAGTGCGGCCTGAATTCCCTTCTACTCTGCATAAGACGTGTGGTTGGCCACTGCTCTGCAGCGTCATACACCTACTATCTCAGTCGATGACTTTAGGCCCCCATCACGCGAGACAGAGGGATGAGAGGGCTAATGCGCATGCTGCAGAGCTAACTTGATGTGGACTCTGACCTGTCCTAGCAGAGTAGACTTTTACCTTATTCCTTTGGATGCGGGCTCTCTAAGTGCCGTTGGGCAGACAGATGCTATCACAGTGCTTAGATGCCCAGGTGGGTTTGGCACTATACAGGCACACACTCTGCCATTTAGGAAGAAATAGCTTCGCATGGATCTTTTTTGCCCATTTTCCACACATGGCCTATTAGTTACCTTCCCTGTCTAGCTACCCGTCTGGTGCACATTAGCTGCTCTTACAATAAACTAAATTTAATTTAAAGGTTTCATAGCGTCTTGAATTGCCACAGCCAATCAGCTGTAAGCACTTATAGCGATTAAGGTACACAGCAGCACGCTGGCTCTTCATCGCTTTCGTATGCATTTCTTCTGTAACATCACATTCAATTCACTAATAAACATGTTTTAAACTGTTTGCAGGTCAAGACAGGGGTCAGGCCTGCGAGCATCAGAGTCTGAATTGTATGACCCTAGCCCTGGTAGCTCTACATCCGGGTAGTTAATCCCACATCACAACATGCTTTACAATAGATAGTTTTAAAACAATTACACTGGTTGTAATAACATTAATCTTACTGATATACAACGCTAATAACATGACATAGTGCAACATAACTGAACTTCAATATACCTTTTAGCTCCATCTTTCTCCCCATACATTAGAGTGCTTTTGGGGGCATCTTGGCGCCTTGTACGTAGGTATCTCCCTTGTCGTGCCTTGACCCACCCACCGAGCCCAGCTATTAAGGTCTCCCTTGTTCCAGAGTCTTACAAATACGGACACGCGTTAGCATGAAACGACCGTTCACAGTTCCGGCGTGACGCGGTTATTTACGCAATACCTGATCAATGTTAATTGATGATCACAGCCCTGAAGAAGCCTATGTTTAGGCGAAATGCGTTGTCTGCGCTTGTTTGTTTGTCTGAAGAATAAAGAAGAAAAGAATTCAAGCCCAAACCAGCTCGTCTTGTTTCTCTCCTCCTATCTCAGCAAAGGGTTTGGCTGTTATGACTTTGGAATTTTGGTTGCCTTTCATGCTTGTGGTATTCTATATTCAGGGCCACTGTAATTATGTGATTCTGCTGCCGCCTCTTTTTTCCGTATAGTTTTGGATTTGCAGCGTTTGCCACATAATCCACAGTCTGCTGCATAATCTGCAGATTGCAACAAGAAACATTGTTTCTAGCTGAAACAGATCAAATGTTACTAAAAACGTGACGACGTGTTTGCACGCAGAAATAGGCCCTTCCCAAAGGTTAACTGGTCATCTTTCGATTGCTTTCTGTATTTAGTTGTTAAACTGGTACTTATGAAGTGAAATCATTTCCCAGAGTGTATATGTAAAAATTACAAAATAATTGAAGCAATACTATCAAAAACTGCGCCGCATTACGCCGCATAATTTGCTTTCCCTTGCCGCATACTTTAGTCAATCCTGCCACATAATTTGGTGCTCCCCTGCCGCATAATTCCAGCAGCCATTCTTATATTGATCGAGGATAATTTGTAAATACTAGTACCTGGACTTGAAGTTATGCGTGGTAGGGTAGGTTTGTGGTCCTTGCTACGCTGCCAGTTTGTGGGGTTGCTAAAGAGAAAGGAAGCCAGTAATGGTGCATGGCCAAGGATGCTGAATTTTGTGCTTAGTTTAGCATTCATCTCATGCCTCTGTCTTTCATCTCCCTCCACTTCCTGTCTCTTTGCCTAGGTTCTGCAGGTTCTCTTTCGATTCTGCTTCCTCCCTTCGTCCCTGCAGTGTCCCCTGCTTGACTTCTCACACACATTCGGCAGATGTAGTCTGCTACTATGCAATATCATTGCATTCAAATCTGCAATACCTGTGTGCATTATCTGCTGTAGATGAAGTAAACATTGTATTTCGTTCACTCATGTAATATTACACTGCCTCAGACTGATATTTCTGGTGGGAGAGGCCAGTGCGACAAGGGAGGTGCCTTTCATGTTACCACTACGAGTAAACTGATGAGAAGTAGGCCAGAGCTGCCGACTTTGGAGCTGGGGAACGAGGTTCGAGTCTCGGCGTCGGCTCAACATCCTGTGATTCGGGGCAAATCACATAATCTCCCCGTGCCTAACAAAAATAAATGTGTCCTTGTGTAACGCAACTGGTGCTCATGTAAAGCGCTCCGATACCTTCGGGCCGAGTTCGCGCTATAGAAAACTGCAAAAAAAAAAAATATGATGGTAAAATCAAATGAAAGGTACAATGGAAGTAAGAGGAGTATTAGCGGGCGTGCTGTCTCTGCCCCACCCTTGATGGAAAAAAAGTGATAACAAAACATATTGTAACTTATACCGCTCAGCATTCCAGGTAAAATGGCATTTGTCCAATGGAGCGCTCCCAATCTACTAATAAAATACATTTGTAGGCCTTTCCCTTTGTATTTGGTGCCACCTAGCAGTGGTGCCACAGGGCTGCAGCCTGACCCCACCATTATGCAGCAGTGGCTGCTCTTCTTGGAGGGAAAACTGAGCTCACAAAAACATTCAGGAGAGAATAGTTATAACAATTCACACAGTGGCGTAGCTACACACTTTGCCTTTGCTGCCCGCAGCGGCCGCATGTAAGAGAGGTGGGGGGAAGGCAGGGTGCTGGCGAGTCCTGCGTTTACCACGCGGCATACGCATGTAAGAGCAGGGGGCGGGGGGAAGGCTGCCCCCCCCAAACTCGTGCCGCGCAGGGCGGGAACTCACCTCCACAGTGCTTAATTTGTGCCTGTGGTTTACGGTGCTCGGCACCGGCACTCAATTGTCAGCACCAGCTCTAGAGACAGTCCACCACATGGGGACACTGTTGTTTTAATTTTGAGATGAGCACAACAACCATGTTTATTAAGTCAATATACATTGATAATACCAGCCTCTCATGCCATTATTATAGCTTTGTGTGGCCTTAAATAGCCTGAATTGTCACACTTGCAGGAGTGTGATGGTTAGGTGTTATGTTGGTTCTGTTATTTCTGTGCTGGCAGGGGCAACGTGTGGTGCAGGCTGCAGTGGTCTTCTGAGAAGGGCCCTGGCACTTCATTTTTTTTACAAATTAAGCACAGCACCTCCACTGAGGCAGCAATTGGGGGCTGAGCATCCATTCATTAGCATGTAGTAGCCATAGAGAGAATAATAATTTCGATGAAGACCCACACGTGACCCTTCCTACCAATCACATCAGGCAACAGTGTTGGCCAAGCCAAGGTGTTTTCCTTGCAGCTGTGAGAAGTGTCACCTGGGGAGAGCTGCCGTCACTGGAATGGAGCTTGGCGACTACAAGCCTCTGGTGTGATGCTCCTGCCAGGACTGAAAAGCTGCTTCCGCTGCTGACAAATGTGTGCTCGCAGTAAGGAACTACTTAGCCACATCACCAAAACATTACCTAGAGTTAGCAGCACAGTGTAATCATCCGCAAAATGATGTGAGCTTGTTTTGATCACATTAGCACCTGCAGCAGAGAGCTAAACCTGAAGGTAGGCAGAAAGAGCCCCATTTTATGGGGTGATTCTCTGTCTTAGAAAAACTTAGTCAACAATTTTAAGATGCTTTTCCTTTGTGACGGAATTGCTCAGTGGCAGCAAACGTGTGGGCAGATTCACTAAACTTGAATGCAATGCAGCGCAGCAAGGGACGTGGCAGCGCTGCATTGCGTCAAAGGGAGAGAGCAGAAATGCACCATATCTTCCGCAGTTCTGCTGTGTCAGAGCATCAGCACATTTATGGCTGCCTAACGCCAATGCAGGCACCCTGGCAACACCGTTTGGTCAGAAAAGTTTTTGTTCAGGAATGGACACATGCAAAGAGGAAGTACCGTAAGGGAAATAAGGAGAAGGACAGCGGCGGCTCCTCCTCTAAGGCGGAGGAGCGTCGCCCCACTGCTCTCAGAGCAGTGCAACAAGGAAAAATAAAATGATAATGACACATTCTTATTATCATTTTATTTTTCTGCATGGAGCAGGGTTGGGGCGGGTGTGGTTGGGCTGGTTCACAGGAGGAGGAGTGGTATGGGCACTGCCAAGTGTGCATGGCGGTTTGTCCGGCCGTCTTGGGCCGGACAAACCGACATGCACACTCAGCATTTCTCCACCCGGCTGTGTTGCACAGCCGGGTGGAGAACTGTCCCAAGGCTCCCAGACACTGTGTGAGCGGCCATACAGGCAGCTCAGACCAATCACGATGGTGCTGTCTTACTTGTGACATCAGCATCGTGATTGGCTTAGGGGAGTCTGGGAACTTCCTGCTTCCGGGAGTCGGGAGGAAGAGAAGAGGACGGAGGAGAGACGACAGCCGTAACCAGGTAAGTGGTTTTTCTTTTCAAGCCCCACCCCCACCACCCCTGTTCCTTAGCAGCCGCCACGGATATGGATGTTTTTCCTTGTTACTCCAGCCTTGGGTAGGTGCACCATTTTGGGACAAACTCAGGTTTACAGACTTTAGTAAGTATGGGGTTGCGTCAGAATACGTGGGTGGATGCACAGGAACACCCATTTTTCCACCCATGTAATGCATCCCCCAAACAAGGTACTGCAAGGCAGTTCTATGCGCTGCCTTGTTGTACTTTTCTTTTTGCAAAACCAAGCAAGGCCACGAAAACCGGGTTTCCTGTGTCTTAGTAAATACCAAAAATAGATTTTGCGTTGGGGCTGTGTCAAAAAAAGGATCCATCCCTGATGCAAAATCATGGTAAATCTTGGCCGTGGCCTTACCAGTCTTCAGGTACCTGCCTCTGAAAAGAATTGTAGAATATTTTTTACTTATATTTTGTACTTTTGAACTTTATACCTTTTTAGGAGGGAGGGTTTATTTACCAGAACTGCTAAAGAGATTACATTTACAGTTCACAAGAACAAAATTCGAATCTGTGTGTACATTTAGGTACTAGAGACTGAATGGTGTAAAGAAACATAGGTACATTTTAAATGCTACATAACATGCACTACACTTATTTGCATTCGTGAGATGTTGCGTTAAGGTGGACGATAAGAGTGCGGGGTGGACTTGGAAGAAGTACATAGGTTTGGGAGAATAAAATATTCAACCCAAAATATAGGCACCCTCTAAAGGCAGCTGAGGAGGCCCTATGATCAATGCACAGCTGCTTAGGGCCTAGCACGAAGGATGTTAGCCTATGGGTATTGCACTGCTGCTTAGGGCCCAGCATGGAGGATGCTAGCCTATAGGTATTGCACAGTGCTTAGGGCCTAGCATGCAGGAAGGTAACCTACAGTTAATGCACAGCTTCTTAGGGCCTAGCATGGAGGATGCTAGCCTATGGGTAATGCACAGCTGCTCAGGGCCTAGCATGGAGGATGCTAGCCTATGGGTATTGCACAGCTGCTTATGGCCTAGCACGGAGGATGCTAGCCTTTGTTTATTGCACAGCTGCTTAGGACCGTTCATGGAGGATCCTAGCCTTTGATTATTGCGCAGCAGCTTAGGGCCTAGCATGGAGGATGCTAGCCTATGGGTAATGCACAGCTGCTTAGGGCCCAGCATGGAGGATGCTAGCCTATGGGTAATGCACAGCTGCTCAGGGCCCAGCATGGAGGACTCTTTCCTATGGGTAATGCACAGCTGCTTAGAGTCTAGCATGGAGGACGCTAGCCTATGGGTAATACACAGCTGCTTATGGCCTAGCATGGAGGACGCTTGCCTATGGGTAATGCACAGCTGCTTATGGCCTAGCACGGAGGATGTTTGCCTATGGGTAATGCACAGCTGCTTAGGGCCGAGCATGGAGGACACGTGCCTATGGGTAATGCACAGCTGCATAGAGTCTAGCATGGAGGACGCTAGCCTATGGGTAATGCACACCTGCTTAGGGCCCAGCATGGAGGATGCTTTCCTATGGCTAATGCACAGCTGCTTAGGGCCGAGCATGCAGGACGCTTGCCTATGGGTAATGCACAGCTGCTTAGGGCCTAGCATGGAGGATGCTAGCCTACGGATAATGCACAGCTGCGTAGGGCCTAGCATGGAGGATGCTAGCCTATGGGTAATACACAGCTGCTTAGGGCCGAGCATGGAGGATGCTTGCCTATGGGTAATGCACAGCTGCTTAGGGCCTAGCATGGACGATGCTGGCCTATCGGTAATGCGCAGCTGTTTAGGGCCTAGCATGGAGGATGCTAGCCTATGGGTAATGCACAGCTGCTTAGGGCCCAGCATGGAGGATGCTAGCCTATGGGTAATGCACAGCTGCTTATGGCCAAGCATGGAGGATGCTAGCCTATGGGTAATGCACAGCTGCTCAGGGCCCAGCATGGAGGACTCTTTCCTATGGGTAATGCACAGTTGCTTAGAGTCTAGCATGGAGGACGCTAGCCTATGGGTAATGCACAGCTGCTTATGGCCTAACACGGTGGATGCTAGCCTATGGGTAATGCACAGCTGCTTAGGGCCTAGCATGGAGGATGCTTGCCTATGGGTAATGCACAGCTGCTTATGGCCTAGCACGGAGGATGTTTGCCTATGGGTAATGCACAGCTGCTTAGAGTCTAGCATGGAGGACGCTAGCCTATGGGTAATGCACATCTGCCTAGGGCCCAGCATGGAGGATGCTTTCCTATGGCTAATGCACAGCTGCTTAGGGCCGAGCATGGAGGACGCTTGCCTATGGGCAATGCACAGCTGCTTAGGGCCTAGCATGGAGGATGCTAGCCTACGGTTAATGCACAGCTGCTTAGGGCCTAGCATAGAGGATGCTTGCCTATGGGTAATGCACAGCTGCTTATGGCCTAGCACGGAGGATGCTAGCCTATGGGTAATGCACAGCTGCTTAGGGCCGAGCATGGAGGACGCTTGCCTATGGGTAATGCACAGCTGCTTAGGGCCCAGCATGGAGGATGCTAGCCTATGGGTAATGCACAGCTGCTTAGGGCCGTGCATGGAGGACGCTTGCCTATGCGTAATGCACAGCTGCTTAGGGCCTAGCATGGAGGATGCTAGCCTACGGTTAATGCACAGCTGCTTAGGGCCTAGCATAGAGGATGCTAGCCTATGGGTAATGCACAGCTGCTTATGGCCGAGCACGGAGTATGCTAGCCTATGGGTAATGCACAGCTGCTTAGAGCCTAGCACGGAGGATGCTGGCCTTTGATTAATACACAGCTGCTTAGGGACTAGCATGGAGGATGCTAGCCTATGGGTAATGCACAGCTGCTTAGGGGCTAGCATGGAGGATGCTAGCCTATGGGTAATGCACAGCTGCTTAGGGGCTAGCATGGAGGATGCTAGCCTATGGGTAATGCACAGCTGCTTAGGGCCCAGCATGGAGTACGCTTTCCTATGGTTAATGCACAGCTGCTTAGAGTTTAGCATGGAGGACGCTAGCCTACGGGTAATGCACAGCTGCCTAGGGCCCAGCATGGAGGATGCTAGCCTATGCGTAATGCACAGCTGCTTAGGGCCTAGCATAGAGGATGCTTGCCTATGGGTAATGCACAGCTGCTTATGGCCTAGCACGGAGGATGCTAGCCTATGGGTAATGCACAGCTGCTTAGGGCCGAGCATGGAGGACGCTTGCCTATGGGTAATGCACAGCTGCTTAGGGCCCAGCATGGAGGATGCTAGCCTATGGGTAATGCACAGCTGCTTAGGGCCGTGCATGGAGGACGCTTGCCTATGCGTAATGCACAGCTGCTTAGGGCCTAGCATGGAGGATGCTAGCCTACGGTTAATGCACAGCTGCTTAGGGCCTAGCATAGAGGATGCTAGCCTATGGGTAATGCACAGCTGCTTATGGCCGAGCACGGAGTATGCTAGCCTATGGGTAATGCACAGCTGCTTAGAGCCTAGCACGGAGGATGCTGGCCTTTGATTAATGCACAGCTGCTTAGGGACTAGCATGGAGGATGCTAGCCTATGGGTAATGCACAGCTGCTTAGGGGCTAGCATGGAGGATGCTAGCCTATGGGTAATGCACAGCTGCTTAGGGGCTAGCATGGAGGATGCTAGCCTATGGGTAATGCACAGCTGCTTAGGGCCCAGCATGGAGTACGCTTTCCTATGGTTAATGCACAGCTGCTTAGAGTTTAACATGGAGGACGCTAGCCTACGGGTAATGCACAGCTGCCTAGGGCCCAGCATGGAGGATGCTAGCCTATGCGTAATGCACAGCTGCTTAGAGTCTAGCATGGAGGATGCTAGCCTATGGGTAATGCACAGCTGCCTAGGGCCCAGCATGGAGGATGCTAGGCTATGGCTAATGCACAGCTGCTTAGAGCCGAGCATGGAGTACGCTTGCCTATGGCTAATGCAGAGCTGCTTAGGGCCGAGCATGGAGGATGCTTGCCTATGCGTAATGCACAGCTGCTTAGAGTCTAGCATGGAGGATGCTAGCCTATGGGTAATGCACAGCTGCCTAGGGCCCAGCATGGAGGATGCTAGCCTATGGCTAATGCACAGCTGCTTAGAGCCGAGCATGGAGTACGCTTGCCTATGGGTAATGCACAGCTGCTTATGGCCTAGCACGGAGGATGCTAGCCTATGGGTAATGCACAGCTGCTTAGGGCCGAGCATGGAGGACGCTTGCCTATGGGTAATGCACAGCTGCTTAGGGCCCAGCATGGAGGATGCTAGCCTATGGGTAATGCACAGCTGCTTAGGGCCGAGCATGGAGGACGCTTGCCTATGGGTAATGCACAGCTGCTTAGGGCCTAGCATGGAGGATGCTAGCCTACGGTTAATGCACAGCTGCTTAGGGCCTAGCATAGAGGATGCTTGCCTATGGGTAATGCACAGCTGCTTAGGGCCTAGCATGGAGGATGCTAGCCTATGGGTATTGCACAGCTGCTCAGGGCCTAGCATGGAGGATGCTAGCCTTTGTTTATTGCACAGCTGCTTAGGACCGTGCATGGAGGATGCTAGCCTTTGTTTATTGCACAGCTGCTTAGGACCGTGCATGGAGGATCCTAGCCTTTGATTATTGCGCAGCAGCTTAGGGCCTAGCATGGAGGATGCTAGCCCATTGGTTATTGCACAGCTGCTTAGGGCCTAGCATGGAGGATGCTAACCTATGGGTATTGCACAGCTGCTCAGGGCCTAGCATGGAGGATGCTAGCCTTTGTTTATTGCACAGCTGCTTAGGACCGTGCATGGAGGATGCTAGCCTTTGTGTATTACACAGCTGCTTAGGACCGTGCATGGAGGATGCTAGCCTTTGTTTATTGCACAGCTGCTTAGGACCGTGCATGGAGGATCCTAGCCTTTGATTATTGCGCAGCTGCTTAAGGCCTAGCATGGAGGATGCTAGCCTATGGGTAATGCACAGCTGCTTAGGGCCTAGCATGGAGGATGCTAGCCTATGGGTAATGCACAGCTGCTTAGGGCCTAGCATGGAGGATGCTAGCCTATGGGTATTGCACAGCTGCTCAGGGCCTAGCATGGATGATGCTTGCCTTTGTTTATTGCACAGCTGCTTAGGACCGTGCATGGAGGATGCTAGCCTTTGTGTATTACACAGCTGCTTAGGACCGTGCATGGAGGATCCTAGCCTTTGATTATTGCGCAGCAGCTTAGGGCCTAGCATGGAGGATGCTAGCCTATGGGTAATGCACAGCTGCTTAGGGCCCAGCATGGAGGACGCTTTCCTATGGGTAATGCACAGCTGCTTAGAGTCTAGCATGGAGGACGCTAGCCTATGGGTAATGCACAGCTGCCTAGGGCCCAGCATGGGAGGATGCTTTCCTATGGCTAATGCACATCTGCCTAGGGCCCAGCATGGAGGATGCTAGCCTATGGCTAATGCACAGCTGCTTAGGGCCTAGCATGGAGGATGCTAGCCTACGGTTAATGCGCAGATGCTTAGGGCCTAGCATGGAGGATGCTAGCCTATGGGTAATGCACAGCTGCTTATGGCCTAGCACAGAGGATGCTAGCCTATGGGTAATGCACAGCTGCTTAGGGCCGAGCATGGAGGACACTTGCCTATGGGTAATGCACAGCTGCTTAGGGCCGAGCATGGAGGACGCTTGCCTATGGGTAATGCACAGCTGCTTAGGGCCGAGCATGGAGGACGCTTGCCTATGGGTAATGCACAGCTGCCTAGGGCCCAGCATGGAGGATGCTAGCCTATGGCTAATGCACAGCTGCTTAGAGCCGAGCATGGAGTACGCTTGCCTATGGGTAATGCACAGCTGCTTATGGCCTAGCACGGAGGATGCTAGCCTATGGGTAATGCACAGCTGCTTAGGGCCGAGCATGGAGGACGCTTGCCTATGGGTAATGCACAGCTGCTTAAGGCCTAGCATGGAGGATGCTAGTCTATGGGTAATGCACAGCTGCTCAGGGCCTAGCATGGAGGATGCTAGCCTATGGGTAATGCACAGCTGCTCAGGGCCTAGCATGGAGGATGCTAGCCTATGGGTATTGCACAGCTGCTCAGGGCCTAGCATGGCGGATGCTAGCCTTTGTTTATTGCACAGCTGCTTAGGACCGTGCATGGAGGATCCTAGCCTTTGATTATTGCGCAGCAGCTTAGGCCCTAGCATGGAGGATGCTAGCCTATGGGTATTGCGCAGCTGCTTAGGGCCTAGGATGGAGGATGCTAGCCCATTGGTTATTGCGCAGCTGCTTAGGGCCTAGCATGGAGGATGCTATCCTACGGTTAATGCCCAGATGCTTAGGGCCTAGCATGGAGGATGCTAGCCTATGGGTAATGCACAGCTGCTTATGGCCTAGCACAGAGGATGCTAGCCTATGGGTAATGCAGGCCGAGCATGGAGGACGCTTGCCTATGGGTAATGCACAGCTGCTTAGGGGCTAGCATGGAGGATGCTAGCCTATGGGTAATGCACAGCTGCTCAGGGCCTAGCATGGAGGATGCTAGCCTATGGGTATTGCACAGCTGCTCAGGGCCTAGCATAGAGGATGCTTGCCTATGGGTAATGCACAGCTGCTTAAGGCCTAGCATGGAGGATGCTAGCCTATGGGTATTGCACAGCTGCTCAGGGCCTAGAATGGAGGATGCTAGCCTTTGTTTATTGCACAGCTGCTTAGGACCGTGCATGGAGGATCCTAGCCTTTGATTATTGCGCAGCAGCTTAGGGCCTAGCATGGAGGATGCTAGCCCATTGGTTATAGCACAGCTGCTTAGGGCCGAGCATGGAGGATGCTAGCCTATAGGTATTGCACAGCTGCTCAGGGCCTAGCATAGAGGACGCTTGCCTATGGGTAATGCACAGCTGCTTAAGGCCTAGCATGGAGGATGCTAGCCTATGGGTAATGCACAGCTGCTCAGGGCCTAGCATGGAGGATGCTAGCCTATGGGTAATGCACAGCTGCTCAGGGCCTAGCATGGAGGATGCTAGCCTATGGGTATTGCACAGCTGCTCAGGGCCTAGCATGGAGGATGCTAGCCTATGGGTAATGCACAGCTGCTCAGGGCCTAGCATGGAGGATGCTAGCCTATGGGTATTGCACAGCTGCTCAGGGCCTAGCATGGAGGATGCTAGCCTTTGTTTATTGCACAGCTGCTTAGGACCGTGCATGGAGGATCCTAGCCTTTGATTATTGCGCAGCAGCTTAGGCCCTAGCATGGAGGATGCTAGCCTATGGGTATTGCGCAGCTGCTTAGGGCCTAGCATGGAGGATGCTAGCCCATTGGTTATTGCGCAGCTGCTTAGGGCCTAGCATGGAGGATGCTAGCAGGTGCAGAAGACACTCCACCTAGAGTGGGACCAGAGATATCTATACATTCTCTGTTGAGGTGGAAGTCCTTCTTGTATGGTCTTCTGTGGCATCCTACCTCCATTCTTTGTTTTCTTGCTTGTCAGTGATTTGTCCACACAATGATCTTGTGGCTCAGATCAATAAGAGATTCTTCCCATCTTCCACCCATGGTTCAATAGGACCGCTGCCCCCTCAAGAGTGTATGTGAGGACCGGTGATTGGTGGGAGCTGAAATGATGTTCAGAGCCACTGTTCTTTTACCTGTGACTGGATCCTGTTGATCTCCTAGGTGTAGACTCCTTCCAGTCTCATATAATTGCTGTCACTCACTGGATAGGGATGCCATTACCTAACCAGGTCCTTCTATTTGTCCTGCTCTGCATCTCAGCTCAGAGGAGGAGTCTGACTAGTTCCTGTTCCACTCAAGACTTGGACTAAGCCTAGGATGTTGGAGAATCTTTGCTCCTGTTTCAGGTCTGGAAGATGCACTGCAGCAACAGTCAGAGAATGGCAATGCAGCAGCAATGCAGTGAGAAGAGCAGTCGCGTCTAATAAATATTAACAGAACACAGTATTATCCTGTTGATTGCCGGATGGTGATGAGCCTTGATTAGTGGAAAATATGGGATGTCAGAACTGAATGGCTTTGGATCCTACTTCCAAACAAATATCCTTGGTCCCTGCCTGCCTCTTCCCAACATCTCTCATCCCATGCCCCACCCTGTCCCACCCTCTTACTTCCCCCTTCTGTTCATTATTTCCCTTTCTCCTTTGTTATGTTTCAGTCTATACCCCTCTCCTTTCTATGCAGCCTGTGTCAACGGAGGCAATTAGGTTGAAAGTACTAGGGCAGCAACTCTATTTTTGCCCAATGTTGTCTTCAGGTCATCACAGTTGGAGATCAGAGTGGCTTCAATATTTCAAGATATCTATATTACTGAGCACCTGCTATGTATGGTATCAGCATCTATGCAACGGAACCTTCCGTATACTCTGGTGGCCGAGTGGTACCCAAGGTAACCTACCACTACTGGACCCGACCTCGGATGGTTCAATGTGGATGGCCACATGTCCGTTTTCCCACAAGAACCTATACTTATTTATTTGAAAAGTTTTATATAGCACGAACGGGACCTTCGCGGGTATCAGAGCGCTTTATAAGAGAATGATTCTAAAAGAAAAAATGGTTCTGTCGGGATATCAGTTACTTAGGACAAGTAGCAACAGCTTACTTATAACCAATATGAATAATTTACAAAGAAAAATAAATAAAGATAACACACACCAAAGATTTTTGAATCAATAATGTATTAAAAGAAAAACAAATAATAAAGGCTGTCGCAATTTATAATTTCAATTGCAATACGTGACTGTGGTGCAAAATGTGACATGTGGTGAATGGTGATAAATATAATCCACTATATACAGAAACAATTGTGCAAAAAATGGGGAGGGGGGAGAGAGAAAGATTTCATAAATGTCCTTATTATTAGCACATATGCTTAATGATCCAATGACGAATGGAACTGTGATCATAAGCGTTGTGTGGACATATACAATACGCCGACGTTTCGACCCTGTATATCGCGCAAGAAGTGAAAGTGCGACCAGGCGGGTCTTCCTCAGGGCAGGAGGGGGGAGAAATGGCAGCCCAAAAGTAGATTCCTAGGTGGCCCTGCGATTAATAATTTCTTAGTCAGGTATAGGTAATAAATTGATTCATAAGGATCTCCACCAGCCGGTTTGGAGCCTCAGAGATAAACTGTATTAGACTTCCACCCGTCGGTTGGAGTCGATTTTGTGCCAGTCCAATGTGTTTCATGATCTGGAATTCAAGCCTCCTTCTGTCCGTGGTTATTCCGAAATAAACAGGGTCAAAACGTCGGCGTATTGTATATGTCCACACAACGCTTATGATCACAGTTCCATTCGTCATTGGATCATTAAGCATATGTGCTAATAATAAGGACATTTATGAAATCTTTCTCTCCCCCCTCCCCATTTTTTGCACAATTGTTTCTGTATATAGTGGATTATATTTATCACCATTCACCACATGTCACTGTTGCACCACAGTCACGTATTGCAATTGAAATTATAAATTGCGACAGCCTTTATTATTTGTTTTTCTTTTAATACATTATTGATTCAAAAATCTTTGGTGTGTGTTATATCTTTATTTATTTTTCTTTGTAAATTATTCATATTGGTTATAAGTAAGCTGTTGCTACTTGTCCTAAGTAATTGATACCCCGACAGAACCATTTTTTCTTTTAGAATACGTATACCCAGGTTCTGAGGGACACCGGGTTGCCCCATTACGTTTAACATTATAAGAGAATGAAACATATAAAACAATAAACATAGTCTATATACATACAGGATAAGAGAACAGTATGCTTGTGGAAAGGACTTCTGAAGGACTATTCTAGAAATATGTTCACAAATAAAAGTTTAACTTCTTTCTTGAAAGATGTAGTTGAAGGGAGCATTCTTATTTCAGGGGGAGAGAGATCCAAATTCGAGAGGAGATGCCAGAGAAAGCTCTGTTGTATGTTTTCTTCCTGGCATCTAACTATCAACATGCCCTTGGTGTCATGAGCAGCCTAGTTGCATGAGAAGAATAGCTGCCCAGTGTCCCTAACAGACCCTGAGAGTACCCTTGTGACCTGGTGAAATTAAACATCCTGGTAAATCCTTTGGGACCAGACCTTTCAGTCACTCTTGCATATTAAGATATTAAATCTAGTATGCATGTTAGCGGCACCTACTGGATCGGTCTGTCCTGTAAACTTGGAGGTCTGACGCTAGAACAATGCATCCTTTCTTCCATGTCACCCACCTAGCCCACTTGGGCCACCTGCTCCTTGCCATCAGATGGATGGCTTCCCTACAGAATCCCAAGGGTTAGGGGAGTTTACCTGGTTACCAGCAGCTAATGTGCTGTCCTTGTAGCTCTGGTGTCTTAAACCACAGATGGTCATATGTTTCTTAGGGTTTCCTCAATTTTGTCCAGCAGCGAAAATTAAGAAACCATATACAGAGACTTTAAAAAACAAAAATGCTGTGACAACCCAGACTACAGTCTTCTTTGGTCATGAACATTGAACATTTTTTGTCCAAGATAACCCTATGGGGCACACAACTATGGAAAAATAAACCATGATATACCTCAGAACAAAAAAGTGAAAGAATCTGAACTGGTGCTCCAGGTCCAGGAAACCAGACGAGAAAAAAAACACACCGGAGACCCCCATGCGAGGCACAAAAATTCCCAACCATGAAAAATTGTGAGGCGTGCTATCCAATCCGGGCTCTCCTTTTTCCCCCACTACAGTCCTGAAACATCTCAATTGCAATCTAACCTTTGCTTCTGATCTGTCTTCTTATGATCTCCTGTTCCCTGATCCTCTTTGTTTTGGTTCTGTGAGCTCAGTCAAAGCACATACATTATCCGAAAAGGGAGGTTCCATGGAGGTAAAGCCTGGACATTGACAGCGTCATGATGTCATGCAGTCAGCCATCTTGGACCCTTCAGTCAGGTCACTCTAGGTGTCAAACTGAGGACATTTCTCTCCACAGTTTGCTTGCTTGAATAAAGCTCCCTTGACTTATAAACCCATATGCGGGGGACAGAGTATGAGTACCTTACACAGCTCTCAAGTTCCATATGTCCACATCCAGCGTGGGATTTTCTCTTTGCATTTTGGTACTGGATTGCGGTTGTTTCTATTCTCAATACAGGACTACAAGTACCGACATGCACATCAAGAAACATGAATTGTATGAGGAACTCATCGCTGAGAGCTCAGAACATACGTTTTGTCATCGCGACATAGACTTGGCCTCCGGGGAATAGAATCAGGTTGTAGTTTGTTTTTGTTTTTTATGAAGTAGAAACCTTGAGGAGTGAAGATGCTGATCTGCTGAGAAAGTAATACCAGAAGCTACAGAGAAGAAAAGGGTATTTGAATGATTGCAAGAACCCATCAAGCGAAGCAGACCAACACTATTGGTGTTTCGGCTGGATGGACATCTGGATGAGACTTCTTCATGACATCAGCACTTCATCTCTAAATAGATCAGGTATTCCTGACGCTTAGACCTTAATCAAGATTCCAGGCATTCATAAGAAGATGGTTGCTCTGACACAGTTGCTAAGCCCTACTTGGGGCATCGTCCAATCAGTCTTCACCTGTGCTGCCAGGCTAAAAGAGACTTCATCAGGTGGTTGGCGACAATAATACCGCTGCCCACCAGCATTTAACAAAGTCCCCACTCCATGCAGCCAGGTCAAATGCTCTCTTCGCTTGCATGTGCTAATAACTTGTTTTCTGCATAGTGCTTCATACCACACTTCTGCTGTTCCTAAGCACTGTTAATAAAATATTACTTTTACCCATTTTGACAGGAAATACCACCCATTTTGGAATGTAATGACCCACTTGTATTCAGGTCTCCAGACTCTCTGCCTCTCTCTCCCCAGCTGTCAGTGCGAGATGTCTGCACACGTTTTGATGCACATGGCGTGGCAGATGTTTCGATGAGATAAGTTGGTCATGCCAAGTTGTTTACCAAGGCTTCCAAGTCTGTCTTTGGCCATGTGACAGTTCCTCCCTTAGGCCGACTGGGGATCACTGTCACCGCAATTTAGCAGGGTAGCAGTGTTATGACGGTACATACTAAGTACACTCAAAGTGAAGAGACAGTTTGCAGAGAAATTTAAAGTGGATCTGAGAGATGGTTCCTACCAGGGGAACCTATACAATTAGTTCAACCAATGTGTAACTAGTGAAAACTCAGACCTTCACAAATAGGAGCTAATACCCGGAACGCCACAGAATGGTGGTTCTGGCTTTCAAGCAGACTTCGTGGACTTGGCACATATTTTAGGATGACTCTTTCATGAACCAGTTAAGAAAAATTGAGTACTCATCATCAGTACTGAACCTGTGTGGATGCCTAAACTGATGGAACGTGATGGGACACCACCGGATAACGAGTAAGAAGCAATGAAATATCCAGTAATACTGTTTGCTACTAAAAGTACGCAACTGAAGGATTCGCTCATCGATTGATTCATCTGGGAGCAAACAATTTACTTTAGTTGAGATGTCTGAAGTAGAATTGGGATCTCTTTGTTCTACATCGGACACCTTGACACTTGACAACTTCTCCTCATCGTTCTGCGATTTTAGATTAAAGTAATACGCTATAGCATATGGTGGGCTCTGAAAATAGCCAACATCAGATGGAACCAACCAGTCGGTCCTTTGCTGATGTCTCCTTCCTCCTGATAATGTCCACCTTGACTTTTAACTAAGAATTTTTTTCATGACAGGGACACATATATCCATTTTTTACCACAGCTCTCCTATTTAACTATATCTACTCGATATATGTATACCTTGCCCTTGCTATTGTTATCAGGTTACATAGAAAACCTGCGAAGCGAGGGTCAACAATCAATATCATCTCCAAAATCACTCTTCGTCATTGATAAAGATCGGGATCAGACATTAAATATCCACTTTCCTCACCTTGAGAGTTGATGGGCAAGCAGAACACAAGACGCCACATTAAAGTCACCTACATCACTAAAACCCGTGGAGACGGGATCAAGTTTCACAATCCTTCACAGTATGAGCAATGTGTGTTGGATACCAGCCAAGTCTGGGTTGTAAGAATATCGATGACAAAAATATTGATTTTTCCATACCTCCACGTCTGTGCGCCTAGAAGATTGTCAACGTGCATTGATGTGGAGTTGAGAACAGTAAACCTATACTCAGCTATATGTACTGACCTTCATGATATTTTGGTGTCCGATATTTAGGTCAGGTATTTACGTAGAGTGATATTTTAGTTATTGAGATGCTGGTGGTATACACTAAGTCTGCTCCCAATCATGCACTACCCGGGGCCTTCAAGTTGGTCCACATCAGTGCTTACTTTGTAAAATAATAAGTGCCAGGACCCTCGTCAGGAGGCAATTGCAGCTTGGAACACCTATTGCCCCTGCTAGCGCTGTCAGTGACAGTCCCAACACAACCACTAACCATCACACTCCTAAGAGTGTGACCAATCAGACTGTGCATGACCCGAATCCTATAAGAATGGCTTGGGCTGCAGGTATTAGTTGTTTTTGCTGTATATTGAACAAATAAACAACTGTTGTTGTCCTCATCCCTAAATTAGCTATACAGCGCCACCATGTGGCAGACTGTCATAAGTCCTGGTGTTGGCAATTAAGTGCTGGTGCCGAGCACCGGAAACCACCAGCTCAAATTAAGCACTGGTCCTCATGCATGTAATCTGTGGTTACAAAATGGAGCTGCCGCCTTTGGAGTTCGAGGACCACGACTCTTGAGTGCTCTTAGCCCAACCCGACAATCTTCCCTTCGAAAGCCTCCTGAGAGGAGGCGCCATACCTCTATGAAAGACCAAGCAAGAACGTCAACAAAGGGTATGTGATGCGTGCCCTAGAGTACCCCGTCACGGGCCGGGCTCCCACTGGTCTCAGGGGTCAAGTAGGCATCAGTGGCATTGTTTTAAAACCAATATTCATGGTCTGTAGTTACCGCTCCTTGTTAATTTCCTAACCCCTCAGATGGGAATCGGTTGCTGATGGGTATAGGATCAGACAAGAGGTCAATCCTGCGATGACATCACGGGTCAAAGAAGGGTGCTTCCGGCTCCCTTTTGTAAATTAATATTCATGATACCAACAGTGGGACGATTAGACTCCTTTCCCCACTATGTGATCTCATTAACTTTTAGGACAAATATCCACTCATTTAAAAGCTAGCTCCTTGAAGTCACTTCGGGCAGATATGCTTGGCGCTAGGCAAGAGGGAAGTAAATAAATAAATTACCTCTAGCTCGCTCCCTTCTGCGACCACAGACAGTGCAATCCATCACAGCCTGTTACTTCCTTCCATGGCTAAGAGGCTAATTCGGTTACGGCTCCTAATTCAATTCTCCGGGCGCATCTGTTCTCCGCCCATCAATGACGCTGCAGATGGGTACCACCGAGGCAGTCTTACAGCGGTTCGATCGCCTCCACGGGGATAACGAGGCACATGCTTAACCCTTCACTTGCTAAATGTCTGCAAGCCAGGCGTGCTGACTGTTGAGCACCTGAGGCCAACATACTTCACCTACTTAATTGCAATTAGACCCTCATGAGGGCAGATTGTAGGGACTAAAAGAAAGCAGGTCAGCAAAAAATATTACTTAACTTTTTCTCAATTTTTGTAAATGTCGTTTAATGGCTCACCATTGTAAGGGGAGCTCGTGGGAGTAAATTAGCAAATGCATTAGCTAATGGCGCCTGTTTCATAGGGCCTAGAGGGCATGTAAGGCTGTGAAAGGTCAGAGTTCTGCAGGCCACGTTGTAAATTTAATCAGAGTGCCTCTGAGTCTTCGGGCAATTACAGAAGAGAAACCTAAACCCTTTGTCTTGCATCCGGCAGTGGGACTAGATGAACAAATAGTCATAGAGACCTGATAATAATATATTCTAAAAATATAATTCAGTGGAAAAGAGGAATCCCATTTAATACCATAAATATTCAACCAAACAAAGCGCCAGAAAAGAATTGTAAATATGAATTATTCAACATTTTGAAAAAATGCATCTTTATTATTTTTCAAAGCACCGAAATTCTTATTCCTAATTTTTCTCACGTGGTTTGCATTTTCTCCCTATTTATTAGTTTTCCTGCGTCGGGTAATCTTCACCTCCTCTTGTCTGTCCTTTACTGAGCTCTTTCCAGACTTCCCTACACCGAGCGCATTAAGTAGCATCTCTCTGGTGTCCCCCTTCTATTATGGCCCCGATTGTACCTGTGTGACAATTTTCTAATTACACATCCATCTTTACTTCCTAAAATGCATACCTCTTCCTTTAATCTCCATCTGCTTTTCAATTACTGTGCTATTCCTAGCTTTTCTGACGCCCAATCTCGTTGTCACTTTTTTCCCATTTCGCCACTCGCTCCTTCTCTGACCAGTCAACTCACTCTGTCTCTTTTCCCTTCACACAGCCTTTTCAATGTACACTTTCTTGCTTCTCCACTCTGATGCTATGCATTAACTCTATTGTACAATATTGTTTTATGATTTATTTATATAGCTCTTCTCACCCCACTGTGACCCTACACGTTGAAGGGTGCTACCCACCTCTCAGTCATTTTATCTGTAATTAATTGCCCCGTTTATGTAACTTAGGTATTCAACTTTGTCAAAAGCACTTCACAAATCCATTAAAATACAAACACAAAATTGCAAATTGTCCACAATGTACATTCAACCTTTCCAAATCAAAGCTCATAATAACATTGCAATCAAAAGGCAGTGTCACTCTAAATTGGACTTTGTGAGTCACAAACAGACATCATCCCTCAGAGTTATTGAACCATCACAGACATGTTTTGACCGGTTTAGGGCATGTCAGCGTCAAGTAGTTGATATGGTTTCAGAGCCAGGAAACTCGAAAGAAGGCATCCACATAGATCTAAGAGTGTCAGATCCGTACCGGTTTTTCGGAGTCACCACTAACAATCTTTGTGAGTTCCATTTAAAGTAATTGTAAGTAATTTAAACTACATGAACATTCTGAGTGTCTGCCAGGATTCTAGCCCACCTGGACCTATCTTGCACAACAATGGACTAGACCTTTCCACTTCACATTAATGTAGATTTGTCTTCTCATTTTTTTGGAACAAGCTATGAATTTATTAGGTTTTACAAATGAATTAAAATAATCTCTTAGATATGTCTTGCAGTTATGTTACTTAACTGACTCTTACTTCTGGCAACATGTTACTCAATGTGGCAGATCCCAACTCACACTTGATTGTAGTTATTTTGAGATCCTTTTCTCAGTCTTTATCGGGCTGGCGCCCGGAGGCTCAGAGCCCCATTGTATATCTGACACAACACTGATGCCTTGGATAGGAGCCACTCAAAGCAGTTATGACCTAGGCGCTTGGCTAGTAACACATCCTCAGCTTGTCATCAGTCTCGGGCTAATCTGTTGGCCTCCGGCACTCTAAAAGAATCATGGACCAGAAATAGGCACTGAGTTGACGTCACTGAGAGCGGCATTCAAGACATTATCAGCTTTGACTAAAAAGGCCGTTCTCAATGCAACCCATTCTTACTCAAACAACTTGGAGAGAGCATCCGTGAAGACCCTTGGGCCAATCTGACCACAAACTCTATTTCTGGCTCTTGACCATTTTATATTTTTGCATCAGGCTAATGAGAGTAAATTTTCTGTTTGTCCATAACTCCTTTGAAAAGCTAACACTAAAGGATAACTCTTTTCAGGGCACTTCAAATGTGTGAGCTAAAGAGCATAATTCAAGATTACCTAAAGGACGTATTGATAATAACCTATGCGGAGTTGAAAATAATATAATGGACCCAACTGTATAGGAAGTGAGTAAACTAATTTAAAAGGATTTGCGTACTCTGTGATTTTAAAAAACTAGATATTTTTGGTATTGATAAATCGGTGTCCTGAAATTTCCAAAAACCTGGAAAATTCCTTCTTGATGTAGCATCGTCAGCTTGATTCGAAATTTACAAAGATTCAAGGTTTAGAGGAGAATCTGCAGGGATTGGTGACTCTCTTAAGGAAATGTTCTGGAAACTTTAAAGGATATTAACAATATTTTCATTTGTGCTTTTGTAATTATTTTTTTATATTCTCAAAAATTTTCCATGGGAAACTTTTTTTGAAACAAAAATGTATTTCATCTCACCATTCGTGGCTTTTACAGGATATTTCCCAATTATGTTTTTGCTTAAGACCAGAAAAAGAAACGTAAATGTTGAAACATGTTGAAGTATCCTATAAAGTGCGGTCAATAGATTCAATGACAGCCCTTTAAAAGAAGCTCCACTATTGTAGATATTTCTTCTTTCTGGCTTTCACCTTTATTCCTTTATTATTCTTATCCATTACCTTTTCCCCTTTATCTCTGTTTAACTAACATTGGATTAAGTTAGGCATTGGAGTTCACACCTGGGAAACGAGTGATGATATATACTAGCTAGACACTGGTTGGGCTAACTTCTTTTCTCTATGGCTAGAACATTTGAAGTTGAATGCTGAATGCTTACTGGACACCACATTGTTGACCTACTCTGAGTGTTTTATGGTTTTCTCAAACAAACTCCCCAAGTTGGAAAATTTTTGAGAAACAAACAACAGTGGCTGTGATATTGAGGAAGTTGTCTCTCTGCAGGTCAGCCACAATATTTGTTTTCCCTATGGTTTAGTTTCCCAGTGGGAGTATATATGTCCCATACAGGGCTGTGCAACAGCCGCTATGAATCACCGGTCCTGTAGCGGAAGAGCTTCCAAGTCAAGGGTTTCAGGTGGCTGAGCCAACTAGAATCCCTTTATAGGAAACCCAGATGTTCCCTTACTTTAAATGAGGCGGTGGAAAAGCAGGTGTGGAGGGGTGGGATCACCTCCAGTTTCCTTGGTGCTATCTCCACGCCAAACGTAACCCTAATAGACTTTTCAATCCCCGGGCCCAGTGGCTTTGGGTGAGTTCTAGCCACCAACAGGAAAGACGGATACAGTAAAAATGGCGGTTTGCTGAGATGGTTAGCAGCCATGGTTCGCATGATCTTTAAAAGTCAGTTCTCTCTTCTCTTGTACTTTACTAGATGGAAACCACATCCTGGGTACTCTGGAAAGGGTGATGGAATTTTATGTTTACTGGAGGTTTCCCTGTAATTGACCATTGGCCAAATCTGGCTACACTTTAAATGTCTCCTCAGAATTTGTTGTTGAATCTAATCAAAATCATGTTGATTCTATTGTGTATTTGGGATAATCTTTTATGTATACTCGCTCTCTCCTCAAATGCTTTATCTTGCCATGCTTGCATGCTGTGTCTCCTTATCGAGACACTCCAGGTACATCGAAATCAAAGTAGACATATGTTTTATATCCAGAAGTCTCATGCAGTCGCTTCTTTTCATCTTGTGTCGTTCACTCCTAGTTGGACATAGAATCCTTGGAGAAGGAGAAGCAGGGCTTGAGGGTTCAGATCGCACACGTCCTCGAAGACCGACAGCAGCTCATGCACTTGAAAATGTCCCTCAGCCTGGAGGTGGCCACTTACAGGTAAGAGTCCTTTGACTCATGCCTTTGTCTTCACATGTTTAGGAATAATTGCATATATCAGGTTCAGAAACACTGATTTCACATGGTAATTCTCCATTGTTAAGAACCTTTTCAGGATGCAACTTGGAATGCTGAAATATTCTGCGTCTTGGAATTACTGACCCCTGTCGAGTTGTTAATTCAGAATACGAGAACACTGCATCGTATCATCAATGACCTCAGAATGCGAGCCAAAGGGCTACCGAAAGGAATCCTGTGCTATTTCTTCCCAACACATAAGCCACCCGGTCATGCTTTCAATCTCTAGACTTCAATGAAAGCTTCAGGTTGTGCTTCCAAGTCACCAAATTGCCATTTCAGGCACCAGCGTGCCCATGCGGTGTGCCATCCTTGTATTCTGTTACCAAACCCCACTTCTAGTCACCAGACAACACAATCAGCCAACAACCAGTGGATCTCACCTCCTGCTACAAAACCAGACCTCAGGTCTCTTAGCCATTCATACTTTCATTAGACTGTCCCCACAGCTACCTGATCCCCCCATCTTCCAGATCCCCCATCTACCAGATCCCCCCAGTTACCCGACTAGGCCTCCAGCCATCAAAACTTATCTCCATCCACCTGAGCTCTCCTCCAGCCTCATGACCCTACACACACCAGAAACGTATCTTAAGTGTTCAGGCCCCCTAGACCTGCTGGTGTTTTATTCCACCAGATTTCACCACCTGCCACGCATCAACACACAGCACCTCTAGAATCCAGACCTCTTTAATGTCTTTTATATATTGGTCCTGCCTGTAACTCTTCTCTCATAACATCAGGCAACTAGCCCTGCTGTCAGACTACACCACTATCCATTATATTGCACCCTGAGCCACTTGGCTGTACCAGAAGCCCACCTACCACCTACCAGTCTCCAACCACAACCATCAATCCAATCGTCCGGCACTTAAAGTGCCAATATCAGAGCAGACCACAAGTCTAGTCGCCACACCACATCTCATGTCATTTGATCCCCCCCATGAAACAATATTGTACCTGGTGCAACCAGATGACACCTCCAGACAATTCTTCTTCTCATCCCTCAAGTTTTACCGCAAGATCCCCTAAATAATGCTATGCGAACTCACACCTTCCGTCACTACGTCCCCATCGCCTTCGATTGCCACGAAACTCTTAAAACTGGGATCTCGCCACCTACCAACATCCTTCACCACCTGAGTCTGGTCGCTCACCTGCAGACAAAGGACGAGAAAGTTCACAATAGGATGACTAGTGGGAAGATTTCAGAAATGCACAGAAAAGGGTTCGCTACATATTCGAGCCAATGGGAATTAGATATGCAGTGCAATTCCATCTAACAAACAGCACTTCTAGTTTGGAGAAAATCTTGTAAAATCATTTACATTTTCTTTTTTTATGCCCCTGTAACATAAAGAAATAATAATTGTAATAATAAATTAAGCAGATGAAACGAAAACGAATTCACAACTTTCGTTTGCCCTCTCCCCTGGTGAAGCCAATTTAAAAAATAGCACTATTTCAAAATGACGTCAAATTGCACTACATAGCATCTATCTGTCTGTCTATCTATCTATCTATCTATCTATCTATCTATCTATCTATCTATCTATCTATCTATCTATCTATCTATCTATCTATCTATCTATCTATCTATCTATCTATCTATCTATCTATCTATCCCTACCTACCTTTCTATCTATCTATCTATCTATCTATCTATCTATCCCTACCTACCTTTCTATCTATCTATCTACCTACCTATCTATCTACCTATCTATCTATCTATCTATCTATCTATCTATCTATCTATCTATCTACCCCTACCTACCTACCTACCTTTCTATCTATCTATCTATCTATCTATCTATCTATCTATCTATCTAAAAATACTTTATGCAGTCTTTTACAAGTCCATTTTCTGGATGTTTTTACCCATGCCTCATTGTAATGTTTGAAGGAGGAAAGCCCATTGCTCTTCTCTATGGTGACAGATCAAGCGCGTCCCATGTGGATGATGCGGGTTACTTGGACTGTACCAACTGGCTGTTAATCGGGGGAGAGAAAGGAACATAAGGATGCTGGAAGGCCGAGGAATCTGAATTTCAGGACTTACCTTTAGTGAAGGAGGGTTACAGGTCTGATTGGAGGTTGAACCATGGAAGGTAGTGCTGGGAACACCCTGTTGCTGCTGAGAAGAATCCACTGCTCTGAAGTTGCTGGTCGGGGTGTCAAACTTTACTCCTGGAGGGCTGAGCCCATACCAGATTTGCAGAGTAGCCACTGACTATGTGTATGATACACACCGCTCTGTTAAAGAGTTCTGCAACAAAATTGAGGTCACACGAGCATCATAAGTAAGGATTCAATGGTTCTTGTTCTGGGCCTGTGGTAGTCAAGGTGGCTGACTTAAGAGGGTATATTACTTATGGGTGTGTGTGAAGAAAAGTCAAGAGGGTAATTCTACAACCTTCCTAGCCAACTCCAATAAAAACAAATAGGAGATTCTCTCTAAACCCTCTTCAGGTACCCAAAGTCCACTATCTGGATTTAGTTTTAAAAGAAGTGCTTCCTTATATTTCATCACACCATTAGCCAAGAAAATGTGTACTCCAATCTTGTGGCTATACCCATCTCTCCATCAGTAATTGTGAGTGTCAGGGTGAATGTTCTTCAAAAAAGGACACCATCAAAAGATAAATGAACCAGCTATGACACAGATTAGGTCTGATACTAGCTTAGAGCTTTTGATTTTACTAATATTATATGTATGACATTCTTATGTATAGGGGCTTTCAGTCGGATCACTGACAGAATATCGAAAACACAAAAACAGTGTGGACAGAATATTGTGTCCAAAACATTGAGTACCAAAATATCGAGTGGGTAAGTGCAAACAGGCAAGTATAGATTTACTATTCTTAGCTCCACATCTATGTACCTTGAAGATATATCATCATGGTATACATATGTGGAGTTATATATGGTAAAACTTGACGCACTTATAGAACTTACCTTCACGATATTTTTGCCCTCGAGATTTTTGACACAATATTTTGTCCCACGATATTTGTGTTTTCGATATTGTGTCTAAATACCCTTTCAGCCTAACCTGTTCATCCATTGGTCACATTATTCTTCCGCCCCCTGCAGCATACAGAATGAGGTAATGGGTCAGCCCACTGCACTGTGAGCGACGGAACCGTGCCTTTTCACAAGAGCACATCCACTCACAAGTAGATCCATTCACTGCCAGTGACTACTATGACAATGTGTACTTTTTAAGACTAAAAAACTATTTGGTGGTTTTAGCCAATATTTTTTTTAGATTGATGAGAGCCTGGCTGCAACCCCAACAATAGAGTTTTGCAAAAACTATGAAAAAAAAACAAGCTTTGCCAACCCCAGAAGGCTGGCAGCCATTGGCCTATTAGCTTTGCCAATGCTTGTTTTTATCACAGGGCATATTCTTTTTGCTATTAGTATATAGGTTCAGTTTTTCAGGGAATTAAAAGCAAATCCTCTCTTGCATGACCATCTTTTTGGTTGATCACAAAAATTAAGGGTGACTACATGTAATGAAATAAAAGGAGAACTTGATCTAAAGAAACACCACGGTACCACATGTTGGGCTCGCCGAAGAGTGGGTTCAGAGAGTGAGTTGTTTGTGTTTTAGATGGTGGAAGTCAGAGAGGTGAAAGAAAGGTTGTGCTTGGTCTTTGTTCAGAGTGGATTTTTACCTGATTTCTCCGTATATAAAGACCTGGTTGTATCGTTGCCTGGTAGCTATCCTCCTGTCCCGATGCAGCGTTATTCGCAGTATAAAATTCTGCAGTCTGTTGGGGTGAGTGGTTGTTGGATGTGGGGACAGAAGATTTGATATCACGTTAGACTTTTGTGTGTGCTTAATTTGTGAGAGTGGTGGCTGCAGGTAGTCATTGAATTTTGGGATTTTTTTTTTACCATCAGACTTTGATCCAGAGCAAGAGAGAGAAATTGAGCAAAGGAAGAAAGGAGTATGAAGTGAAAAATAGGAGAAGAGTAACAAAGGGACCAAGCAGGAATGAAAAACTGCAAATGAGGGTTCAGACCCTTCTCAGAGTTAATGAGTTTCTGGGACACACGAGTGCCAGCAGGCCTCTGTTCATTAAAGTTCCCATCAATCACTCAGGCAGCACTCCCTTTGTCCAACCCACTTGTGGGTTCCATGGAGATGGGGGTCCTCTTTTTTCACATCTTCATCAGCCTCCTCCCAGATACATTTGATGGCTCTCTGCCTCTGGTAAACATTGTTACTGGTGCTAAGTTGTCATTTTATTCAGCATTCCAAAGTTAGTGTCATCTTCATCAAGATAGATACAGGCAGGCAGGCAGGCAGGCAGACAGACAGACAGACAGACAGACAGACAGATAGATAGATAGACAGACAGACACACATATAGCTATATATGTGTGTGTATATATATATATTTATATATATAGATATATGTGTGTGTATATATCTATATCTATCCATCTATCTACATGCATTTTTTTTGTATATATCCAATATATATATATATATATATATATATATATATATATATATATATATATATATATATATATATATATATATATATATATATATATATATATATATATATATATATACTAAAAAAATGAAAGAATGTGTGTCCCAGCAGCCCAAACAAGCCAGCCCTGGTAATGGAGTCCACCCCTCTTCAGGTGGCAGTGCACCTATAATGTGATAAACTGTTGTCTTCACTGTGAAGAGGGCCAGTGAATGAACTGGCCTGTATGCCGAATGCTGAGGCGGACGGTAGCAAAGTGACTGACACCTGAACAGACTAATGGATGAAAAAGGTGACAGAAAGCCCCCTTATGTATGTAACATCTATATATTTTATTATAACTCTTTTGGAAGATTTAAGGCTGTTCAGGCAGCTTAAACCATCCTAGGCTAGACGTCATAAATGTATTTGGGCCAGCTTTGCATAATAATGGTAAGTGTGAAAAACTAGAGAAGAAATAGGTTATCGTAGTTCACTGCTTGGAAATTTAACCCAATTGCCTTCTCTGTATTCATTTTTTAAATTCTATTCAGGTGTAGAACTTATGTAGCACGGAAATAGCCACAGTGGCAGCACTGGGGTATACAATAACTATGCTAACACTAGGTATAATTAACAGAAGGTATCGTCTGAGGAACAATAAACATATGATATTGTGGGATATACAACAGGTGAGGGACCGGAGCAAGACCAGTCATATATCAAAAAAGACCGACATTACACACCGATAAATCTCATAGCTAATTCTGACAAAGGACCCAATCCAAGCCACCATTCTTGCGTTAGAGAATATACCATTCTCTGCCCGTATTTATTACATCTCATAAACACGACAAATTTTTTAGTTTCCATATAAAGTTACAATATGTACAGAACAGCATTGTGATTACACTGTGATTATGACATGGACTTAACTAATACATTAAATTTCCTAGCCAATACTCCATAACTAATACATGAAAATTACCTAGCACATACTCCAAAGGAGTCATGGTTGATGACCCCCCAGGCCCTTGAGGCATCAACTGATTCAATTTACTTGGACCCAGGAAAAACCCTGCTGGTCCTACCATAAGTTGTTCTCTGCAAGGCAAACTTACCTGCCCCTTCAAGACAGAGGGGGCTTGGGCCAGCATTACAGCTGGTCCCCCAAACAACACCTGCCCCCTCAAGACAGAGGGAGCTTGGGCCAGCATAACAGTTGGTCGCCCAAATTACCGTGTCAGAGCCAACGCAATACCGGGATCCCCCCTGGCACCCATTGGGAGATGGGCCTTGGCAAAAGGGCCCTACCTTGGTCCCCTGGCATAGCCACCATCCCCCAGTATCCCTAGGGCCGTGTAATGGAGTACCCTGGCCGGCTATGGACAATCGCTGTAGCGGGCGTCCTCAGCCTTCCACTAGAGACCGTTGTACCCCTGCCTTGGTTTGAGCTAAAGGATTAAAATCCAATTCCATCATCTTGAATTCGCCTACACTTATATTCTTGATGCCAAGGTTGTCTACCTGTTTTGTGGCCAACCATGACTCCTTCCCTGCCCATACCCAGCCCCAATGATGATCAAAGGCACCCCACTCAGTGAAATTAATACAGGGATGGGAGGGTGGGGAAAATAACTCCGATGCTGTAAGGCCAAGGGTCGCGTCGGCAGCCGCCAGGGGCAATCAGGCAGCAATGTACGTTCCGGTAGCCTAGCCCATTATTTAACCTGTCTTGCTGCCCCTGACGACTGCCCAGGCGACCCCGCCAATCTCGTGGCAACCAATGGTTGCTCCGTGTGCGGTACCGCGAAATTAGAAGCGTGGCCACCGTTAGCCACCTCCCTCGACCTGTCCGATCCGCCCTGCACCTGTCTCCGGTGCCTGCAACTAGCGCCTGGCCCCTTGTCAGGAAAGGGGTTATTGAATAGTTACTCTAAGATTACAGCCTGAAAAGGGAGGGTTTTAGGTACCTTCTGAATGCGGAAGGCTTGGGTTAAGTCTGCTATGATCTTATTCCACCATCTGGGCACCAAACATATGTGTGTTAGACACAATATATCCATCCATCCATCCATCTTAGCTGGGGTATCTCCAGTATTTAGTAGTTCTTACTCCTTGTTGACCGTGGCTTCCAAACGTGTGCAATGTATGTTCTGATTAAGAAGGGAGGCAGGGTATCTGGTTTTAAGGGATATGCAGGATCTTCTTTATTAAATGATGACTTCCAGAGGAAACGCTTTATCCAGTCTGGCTCTTCAATGTTGATGTTTTATTATCTCTCACAATAAGGAGCTACAGAGGAAAATTGATCAGGTCGCCCTCCACTCAAAACATAACCAAACAGCAAAAGACCTGATCAATAAGGGCTGAATCCACTTTTACATATAGGATTGGGAATGGGTCTTCAACTTATATTGCCCAAGAAATTTCTCCGTTTATCCACAATCCTTATAGCCCAAAATAAATTATTGTATTTCTAAAAAATCTTTAGGGTTGTAAGTCACTGCGCTCCAGATATACCCCCCACTTAAACAGGTGTATAAACAACAAAAAATTGTGTTTAGGCGAGATAGCACCTCACGTGCGCTACACCAAAGGAGCTTACTGGTTGGTTCTCACCAGTTGTGCCCACGTTTCTCATCATAGGTAGCTATCTCACCTGTGAAACCAGAAAAAAGTGTCCAGTACAAACAATAAAGGTGAAGAAGGTGTTTGTGTATATCACAAAAAGGAAAAAGAAAGAGACCCCGTAATGTTAAAATTGAGTTAAGCCTCACATACACCAAATGCCGATTTTATTCAGAACTCGTGAGCTTACTCAAAGTTAAAAACAACTGCATGTTGCAGACCAATTGAAGATGGGCCAACATGTTTCATTGCCTGTTTTTCTTAGTGGCAATTTCATCAGGGCTCGAGGTCGTAAATCACCTTACTGGACTTTTAATTTTGTACACGAAGTGACTGACAAACACAAAAAGAAAAAACAATTAAAAACGTCCAACCAGTTAGACCACCATCAGATAACATTCACTGTCTTATCTGATCACAGCAAGTGACTTAAGCCTGCGTCACTGAAATAGATATTTACCGGGTGTTAGCCAAGGCCCCTCGTACCAGCTATCCATCTCGTCACAGGGTACTCGCTTCTATTATGAGACCCTTTTACAACACCATATGTTGTCGTAAATCTATATGGAAAAACACACAGCTGTTATTCCTTCTATTCCTCTCTGATGTGTGTCGGATAAAATCATATGCACCGTAATCTCACTCTCTATGAACCGGAACTCACAGCCCTAGTGATCCATATTCTTATGTATAGGTTGCATTTTTATTATCAAACTCGTTTATACCTCTGTGTTCACCTCGAATAGCTCGTCATTAAATCAAAGTGTCACAAGAGTTCACCTCCCTAATTATGCCAAAACGGAACCTTGTCTGCCACTGTCTAGTTACCATACACTTACAAACTTCCAAGCATTTTCTCATTCAAATTCGTGCTCGGGCCCGTCATCGGCCCGTATCTCTCGAGTGCGTCAACCTCTGTTGGAATCCAAGTGCATACACTCACCCGTCTACGAGGCTTGCCCCCAATCAATCTTACCGCGTGTACCAGCGGGACGAGCCTTGTCTCATTCCGGTACGCTATTGCGGTCTGGCGCTTCATTTAACCGCGCGTCCCAGAAACAGGAAGTCGGAACACTTCCTCATTGGGTATCGCGCGATTCACTGCGCACTGACAGCGCCATCTTGGACTGGTCTTATTACTTTAAAACGAAACGAACTATCAGTGTGTTTTTACCATTTAATTCGCATCTGTGGTGTCGATATATTTACATGTCCCTACTGGTGAAGAAGCAATATAGATGGAAAAATTTTCATTAGTCATATATACTGTCACCAATTCGTAATCTTTGTCATACATATGTCCAATTGGACAAACTTGATGGAGATGTCATTTCCATTCAGACAGCCCGTTAACTCATCATGGTTGGATCATATATATATCTACATCAGAGGTCTTCGATCTGTGGGGCGCGACCCCCAGGGGGGCCGTGGAGGCATGGGAAGGGGGTCGCACTCTTCATTTGGTAAAAGAAAACATTGCAGACGGTCACCGGTAGTTAAAATGTTTTCCCTGGGGTGTTATTCAGGGACTCTCCTGTGCTGGGAAATGGAAGCCAGACAGACAGCTAAACATGCCTTTCTACCAGTGTGTTGCTGGTCTGAAAGAAATGCAAATGTGCTGCACAACGAGTTAATCTGCAAATGTAAAGGATTTGCAGATTAACTCGTAGTCACATTTGCATTTCTTTCAGGCCAGCAGCACACTGGCAGAAAGGTGTATTTAGCTGTCTGTCTGGCTTTGATTTCTCAGGAGAGTGCTGTTGCAGTTAATTGGTCAAATCACTTGAAGCTTTTTGAGTGCTAGTGCACAGAGTTTACTGACCTGTGAAGTGCTTGCTTTTAATTGTCATTGTTTTTACTTTGCGCTTACTATACCTGAGAAATGTGTTGACGGCCAGTTATGTAAAAAAATTGCATTACATAGGGTCTGGATTTTACTAAAATCTATTGGTCTCGTTTACAATGAACTGGTGTAGCGTAGCTCCGCAAGTATTTTTGCTCCGCTGCCCTATGCCAATTCAAAGGGCAGGAATGGACTGTATTTATCAGATAAGGTGCACTCCTGTCCTTTCTGCCAGCACACAATTTGGTGCCTAGCGCCAACGCAGACACCCTTGCACCATGGTGCAAAGGTGTCTGCAGTGTTAGCAGGATTGTTTTGTGCAAGAAGGCACGCCTTCCTGCGCAAAAACAACCCATGGAGGCTTTTCCTCTTTCTATGTGTGCTACACATAGAAAGAGGAAACAATTGAGAGAAATAAAGATATTTCTCCTCGTTACACATCCCTGGGGCAGCGTACAGTTTTGACGCATCCTCAGGTTTACAGATCCTTGTAAATCTGGGAATGTGTCAAAACCCATGGGAAAACCCACCGCAACGCCCCTGGAATGCGCCCCCTTATGCAGTGTAAAGCAATGCACCGACTTGTGCTGCATTGCCTTACACCATATCTAGGAGGCCATTAAAAGCCACGCAAAGTGGCTTTGCGTGGCCTCAGTAGATATGGGTCTGCTCTCTGCGCAACCAGAGCGTCATAAAAATGGCGCACCGGCAGCGCAAAGGGGCTTATAAATAAGCCGCTATATTTTGGAAGCAGCCCGTATATTTTGGAAGCACCATTTTATCGTAAAACATTTTGCGCATTTTGTAGCGTCCTATCTTATACTGTGTGTAATGCAGGTAAAATAATGACTTACATATTCACAGTGCTTTCTTTTCACAGGCTGTGACCTCATAGCACTAAAAATACACAAGTCACAATTCTACACTGCACCAACCACGAGTTAATTCTGTGGCTCTCTGGTTTCACATAGACTTTTGCAGTGCATTAACTAATAGAGGTTTCATAATTTATTATAGTGCATTTCCCACTGAGTAACAACTTTTTAAAATGTATTCATTATTCATGAAGCTGCCCGTTATTTTATATGTAGCTACCTGACGGTGAAAGACTTAAAAAACGTACATATGTTTTAATTATGATGAATGATGTTCAGCTACCTCCAGTTACATGCTGTGATTGCCAAGCTGCCAGCATCCCATGAAATATAGTATGGTTTTCCTCTAATGCCGTGCAACAAAGTTGCACCCCATGCATTACAGCTATTATACCAAGGGCCACTGGAATTATGTGATTGTGCGGCAGCAGCGATTTTAGCATAATTATAGACTTGCTGCATTTGCCACATAATCCATCATCTGCCGCATAACCTGCTGATTTTAACAACAAAAAAATGTATTTACTCAAAAGGTTTAAAAGTTACTAAAAAGCAGCAACAGGTGTTGCCGCTCTGTAGAAGGCCCTCTGTAAAGCTGCACTGGTCATGTTTTGTTGCTTATTGCTATATTTGGGTGTTAAACTGGTACTAACGAGGTGCAACCACAGATAAACCGTTTCTCTGGAGAACACTTATGGTTGTCAATGATAAGGACTACCAGGTTCTAGAAGTTTTTGTCGAGAGGGGGTCCTTACGCCTAAAAAATTTTGATTGGGGGTCTCGGCATCAAAAAGTTTGAAGACCACTGATCTACATAAAGAAATTCAACAATAACAGGTATTATGGGCTTCTTGATGCTTTATTATCGCCAGCTTTCATGATGGGCGCCATTTTGGAATATTCTTTCTTTCGTGAGAACGACCAGGGTCAGGGTGCAATCATCAGAGCTCCGTGCCGACTTCTGAAGCAGGCACGCTAACAGACTGAGCTATCTAACTAAACTGGCATCTTCTCTTGGTTACATGGGAGAAAACTGAATTCATCTTCTTTTTGTGATGTTGGTGATTAGTGTGTGTTTAAATATGATTAGTGAAACCAAAGCATCAAAGGCGACGAAAGCGGCCCACAGGGAACTATATGCACTGCGTACAGGATCAGTCCATTCAGGAAACAAATCAGTTTAAAAAGTTTTCTCCGTGTGGGGGAGGAAAAAAAAGAAACGATTTAAGGGGATTGAAAAAAACTAATGAAAAGTCTGAATCCTTTCTGTAGGCACAGCCCCATGCCTTGTGTGTCCCCACACTTTGCGCTTGTCCCCCCCACCCCTTTCTTCATCCTTCATTCCTTCCTCTCCATGGGAACTTTCTTAAAACTTTGCCTCCCCTCCGCCTCTTTTTTATTAAAACACACAGGTTCCGCCGCGCCGCGGCCCTCCAGATGGCGCAGCACAAAGGCAGGACGTTGGCTGATTTGCATGAGAATGGCGCCGGGTTTGAGGAAGGGTTTTGGGAAAGGCCCCAGCCAGGACCGGTCATTATGTCAGCCGGCCTTTGGTGTCACCGGGCATTAATCCCATTATGGGGGAGAGTGACACATCTCAAGGGCCCGGGAGCACAAGCAGGGGCGGTGTGTGAATGAGTCATGCGGGGGAGGTGAGCCAGGGAGGTGATTGTCTGCAAAAAAAGAAAAAATGGAAAGGAGAGGCGTGTGGGATTGGGGGAAAAGCTAATAGTGCTTGGGACTTTCCAAATAGCCTTTTAGACTTCTGTAGAGAGCTGCACAGACTCCTTTTACAGCTGTTCACTAGTGCAGAAATGCCATCCTTTCCAGATACCATGAATAGCAAAAATATGGCGACTATAAAAATAGAGAGAACATGTCCCCTAATTTTTCCATCCCCGTGGCTTGTTGAGTTAAGCACCTGCCCCTACTTCCATCTGCACTTTGACCTTTAGGTCTCCTGTTTGAATTGTGGCCAGGTCAACTCAGCCTTTCATCCTTTTGAAGACGATAACTTGAAACCTTCCAAATTGGCTAAGTGCAAGTGCTTGGAAAGACCGCGCTGTTAACCATAATACTGCAAGTGAGGGGGGTTCTCTCTTGGTGGGATTGCTCCCCGAACACTCTAGAATTCCCTGAAACTGCTCTGACTGGATTCACATTTAAAGTGTTGGGTTTCAGCCCTTAGCTACATGTGTGACATTTAGCCTGTTATGAGTGAGATCTCAACCCAAGCTCCAAATGTGTTTGCGTGCAGCAATTTGAAGCTGGTTCATATGGGTGAGCGCTGTTGTCTGTCGTTTATTTCTATGGCGAATGACGTTGTGGAAATGAAAGACACTCATTTTGGTAACTGCGCACATGGCGCCCCCATAGCTTGACGCCCAGTGCCGTGGCACCGCTCTCACCCCCCAAGGCCGGCACTGTGTGTGAGTTCCATTCACAATGAGGAAGCCTTGAAGGCTCTGGGCAGCACGGGTGCCTTGACCCTAATGCAAGCGCAGTAAATGGACCCCTGCTGTCCCATTGGTGGGTACTAAGAGAAAGCCTCAGTTGGGGTCTAGCAGGCCACCCCGAGCTGCGGTGATGAGATCTACTCCCCTGCTGTGCTTGGTATGTCACCAAGAGGAGACATTTTGCTGAGCCCTTGTATTGAAGTTGCACACTCCAAAGATGATGTTCTGTCTAAGAAGACCGCTTCATTTCTGCATCATGGCCAGGACCGCTGAAAAAAAAACTTTGTGCAGCAAGGGCAATGCACATTTATTCGTGGTGGCTGCTTATTTTACCATCCATCCTGCAACATAATTCCAGTGGTCCTGATAATGGTCAAGTGGACATGGCTGCTTAATTTACCATCCATCCTGCCGCATAATTCCAGTGGTCCTGATTATGGTCAAGTGGACATGGCTGCTTATTTTACCATCCATCCTTCAACATAATTCCAGTGGTCCTGATTATGGTCAAGTGGACATGGCTGCTTAATTTACCATCCATCCTGCCGCATAATTCCAGTGGTCCTGATTATGGCCAAGTGGACATGGCTGCTTATTTTACCATCCATCCTGCCGCATAATTCCAGTGGTCCTGATTATGGTCAAGTGGACATGGCTGCTTATTGTACCAACCATCCTGCCACATAATTCCAGTGGTCCTGATTATGGTCAAGTGGGCATGGCTCCTTGTTTTACCATCCATCCTGCCACATAATTCCAGTGATCCTGATTATGGTCAAGTGGACATGGCTGCTTATTTTACCAACCATCCTGCCACATAATTCCAGTGGTCTTGATTATGGTCAAGTGGGCATGGCTCCTTGTTTTACCATCCATCCTGCCACATAATTCCAGTGATCCTGATTATGGTCAAGTGAACATGGCTGCTTATTTTACCAACCATCCTGCCACATAATTCCAGTGGTCCTGATTATGGTCAAGTGGGCATGGCTCCTTGTTTTACCATCCATCCTGCCACATAATTCCAGTGGTCCTGATTATGGTCAAGTGGACATGGCTGCTTATTTTACCAACCATCCTGCCACATAATTCTAGTGGTCCTGATTATGGTCAAGTGGAGATCTTGACTCATTGCCTTACAAGCACGAACCCCACTCGTTCTGGGTTCACGCCCCCAGGATTGGGCCTTGGAGTAGGTGGTGCCTTAAGGATGGCAGTGGTGGTCTGCTAGTTTTTCTGCTTTCCTTGACCTAAGGATTTGTTTGCTCTCCACTTTACCTTCACTCACTAACCTCCGTGAAGAAGACTTGCATTATTCGCAGCTGAGCAGCGAACTCCATTCCATTGGCAGCAAGCCCCATTTGGTGCGCAGTAGATACTGATTTGGTGACCAACAAGATCTGTTTGGTAAAAGAAAAAGAAAAAAACAAGAAAAATTCCTTTTGGTGAGCAGCAAGCCCCACTTGGGAGCCTGCAACTACCTCCTATACGTTAACTGGTCTCTCATGGGACATGAAACCCGCTTTTTAGTGACCATCGAACCCTGTTAGAAGGCAGCAAAACCCCCTTTCGGTGATCCCAGAGCCCATTTTGTTGAGCTGAGAACTTCTATGGCCAGCTGGCTTTATTGATGCACACCCACATCCTTTCAATGGACAGCTTGCCTGTGGTGGCAGGCAGCCCACACATTTTGGCATCCAAATTTTTTCATTGGCGAGTTGGCAGGAAGCACATCCAGTTTCTGGTAGGCAGTGGTCCTTTTTATGATATTCAGGCAGCCATTTTGTGTTGGGCAGCAAGTCCATCCCGGTGGTCCATGAACTCCTTTCAGTCCATAAGGGGATTTATTTTCTGGATAGCTGTCTCGTGTTATGTCTGGTTATTCTTTTCTTTTTTAAGGAAGGCGAGTCTCCTTAAGTGCTGAGATCCTGAACTCTGAAGTTCACCTTGGCGCTCATACCTAAAGTCCTACTCTGTCACTGCCATCGATCAGTCTCATAGTGTTGAAAGCCTGTATCTATTTAGTGAGGTTTTGTGCTCTGACACTGCGGTTTGATACCTGGGCTTTGAGATCCTGTCCTCTGGCACTGAAATTCAATACCCAGGAAGGTCCGCCATGCCAGAGGTCATGGTCAATGGCCAGGGTTCACCCACACCCCCTACAGAGAGCCCTGGCAAAGTGTTTGGGAGGTGTGTGTAGCGGGGACGGGATGTATGCCTGCATGGCTTCCAAGTTTACATTTGGTAGCCGTGACATGATGGTGGTGCTGGCAAGGGGGAGGTGCTCCCTCCACCATACTGGTTGTTTGATGGCCTGCCACCAATTTCTCCATGAGCCCCAATTTCTTCATGCATAGATAGAGCAGTAAAAAGATGAAGTCTTAAAACAGTAAAACTTAAAGCCGAAACCTCAGCACAAGAAAAGACCCACGAGGGTGATGTATTATCAGTAGAACTAGTCTTCACCCCAATCCACAATTAAGTATATGTAGAATCAGAGGTAGTTTACAAAGGTCTCTCAGATGGGTCATTGCAAATAACTCAGCATATGCAATTTTTTTAAATCCTACATTTCTCCACTGCAGAAGTAAGACTTTCTCACAAGAAAAGCCATTGTATTCAATAACAGTTCCTTTGTAGCAGAAAATAAAAAATAACAATAAAGAGATTAAGTTAGGCAGAGTTGCCACTGGGCTGAGAGAACAACAGACTCAGACCACCAAGAGCAAAGGGCTCCACAGGCCAACATTGTTGACACATCAGTTCTGGTGTGATAGTTCATGGATAAGTGTGAATGCTCCGTCTCATCCTCTTTCATACGCTACTGCATCTGCCACTGAGGTGGTTGTGATGCCGCATTGCCTTGCCCGATGCAGTGTCTCTCAATGCTGCTCCGGTTGTAGTGTGCAGTGATCGCATTGCTTGGTGTAGAACCTTCTTGGTGACTACTTGTCTGCAGTCAAGCCCTTTGCTGTCGTGACCTGAGCAAAGGCTGTTCTTCAAGTACAGATGTTTGTAGCATGTGCAGCTGTACATCATATGCTTGTGCACACTCCTGCCACCTGGTGTTGGGTGCGGACACTGCAAGCTTTTCCATTGAAGTATAAGTTTTGGTTTGAGATGGCTCATGAATCATGATCACTTCCCGAAACCCACAATGCAACAATGTTTTCATGATCTCCTAGTTGGAAGTCTAAAGATTTCCACGCGACCTACGCATGACAATTTTTAAAATGGGGTCAGCTCATATCCAATCAGATTCTTGCCAGTGCATTATTATTAGCAGTACTGATATGCACAGCAGTGATAGTACTGACACTCGATCGCCCATACTAAGTTTTCATGTGTCATAATTGGTGGGAAAATCTGGTGCTTGGGTGCACATGTCTTGCAAACTGTATATTCTACTAGGATAATCACCTCAGGATGTTAAGGAATTTAGGAAGTTATTATCCTAAAGATGTTTATATTAGGAGCCCACCACCAGCATGGCCAAATGCTGTACTTGTTGAATATAAAGGGTCCCTCGTCTGGATCCTATCTCTTGCCTACTATTTCCACCGCCACTCTTATCATTCGCTCGGACATCAATTTTCATCTCCACTTTCTTTCTTTTCACTGTTTTGCTATCTTCCTTTGTCACCTTCTTTGTTTGTCCATTTTGTTCCTTTCTATCTTGCTCTGGATTAAAGTCTGGTGAAAAAGAATAAGTCCTGATTCAAAAAAATGTGCGGGGATTTCCAGCACCTGCAAGCACGGGACAAATTTAGTACACGACCTGCAACTAACCAATGAATCTGTGAAGCATCTAAAGAAGGATACAAATAGAGGTTTGGGACAGGATACTCCTAACTCCAAGATTACTAATCCTGCGATTGATTAATGCATTGATCTAAGGCAGAGTGTAATGTCTTTATAATAAGCTTCAGTGGTGTGGTCCATTAGTTTTATACATTCCACCAGTTTTGCTTTGTAGCTATCTAACTTAATTTATATTATGTTTGCCACTTGTTTAGGGATCTTGAGTTCCGTAATGACCTTTAAATTGATATGAGTATCCTCGACATCTGTTTTGGCTTTGCCTTCTTAACAACCAATTTCCACATCTACTGAATTATGGAACTCATTTAGTGCTCTGCGGGCAACCCTTTAAAGCATACCCCGCTGCAGGAGTGGGGAATTGTTATTGAAAGGGCTCTCAACAAATTTGTTGAGAGCACTTTGAGTCACACAGCAATGCCACATTGCTGCCTATTCACCATTGTTCATAAATAAAGCCTGAATGTTCTGTTTTTTGTCCTGAAAATACAAAAAGGAATGTCACTGAAGTGCCGGCATGGTTTTCTAACACATGTGGGATATTTTCATTTTTTAATGTTCTTAACAGCTTTGGAAGTCCTGCCTCAACAAGGAGCGATCTTACAAACCTGTTAGAGATTGTGGGCAGGCGGTGATTGACCACCTAGCATGATGTTTCTGATAGCGGACCCGGTTGAGGCTCTGATGTCAGAAACTCAGCAGTAGACCCACATTTAAAATAGTGGAAACCTATGAATTTGACAAATGTGGCATTCAGTAATTTAAGCTGAATGCCCTCTTACCAGCAACCTCTAAATAAAGTAAAAAATCTCATGACCGCTTGTTCAATATTACCCTCGTTGTCTTCAAAACTCAGGATTTTGTGTTTTGTTAGTTTAAACTAGGAATCATTTAGGGTTAATGATATTGATTAGGCAATACAACATGCTGCTAAAGTGAGTTTTTAATGTTTCTACTTGATTCAAGATTCTTGATATCTGATGCAACATTTCTGGCACAGCTACATAGGAAAACAAGGATGCAAGCCGCAGAATACAGGAGATGTTAAGTCATCCTGGTCTTGACTTGCTTATGGAAAAACAGAACTTGCCTTTCACATGTGTATGTGCTTCATAAGAAAAACCAGAAACACCATGAACATTGAGTATATGTTTTGTTTAATATTACAGTTTCAGTGTATGCAGTATTAACTTTTCTTCAGCTGCACACTAAAGATCGTTCAGATTGTGTTGATCATTTGACCTGCATAAGATAACTGTATAATAATAATATTTTGCTTTATTAAGGACAGTACCTACCATGTAGTGTTTTTCATTGATAGCAAAAGGCAGTTAGCAGCAGGAAGTAAGACTTTTCTTAAAACCAAATATTTTTAAAGAAGTGGATTTTCACACAGAACTCAAGCAAGTGGATTGGAGGCAATGGGGTTGGTTCACTGATCAATTGATTGTGTGATGTCACATAGCAAATCTCTTCACAAAAATGACCACATGTTCTAAAAAGTCTATATATGCATATTAGCAATCGTTAAACTACTGACATTCTATGGGAGGCGAAATTGAATACACTTGTGTATACAACTTGAGATAGCTGCTATTCAAACCAGTCTCCCACATGCAAAAAGTACACTAAAATCACAAAGAAACAAAATTATGTGAACTATACAGAATGCAAGAATCAATATGAATGCAAGATTGCACTCAGTAAAAAAAAAAAATTCTTGGAGCTAATGTTCACATGAGCCACTTACGCACTGCAAGATAAATAAACATCAATTGGAGGTTCCTTGAGGTTTCAATTGCAATCTTTAGGTCTCCTTTTGCTATCTTTGTGGCTACCCCTGGGGCTGTTGTTAAAGGGGAGGAAATGTTGGAGAGTGTAAATGGGGCTCTTTGAGAACCAACTGCTTTCTTCAATTGTTTATTCCTTTTTTGTAATCACGCAACCTTCAGTGGTTTGCTGCTGAGATGCATCTGCACCCAATCAAGAGCCACGAATGTTGGGGTACCTAGGTTAGAAATATGTGTGTCATGTTCCTCCCACTCATAGCCCCCCGTTCTCCTGGGAGACGAGCAATAAATATTTTTCCTCTGCCCATCCTCCCTGACCACTCCTTCACTGGGCAGAAGGTAGAAAAGCAGAGAGACGAGACTTCTTGCTCTCTCCCTGTCTCGTCAGGCCGGAGTCTTTCTTACCACCAAACTGGAGCCCTTATAACACAAGTGGGTCAGGCGGAGGCAGATGAGGACACTAGCCCGCATACCACATAATTTCTGCACCTTGGTGTAGAATGGTGAAAACCGCCAGGCCTATCAGTCCAACACACCAACATACTTAGCCTATGAAGTATATGTACTGACGAGACAAGACACCTTGGCAAATAATTGTAGCACTCATGCCTTAAAGTGATCTTAATCCTTGTATACTATGTCGATAGATCTAGGGTAGAATGGGACGCCCACTGACCTACACTAGCAAAACAATGTGCCGAAGCGTATGCAGGCATTATCTGGGCATAAGATGGCTGTAGTCCCGTTGTGTAATGGCAAAGCTCCTGACATGTGAAAGCAGATCCATGATATAATGGCAAAATCATCAAACAAGAAGGGTCGGTAATCAAAAAAACGCCTTATCTGACATAAAGCTTTGTTGTTATGTCAGTTTTATCCTCAGGGTAAGACTTCTCATCGAATTCAGTTTTGTCATTTGTTGTGATGTCATCAGGGTTCAAGGCTCCTGGATGTCACATGTTGTCCTCCATGTCAAACGTCATGCAAGGAGTTGTCTCTGATGCCATCAGGTCGTCAAAGAATCTGACGGTTGTCACCTCCGCTAATCGTATCTTTCTGCTGAAAGAGTATCTCTGAGAAATTCCACAATCAATTGCTTTACAGCTGAATTTAAGCAGTTAATTAAGTGCTAAAGAGGTCTCTTATCCTACACAAAATTGTTTCACCAAATGCATTCATGTGACAACAAAGTGGAAAATAAATTACAACTGTAGGGTGTTGACTGACTTGCTCAGATTTGGGAACAGGAATGATCAATGAAGGAAGAAGAACTTTCTCCTTTGTCCTTCCTAATCCGTCCTCTGTTTCTGTCTCACAGGACACTTCTGGAAGCTGAGAGCACCAGGCTGCTAATGCCCTTCACCGACAGCAAACAGGCCTCTCCGTTCAGAGGTAAGATGATCCACTGTACTTCATGAAGATGCTGATTCTGATTAATTGTTTTCTCTGATTTGTGAATTTTGTTGTCAATTTAGTAATTTTCAAATTATTTCCAAGTTTGCCACTGAAAAAAATAGAAATAGTGCGAGTAAACACATTTTTAAAAGAAGATTTGTTTGGGAAACCCCTCATGAAAGGTTATTTTAGATGGAGAATTCTGATGCATATGAAAGGTTGCTCTGAAAGCTTAACGATTACTACAGGGTAGTGGGGAATTTTCATTGTGGACTGTGTTCTGCCTCTGTGGACCACTTCTAATCACCCCAATAATTTGCAAGAGGTTTATGTGACATATTCTAGGTGTATAAGGTCTTTGTCATTTTAGTACTGCTTCCTGAACATTACCTAGAAATATTATTTGTGTAGAGTTTTATCCCAGTGTTTAGTGCATTGATAGCATGCTCAATTTTACAAGTCAAGGACACTGAGGCACAAGAAACTGAAGGGATTTCTCCAAGAGTCCATGTTTTTGGTCAATTGTGGAACGTAGAATGAAACATAGGCCTCTAGATTCAGCTGTCAGTGCGTTAACCAGTAAGCATCAGGGACACTTATATAACATACAAGATGAAATTATGGAAACCCGGCTTAGATAGATTGGAACTATGAAGATGTTTTGGTTCCAAATGGTTCAACAAAGGCTGTTGCTTCCAGTGAGAACTACTGGACGTGAAAATGAGGAGGGCATTTCGGTCTAAGATAGACTAACTGGGACACAAACTAACACTATGAATCTCAACATTTAACATCCCCCCCATGTATGCAAATATAGGGAGCAGGGAAAGATGAAGAAAAAGCTTGCTCCAGTGGCTTTCCAGAGCCAAAGTATTTCTCATGCTCTCTAAACTCTCTCGCTGTGAATGCATACCTTGACATGCATGCAAAATGTTGGCTCCATTTTGGGATGTGAACCTTACACACCCCTCTACCACTGCGACTGGAAGCTGCACATATAACAGACTGTTCCGAAATACTCAACTAAATCAAGGAGAAAGTTCTTCAGTAGAAGAAATCAACATAAGAAAACATAACTAAGTCAAAAAAGTAGGTTATCAATACCTCTGAACGGCGTTATTTCTGTCTTATGGCTGTCCTTTACGTAAAAGGGGATTAGCAGGAAGCTCTTTCTAAAAGGAGCCATGTCTTCAGCTGGCTCAAAAATTGTAAGTAACAATTTAAACATCTTTGGAAGTCACTAGGCAGATGGAATTCCTAGCTGTTTCTAACACCTAAGTGACCACAGAGTCTGGCCAGCATTTTTATTTAATCAATTTGATGACATTTTCATACTAAAAAAGGCATAGTCAGAAAATGGTCAATGGAGTATTTTACAAGAGATTAACACACAAGTGCAATTTCCATATTTCCAATTTCCAGTGGTAGTGCAGTTTCCATACAGTGATGGGACTTTGAGCTGTCTCAGACAAATCTGTTCCCCACTCATGTCACTGGGTGGGCTGAATGGCCTAAACCTGATTTCATGTCTGTATAAAAGCCATAATCCTAGTGAATCATTCATCCTTCTGTCCTACAATAAGGCCCTTCTTCCTCCACTGACTCTGAACCTTTCATGGTGCAGATGCAGTAACCTTGGCAAAATATAATATTCCTATCAATCATGTTTCATGCTCTTACACAATAGCCTTTAGCTGAAGATAATCCAAATCTAGTGGGTACAAGTCTTTTTTAATTCATCTATAGAGGGCACCACGTAAAGAGCATGTGAAACTGGGACCAGTCCTCCTTTATCAGCTACATGTTGAATAGTCTAGACACTATTTGAGACTAGGAGAACATTTCATGGTATCTCCTTTCCTATGTGCCTCGTCCATCGACTTCCACGCCCCATGTTTTGCCAGCCCTTTTTTTTCCTGATTAAACTTCTAGTTTTTTTCTTTGTATTTTTATAGTAAAAGAGGCTATTAGGATCCTTTGATCTTCATTATGCATGCAACGTGTTTCTGCTCATTTGCTGACAATGCATTTCACATCAATGAGGGCCTTCTAAAGTCGCTCTATCTCCGTGGATGGGATCGACAACAGAGATGGGCTCTGACTTCCTCTTGAGAAAAAGTCCAGGCTTTAAAACTACTCTACTTAACTGTCCTTATTCTTCTTGAGGCTGCTGCTTCTTCAGCAGTTTGTTCATCTTACTCAGTCTTCTTTTTGTCTTTAATCACTTGTCCTATAGACCCCGCATGAATTCCGCTCACTACGTGGAGTGAACACTTCCATCCATTGGAAGGCCTTCAAAAGTTCTCACATCTTTGGAGATCTTCCACAAATACACAAATGTGATTGATCAGGCAATTGATTTTGCAGTGTCTAAAAGTACATCATGCAAATCTATCCTCTGGAAAATGTTCATTCAGATTGCTTAACAGAGCCTTGTAATGCTATTGGATAATATTCATAGCGCTCACTGTTTTCACCTCCTATGGCTCCATAGAGATAAACAAATGCTGATTTCTGATTCTTGAATGAGGAGAGGATCTTGGCATTGAAATTCTCTCAGGAATGTTTCTGGAAATGTGTCTTATATTTATCAAGGGTTCTTATGGAAAGCTAATGACAGGCCCAAGATGGCCCTTATTCTCTGTGATGCAGACCCATCAAGAAGGCTCCATACATTTGTGATCCATTTACTGTCTTCTCAGTCAATACTATCACAGTATATGGGTCCTTCTACTCAATGAAGATGTGTTTTAATGTACTTGTATTGGAACTAAGAGTACAGACTCCTTCCGGTGGGTGAATGTCCAACGCTGTTGTTGTCAACCTTGTAAAGATAGAAACTCCATTGAGGGCTAGTAACATACTTAGTCTTGTTTCTTAGTGAAACAATATTTTATATTCACTTAAGGGAGGTTCAAGATCCTCCTTTTCGCTCTTCCTAGTAAGTTGTGGTGCATTCAAGGAGGCCAGTAGTTTACGCCAGTAGTTTAGGAAAAGGCTCAAACCTCTTTGCGAGTTATGCTTCCTTGAAATTTCAAGAGTTTCCACATATTCATTTATAATGCAGACCATCATAAGCAAAGTATCTGGGCTGCAAGGAAAGATTCTGTTATCCGTAAACTTTTCTGCATATTCTGTGTATTTTAATTTATGTTTCACTTGCCTTCTTTATTTCTAACACACCATACCATGTCCTGCTCTCCTAGTCTAACTCTTTTTGCCCCAATTTACTTTCATCTTACACTCCTAGGTGTTGGGTCTTAAATAATAAAATTACAACCAAAACATCACCTAACCGAAATGTGATGGCCTAAGTATCATTTCCAAAAATATCACCCTATTGTAGCTAATTAGAGAAAATTTACACTAAATTGAGTGATATTTCTGACAACAATATTGATAAAGATATTCCAACGTTGAACTGTTCTCTAATTTGTACTTCCATTCCTTCACTGTATGTTCTCCACTCACTCTCCCTATTTTGTTAGCATACCATTTGTATAGTCCCTTAGTTTCCTTTCCCAATTTGTACTTCCCTTTCTCCTGGTGTACCTACTACTCCTGTTTAAGATATTCTGACGTACAACTGTTGTCCTAATGTATACTTCCATCCCTGCACCAAATCCTTTCCATCCACTCACTACAATATTAGCATAAATTCTGTGTATACCCATAACCGCTTCTCCCAAATTGTACTTGCATTTCTCCTTTATTTCCTATTATTTCCGCTTTTCCTGACATTAAAATAATTTTGAATCTTCCACCTGAGGCTGCTCTCCCACATTTCTTTACATATAGTTATCCTGCTTTCCGCACATTTCCTTCTCTTTCCCCAAATGCCGCCTCTTATGTCATACTTCTTCCTTACGTACATTCTCCGACTACCCAAACTTCTACGTTTCCTTCCATTCCTCCGCTTTCTGTGACCTTCTCCAAACATTTTCATAACCTCAATTTCCATTCCCCCTTGTGCTTCTTTATCCTACACTGTTTCTCGTTCTTCATATTTCCACATTTTCCCTGTACCATCCGTCTTCATATTTACTTTTCATTTCTTTCTCTCTGCTTTTCTGTTTCCTCAATATTCACTTCAGCAATCTATGCCACACTTCCCATTGCCTCACAGTGCTCTGAATTTGCCAAAAGTTGACTAGCTGATACTCTTGTACTGTCTCCAGCTGTTTGTTTTGTGATTGTCAGTAAAGTAGGAAGCATGTGACGATGAAATGTGATTTAGAATTTCAGTACAAAAACTGTTTCATTATACATTTTGTTTTTCAGATTCCAAGTCGGATTATAGTAGCAGTCCATTCCTTGAAATGACTCCTGATGTCCGGAAATATGCCGCCAGGGATTCACGGTACAGCTCACCAGTGCTACACGGTGAAAATAAAGCATTCCTGCAGAAGAATCAGTCCAGTTTCTTAAATGTAAAAAAGACCACACTATCAAAAGGCCCACATCCGATCAGTGTTGAGGTTCCAAGAGGCAACCTGGTCCAGTCTCAAAACCTCACATATTCCAATTCTGCTGGTCCTGCAAAGCTTACATCAGAGTCCAAACTAAGAAACATAAAGCTTTCTGAAGAGATCAAAGTGGAAACTTTGTCAAAATCAATATCATCTGGTTTATCTAAATCCATTGACCGTCCTTCTGAAGAACTGAAGTCTGACATCTCCGTACACACCAATGTAGTTTCTGATTCCCACACCAAGAGAAAGGAACTGGACAATGAGAAAATAAATGATATGAAAGAATCAGAGGAGATAGTCAGTGAGGAAAGACATAAGAAACAAACAGAAAATGATTTCATTGCTGAGGAACATCACAGAAATGAAGAACCTACAATACAAGAAGTAGACTTCACGCATGAATTACTTACAGAAACATTAGAAGAGACAGAAGAAAAAATAGAAGTTACAGATATTGATGCAGGTAAAATATACGTGAATAAAACCGAACCCAGCCTTCTCAAAGCCATGGGTGCCACCTTCGACATACCTTCTAGTGACTTTCATCCATTGGAATCTGGTAGTCATGGGCCTCCCCATATGGAAACCCGAATAAAGAAAGAGGAAAAAGAGGATGAGAAATCTGAACCTTGTGAAGAGGTAGAGAACAAAGCCCAGAATTATCCTTCATCTGAGCAAGAACTATATCTAGAAGAAGCAACTGACGAAAAAGACAATGTGAAGCAGAATGATGTCACAAGTACTCTTTTGATAGGTACAGAGGATGACCTAGATGAACTGAGATTAGGGGGAGAGATCCAGGCCTCTGACATTCCAAGTACAGTCAAAATCAGTGCACCTGAGAAAGTCCCTTGTGCTGAAGAAGAAACGCGTGAGGAGGCACTATTGCAATCACTGACCCAAGAAAATAGTGAGGATATTAACGTGACTATTCAGCAAAACCTTCTTGATGAGCCAACACATAAAACTGAAGAATTTGATAGTCTAGGACAAGATACCATGGCTACAGAGACAAGAATTTTACAAATGACTGAAGAGGAGAACCTGCAAGACCTTGCCAGTGCCGCAGAGGACACAGAAGATTACGACGTTGTGTCTGATGTTCAGGAGAGTATGTTTTTTAAGACTGAATCACTATATACTGAAGATGCAGAACTTACAGAAATCATACCTAGTGACAACCAGGGGAAAGTGGCAGACCAGCTAATGTTTGAGCAAGGAGAGAGAGAGGAAGACATGTTAACTGATACAGAAGACTTGACTGAAGATCAAGAAAATGAGGAAGGGATGGATATGGTTACAGAGTATGAGATTCTTAGTGTGAGAGTTAATGAGAATTTAGGTTTGAAAGAAAATGTTGCCCAAATTGAAAACACAGACATAGGTGAATTTGAAACTGAAGAAGAGGTGAACAGAGACACTGAACATGATATGTGGGAGCACAAAACCCTTACAGTAAATGAAAATACTATGAAAGAAGATAACCTAAATGCAAGAGTCAGTGATTTAGAAAAAGAAACTGAAGTTGTGAACAAAAGTACTTTTAAGCAGGATAATATCAGTCTTGAGGATCTGGAAACCAAGGAAAGTGTCTCTTTCCTGCCAGCCATGGGGGTGGAACAAGAAGACGAAGTTATCAGTCAAAGAGGGCCCTACCCAGACGAAAGCGACTTCACCAGCACAATTGAGAGTGAACCAGAGCATTGCAAGACAGAAACTCTTAATGAGGATATATCTGAAGGACCAACATGGAGCGATGACATTATTGCAAGTACTGAAAAGAAAGAAAGTAGTGCTGACTTGGAAAGCAAATTAGAATCAGATCTGTCTGACCTTACCACAAACGATGAACCAGACTTAAAGATTCAAAATCCAAATAAGCAGAGCCCACTCGGCCAAGATATGGAATTTGAAAACGCCCTTGTTCAAAAAGATGCATCAGATGAATTATTGGATGCAAATGAATTGCAACTGGAAGACAGAAACCAACTATGTAAAGAAACATCATACAGTGAAACCAGAGAGGATGACTATGGAGCAATTGCTGAACCTTTCGATGAGCAGATCACTGAACGTCCCTCAGGTAGTGAAATCATGGAGACAGCTGAAGAACAAGTAAGGTTAGAAAGCTGGGTGAAGTCACCTGGGGTATATCAAACACAAAGTGAATATACATCTTCTGGAGATGATATTGACACAGAACATGAGATATCACAGAAAATATTCGACAGTGAAACAAGTGATGTATACAAATTAGGTGCGGAGAACAACAAAGAATGTCTGTTGGAGGATACCATAGAAGACACTACACCGCTGCCCACCTACGATGAAGATACAGAAGTGCTAGATTTGGAGACACAGGAATCTTTAGAAACATTGACTCAAGTTGAAAAGGAAACAGAATTCTTGAATGTGGATCAGGCAAATGATTGGAGTGGGCAAGATATGGACTTTAACAAAGACCTTGTTCAAAAATTTGAACCAGATCAGTCTTCGGGTACAGGTGAAAAGCAGAATGAAGAAGCAAATATATTTGCCACTCAATCTGAAGAAATCTCAAATCACAATATCTTCGAGGATGAGACAAGAGTCTACCCAGAACTTCATGAGATTGGAGGCCATGATGTTGAACAGCAGGAGTCTGATGAAGAACAGGAAATGTTGGAAAGGTTTAACAGTGAACCGGAAGCTTATCACATGCAAACCCAATATTCAGAAAATTCAGCTGATTCACAGAATGTATTTTTACAGGATTTGTCCCAAAGTGAAACATGCAATGTAGACACAAACAAAATAGAAAATGACAAATTATATGGGTTGGAGAAACCGTTACCAGATACTACACCAGTTCCCAATCAAGTTGATGAGATGAGGATCCTGAATTTGGATGTACAGGATTCCCCAGAAGTGTTGTCACACATTCACAAGGAAGGAGATGCTTGCCATGATGAAGAAACTAGCATCAAATGTGTTCCATCCGAAAACGAGCTTTCATTTTCTTTGACAGGGACACCACAGACAGAAGAGGCCAACTTAAACCAAACATCCACAGAAACAGAAAATGACACACAAAAGGTGGACATTCTTTTGGAGAAAAGTTTAGAAAGTCTAGAAGCAAATATGTTGACTATTTCCAACCAACAAGTTATTGATTCAGAAGACAAAGGGTTGATAGATGATTTTCAGGAAAGTGTTCTCTCAGTAAATGTTCAAAATGACCAAGAAATACTGGATGAATGTGAGCCTACAGAAATAACTACTTACAAGACCGAAACCCCAACAAAAGCAGACACAATGTTAAAGCAAGTTGATGAGCACTTTGAAGAAGTAGCTGAAGAATCACCAACTTCTGCTAAAGAGGCAATAGAAAAAAGTGAAGCTATCCTAGTAAGCGAGATGGAAGAGATGCATCAAGAAAAGTTTGAATATGGTCAGGTAAAGACACAAGCACTTGAATCAGGACTTGCAGTCACTGCATCAAAGCAGAGTGAGGAGTACTTTGAGGACCTAGCTGATGAATTACCTGAGCATTTAGTAGAAGAATATGATAAAAGTGAAACCCTCACAACACAAGATATGAACAAAGATGATCAGCAAGCGTTTGAATGTGAGGAACAAATGGAACAAGACTCACCATCACATACAGGTACAATATCAAACCAGGATGTTACACACTTTGAGAATGTAGCTATTGAATCAAATGAGGAAGATGAAGACATATGTGAAGAATGTGAATCTCTTAACGAAGTTAATCTTAGAGAGGTACAAGACAGGCTTTACTCTGAAAAAACAGAGGCTGAAAGACTTACATCAGAAATATCTTCGAATGCAGACACATTATTGGAGTCATCTAAGGGGAATGCTGAAGGTGTAGTTATTGAATCACTTGAGAATGCCAAAGAGGTAATTGAAGGACGTTATGCTGTTATAGCAAATGAGATGGAAGCTACAGACCAGGAAACTTTTAAAAGTAATGAAACAGAAACTGAAGAGTTTGGATCAGAAATGATAACAAATACAATTGCAATGTCAAAGCAGGAAGAAGAAAGTCTTGATGATAGTGCTGTAGCATCTGAAATTGTCACTGTAGAAAGTGTAGAACCAAGAAAGTACCAAGAAAAGTTTGAAAGTGATGACAGAGAGGATCCAGAACCTTTATCTGAAACACCAATAAATGAATTCACACCATCAGAGCAGGATGAGCATCACCTTGAGAATGTAGATTTGGAATCCCATGAACACGTTGAACAGGTAATTAAAGAAGTGATTCAAGCTGAATTAGATGAAGATGTTACCCAAGCAATTAATGAAAATGAAGTTGAACCACATGAACATGTTAAACAAGTAATTGAAGAAAGTGAAGTTCAATCACATGACCATGTCGAGCATGTAATTAAAGAAAGTGAAGATGGAGCACCTGAAGATACCAATCAAGTATTTAAAGACAGTGAGGATGAATCACATGAATACATCGAGCAAGTAATTGAAGGAAGTGAAGTTGAATCACAAAGACATGTCCAAGAAGTAACTGAAGGAAGTGAACAAGGATTACACGAGGCCATTCAACAAATAACTAAAGAGAGCAAGGAAGAATCGGGTGAACATGATCAACAATTTACTGAAGGAAGGGAATTTGAATCACATAAGCATGTTGAACAATTGATTGAAGGAAATGAACTTGAATCACTTGAACATGTCCAACTAGTAACTAACAAAAGTAAGGATGAATCACATAAAAATGACCAGCAAGTTATTGAAGGAAGTGAAGATGAACCACAAGAACATGTCCTCCAAGTAATTGAAAAAAGTGAACAAGGATCACTTGAACACACCCAACAAATCACGAACGAAAGTGAGGATGTATCACAGGAACATGACAAGCAAGTTATTGAAGGAAGTGAATTTGAATCACATGAACATGTTGAACAAGTAATTGAAGCAAGTGAAATGAGAGACATATACAGACAAAGGTGTGATTATGAGGATGCAGAATTTATCCCAAAGTCTGAAGAAAATACCATCCTCCCTTCAGATTCTTTATATGTCTTAGAAGGTGTGACTGGGAGTGAGCATGGACTTAGCAGTGCTAGAAGTGTTGCAACTGTAGATTCCAAAGATGTTTCTATGTGTTTCACTGAGGATATCAGAAGTTTAGAAGACAACCAACCACTCAGTTTCAACCAAAATTCAGAAATTAGAAGTATAGACAGTGATGACTCCCTTTCCTCTGACGAAGAATCCCCAAATGTGACAAAAGCAGCAAACGGTTCTGAAGATGAAGTCCTTAGTAGCTGTGGCTCAGAAATAGAAAGAGTTGCTTGTGAAACTAATGAGAGCCTTGCAGTGCATGCCTTGACAGGATCACTAGAATATGGACGTGGGGAGGACTCTGTGCCAATGAAGGAGTCAGAACAAGTGATATCCACCCAAGAAGAAATACAATATGTTGCTGACATTGCAGACCTCCCTAAAAATTTTGAACATCCATCACAAGCTGAAGAGTGGTATTCTGAGACACACACAGAAACAAGTGAGCAGAGCATTGGCTCAGCAGATGTTTTGAGTGATGAACCCATGAGAGACCAATTGAAAGAGTTGTTTCCCATAAATCCTGAACATTTCTTGTTGAACCCTGTACGTTTCACAGAAAAATCTCCCTTCTTGGAAGAAAGCAGCGATGAGCCTAATGGATTATTCAGTGCAACTGACATAAATGACCTGCCAGAGATTAAGAGAGAAATGCTAAATGGCCACTCGAGCATAGATGAATGTCAAGACGTAGACTTCATTAATCAAGAAAGTGAAGAAAACATTGAAAGTGGCATACAAATTCAACCTGACAGTGACTCATTAGAGCAGAACAAGTTAATACAAGAATCTGATGAAAAGGAGATTTCCTTTTCCAAGTCAGCTATGAGCCAGAGTCTTTTTCAGCAACTACTTGGACCATCAAATGAAAAGGAAAATGCAAGACTGAAAGAGGAGCACATGATGTCCTCGGAGGAAGGGCCAACGTCTGTAGAAGATCGAAATGGAAATGCCAATTCCGCTAAAGAGAAGGACATGGATGACTTTTTTCAAACCATCTCCAACACGCTATCTTTTGAGGATGGACAGCTTCACATAGCAGCAGATCAGCAACAAAAAGACACATTTGAAAAAATATCAGATGTAAAAGGTTTAAAACATAATGTTGAAGCATGGTCTTCAGATGACGACTAAAAAGTTCATCCAATCATACTCATTTTGATATGTGGGTAAGACAAAGGACACAATATTATTCCTTGAATAATCAATCCAACATTCACTGAGTGTAATGACAATCTAAAATACAGTCCAAATATTTACATACTAGAGAAAACTATCCTTTTTTATCAGTTTTCAACATTCGTTTTTAACCAAGAAATATGCACCTCATTCAATCAACTTATATAGATGTAGAAATTGAGGCCATTTTTTGTTGAGCGAAAGAGAGATATTTTGTAAACTGATAAAACAACTAAAACTCGGAATCTGTATTTGCTCATGAAAAGCATTCACACATATCCTGTTTGACATAAAATGAATTTGCACTAGCAATCAAAAAGAAACAGGATCCAGAAGGAAAACACCAGTACCACGGTGATCCACTTTGGGTTCTGGAAAAGCATCTGCCAGAAAGAAAGATAATGGAGGAGGAAAGAAAACAGTAGGGGATTAGAAATGAGACACATAGGCATAGACACCTGCAGAAATAATTCCTAAAATGAAAATAGATCCAAATCTAGAAGATTTTTTGAAATCTGATTGATTGTTTCGATGACGTTTTAGATAGGTCAGAACCTTTCCAGATTAACACACTCTAAATTAAACTTTCCGAATCAGAGGCCTAAACAGTCAATGGTCTCCATACATCTTATGTCATTATGTGATATGTTTTTATCGTCAAAGGAACAAAATCCATCTTATTTCTTTTGCTTGCCGCTTATTTTCATATAGAAACTACCATTTCTAGAGAGACACCCATCGTTTTGACGGTACTGCAGTTGCTATTTTTTATTTGAATGTCTTGACTAACATCTTTTGCTGGATCAAAACTAAAAGATCAATTCAAAATAATAATTCAGATCGCTGTGATTTATTAAATGATCATGGTGATATTGTAGGGTTATGTTTATTTATTTATTTTTTATGGAAATGTGATTTCATTTTTACAATGATACATCTTTTTTACTCTTTCAGAATTGATTATAATATTCCTGTATCAGTTTCATGAGTTTTTTGTCTTTCTTATAACGTACGCATTTTTGTTTTCGATTCCAGTACGAGAAATGCAAAATCTGAGCATAATTGTACATTATATTTGATGGAGTTTTTGTAGCTCATTTTTCTGTTTGAGGAAAGCTATGATATAATGTTGCACACTGATTTCCTTGCGTCACCAACCTTCTTTCACAGAATAGAGTGAACGTTCTACCATACGCTGTTTAATGTATCAACACTGAAGTATTTATAAGCTGCCTGGGCGTTTCCTGCTATGAGAACAACTCTACACTTCTTCGTTGAAACCAATGGTTTGCTGCAAAATTTGGAAACTACTTATTTTATTTATTGCATCTTATTCATGGATATAAATGTGTTTGGCCATTTTTAGTTCATGGACTGGTAATAGTGGCAACGGGAAGTATGCCAGAATGACATACAGTGCTTATTCCAAAGACTAATGGACTCATGCGCATTTGTGGTGATTACTGTTTATATGAGGATATCCAGTTTTTATCCACAAGGCCCGTAGTAATGTTAGATATTCAAGATATCAGCATCAGGTGTATTTACATGTAATGAATCATCCAAATGGTAAATGGCTGCATAGACAGTGGTTATCCTGAAAATCCTTGTTGGCTCACGCCTATGTGGACAAATTATGGACACATCTGCACTCTTGCAATGCTCATTTTGCAGAAACATTTCTTTGATTTCAGCCACAGCTTCACCATATTGTGGAATGCTACACTGTGATATGCCTTATGACTGACAAAGACCTAGTCAGAGCATATACAGTGATCTGTTTATTCTGTGCCTTGATTATAGAATATTAAATCAATCAACATTTTGTGCTTCAGATTTCTTTGCTTCTTTATTCTTCTGTCTTGAAAGTGATCAACATCCGTTTTGAAGAATCGGTAACACCTTTGATGGTAACATTTCCATTGTGAGGGAATGTCACTGTGGAAAAATGGGATATTAAATATTCATGTATGTGGATGAGCATTGATTGAGGTGATAAATTTGAAGCAACGCTTTTCCATAGCACATCATTTCTAGTGAGCCAGTCCATTCCTAGCAGATGGCAGACACATTTTTCTCCTTTTCTCTTGTCCTTTTTAGCCTGACTACTATGACTTACAATAACATACCTACAAATGCTACCTTTGATGGTGCTTCATCAATTTAGGAGATACTCCATATTGATAAAGTGAGGGTAAATACCTCTACACAACATATCACATAATAAACCATGTATGCGCTAGACCATCATGCAGGTGATCAAACACAGATAGCTACCCTTCCAAAATTGCTAGCCAGGTTCGTCTGTGAACTAGAGCTTATATTGAATATAATCCAGTGACGTTCCCTTTAGAGGACACCCTTTTTTAAAAAACAAAAGGTATTAATTCTTGATATATACTTGTGTATACCAATGCTTCCTCTTTTTTGCATCCAACTTTTAGTTTACAGAGCATTTAGAATGTGTTTGGGTGTTTGGTCTCCATGGGCAGGCTGTTCATTTATTTTTTTTGCATTACTGATAGCTACAACATTTTAAAGAAACGTGAAAGTTCTTAAATAGATTTTACGTGAATGTTATCACATACCCAGCATGAATGAGTAGCGATGGATTATAGAGCGATTAAACACAAGAGACCAGTCACAGCTTTGGGTAGGATGAAAAGAAAGTAAGTCGGGTTTTTCAAAAGCAGATTTCATCATTGCGCAAACTGGTGGTCATGATAGCTATGGGCAGAGAGAGGCAAACGATGGTTAAGTGACGGGCAGCAACAGAAAGGGGTTTTGCAGGGTCTAATGTGCCATTCTGCCACACTGGCATTTTCCTGGTAGGCTTAATTCTAGGGCTCTTACAGCTGGATGGGCTGACATGACTCGATGAAAGCCAACATGTACGAGTCTAGGCCCCACCTCCAGCATTGTGGGGCTGGTTTGATCATTTTCGCCAGGGTTGATTTGGGTTTCCAGTTTGGTCCTGAAGGTAAGTGCAAACATGGACAACAGTTTATTGGGACCCACAGTGGATTGGAAGAACTGAATTTGGCGGGTCCGAGGGATCAGTTTATTCGTTTTCCCTTCTGCTAAAATGTCCATGTTTCAAAACCAGCCGGCTCCATATCGATTGTCTGTACACCAATTGTGGACATTTTTCGTTGAACTAGGAGCACAGATGTGAGTCCAAGTTTTTCTAGTTAGAAACTCCCTTTGATCAGTGACAGAATGATTCATTGAGCCAACATTCTGGAATAATGGCAATTGAACATGTAACAAATTGTAACTGAGAAAGTTCCATTTACAGATTGGAACATGCCTGCAATGTGAATTAGTTGTTACCTTGGTATCTGTTGCTGTCTATGTTTTAATTAATATTGTAATGTAAATCTATAAATTTCCAATACATATTCTTCAATGAACGTGTATATGACGCAGTCCCAAAGCCTGTATCCCCAGGTATAATCACGTAGAAACCACTTGCAATTTGCCAATTAGAATTTCAGGGGACTGTTATAGCCCCCATTTTGAACTCTTCTGTTTTTTTTCTGGAATTTCCATAAATCGGTTGTGAAGATTTGTTCGGCTGTCTTTGGTTGCCTATGGCTCTGAATGATAGAGGGATGTTTTTCAAATCTACATATCTTACTATTTAGATTGCCAGCTGCCCTGCAGGGGCTACACAGCACCATAAGGGTAGAGGTGTGGCGCAGCGGCCAGGGTGTCTGACTTCGGAACACGGGGCTCACAGTTTGATCCCCGGCACCAGCGGCAGGTTAGCCCAGCACCATGTGACTCTGGGCAATAGCTTGCTTAATCTTCCCGACAGCCCCCAGCGCCTTGACACCTTTGGATAACTGTTCACACTTTACAAATACTGGCATTTATTTATAACAGAATATGTAAACTTCAATAGATTATGGGTAGCAATTGCGGGTGTACGAAAATTGCATAATTTGCTTTTGCATAATTACATGACATTTTGTGAAAATTATGTCAAATCATGCATAATTACGTGAAGTATAAATCTGTTATTCAGCGCCGTATTTTAGCGTGAAATGTGTCTTTCTGCAAATTACATGAATTACGCTGGCGTAATTTAAATTTTGCTGGGCCAAGTAGCAGTGGATTTAATTTATGCACACCTACACCAGTTTGAAACAGAAAATCTAAATATTCAAATTATACTCCTGGCTATATAATTGATCGGTGCTAAGCATAGCGGGAGAGCTGCCACACAGTGTTCTTGGAGTTGGAACATACAAGCTCCAAAACCATATTTAAACATATGTCCGCACAACTAACCTAAATTTGACAATTACACAACAATTTATAGGTAGAGGTCAATTCAAAAGTAAGTCCATATAAAACTTCATCAGTCTTCTTTTATAGACTTCCAACCAATGCTTGCTCTCCAGCCAAAATTTACTATGTCATATGATTGTCAGGGCATAATAAAGTATCAATGTATGACTCGTAACTAAGATAAGTAAAAGAATATATAAAGATCGAGCAGAGCGATGAGGGATTTCCTTGAATGGTGCCCGGAGTGTAATGTGCCCCGAGGATTCTGGAACGCAATGGATTAGCCCACTTCATCCATTAGCTGTCTTGCACTGTGACGACATTTAACCTGATCACTGGTGCACTGCCACCATGAAAAGAAGTGCGCTTCTGTTTGCCAATGCCAACGCTTCCACTGCCAGGCCACTCCTTTATTTTGATATATTTTTGTCAGTTGTTTTAAATATTACACATGCTTGCAAAATAAAGTATAAAAAACAGTTGCTTGCTTGCAATGACCAAACATTTTCACTTTGCAAATCCTTGTTTACACCGTGAATCCCTAACACCTGTGACTTCCAGCTCGGAATTCAAGGGTCACATTTGCACCCTGGACAAAATCACTGCTGTAATCAGCAGCAACATTTGATCTCAAATGCAAGCATTACAATAGTCAGGAGTGGCATCTGATCCACCCATCATTAAGGAATGAATTGTGTAGTGTTCTCCAGGCATTTCAGTTGCCGTGAATCAGATGACCGTAGTAGCTAAACTCATTGGCAATCACGCTCACCATCCTGGGTCCCAAAGTGGACTAAAGACCCCTTGGCAAATTTAAAGAGAGCAGAGTGGATGTGAGCTGTGGACATCTCAGATATGGATCTCCTAGTGGGAGATACAAGAGAGACAGTGCTGTTGTATGTATGTGAATGTGTGGCAAGATGTTTTATTATTTCAGTGTTTTTCTCCCTTAAAACCCAGATCTAACAAAAGGCCCTGATAACCAAAAGAATAACAGAATGACATTCCAGCAGACACTGATGCCTCCACAGAGCCTTGCAGCAGGTATTGGAGGACCAATATGCTCTTCAGGCCTCATGTGTTTGGCAGCAATTACATTACACAGTTGATTGGAAACAATGGCAAATGTTTTGCTTTTAATCTATATGCATTGTCCCACTTCTAACTCTAACAAGGACCACTATACACCTTCAGTCATTTCAACGTCATGATCATCTCATCCTACCGATCGATTGTATTTAGCCACCAAAGACAGATCCTCTTCACCACCTTTTTTGCTGTTGACAATTAAGAGAATTACTTCAGTGACTGATGGAGGCATGGTATGATAGGCCCAGGTTCTGTCTTACAATACGGTCACCCATGATTTCCATCTGGATAAAGTCTTTTTGACCCTATACTACATGACATTATTTAAACGTTCAACTTGCCCGTTGCATTATGGGTGATACAATGCTGTGTTATGATGCATTACCTAATACTTTTCCAAAATGGCCATTATTCCCTTTGTAATTGTACTGCGTTATCAGTGACGGGCGCTTCAGGCTATCCTTCATGAAAATACACCCCTTTAGGATACTCAATGGTTTTTATAGCACTTAGCACTTTCCAAAAAGCAACCTGTGGCCATTTTAAAAACGAATTAAATATCATTATCATTGTCTTTAAATCCTCACACTACTTCCAAGCATGAGATTCATATCCACAAAGTTGTTCACATGCGCTTCTCACCCAGACCAGCAAAACTGCTGACTTCCTAATCTCTTGGTAGTTGGTACGCCTGCATGAGCTTGGTGCTCATGGTGGGTAAAGTCATCAAAATATTTGCTCTACATATAGGGAAGGAATAAAGTTCTCACCTCTGAAACATTTATTTTGTTTGTCAATCGAAAATATGGTCTCATATGTTCTGAAACAAGTGTGACAATTTGCCTTTCCATTTCAAAGCTAGGCTCGGGCAAAATCTCTGTTACACCAGGTCAATCCCACAAAGTTTCATGAATTTTGCAATCCTCTTTCTCGTACCTGCTTGAGATGGTGTATACACATACACACACCAATGGCAACAGGAGCCCAGTTCCATAAGCGCTAGCATCAATGGTTTTACAATTACGTTGAACATGTAGCCGTTGCATAGAGAACCGTCGAGAGCGTGCATCCCTGTCGCTCCATCTCCTCAAAGCAGCCAGTTACCAAGCCTAGATGTTGTGGGCCATAATGCAAGCAAGGATAATGGGCCCCCAGGTGAGCTTAAACTAAATGTATGATTTGGGTGCAGTGAGTCATACACATCCCTGGACCACGGTGTCACTGCACATGATGCACCCATAATATCTATGCCTCTGCTTATGGACCTCTACGTTCCCCATGCTACCTGCCTTTCCTTACCTCCATCCCCTTCTCATTCCTCCTTTTCACACATTCCTCTCTATCCTCTCCTTCCTACTTCATCTTTATCTCCCTCTGTACCACTAGCCCTCCTCAAAGAGTAAACACAAAGCCAGGTCCCTGGGTGCTGACAAGGTACCCTCTAAAATAACTACAACTGGTGCAGGGTACACTGGGTCCCCTCTGACCTCTGTGCCCCGGTGCTAATGCTCCGGCTGCACCTCAGATGGCTATGCCCCTGACAGCACTCTGTTTACCCTCACATGAGACAATGGGGAGATGTGTAAATTCTTAGGGAAATGACGGAACTGGGGTGGGAACCCCATCTTTTTCACCATCTCTTTTATGCAGTGCCACGTCGTGCGCTCACTAGCTGGTTTCCACGCTGACGACCATCGTTACTGCTTCGCCTTCGCTATGTAGATGGGCCGCCTGCACTGTCAGAAGATGCCTGAAAATATTCCAGCACATTGTCATTTCCATAAAGCTTGTCTGGTCCTGAGGTTTAGCAATTCATTTTTATTATAATCTTATAATACGTGGAATTCTGCAATCCCTGTATAAAACCTGTTTCTAATTTCTTCATAATCGGTGACTTGTGACGCACCCTATCGACAATTATAAAGAAATGGCTAAGAACTCAACTGTAATAACTTATTACATTTAAGTTCTGATGTCATCATGCATGCTGCCAGACGCCGAGGGGAAATGCAGGCCAGGTCCCAGAGCATAATTAAAGCAGCAGTTTAAAGAAAGAAGACAAAGCGTTGTTTTTCTTTCTTCTGCTCTATTTTTCGAACTGTACAGTGACAAGCAGAAAGTAGATATTTATGGCAACATGTTTATTTTTGCCCTCCTTGGGTAATTATAGAAAATGTAAAATCTTCCTGCATGTTTCTACTGTGCCTTTCTTTAAAAAACTGACGCATGAAACTGCTTCTAATGTCTTTTTGCAACAACAAACAGCTTTTTGATGTGTTTCATTTTGCACTAGAAATTCAATTTTTACCCTTCGTGTTTGCAAACATGCTCTCTCTTACATATGAAAAAGCAAGGCACCAAGGATTAAAGTGGTTTGTGGGAAAGGTGATGGTGTGGCAATGTATTAAAAAGAATAAAGTACCCCTGCTGTATATGATAAGGATATTGCAAGTGACCTCGGAGTTCCATAACCTTATAAAGGAAGTCGGCCTTCCGCCTCATTCCTCGATATCGTCATGGAACTCCTCGGTGACTTGCAATATCCTTATAATGTAAAGCAGGCGGGACTTTATCTCATATATAATCAGTGTTTAATAGGGAGACGGGATGGGGATGACACTTAGGGGCCGATTCCGATTCGGGCCGGAAATCTCCCCGACCGAGCCGGACCCGGAGAGATTTCCGACCGAATCGGACCCTAGCAGCCCGACCGAACGAGTACGATGCGCACGTATGCTATCGGACTCGATTCGGTCGGACTCCCATTGAGTCAATGGGAGCCATTCGTACGACGCGTACACGGGCTCCCATTGACTCAATGGGCACGACGCGAACAAGGGCGCCCCCTACAGCGTGTTCGTGTCGATGAGGGTCGCGCCGTACATGCACGTGTAGGTGGGACCCATGGGTCCCCCCTGTGTGCGACTCGCACGCCTACGCTTCCAGGGGGTCCGACACGGACCCCAAAGTGCGGCTCCGACAGCTCCTTGGAGCCGGACTGCGCGAGTCGGTCGGAGCGGTCGAGGTGCGCATCGTACTTACCCGGCCGGGAACGTCTCCATTGCGCGGTGCGAGTCGTCCCCGTGCGAGTCGGTCGGAGCGGTCGGGTCCTGCGAACGAGTCGGTCGGAGATTTCGCGAGCGCACGCATCGTACTCGCTCGCCCGGACGCACGTCACGAATCGGTCGGGAAATAGGGCTCCGAATCGGATCCGGTTAAGCCGAATCCGATTCGGAGCCCTACCGGCCGAGATCGGAATCGGCCCCATAAAGCATGTTTTTGAACCCTTTCATTTCCTCTTCAACCCACAATTTTCTTCTTGCTTGGAAGGTAGGAACGAGTCATTATTGGAAGCTAGGAACCCCGGCCTACACAATTTCTGCAATCTGAGTTTCAAAACAATACACAACAATACAGAAATAAATACACAAATTGTAAAATATTTTGTTTAATTCACAAACAAATATGGAAAAATAGAAATATACATTTTAATGTGAAGGTCTATGCTTTCTCAAATTCGGTTTTTAATTCTAAAGGACAAGGCAATATGCTAAATTCTAGCATATCGCTTTGTCTTTTTACTCTAAATGCATGCTATCTATTTGACGGTGCTTCAATTGAGGCCACCATTCACCCATACTATACTGTGCTTGCTGTACTTGCTCTGCTCCTAGGTATCAAGCTAAGGATACCAACTTAATTTTTATCCTCCAATTTCAAATTGTTTCAAGTTTATGGAATGTTTTAAACTTTTCAATTTTCCAGTTTATTTATGTACACTTTATTAAATTGCTAATATTTAATTTTCTATACAGCCTCGGACGCCCTGAGTTGGTGTCATGGACCCCCGAAGTCCACGGACCCCAGAACCACTGATCTAGGAAATGAGCTAAAATGGCTCATGTTTGGTCGAATCATTCTTTGGAGGAAGGCCTAGGACCCATAAGCTTGTGTCACCATATAGCTACCTGAGACCTGCAGCATCTTCTCTACAAATCACACAAGCTACTTTCCTGCTTCTTCTTTCTTGATACAAATGTAGTTTCATCGTAGTAGGGGTGAGGCCCAGGTTTTTTTTACATACACAAGACAGGACCATTTCTAATTGATCCAACAGTTGGACAGCATGTCAGATGGATACGTCCCTAATTTCTGCCAAGTACAACACAAGATAATTTGAGAACGACTGGCTGTACCTAAAACTAATAATTATTTTCAGAAATAAACGTCCAAATCCTCTCTAAGTATCCCAACGCATTTATTGTGATAATCAGGATTTAAGCCTGATATGAGACATAAAGCTGACACGTGTTTCAGCCCATATGGCTGGCATACATAGTACTTTCTCAAGGCTGACAAAGTATACCAAGTGCCCAGATAACGTTTTTGTGATAAACATGAAAGCAACATTGATAAACAACATTGGACATAATATGCCCACAGTAGAAATCTAACAAAAATCATTACAACAATTAAATAAAGAGAAACAAGCGATCAAAAAATACCAGCATAAGAAAAAGTAAATTTGACCAAGGATCAGTTTTGGTTTTTACATTGAAAATTCATATAATCATATTTTGTAAAAACATTAGGTACTATTTACATGATTTGTTATCGTTGGCTAGGCAGTCCCTTAATATTATTTCTTATATGGCTTTTAGATCTCAGGTGTACATTAGGAAGTGGCCAGGAGGGAAACCACAGAAAGCTTTAGGCCAGGAGGTGCCACGAAAAGCTGAACATAAGGAAAGGGGAGGAGAGAATAGATAAGTCACCTGAGTCATAAGAAGAACACAATTTTAAATAATTTATGTGTAGTGTTGACCAATAGATAGACCACAAAAAGCTTTAGGCCTTTGAGAGTCACCCGGAGCAAAAGTGGATAGCGGATGACCCAGGTGACTTATTCAGGGACTGTCTAACTAATGATATCAAATTATGAAACTAGTACCTAATGTTTTTACAAAATATGATAATATGAATTTTCTATGTAAAATCCAACACTGATTCTATGTTTTCTTCACTTTGTCTCTTTTTCTATATTCTCTCCACTTTTTCTTGTCCTTGGTCAAAATTACTGTTCATCAGAAAAACTTTATCTGTGCACTTGGTATACTTTGTTAGCCTTGAGAAAGCCCAAGGCGTGCCAGCCAAACGGGCAAAACACGTGTTGGCTGTATCTCTTACATCAGGCTTAAATCCCAATGATCACAATAAATGCATAGGAAAACTTAAAGAGGATTTGGACATTTATTCCTGAAAATAATTAGTAGTTTTAGGGACAGCCTGTCGTTCTAAAATTATCTCGTTGACTACAAATGTATATATTGTTCCTTCTAGTCCTGTAGTCAGAGTCCTCATCTTAGGCTTCTGTCTGCTCTGCTTGCTTTAAAAGGTTATAGGAAAGATTTAACTCACAGTAGGGGTTGGTCTTGGATGTTGCCAGTCCTTTGTTCTGTTTTCTCAAGTCTGACCGCTCCTTCTTAAATTGTTTTCCCCTGTTTCAGCTTCACCTCCCATGTAGCCGTAAATGCTCCATGCTCCACCCCTTTTGAAAGCCCAATAGGTTGTACTTCGTTGTCTTAATTACATAGCAACTGAAAGTGAGATTTCCTCAAGGTCTTCAGTTTAAGATGAAAACGCTGACCTTGGGTCGGAATATACCAGGTCCCTTGGCTTGTATCCCACCAGCTTCAGGATGACATCGACTTTTTGTTATCCCTTTAAGCCTTGGAAGTTCACCATAATGGGCCCTTATCCTCGTACACAGATACGCTAGGAACAGGATGAATCGCATCACGCCACTTTAGGTGGACCTCACTATTATAGCGGGTTTGATTGTGTTTGTTACTGTGTGTCCTGATACAGGCAAGCTCCACTTTGTAAGAGAACTTGCATCTTCACTTCCCACGGCATATCGCGATGCCGGTTTGTATCCTTTTTGAGGAGGCTTGCGTTGTATGCGGGTATTTATGGCATCCCATCAAACTGTTTTGGCTATATCTTCATTTGTAGTGTGCCTCTTAGTTCTGTTCTTCATCATGTTTCTATCATTTTTTCCTCCTGCTAAGGCCCGTTTCTTACTGTATGGCCCCATGCCTTTAGCATGAGCCCTTATTATCTGAATTATTGCCTTAGTGATCTCAATCTCTGTGCTATTGGGCCCATGAGGCAGTTCAACTTTGGATAAGGGTCCTACTAGGCAACTAGAAGGAACATGAGTTCTGTCTGTAGTCCTGATTGTGACTTGCTAATCCACCTGAGGGGCTAGGTCCGGGGATCACCACAACCACAATAGTGCCCACCTCAAGGTGATGTCCCGGATACTTACTAATTGCCTTTCAAAAGGGTGGGCTATAGGGCAACTCTTGAATTGCAGTTTTGAGGTCCCATGAAGTATTTTTTTATTCACCTGCTTAAACTTTTTTGTGTTTAGGGTCAGCAGCCAAACACAACAATTTGCCCGTTTAAATCGAGGGATGAGCTCCATTGATGTTTTAGCGATTAAGCTTCCTCTGGTTGGGCTGGTGCTCTGATGACAGTCCTTGATATTTTTTGCTTTTTCTAAGCAAACATGGGTTTCCTAAGTTAATTGTCCAAGTTCTTTGAAATATGTCAATGTTTGTTAATCATTTTTAAACTAAGTTGCTAGTTTGGTTGACCGTCAGTACCCCGATTTGCCTATCCTAATTTTTTTGGTTCCATATATTTGTCCTGAGGTCAGAACTAGGCTCTCTTTCAGGATGTTCGACCGGCTGCCTTTGGGATCGTATGTCTATAGGTCAGGACACCAAGGTGTTGCAGTTTAAGATATAGTTCTTTTGAGTTTGCAAGTTCCGTGTAGTGTAGATGTAAACTCTGCCAGAATTGTACCTATGCTTCTTTTGGTACCCGCTTTCAAACCTGAGAATCACTTCTTCGCACTTTCAAGGTAGCTACAATAAGTGTCTCCTGACCATTTTTTGAGAAAGAACTCATTCAAGTATTTTTGAAAGGGTCGAAATGTCAACTGAGTTAGCTTTGGACTGTCTTGGCTTGCCATTGTTTTATCTCAAACGTAAACAATTGATTAAACCTCTTTTCTCCCAAACTAGTTGTTAAAGTATCACAGATACTTTTTATTGCTGGTGTCCATGTTACTTCACTTCACTTCACATGTTGAAGCACTGCACATCACTTCTAACACTTTTTTAGACCCTTTTCTCTTTCCAAATGTGTATAACTGTTCTCTATTAGCATTAACACATTAATTGAGTAGCCTAATCTTTGTGGTGATAATATGTTATTTGTCCTGAAATTGACAGAATTTGCCAACAGTGATAGATTTTTTGCCTGTCTTATGATTTAGAAATCATGTATCTGTTGCTAACATGCATTTATAGGTTGTTTAAAAATAGATCTTTTGTGAAGTCTGGCATGTTAGTACCAGGCTCCTGCCTTCTACAGAAATTCTACATGGGTGATGCTGATTGCTGGTCATTGCTTGTGAAACGTATGTCAATGGCAGTGATGCCAGTGCAGTCCTGTCTGGGTCGGGATGCCGACTGTGGTGTTCGCCTGCTCAGGTGTCCTCTCCTGCAGCCTCTTGCTTGTTTTATATTCTGCTATGCAGTGGTGGTGGGTGTACGTGTTCTGTCTCCTGGTGTGTCTCTACGCTAGCTGTTCTCTGTTGGGGCTCGTATCTTTCTCCTAGTGGTTCCTCCTTCGAAGGACTGGCTTGACAGCACAGCTATTGGCAATACCTATTGTTACCAGTTCTGTAAAATATACTTAGAGGGTTGGGAGCCAGATTTAAGAAGCTGAGTCTCTAGTTGTTACAAGAACCCCTTGGACATGGTCAGGACTAAAGTGAACTCATCAACCCGAATCAAAATAGGCAGAGGGAGCGATGACTTTTGTCCCCTCTGCTCTTTCGAAGAACCCCCAGGCCGAAAGAACCAGAGGTAATGAAAACCTCCAAGGGGTGAAACAGGGGAAGTACACTCACAAGTTAGCGGGTAACATTGTGATAACAAAGACAAATCCACCGGGCTCCATGCCAGCGCTTATGGCGGAACATGACCGCTACGGAAGGGCCTTGGGCTTTAATGTAAATTTAGTTAGATCACAAATATTAAACATCTGGATTCCGCCAAGCCGGAAAGACCTAAAGAAAAGCACACAGTGAAATTGTCCAATACAGCAATCACTTACTTAGGTATCCAGATAGCCCCACACAGGACCAAAATTGTCAAAAACATTGTAATCCACTGATATAAATTGTTCGAAAATTGCAAATGTGGCACATGGAGGAGCTATCCTGGTGCAGGAGAATTGCGACAATAGAAATGATTGCGCTTCAGCACTTTCTTTACCTTTGTCAGACGCTTCCGCCTCCAATGTCAAGTGCAGTACAACACAAAGTACAGAAACAATTCAACAATTTTATTCAGGCAGGGTAGAGGCACGGGTTATCCAACGGCAAGATGCAAAAAAAAGGGTACCAAGGAAGGTAGGCTGATGGTCCCCAATTTAGTGATATACTACCAAGCTGCACAATTACATAGAATAGATGCGTCCTGGAACAGGAAACCTCTGGAACTCTATGAATTCGTTAATAGCAGAGTTTATGTAGGCCAGGCTCCATGGCTCCCGGGGAAACACAGCATGGGGAATATATTCTTCTCTAGTAACAAGAGTTACCCTGGGAGTGTGGGACAAAGTTCAATAGTAAAGGATCTCATGTCCTTTCTAGTGACCTTGACTCCCATCATGGGAAACCTGGACTTTGCACAAGCAGTAGAAAACCAAAAATGTAAAATATGGAGACAGAAAGGATGTAAGAGGAAAGGGGCTATGTTGAGAAGAGCAAGATAAGATTGTAAAGTGTAATTGTAATTGCATTTATATAGCGCTTACTACCCCTGACGAGGCGTCGAAGCGCTTTTTGGTGAGTAGCACGCTACTCCGGAACCCAAAAAGGATTAGTGGTGAATTAGTATAGGGAAATATGAAATTAATTTGAGCGGTGGACATGTGAGTCTGTTATTTGGATTGAAAAAGGATAGTGGAGGGATAGAAGCAGGGCACAAGTCGGGGGTACGCCGTCCACCCTGCCAAGAAGTTGGGCCCCACTGAAAAATGTGCTGAATTCGTCCCGGTGTAATATGCAAACACCGTGACACTTTCAGCAGCGCCTGCATGTTGTTGTCTGCTTTCGATCTGCAACAACGTGCAGGGGGGGGAGGGGGCTTTCTTATTGCAGACTCCTGCTGGGTCCATAACAAAGGCCGAATCTGAGGGGTCATCAGGCCTCCTTTTGTTCGAGTCTCTTGGCTGGGAGCAGTCAGGAGCCTCACACCTAGAAGCAAATGTTGCAGAGGGAAAACAAAGGCTCACTCCTTGTTAGCACTTCACACAAACTTAAGAGAGGCAGCTTTTCACTTTGTTCAGTCCTTGTTTAGGAGATATGCATGCACTGTAAGAACGTCAGATGTGTTGATATTTCCCAGTATTTACACAAAATAAATAGCATTTATATAGTGCTTATTACTCCTGAGGAGGCGTTGTAATAATTTAAACATCACAGGGGGATATACACAAGAACGTGTGCTAAATATGACCAGAAAATGTTAATGCTACTTTACACATCGCAGCCTATCACGGGAAAATAACCCAGTGTTAACCTGGAATTCAAAACGAGGCGGTACCATGCGATAGTCTCCCGAAACCGCGGCCAATGTCCGCGATACAACCACCTCGACGGAGATAAAAACACAAACCCCAACACCAAAAAACATGCAGTGAGCCCATTCGCGAGGAGGAAAGCAGCGATAAGCTGCGCAAGGTCCGCGACACATATACGGCATGCGGGAATAAGCACAACAAAAGCAGGAAAAAGAAAGACAAACCAAACAGAAAACAGCGAAGCACAATGGAGGCAGTCGGAGCCAGCACACAACCCCACAAGCACCATTGACAACAAAACATTAGACATGGCAGGCCCTCGTGGACAAGGTGAATGCAGCCCGAGAGCGGAGGAGGACAATGGCAGAAAACCAGAACAGCTGGAATGATGCGAAACGCACAAACAAGCACAAACACGCCAACAACCACAAGGCAGCAATGCACACCGGAGGTGGGAGTCCAGCGCCACACCAGGAGCTGGATGACATGGAGGAAATGGTGTCCACCACATCAGTCTGGAGATGGTGGCAGGACTCGGGGCCCGGAAACTGCTTAAAATCAACAGACACAACAGCAACAGGGAGAGGAACCACCAGGGACTGGGGGACGGGAGGAGATGGCCACAATGGCACACATTGCACAATTAAGCACAGCACAACTGCAGACAAACCATGCCCAAGAGGAACAACACCAACCAAGAGCACAAGTCACACAAGTCGGCAATATCACACCACTGAACAAGCACAGAAGTGAAAACCACACTGCCTGAAAGGGAGAAGGGTGAGCCAAATCTGAGCTGAAGGGACATCTCACACACAATGCAGCACACACACATAGGAAGCAGAGCACCCCAACATCGAACACAATGTGGAACAAACACCAACATCTGCACAACCGAACACAGGAGACAAGTGCACCCGCTTGTGGCCGGTAAATGGCCATACGCATCTGGCAAACCACGAAACAGGGACATGATAATGCACAAGTACCAACCCACAGCCCTGATGGGGCAGCAATGCATGTAAGGCAGTGACCCAGATAGGCCGTGACACACACATTGGCATACAAATAAACACTCAACACAGTTGGAGACAAGTGAACGTGCGGAAACTTTATCAACAATTGCGTGTCAGTACGGCCAAGGGAAGTGCCACGACATGCAGACCAATGCAGCAGCATGTCTGAATGAGGAACGTTGGAAAGCGCCCATGTCCACCCCGGGGAGTCCATCACCAACACAAGTCATTGCCAACCCGCGTATGTTGTCCGCGCATGGATCAGGAGTCCAGGCCAATGCAGCCATGTCCACTGTCCCCCAGGGACATGTGACCAGATCCCCAACATGCAACCAGGCATCGGGACACGTGCAATGGGTCACATGCAGTCCTGGCTGCAGGTACCTGGTCACTCGTCCATGAACGCGAGTGCAGCAGCGTAGGCCAACATTTCCAGTGCGAGATCGTTGTCCACCACATCTGACATGTCGGCGACGTAACCCATCAGCTGTCCCGAACAGATGTGCTCACTCCAACCCCTGGCCCCAATATGCACGAAAGCCCAATCAGGGAGCGGCTCAATGTGGTCACTGCACACGACGACTCCTGCAATCTCCCAGGTCCAGTTCCCAGCATGCATGCCAAACATCCAGGCATGCCATAAACGGGCATCACGGTGACACTCCTGGTCGTGGTCCAACAGGGGCGCACACACACGTCGAAATCCAGGTCAGCTACCGTTACGTTGGAGAGGCAGACATCCATGGACCACTCGAATATGCACGAGCGACAGTGCAACACAGGCTGAACGCAGGTGACGTTGGCAATGCGGAAGCTCAGCCTGTAACTGATCCGCAGCACTGCCAATGGCAGTGCCCCCAGTACATGCAGCAGACGTGCACGGTACAGGTCCACGTGACTGGAGTAGAGCATGTGTCCGGGATGGTCTGCCATTGCGTCAGTGGCTCTGCTTGAAGCGGCACTGTGAGGACCTGCGCCAGTCCTGTGGATGAAACGCCACAGCTCGGAGCAATGAGCAGTGTCTGTGTGCAACGGGTGCAGGCCTGGGGTGTGGTGGGAGTACGAGTGAAGGCCATGTCACGCACGCAAACTACGACCAAGGACTTCTGCGTGTGGGATGTGTACACGTTGGCCTCACGTCTGGCAGTGCGTAGTGTGGAGTCGCCTGGAAATGCTATCCTATCTGTCAGGGGGTGCTGGGCACATGCAAGTCACATCTAGGAGCTGCAGATATGCTACCGCCAGATAGTGCGGACAAAGGACCATTCATCCCTACAGTAACTGCACCATCTGCATGCATTCAGGAGACGTACAGAGGCCTGCCGTGGATGTGGTGGGATGTCTGCGACCCTGGGAATCATGGATGATATGCCCAGCACGTGGCACATGTGCGGCCTCACTGTGTGTTACGTTGCCTCACAGCTGCTCCACCCTCCCACGAGCCCCCACACTTGTGTGCCCTGCGCCGTTGTATCACGTGCACTCCTACAGCACACCATTGTAATGCCTGTCCGTGCATGTCCAGCGGCATGCCACCAACACCGTGACGCTGGCCTTTGAAGGTGTGCGGCCAAGTGATTGTTGGCCAATGCTTCGGACAGGGCGGACACAAGTTTACAGTCCATGGCTGGCTGTGATCACGCTGCGAATGAGGCTAGGCAACTGACTCATGCAGCCGCAGGACTGATACACATAACACTTGGCATGCATGTGCCAAGACTCCGAGCGGTCTTGCGCTCCTACATTTCCCTGTCCGTGCGGGCCTGCCCTCCTGGTGCATGCTACATTGCAACATCGACTACTGTGGCCCTGGTGGCGACAACACCCCAACACAGAGACACACTTACCGCACTTCCTGCCCAAGGCCAGGTCCGAGCCACGCCCTGCTCCCCCTGCCGAATCAGCACACCCCTGCGCTGACCTGACGTATGCCGGACCAGCACACGCCGCTTGTGCATGCAGGGGGGGCGGGCGAAGCTACATGTCCAAGGTCACTGCCAACGCTGAGGTGACATGGTATCATCCGCTGAAGACAGCACACTGTGATGTTGCAGGGCCCGTGCCCATCATGCTGACACAATGACCACACAGACACACTTGCTCAGATGGTGTGAATGGCTATGGGCACGTGCGCCCGGCCACATTTATTAGCAGGCACATATATCGAGTGACACCTGTGTTGGATGTGTGTGGGGTGTGTGCACACCAGCCGGCAAGGGCTGCCTGGTGCAGTCAGAAATCGACAACAGTGTACATCGTAAAGGACACAACCATTCAACCGTAAAGGACCCATGACCTGAGCTGCACAGAGTTAGTGGCCCCGGATGCACAGCGTCCTGCACGGGCCTACCGCCACGGGCCGCTGACTTGCGGTGCACTGGGGCAGGGTCACGAGAGCAGAGCAGGTTCCCGCAGATGACTAGGGGGTTGTCGCGGAGTGTCTCGGTGGACAGTGGAAGGTGTACCCCAGGGCATGATGCCGAGGGCAGAACCACGCTGAAACAGTCACCATGGTGGAGATGAGTGGAGCAAACACATGTCGGACACCAAGTCCGTCCCAGCCAGATGATGATGCAGACAACCCCCAGGCCATGGACTCAGACGCCACCAAAGTTCAACCAGAGAGTGCCCATGAGTCATTGCGCACAGAGTTAGTGGCACCAGTGCTGATAGGGGATGCCGCCTGCGATGAGGCGTGTCCAATGGCGTGGACTCCTCCATATCTTACCCAGGACACAGTTCCACATGTGTGGCCTACTGGACCCCAGTGTAGGCCTGAGGCAGCGGCCAGCAGGGGCCATTCACCGAGTGTCGCCGGCTTAGGTTGGATGGTCCCACTGGCCTGCGTAGTTCAGGTTCAGTGGCACCACGGGACGCGGACTTGCGTTGCACAGGGTTAGTGGCACCAGGTCAGTTGTTGCTAGTGTTCGTTCACCTCCGTAACGAGGATCCGGCTTTCATCCGGACTGAACCGCATCTTCCTCTTACTCCTCTCCGTGCGTTCACTGGTATGGACTCTGCCATCCATGAATCACGACTGGGTGCTGGATGTGGGGCCTACTGGACCGCAGTGTAGGCCGGGGGCAGCGGTCAGCACGGGCCCACAGACACGTGTTGTGTGCTTGTGACGCATTCGTTTGCTCCACTGATAGCAGGGAGTTTAGTGATATCACCCCTGCAGTAGACATCTGGTCACTGCCATTCATGACTCAGGACACAGTTCCACATGTGGGACCCACTGGGCCGAGGAGGACGCAGGTGGAGTATGTAAATGTAAAAGGAGTAATGTGGGCCTGCGCCGTGGAGGCCAGCAATGGTCTGTGGAGGCTGCAAAGGTCGCGGGCCTGGGGCCTGGAGCTTGCACTGGCACGTGGTGGGCCCTCTTTGACACACGCCGGTGTCGGCAGGTGAGCGGAGCCTCGTTGGTGCGCTGGGGCAGGCATGACGGGTCTGGTGCCCAGCGGCCCGAGGTGCAGCAGGCGCACAGGGACGCATGCCCCACCGCGATCAGCGCCGGACTCGTGGCGGGCTGAGAGGCGCCGCCCTGGCAGACGCGTTGTCCATTCCGAATGAGAACCACGTCCAGTGCGACGGGCTTTTTGTTCACACCCCTACGCAGGCCTGGCGTACGCAGGTCCAACCCACTCCGCCCGCGCATGCAGGGGGGGACGTAACGTGCGACATTTCCGCGTTCTGCTCCACAGCCTGTGGGGACATGGTAGCGTCCACTGGCCACTACACTCCATGCACCAGCAGTTGATCTCCACATGGCCATTTCCGTGATTTGCACGCTGTGGTCTGTCCGGCATCTCCACGCCACATCTGGCATTGGGTAGGTTCACATTCCTTAGTCACTTGCCGCTCTCGCACATGCCTGCTCCATGCCTCTCCTCACATCCTGCTATTGTGTGTCTGTGGTGCCATGCCGTGGCTGGGTTGTGGGCATGGCAAGGCCAAGTTCCTGATGGAGTCGTGTTGTCGTGTCTGGTCGGTTGGCATGTTGTGTGTCATGTTGAATGTAGTTGTGCTGCGTGTCCATTGCCGGTGTCGTGAGTTGCATGACTGTGGGCTGGAGGTGTGTGGTGTGTTCATTTTGGACTTACCAACGGGCACTGCATTTCCATGGGTGCCATCCTGGGAGCGCTGGGTGATGCTGGACTGTCCGGAGATGTGAGAATCATGCACTCGGCCTGGGGAGTTGGCCACGACATTGTTGAGGAGTCCCGGGTGGTCCACTGTTGCCTGCACATTCATGATATGCGTGTGCTTTCTGTTGTGGTAGTTGTGTGCAGTGTCGGCAGGGGGCACGAGGGGTACATGTGTGCAGTTGATTGGCCCTGGCACCTGAGGGAATCCAGCTATGGCGTAGGGGCCTTGCTTGGTCTCCAGCAGCTCCTGCGCAGTGTGGGTGAAGTGGAGGTGCTGGGGTACCAGGCTGTTGTTGGCATCCAGGACAGGTGTGATGACCTTGTATGGGGCTGGCTGTGTGACTCCTCCGACTCTGGCAGTTGTGGGTTGGATGGTACCAGAGGCCGACATGTGCTGCGCAGCCGGAAGCTTTGTCTGCGGAGGGATGTTGGTAGTCTGCTGGGTTGGGACAGTCAGCAGGTGGGAGATGTGGGTCAGGATGCGGGGGATGGTTGTCCTTTTGGGCCTGTAGTGGGCAATGTCCTCCTCTGGCATTGGGTCTGGGTGGCAGGTGCGTTTCAGGTGGGTCCGCTGTCTTTGTGTACGCTGCCTCTGTGGTGTTCCCGGGGGGGAAGGGGGGGCCGGGTCCTGGCGGGCCTGGGGTGGGTGGGGGTGGGTGTTGTGTCCCTCTTGGGTCTCGGAGCTGCATGATGATTGTCTCCATGGCATCTGTGGGTCTTCGGGTGTGGCTCTTGGATGGGCTCCCTTTCATGCTGCAGGTAGTCGTCCTGCTTAACACCAGCAAAAGGCAGGTGTTAAATCCCTGCTGCTACCGCGGCTTATCGCCTGTTTTTGGTTCGCATCGCAGATCTGGCAGTTTGTTGTGAAAGTGGTGTTGTGGTTTTTTCGTGTGTTTTTGCACGGGAACGCCTACTCTGCATCTCATTAGGGTTAGTTGGTGGTGTCCACCGTGGTGTTAAATTTTGGGGCAGTTGTCGTGGGAATACTGGCGATGTCTACAGTTTGCACCCGCTTGTGAATGGGGTGTTAAATCTATCTCCACTTTTGATGAGTTAAGGTGGAGATAAATCGGAGATAAGTCCTTGTGAATATCCCCCACAGTTTTTTATTGTAAAGCACTATAGGTAGAGGAAGTTTGCGCTGACAAAAGGCAACACTGTTTTATGTGTAGCTTACAAAAGTGTGAATCTTCTGCCTAAATCAGGAGGGTTTCCCTGTACACTCGAATTGTGCTCCAATGTACTCATGATAGACCTGCTAAACATATATGTGAGGGCTTAAGATCTGATGTCACTTCTTATGATGCCACTTCCTGTGATGTCACGCGCCGTGATGTCACACGACGTGATGTCACTTGCATACTGATTAACTAGGTTAATCCCCCCACTTCTTTTTTTAGGACTTGTGCCCTGGATTGAAGAGAGAAGGGTTTGCATTTATATACTGCTTGGTACCCCTGATGATGCGTCAAAGCATCCTTCTCAGATGTTAAATCGCCAGTATAATATCCCTGTAGCTGAACGATTTAGATAAACCCAGATAAGACATTGGGTACTAAAACCCCAAAATAAAACTAAACTTGTAGAACTTAAACTCAGATCAAACGATGGCTTCTCTAAAAAGAGAATGATAGAAAACTAATAGCAAAACTTTATAAATTGCTTATCCTTCCATCGGAAAAAGAGATAAACTGTATATTATTGTGGGCGTGGCCAACCGCCGAGCATGGCGGCAGCAACCTAAAGGGGCTCCGCGATACACCCTGACACGGAGGCATTTACTCGACAGATACAGGCACCCCGGCGCTCCCTGTGGGGCATAGCAGAGACCGGAGACGGTGGAGCCCACTGAGACGGGGAGCGGAACAGATTGCAGACTGTTTTTCACCCGATTGGGACCGGCGGTGTCTCTGGCCGGGCTGACGCTGCGGAAAGGGGTGGACCCGGCCGCGGCTACGGAGCTGAAACCCAGCAACCGGCGTGCCGGAGCGGCGATTGTCTACACCGTGGAAGCTCCCGATTACCCCTCCCCGCTTAACAGCGCGACCATGGAGGGCAGACTACCGGGGCAGATACTGCGGTGAGCAATAGCGGCCCTGCTCGAGACCCGGACGGGAACCAAGATGGCGGCGGTGAGCGAGGCTCTGCATCCGCTGATTGCTGCTAGGAGGTAGAGTGACCCCTGCCCTGGCTGCCGGACCGCCACACGGGGTCCTTGACAGCGTCCTACAAGCCCGGAAAGGAATAACGGAGACCGACATTTGGACCGCCCTGGACCGGGATCCACTGTGGGCGCGAGGTGCTCAGTGGGCGTTGGGGGTTCAGTGAGAGCCGTCTGGCCTGGTGAAGCGGGCTGCATTCGGACGTTGGTCAGAGGTGGAGTGCCCTGCCTACATTAAGATACCGGCGCCTAATACCACTTCGTGAACATTTGCCTTACGGTGTTGTGTGTGGCACTGGCTCAGTGGAGGGAACCAAGATCGGCCGCGACGATTACAGGGCCATGAGAGCGGTCCAGAGGGCACTACAATGACGGGGGCGAGCTGGTGACTGTCCGTGTGCCGAGGCCCGAGACATTACACCTGGTCTGGTTGGTGTGCCCGGGACGCATAGCCGTGAAGGCAGCAGCTGATTGGAACCACGGTGGGGCCAGGAACCTGTTCATACTGGATGTGCATGGACTGGATCTCCAGACTGGTGGGGCGCCCTGCACAGGGAGAATTGAGGTGAGAACAGTACTGCCCTGTTGTTAGCCGGTGCCTGGTGGCATTGCGGGGCTGGCTGCAGCGACGCTACAGGGGGCGCCTGGTGACACAACCCTAGCTATCCACCACCTACAAATCCTGGTGGGAAATGGGGCGACCGAGGGCTAAACAGACGGACCCCCAGCCGCAAGACGGTCCCTCGGGAACTACGCCAGACACTCAACTGGGTAGTCCAGATATGGAAGCGATCCCACCCACTGCATCCAATAGTACAGATGGGAAGCTGGACTTAATACTGCGCGAAATACGAGACTCCAGGGCAGTGATGGAAACCCAAATCGACACGCTCACGACCAGTTTTACTCTGTTGAAAGCCGACCACACAAAACTGGCGGACAAAGTTAAAAATAACAGACTGGCGCTAGACGACCTAATACCGCAACAGACGGCACACTCCTCCCAACTAGAGCAACTACAGCACCAGCTGAAAAGCTTGCAAGATAGGGTGGATGATGCAGAGGGCCGCTCCAGACGCAACAATGTGCGCATTTTAGGTCTGCCAGAAAAAAGCGAAGGGACCCACCCAACCCAATTCATCGAGCAGTGGCTGCGGGAACAGGTGGCTACAATGGGTCTCACTGACCATTTCAGTGTGGAACGCGCCCACAGGGTGCCGTCCCGACCCCTCGACCGGGTGCGCCTCCCAGACCTATAATAGCGCGGATTCTGAACTATAAAGACAGAGACACAATTTTGCGTCTGGCAAGGGAACAGGCTCCGATAACGTTCGAAAACAAAACGATCTCCTTTTACCCGGATTTTACACTAGCAGTACAAAGATCGAGAGCTACTTTCCTGGACGTCAAAAGGAAACTTCGATTGCATCACCTAAAGTATGCCTTACTGTTCCCAGCTCGCCTTAAGGTTCTCTATGAACAAAAAGCCCTGTTCTTTGAAAATCCGGAAGACGCTGCGGACTGGATGGAGATTACACTGTCGCCGCCGGGATCTCGGCACTCCTCGCAATCTACTCACGGACAGCAACCGAAAACGCAGAGGGTGAAAAAGGACAGATGTGAAAGACAGAGGCACCCTGCCAGAGGAGCAAGTAGACATCCTTCCCAAGAACAGATACTGGACAGTCAAACGGATGCGGTCCTGACTGCTGCGGCACTGGCTGTGCATGATGCAAGGTCGGCGGCGAACACTGGACACTCATCGGTAGAGATGGAGGCGCAGTCGGAGTCGGGGTCCAGCGTGGCCCTGTTTCCTCTGGTCACTCCGCAAACTGTGGATGAGTATATAGGATGATACAAACTGTTGCCTCCGCTGCTGGACTGCAGTGCCGGATGAGTATACCTAGATCTGTGTTTGACCTGGGCTGTATATGATCCTTATGTGCTCCCTGTGTAACGGAACGGGGTGGGCTGATCAATGGGATCTATAACAATGCTTAATACTTGCAAAATAGGGTGTTGATGGGGGCTCCTGGGTCCCCAAATAGGTGTGTAACATGAAAGAAGCTACGCTCGGTACGGTTACCGCTACCCCTGGGGCAACTGCATTGAGTTATGTAACTATGGAATTATTTTTGAGTTTGTTTTGTTGGTTTGGTTCTCCTTTGTTGTTTGAGGGGAACCTAGTATTGGGGTGTTTAAGGGAATTTACTGGCTTGGCACTATGGAATGTGAGATATGCACAGCATGTTGGGACCTATAGGCTGGTTAGACTGCATAATCGGAGACATGATGGCACGGCCCAATAGTTATACATACATATCCTGGAACGTAAGAGGGATGGGATCCATACACAAACGGCATAGAGTTTTGGCTCAATTAAATCGTAGGAAAGCACACATAGTTTTTCTCCAGGAAACGCATTTAATACATGCGGAAACGGCTAAGCTCCTCAAGAAATGGAGAGGACAGCTGTACTCTACCTCCTTCTCAACATTTGCCAGGGGGGTGGCGGTGTGGCTCAGGAACGGTACCCCCTTCAAACTGCTAGAACAGAGGACAGATGCGAATGGGAGATATGTGCTACTGTATGGCCTGTTGGATGGGGAACGTGTAGTACTGGGAAGTGTATATGCCCCGAACACGGACCAAGATGGTTTCCTGGAGGTTCTTAGCACAGCACTGGTGGGCTGGGAGGGATATCCATGGATACTAGGAGGTGATTTTAATTCAGTGCTGGACCTGGAGATGGACAGATCCCACCCCCCTGAAAGAGGCGGGATGTAGGAAGCAAACAGAGGCACTACAGATATGGGCAAAAGGGTGGGAATTGGGAGATGTTTGGAGGGAGAAACACCCTACAGAGAGGGAGTATTCCTTTTTTCCGCACCACACAGTCTGCATACCCGTATAGATCGGATATTCTGTTCACAGCGCCTACTGGGTACTATTAAAGACACTACACATCTGAGCAAAACGTATTCTGACCATAACCCAGTTGAGGCTACATTACACTGGGGAAAGGTGCCGTCGCCAATCCCATCCTGGAGACTAAATCCAGCGCTGCTGGAAGATTCTGTGTTTCGTACTGCTCTTGAAGTGGCTACAACCCAATACTTTGCGGAAAACAGGAACACAGCGAGCTCCCGGCAGATAGAATGGGACGCGTTTAAAACAGTGATACGGGGGGTGGCGATTAGTACAACAGTGGGAGTACGTGCGACACTTCTAGACAAGCTTATGGATGTAGAGGCCAGAATGGGCAGACTGGAGCAGGACGCGGTTACTAATACAACAAGCAAACTAGAACTACAGGAACTATATATGACGCATGCAGAATTATTAGAAGACCTTAGAGTTCTAGATTATAGACGGTACACGCAATCACAGCATGTGAATGCGGATAGAGCAGGCCCCTTGTTAGCCAAAATTATTAAAAATACACCACCTATGACACCCGTTCTCGAAATTGACACCCCGAGGGGAGGTGAAACGCACACAGATGGAAATTAACATTGCCTTTAGACAATACTATGAACAATTGTATGCATCCCCGGATAGAGTAGAGGATATGGAATATGAGGATTTTTTTGAGGGGCTGCAAATTCCCACGCTAAACGCAGAGCAGGCGGCAGATTTAAAGGCTCCGATCACGCAGATGGAACTTAAGATAGCGATAAAGGCCCTTCCCCGCAATAAATCACCCGGCACTGACGGCCTGCCAATTGAATTCTATGCGGCGTATTCTGAATTGCTGATTCCTCGCCTACTAGAAGTATACAGTGCAGCAGTAGAGGATGGTTTCCTCCCTGACACAATGGTGCAGGCGACAGTGATTTCCCTGCTAAAACCTGGGCGGGACAGCAGAGATATAGCGAGCTATAGACCATTGTCGCTCCTTAACACGGACTACAAAATCCTCAGTAAGGTACTGGCAAACAGACTACTGCAATATACCCCTGCCTTAATACATACGGATCAGTGTGGTTTTGTACCATCCAGGAGTACGGCATTCAATATTCGGAGGCTCCATATGGTGATGACACAGGTGCCCACGGATATTGAACCGCGAGGCTGCATATCCCTGGATTTGCGGCAAGCGTTTGATTCGCTGCACTGGGACTATATGCTGGCTGCCCTGACTAAATTTGGGATCCCCCGGTATACATAAAATGGGTAAGACTGCTATATACGAACCCCACAGCACGGGCCCGTACAGGACTCCATATTTCCGACCAATATCAAGTGAAAAGAGGCACCAGGCAGGGATGTCCGCTCTCTCCACTATTGTTCATATTAGCGCTGGAACCTCTATTGCACACAATACGGATGAAGGCAGGACACAAAGGGATCACTATAAATGGGGAGAAGCATGTGGTCTCGGCGTATGCTGATGACATTATCTTGTTTCTTAATAATTTAGGGGAGAACCACGACCCTCTGCCAGAACTTTTTTCAAGGTTCCAGAAACTTTCTGGTCTCACGATAAATGAGAACAAATCCTACGCCTTTTTCTTTAACGACGTCACTTGGACTGCGCCGATCCAATTTGGTCAATTAGAGTTCCAAACCGCGCCAGTTACCTTTAAATATTTAGGCATCCAAATATATAGAGACGTGGAAGATATTTTGGATGGGAACTTAACCCGATCCATAGCATCACTCCGGAAGCAGATTACGTTTTGGACCTCCCTACCTATATCGGTGGCTGGGCGGATAGCCATTACAAAAATGGTGGTGCTTCCGCGACTGCTATATTATTTTGTTAATTTGCCTATCCTGGTGCCAATGTCTACATTCAAACTGCTGGACACCTTAATAATTGAATTAATTTGGGGTTCCGGACGTAGACGTATAGGACTTCCCAAATTGCAATTAGCTACGAAACAAGGGGGAATGGGCGTCCCTGACATGAGAGCCTACTGCTATGCAGGACAACTTCAATGGCTAGCTTATTGGATAAAAGGCCGCAACCTGAGAGAAATATCTATGACTAAATTAGCATGGGAAAAGGGGGAACTGCATGTACTGTTGCTACCGGGTAGCAAAATTCCACCGACAGCGTCTCCACTGCTCCGCACGGCCCTTAACTACTGGAAAAGGGCAGTGCGGTATACTAAGGTCCCTGCACCTTACGCACCAAATATACCCTTATTGGGCCTTCCACTGTCATCGGGTAGAGTGACGCTCCGACATATAGGAAGCTGGAAAGAAGGAGGAGTTTCCACGGTAGGGGATCTCTTCGCTGATGGTGCATTGATGTGCCATGAAGCCTTTGTGAGAGAAACGGGAGTACCAGACAGACTGTTTCTATTGCATGCCCACGTTTCACGATATATTACAACACTGTGGACACATGGGGGACGAACCGCAGACCCATGCACTGGCGCACATGCAATATCTGATGGGAGAGGAGATCACTTGACGAAATGGTTATACAGGGGAATACGCACGCATACCTCTGTGTCATTGCACTCGATCAGAGATAGATGGAACGCAGATATTGGACGCATACTCACGGATAGAGAATGGGGAGCAGTACTAGAACATGCGGGTAAGGTCACCAGAAATCCAAAGTTTAAGTTTATCCAACTAATGATAGTACATCGCGCATATTTAACCCCACGCAGACTTAGCAAAATGTTCCCGGAGGCGTCAGGTGATTGTCCCCGTTGCTGCTCTCCATGTGCGGGTTTACTGCACATGTTATGGGACTGCCCCAGGCTACTGACATATTGGTCGACGGTCCAGGACCTAGTGAACAGCGTGGTACCGACAAGGAATATCAGATCACTGGACAGTTGTGTACTAGGTCTCGGTCCCAAGAGTAAGAAAGGAACCCCCACGCGTAGGTTCGTGCACTTGGCAATGATATTGGCGATACGGAATATAACCATGAGATGGAAAGCGGCCAGATCTCCCAAAGCACTAGACTGGTATAATGAAGTAGTACGCTGGGGGAGGGCTGAAGGAGCGGAACTACACAGGGAGGAACAGAAGGGACTGAGAAAGATACCAATATCACTTGCTTGGAATACAATAATGGAGGAATTTGTGGCAAAAGACCTATATGAATAATACTAGAATGTGTAAAATGACGCTGTGTGTGGTGTGGGGTAATATGGATCCTATATGGAAGACAATATAGCCAATGGTATACCGCATGCTAACATTTTACAATTAATGCATACGAGACGTAATTGCTGTCCTCACATAGATGATTTGTTAATGATCTGCAAACAATTGTTAGTCGAAGCCAGATTTGGGGGTGGAAGGGTGGGTGGGGTGGGTTGAATGTCTTGTTTTTGTAACACACAATGATTATATTACCTTCAGCAGTTCAAGACTATTGTATTGTTTTGAAAAATGAATAAAAACATTCACAAAAAAAAAAAAAAAACTGTATATTATTGTAATGTTATTAAAATCACCCTATTGAATGTTAATATATGACATATCCCGCTAACTATGGTCTATTTTAGTCACTGTTATAAATGTACTGTACCTTTTGCTGTGAATATGTTGCTATGTATGAATTGTTTTTATTGTGCTTTTATGGATATTCCATATTCGAATAAAGATATTTTGATTGATTGAAAAAGAGATAAGGAGAACATTAGCTGAATGAGAATGGAGAGAAATATTTACCAGAACAAACAACACACCAAGGGCATCTACAGCCAATGAGACTCTTATCAAAACCGCTATACACTGGTATATCACCCTGGAGAAAATTAGGAGTGGGGCAAATACATAAATACAAATACATTAATAACTAGTATTGGCGACGACGTGATGGCGAGGGCACCTTAATCCATTTTCTTCAGCTTTGTACAAAACTGCAGACATACTGGTAGAAAGTACTGAATTCTATAGACAACATGTTTCAAACCTCTATCCCAAGATTACCTTCACATATGATTCTTAAACTGTCTACTAAACAAACATTTCACCAGAGTGTATGTGCGTCTCTTGTTCATACAAAACAATAAAATTAATTTAAACCATAAAATACTCAAGGAGTGGGCTTTGGCTTCACCCAGTGTATTGTCACTCTTTCATCTCATGCTATTAGCTGTTTGGTGTATCATTTAACCCCTTATGGAGTGCTTGCACTGCAATGTGCGGGGGACTATTATACATCTCAAAAGTAGACTGCATAATCACACATTATATTCTTTATCTCATATATGCATTGGATACCAAAAAGAATGGTTTTGTTTTGTTTTTCACTGCAACAGGCTTTTCTTTAATATTTTAGGTAGAACTCAAAATGTAAGCCAGAGCTGTTGATTTTGCCAGTGCTTGTCTGTAATGCATCCATCATCTCAACATTGCTCATTTCGTAATTGTTTGCTGACTTGCTTGGAACAGCTTACACACTACTTTTATCATACTTCTTTCATCGGTCCGGTGTGTGTTAATGGTGTGCTGTCACAGGTGTCTGCTATTAGGCTCGGCAAGGCAATCCATGATGTGGTTTATTGGTGTTGGCTCAGGAAGAATTGCTTCTTAGTGATAGCATGTATTTTGCGTCTTCCTGAATTTCCTTTAATATTTCTAAATGGATGACCGTTTACGCATGCGCCGAGGGATGAAGTATCTCCCCTCTTTTGGTCCATCAGTATTTTTTTTATATTTTTTTATTTGGGGAGCTCTTCTCAAGTGCAATGACCTCTTGGGAACCACATTTCGCAACTTGTTTTTCTGGCCACTTGGTCTTCATCCACCAGGAGTATTTGAACCGTGTTTGATGTGTTGTGCCGTACAGCCAATGGCTTGGGTCTTGCTGTTGTCCTGATGTTTAGTTGCTAGTCTTGGGCATGATGGGTTGTGGCTGTGGTTTTTCCACTTCCACTACTTGGTAGACATGGGTAGTAAGGATCATATCCAGAATGCTCCTTGAATGCAGTGGTGGCTGGTATCAGGGCAGAGTGGCAGGTGGAGGGGGGGACGATGACAACGAAAAAATAGACAAATAAAATCACTTACCTGCCGCTCGCTGCATCGCCGACTCTGTGCTCTTCAGCTGCACTGCACAGGCTCCCAGACTCCCCTTCGGTCAATCCTGACGCTGCTCTCATGCATGAGAGCAGCATCAGGGTTGCCCCAAGCACCCTCGATTTGCGCTCCCAGGGAGACTGGGAGCATGTGCCTGCTCTCTCCAACCCGGCAATGCAGCTCAGGTTGGAGACATCACAGTGCGCATGTCGGTTTGGCCGTTCTAACAGCCGGCCAAACTGACATGCGCATTGACAGCAGTGCACAACACTCCCCCTCCGGCAAGTCATCGTCTGTCCCCATCCCGAAGACTCGTTTGTGTTAAAAATAAATTGATATAAACCTGTTTTATTATTGTTTTATTTTTTGATTTTTGCGACTGCTGGCGGGGGGGGGGGCGGGGCCGACGCTCCTCCGCCATAGTAGAGGAGCCGCTGCTGCTTGAATGATGTGACCAATTGGCATGCAGATCCACAGGGATGTTAATTGTTATAGGATTCCATCCTAGCCGTCTACCAGGGTCTGGCAGCTGCTTCTTTCTTCTTTGACAGCTTTGGACATTTATTTCTGGTCTTGTCCGGAGTGTAGTTGTCCTGAAATTCTTCTAGCTCTGGGATTTTATGTGGTTTTGGTATCCCATGCAGGTGTAACTGTTTATTATTTTGTGTGTGCATCCATTTTGCTTGAGGGTGTAGTAATGACCTTTGAGGGAGACAGTTTAAGAGGTTTGTGTGCCACAACTCTGAAGTTCTTTGGGTACAATCATTAGCGTGTGCCCATGTCCATGGCGTTTATGTGTCTGGGCGTGCGTTTGTATGTGTGTTCTAATTTCCTGTGTATGAGGTGGTATCTAGTGTTCTTTGTTAGGAAACAATGTATGTTTCCACATGGCTTGTGTTTGGTCCACATTTCTTCAGTTGTTGTAGGGTCATTGTAGCTGTATGCTATCATGGGGTTGCAGCAGACAGAAGCATCTACAATGTAGATTTATTAAAGTAATTGTGAATGTGGGTGTATCTTTCTCCCGTTCACACTGGTAATGTGCAGCAAGTGCTCTGCATGTGTCCTTTTAATGCAGCATTATACCTTAGCAATATCAAGGTGGAAAAAGATGGGCAAAGATGTGGTCAAGGCTCGGACATTTCCAACCCCAATGTATTTTTGTACAAGTTGATTCAGGTATGTATTACGTTGATTCCGGGTAATTCCAAGTGGCTGAGATGAATTCAAACATTCCACTGATCACTTTTTTTTACACAAAAAGCCTTCTTATTAATAAAAGAGTAAGAGTACCATGTTTGCAGCTAAAGATTGATTTGACAGGGGAAGGGCTAATTTCCAGCTAGGAGAATATCCATCATAGGGTAAACACCTCACAGCATGTCATGATGGAGCCTGTCTCCAATCTTGAGATTTAAACCTACAAATTACTGATTTCAGGTGTTAGACAAAAATTCTACGCTTTCAATGGCCCTACAGGTGGCCACCTAGACTAGCAGGAGGTAAGTTTGATAGACCGGCTGCTATAAACAAAGAATGTCATAATCAGGTTAACCATGAGAGGTCTGAAGTAAAAGTTCTATAAGACATTCTCCCAGCAAAGCTTTGAGACAATTTCAGAAATGCAATACCTTTGTGATTACCAAAATGTGATCATGAAAGGATAGACAATACCAGAACAAACAAGCTTGGGCAAACCAATGAGTCTGGCATGTTTTTAACGTTCTGATACATTTTTACAAAGGCCTGCACAAATAAAAAACACATAACAAACAAATATTGTTTGAATAGAATGCATCTATGAGATAACGATTATAATTTTGATGATTCAGAATTCCTTTGAGATGTAAAATAGACCTTCTTGCATCGAAATGAAAGAATTCCGTAGGAGGTGGAATGATACACCAAACAGCCAATAGCATGAAGAGTAATACTCCTCGGGGCGTAGGGACAGTCCACGCTTTGTATATGTTATATGGTGACAATAGGCCTGCACACAGATGTGTTGGCAAGTCCTACTTAATTAGCACAAACTCTTTCATACTCTAATCTGGAAAATGACCAATGGCAACCTAAGCGGCGCATGTGGGCGGTGCATGTGTGCCATCTGTATGGATTTCTGTTATTGCAAATTCACTGCTCAAATATTATACACCGAACATTCCCCTCATCCCTCTTTACACACTGCACTAAACACTGATCTTTAATGTATTTCTTTTCAATGATGAAAGGTGTTCCTTTTACCACAATCAGTGACATTCACTTTCCACCTTGGAAGGAGAAGAGGCTGGAGTTGGCCCTGCACAGATCAGAACGTGTGACTTGCAGAATGCACACAGATTGAGTTTTTTTAAGAGACAGGTGGCCATGTTGCTCCCTCTGCAATCAGGGCCCTTTGTATTTCATACCTTTGTTAGGGGTTCACATGCATAGCTGTATGGTATTGTGAGATGAAACTTTAAGAAGATGGGTTAAGTCTTACGTACTTTCCTTTTTGGGGTTACACTAAGGAATTTGGGAATTACTGACGTCTGTTGTGGGTGGGTGTTTTTTTTCACATCTATCACCATGATCTATGCAGGGTCCCTTTTTTAGATCTGGGTGGGAGACAACTTTAACTAGATTTTGTAAATAATAAACCATGTACCTAGACAGGTGCTTTACATCGGCCCACTTTGGTATTACTTTCTTTAAGTTTCCGTCTCATTTTGGAGTAGCTTGTGGGCAGCATACTCAGGGTAAAGCTGGGCTTAATTTGTAAAATAAATTAATAAATTAATAAATAAATAAGTGCATGGGTCCAAAGGTGTTCTTTGGACTTGCTGCCAGCGCTTACAAATGCCAATCGAGGTGACCAGCTATCAAGACTGCCTGGTTGTGAATCCACCCCACACCTCTCTCGTGCACCACTGTTCACTTCCTGCCTCTTTATCTTACTCTTGGCGGTTGATTTTCATCCTTTCTTGCTGTTTTCCTATATTTTCCGCCCACCATTTCTGTTTTTTTTCTGGGTCAAAGTCTGATGAAGAAAAAAGAGTCCTAGTCCAAAAATGAGTGTCACCTGCAACCACCAGCACAAATTTAGCGCTGCAATGGGGAAATGTGTCCCCCCTCTAGTATGCTCTTTTAGTGAGTCTTAGCAGGGTGTGGCAGAAACACTAACCCACGTATGTATTTTAAGAAACTCTTTCATCTGGAGCAGAGACTTCCTCTCGGTGCAGTTTCTTTTGGCCTGAAGCAGCTGACCAGAGAAGAGAGGCACCACAAGTCCACAGCTTAGGCCATGTGTCAGCCTGAATCCCCGGCTGATGAGGTTTCCATAGCGATCCCACATGCAGCCCCAGCAGCCGGCCGGGCCGGGTCCCATCTGCGGTCGCCCGCGTGGCCGGAGTGCGCGAAACCGGATCCGAGGGCGTGGAGGAAGCGAGTGCGCCGGAATCCGAGGGATCCGCGAAAGGACGTGTGACAAAGTATGTTTAGCCGTGATGCGGCAGAAAGAAATGGCCATTTGCGCCCTGTGACTTTTATTTTAAGAGACAGTGAGAGGGATGCCTGCTGATGGCGCGCGCGCCAGCAATGGGCCACGTGGCCTCAACTGATGCAACGGGCTGAAATCTCCATCGTATTTTTACCATATGGCGACTCCCGGTGTATTCGAAGCTCCCAGGTCTCCCAGTGACAAGGCAAAAATGAATAACGGAATTGAAATGCAAGGTCACACAGGGGCGTAACAGAGGCCCCTGCAGTCCCACAGTGCTGGGGGGCATCCACCCTTCAGGGGGTCCCTAGTTCAGTCTAAGGCCTTTGAATATTTTCGTGAGATGAGAGTCATTTTGCGTTCTGCCACTCAGGGAAGGGTATAGCGCCTCGAGCAAATGGACGGCGTTAATAAAACATTGAAACTGTGTCAAAGATATGTTGTATTAGAGGTTATTACACGAGCAGCATAGCGCCCATCAACAACATACAGGGCCTGAATTGGAAAAATAGAAGTGCAGGTACCCTATAGCAGAGGACTTACTTGCTTCTGATTAGTGCAGATCCTCTCCAATTAACAGTGTTGCACCTCTTCTGAGAAGTACAGGTACTCTCGCTCTCAAAATAAAGTACTGGAGGTACTGAGTACCTGACAGTATCAGCCCATTTAAAGCACTCATAATCTGTAGCGGCCGGCATGGCTCGCAGGTGGCGGGTGTTGGAGGTCGCACCCGGGGGAAGGGGAGGGGGGGGGGTTGCACAGAGGGTGGGGGGCGGTTGGGTGCGCATAATAAAATGTTTTTTAAATTTTTTATTAACTTACCTTGCCGCTGGGTCCCGCGTTTCTGCTCCTGCTCTCCTTGAGGAGCATGAAGCACAGCCAGGCTCCACTGACCAATCACAACGCTGCAATGCAGCGTTGTGATTGGTAGTCATCCAGGCTCCACTAACCAATCACAACGCTGCAATGCAGCATTGTGATTGGTTTTGAGCATCCTGGTTCGACGCTCAACCAAGGAATGGGGGCCTGGGCATGTTCTCCACGCAAGCTGTAATGCAGCCTGCATGGAGAACGGGGTAAGTGCGCATGACTGGTCTGGGCGGCCCGAGAGGGCCGACCAGTCATTGTGCACTTAGGAGTGGGCATACCACTCCTCCCCTGCCCTGCTGAAACTGAAAGTTATTATCATTTTATGTTTCTACTTCTTGCACTGCTTGAAAGCAGTGGGGCGCCACTCCCACGCCATAGCGGAGGAGCCGCCACTGCTCATAATATAAACAAACAAAACCCCCACTCATCAACTACTGTACTTACTGGTCATTGGGCAAGCCAGCAACCGCCACCAACTGAAAGTTCAGAGGAAGTGCCTCGCCAACTGTTCCTGGCTTACCGCACACTCTGGGAATCAAAAAACAAAGTGATGGACGGAATGCTTGAATTCATCTCAGCCACTGTCGATCGCTCTGGGCCGCATCCCAATCCATTGTTTTTTGCCCACCATGCCACCTCAGTTTGGTTCCAAGCTATAAAGCAGGAGTAAGCCAGGAGTATTAAGAGAATAAGCCATATCTACTCACAGCAAAATCTTTGTGAACTGGTCCCCCTTTGTTTAGGTGCCAAGACCTAATCTAATTTGTGTTTAATGCTATTACTCATTCCTGGATGTGATTCACCTTTTGAATGGCTGTGCCTGTATTTAGGAGAAAGTTTCCATCTTTATCTCATGAATTTCGTGTAGTTGGTTGCTCTGCAGGGAGATTACAAGGAAACCAAATAGCAGTGAAAGCACAAAATGTAGCTAAAAGGGTGGTAATAGGCACAAAAAACTAGTATGTATATACTCTGTTTATGCCAAGCAAGCGTCATGCTCTGATTCCAGTATTTTATAAACAAAAAGACTGAAAGCAGGCACACATCTCGATAGACTCTCATTTGCTGAGTGTAACCCACCTTGCAGGCTTGTGGCTAGCGGTGGTGCAGCCGGTGTAGTGGCACCGGTGCCCAGAGGAGGGAAGGGACCCAGTGTGCCCTGTGCCAAATGCAGCTAGTGTTGAGGGTGCCCTTTCAGATTTTTCCATACACAGAGCCTGTCTGAGTCCTGGCTTAATGTTTACTTTTTGGAGGTGGTGGGAGGAGGGCCATGGAGAGACAGAAGATAGGGAAGAAACAGAGGAGAGGAAAGGGATGAAAGAAAAGTAGAGAGTGAAAGAGGAGAGGGGGATAAAGTGGCAGAGGGAAGGAGGAGTTAAGGATCAGACAGAAAGGAGAGCAAAAGGGGCAAGGGAAGAGGAAAACAAAGGGGTTAGAAATAAGGATGTCAGGAGAGAAGGGAGGAAGGAGCTTAGGACGAGTGAGAAGCAGAAGAGGAGAGATAGAGAGCAGAGGGGAGAGAGAAAGAAAAAGAGAGAGACGGGAAGGGATAGGGATGAGGGCATGAAGGGAAGGGAGGAGGAGGATGAGAGAGGGATGGAGATTGAGAGGCGAGGAAGAAAGAGAGGTAGAATGGATAACATGGAGACCTGGGGCTGTATTATGGAAAATGCCCCAGGCTTGTGCACCCGCTGTGTGCACCTCTGGGGCACTTGGGCATTACAGAAGGGGTCACAGAACTTGTGCGGCCCCTTCTGTAATACTGATAGCGTTGGCGCACATGTAGTCCAAGGCTGTTGTGAGAGGGCGTGCCCTCAATTGCATGGGGGCGTGGCCCCATTCAAAAGAGGGAATCACTTTGCCTCTGCCATATTAGACGTGGGTGCAGAGGCAAACATGTCCTTAGGAGTTGCACTGACAGTGCGCCACCAAAAGATGGTGACTGTGAGTGAACCCCATATAGACAGTCTCCTTGAGGAGTGAAATGGGGTTCCAGGGGCCTCTCAGATATCCCCTTACAGGCGGGTACAGTCAGGCACCTGCAAGGGAATCTCTAATCCCTCTTCAAAGTGCAGAAGGGTTGCCGCCTGCACAGAGAAACATAGAGCGGCTTTGAAGTAGCCACTCTGTATTTCACTAGAATGTGCTGCCCCCAGGGCAGCATGAGTTCTGGGCTGGCCTGAGGGCAGCGCATTCATCAAAATAGGGAGGACTGCCCCTGTTTGCGCCTGGTGTACCAGTTTAAAGGCGCACCATGGCACAAACAGGGAAGGTGTGCCCTGTTTGTAATACGAGCTCTCTAAGTCTCGGGAGAAGAGGGCTTACATCAGGGCCCGACTGGGAACTCAAATCCCGGTACCAGCCCCGGGGCGGGGGGGCATGTGTGAAGCACTGCTGCTTTTGTTACTGGGGGCCGATATTGCAGCACTGCTGCAAAACCAGCCCCTAGTAAAAAAAAACAGCCCCCAATGCTGAAAAACCGGGCCCCACCCTTCCAGCCTCCCAGGGAAACGCCCGATGCCCGTTACGGCACTGGCTTACATGTGCCCATCTCCCCAGCCTCCCTTCTTCACCCACTGCTCCACCTTCCGTCTATATTCAACTGTGTGTGCCTCTTCAGTTCTGATGCTCTGACACTGAACAGAGTGCTCTTGCCGAGCTGCATACTGACATTCTGAGATTACAGCTATTGAAAAGTACTCCTCTAGGGAGGGCGTGGGTTGGATGGCACGGAGGACGGCTGCCTGAGTCTGCTGCTCCGTCGGATCGAGGGGAAAGATCACCGATCCTGAGAGATGCAGCGAGCACAAAAACTCTAACAGGCGCCAAAGCACGTCGGAACACTAGCAGCAGCGGGGGACGCCAACAAAGGACCCCAAGAACCCCCAGTAGGGCAGAAATTATGGGAGAACCCTGCGCGAGGAGCATGGACAAAGAGAAGATGGCCGACAATTAGAAAACCGAAACCGAAACCTGGAGCCCAATAACCGCCATCACCCGCTTCAGCTGACCAGCCTACGGCAAAATCAATGACCGGAGGAGCCCGGACAGGTACAACACAGTACAGTACAGTACTGGGGAGCAGTATTGTGGAGCGGAGAGGGAGCGGGAGCGGAGTGGTACGGAGCGCCTGGGCGGAAACGTAAAGAGACAGCCAGCGCGCCAGTGCACCAGCGAGACCAGCGAGGTCAGCAGAAGGGACCAGGGGACAACCACGAGGAGGAGAGAGTAACAGTAACAGAAACAGTAACAGAAACAGAAACAGTAACAGAAACGGGCACACCAGAGCACATAACTAAGGCGGAGGTAGACGCAGCGGCCAGAGGGAGAGCGTCTGTATGAGCCAGCAAGACGCACAAGAGAGAGAGAGGGCGGAGCCCGCACAGCGCCACAGACCCGGTAAAGCCGCTGCGCTCGGCGAAAACAGGGCGAAACTGGGTAGCGCCAAAACACGTCTTCCACCGCCACCACCAAGACTCACCTACGGAGCAGAGGCACTTGGGGGGGGGGAGTGGTTAAATTAGCCCCAGGTTGCCGGTCAAGAGGAGAACAACTGAAACCGAAACCGAAACCCAGGAGGTTTGTCGAGCCGCCATCTTCCCAGGAACCGAAGACCTAGGGGGTTCGTGTAACAGTCCCGGCCGGCCCAAAAACAAGCACTGAGGCTCCTCAACAGAGAGACACTCCCGGACATCAAAGAGCCTAAGAGGCAAAGCGGTGAGCAGGGGAGACATCGGCGGGAAGCCGGCGGGTAAATAAAACTGCGCTTAATAGAGCTACGCACTGATCAGGAGAAGGAGAGTGCGAGCAAACGGCTGGTTGGGTGCGGACAGGAGAAACACGAAGCACGGGAGACGAAGGCACGTGGGGAGTGCGGATAAACGAAGGATTGCACAACAACTCACAACAACTCACGGCAAAACAGGCCGCAGGGGCTCCGGAAACGAGAGCGTCCCCCAGCCTAGAGGTCACCCTAGAGGTCAGGGGAGAAAAGAAGAAGGGCAACAGATCGGGCCGCCCTCGAGCACCAGCCTGGCATTAGCACTGCCCCCACTCAGAGAAATAGTGGTCTACGGAGAGGCTACAGCGCGAGGAGAAGGTGTCGCAAACCACAACGGTCAGAGCACCAGGGGAGCCAACAGCCAAGCAAGCAAATCAGGCAAATCAGGCAAGCAGGAGGACAGCTGAAGGCCACCAGACGCTATCCAGGAGGTAGCCTGGCAGTAAGGAGGTACCCGCCACAGAAAGATGGCATTGGAACCACTGATCCAGGATATCAAGATAAATACGAAAATAAAAGGGGTGGATGTTAATGGAGTTGAAATAAAACTTGCCGCGTACGCAGTTGATATACTAATAGTAGCAGAGCAACCGAAAAACTCAATAGAGGCACTAATAGACACCATAGAAGAATACTCCGGGCACTCGGGTTACAAGCTCAACAGAGACAAATCAGAATGCAAACCACTAAACATCCACTGCAGCAGGGATATCATAGGGGGGTCAGGTCTAGTCTGGCAAACAGGATTTATCAAATATTTAGGTATACACTTTGGGTGTGACTTAATGAGCACACTAGGCCATAATGAGAAATTACTGCTGGAAAAGATAAAGGAACTTCTGGAGGCCTGGTCCCCAAAATTCATAACATGGTGGGGGCGAATCGAGACGATCAAGATGATGATCACCCCAATGATTAACTACCTGATCAGCATGCTACCACTCCTACTCCCAGATGACTTCCACTGCAAGGTAGATACCCTAATCTCAAAATTCCTGTGGCGAGGGAAGAAAGCGCGTATAAGTATCCAAAAACTAAGATTAGAGAAAAACCTAGGAGGAGTTAACCTAGCAGACTTCAGACTATTCCAAGTTGCGTTCCTGGCAAGGCAGGGATCTTATTGGATATCACCCCCAAACGGATATACACCGGTCTGGCTCCAGGTAGAGAAGGCCATCCTAAACAATCTAGACCCCGTGGCACTATTAACGGCAAACAAACATACTCATGCCAGAAGATCCATATTTAAGAACACAAAAACTGCCCTGCTAAAGATAGATAAGAAAATGGAAAGCAGCATCAGGGGATCTAAGTTAGAATCACTCTGGGCCAACAGTAGGATCCTATACAAGGGGAAGCACCTAGCCCTCAACACATGGATAGAGAAAGGCATCCACCACCCATACCAACTAGATGACGGGGCATATCCCGTCACTTTTGCTGAACTGAAGGCTAGGCATAACCTAACAGACATCGAACTATACAACTTTCTGAAAATAAAAATGGCCCTATCCAAAATCAAATTATCGTCCACACAGCCGTCAATCACCCAGTATATGTCAAACCTAAACAGACTAGGACACCAGGTCTCACACCTCTACAAACTCATATGCCCAAAGTCATCCAAACTTAATAATAAGTCTATAGACTATTGGGAAACACAAACCAAAAACACACTTAATGAACAAGATCGGGCAACACTATGGACCTCAGCCTCGCGTAATAAAATCTCCCCGGTGCTGTCACAAACAAAGTTCTGGCTACTCCATAAGGCTTTCTGGACCCCGGCACGCCTATTCTCATTAGGTCTCAGGGAGAACGCACCATGCTGGAACTGTACCAAGGAAAAAGGGGACCTAGCACACCTTATCTACCAGTTCCCAACCCTTAAGACATACTGGGAGAAAATCTTTGTTTTTATAAATAAAATACTGGGATGCACATTAAAAACTGAGTTCGCCTCCCTCGCCACCGCATTTATTACCGCAGAACTAAGATCAGAGCAAGATAAGGACCTTCTAGACCTGCTGCTGACCGCAGCAGTGAAAGTGGTCCTAGCAAATTGGAAAGACACAAGCAGGGCTTCATACAAAAGCTGGTTCAACTGGATTACGCACCTCAGAGGTGCGGACAACATTGCACTACAGAATTCACCCTGGAGACCAGCATCCAGGGGGATGTGGAAGTCACTTGACACATTCCTAGATTTTTACGAACCCCCATGAGAACGTCCATGAGGCCAAGTCTCCCAGGCTACAAACCCCATGATCCCCCATGTCCCCTGGTAAATGCTGTAAAAGGAACTGAATTGAGTGTAATTGCGGTGGCCTACGGATCGGGTGGCCTGACTTGCTGGCCCTTATCGCCACAAGCAGCCCAGGGATGGGCTGCCGGATCAGGCTAAAACAAGACCCACGGATATAGAGCCTCTCTTGTGCCCTTCTCTTCTGCTTTCATTCTATCACTTTCTTTCTTTCCTTCTTTCTTTCTCTTACTAAGCAACGCCAGGTGGGGTTAGGCAAACTTGGTTTTGAAGTGATTGTAAAACTGCCATACAAACCACGAATAGCCAACCCTGTAACAGAAATGCTAATGTCTTTGTATATAAAAACCAATAATACACTTTGAAATAAAAAAAAAGAAAAGTACTCCTCTCGAACCAATGCTGCTTTGAAAAAAAGATACCCTCCTTAGAATTCATGTTAATTTCAGTAAATAATTAGCATCCCATCAGTGCTTGCAATTTTTAGGTTAAAAATACTGGGAGTCTCCAGCTAAAGTGATTGTTGCTTTGCAGGATATAATGTCCTGAAATGTCACCCAAAGCTGCAAGTATGTCTTAGAGGCCAGCCAGACCACTAGCCCGGTTTTGGCTCAGCTCTCCGTATGAATTTTCAGGCTTGTCCATCTCTATAAAAATAAGTGCAGAGGTCCAAAGATTTTCTTAAGAGCCTGTTGCAACAGCTGCCAAGTGCCAGGGCTGCTGAATGCCAAGGCTGCCTAGTCTTGATGCCACCTCATGCCTGGTTCTTCCGTCACCTCCACTTTCTGCCTCTTTAACTCACTCTTGCACATTTTTCTAAACCCTGCATTTTTCATTGCCGCTGTTTCCCTTTTTTCCACTTTTTCTTCTTTCTTCCATTTCCATGTTTCTCTCTGTTGCTCTAGGTCAAAGTCAGAGGATGATAAATAAATCCAGACCCCAAAAATGAGTGCTGGGGACTTAATTTTCCCCGTTGACGAATTTTGAAGCAAAGGCAAATTTTGGAGCAAGGCAGCTAAAATAATGTCATTTTTGGCTTAAAAAATCGGGGGTTTCCCACCTGAATCGGGTCTGATGGCATCTATGCGGCGTTCCCTACCAGCAATCACTGGCAGAAATGAGGCACATATGCTGTTTGATGCCCAGCACTTGCACACTGCTTCAGCCATAAACTGCCAACAACATAGTCATCAGCAGTACAAATTGGGAATCTATCACAAGCTTACCTGTTACAAAAAATGCATGTACAGCATACATGCCAATAGAGACGATTTAGGCAGGAGACCCCTGATTTTTTAAGCAAAAATGGCTTTATTTTAGCTGTCTCCCCCACCCAGGGGCGTAGCTTGGTCACTAATATTGGGGGGGGGGGAGCTTCAGATTTTCCAACAATCACGCTGGCATATATATAATGTTAAAATACATTATACGATAAGCAGGGTGCATGAGAGGGGCCTAAGGGCCAGTGGAAAGGGAGAGGAATGCGGATTGGTAGAGGCACTAAGTGAGAGAAAACACAATATTTTGTAAAATAACCAAAACTTTTGAGGAATTTTAAAACAGAGGGAGAGTGTGTGTGTGTGTGTTTTTGTCTGCATGTAAAAATTCCTGGTGAAATCCGACAGACACCTCACCATACCCGACTGAACGCACCTGTCCCCAACTATTTATCAGGATATACATTTATTAGGGGGGGTGTGACACACCAAAGACCCCCGCTGCAGCTACGCCCCTGCTCCCACCTGAAATTGCCTCAGCTTCAATAGAAGTCAATGGGGAAAATACATTCCACCGATTTTTTTTATTGTTCTAAAATGTTGGCATTTATGGAACACTAGTGTTGACAATGTGCCAAGATGGCGAATATTTTTTGTGAGCAAAAAACCAATTCAGACAAAAGGTATCCTCGTCTGGCGTGTCCCTTGCATGCAAAACAGCTGCATTCTTCCCCAGTGATGGCACCGGCCTCAGTGTCTGGAATCGGCGCGCGCGGACGTCTCCGGGATGAGGTCATCGCGTAAATCTCTCTCCAGTGACACTAACGCATTTTAAATTCAGAAGAGCTGAGAGAACTTCTGCGGGATGAATCAGGCCGGATACACAAAGCCTTCTGTTTGTCTAAGAGGAGGGGAGGAGGGGGGGCGTCTGCTCGGCTACTTCTGGAAAATAAAGCCTTCCTTTGCTACCGTTTCTTTTTGTGTGCTGCAAAGAGAGGCCTACTTGAATGTGTCGCTTTTCAAACAAGGGCCTCAATTTGGGAAAATATATACCCTGTAATCAGCACCAGCGGCCTCCGCTCTGACATTATCAGGACATTTTTATCCTCAAGACTTTTTTGCTAGATTTGTGCACAAAAATATGACAGTAGCAAAATATGGTTATGGAACCGTGTTTGTGGGCAAGACCAACAAGTAAATATAGACCCAAAGCCAGTGCATCAGTCACCATTCCAACCTAGCAATCTTTCATGGTGTAGATGCTACCTATCCCATAATGCACCTCTGCACCGGGCAATGGAGCGGTTCCTCCACTCTGCCTGAGGAGCGTCGCCCCGCTGGCTCAGCCAGCAGCTGAAAAATAAAACAATATTGTTTTATTTTTCGGCTGCTGGCTGAGCCAGCGTGTGTGGAGATGGGCGGCGCCGGGCCATGGGAGGGGGCGGGGTGTGTGCACTACTAACTGTGTATGTCTGGTCCGCCGTCTTAGGCCGGCCAAACAGACATGCGCAGTTAGGTTTTTCCACCCCGGCTGTATTGTACAGCCAGGTTGGAGAAACAGCACAGACTCCCTGTGCCTGAGCAGAGCGCCAAACCAGCCCGCTCAGTCCAATCCCCGCGCTGCTCTCAGAACATGAAAGCAGCGCGGGGATTTCACAGGGAGCCTGCTGCTGTCCCAGTGTCTGCTGGGACCAGGAAGCAGAGGAGCTCCGAGGCAGCAGAAGCAGCATGAGGTAAGTTCTCTTTTTATTTTTTTTATTCTCCCCCCACGCACCCCAACCCCCACCCTCCTCTCCACTTGCCCCACCACTTTTAATATGCATCGGCTGCCACTGGCTTTGAAGCAATATTCAAATGTGATTGCAGTACAATAACTTTAGCTCATCCTCATTTGGAGGGTGCCACCCTCCTTGGACTCATCTTTACCCTCCAAAAAGCCACGACCGAAAACCTTTGCCATTCTTCCAAAATAGTTAAGCCCCATTGATTTCAATGGGTTCACTTTCCAAAACCACTTGAAATCCCCCTCCTTGGAGACTCAAAGTGTTGAGGGGCATGCCAGAGAATGTGGAATGTGGCCTTCTGCAGCCAGAATCCGTTATAGGTAAAGCCGCCTGGCATATGCGGATAACTAATACTTGGCAAAACTGTACCCCCTTGTAGGACTAGGCAGAGATGGAGTCAACAGGAGACTGTGCTAAGTATAGGGCCGGCTGTACAAGCCAGCGTGGACTGTTGCAGCCCGTGGTGGACATTTCACAAACACAGACCTCCTCTGTATACACTAAAATTCTTTATATGGGGGCACGGTCTGTCAATCACAAATCACCATGATCTGCGGTTGTCAGTCAGATCCTGTAAACATTGATTGACACACATTTTCACACCTGCAGTCTGTATTCGACTAGGGAGAGACTGCAGTCAAGACCGGACCCCACCTTTACGAGGCAGGTTCGGGCTGTTGTAGTGAACAGATCAACTAATTGCACCACAAACTCTTGGTAAACTAAGGCTGCCATAGATAATTAGCAACAGAGCCTACAATGCAGAGTGCAACACAACCACAGGTGTATTGCTACTCAACATTGCAAGTGCACTCTTCAATTGGTTGACTGTCCTTGCAAAGTGGAAATATGACCACTTGCAACTTTGCTCCAGCTGTGCAGCCATTTAGTCCGCAAACACATTTGTTGGATTGATCTGTCAATAGCAAATGTGAATCGTGTTAACTTCCTTTTTCCATGCACTAGATGCTGTATATTATACATGGTCTTAAGAATGCCCTACTGCACTTTCTAAGTATATTGCATATACAAGAGGAGGTCCTTGACTACATAAAGGAACCATTATTGGCAAAGCCAATAGATTTCATCTATGCAACATCTATTGTTTTTGTCAATGTTTACTTAGACATGTTGTACAGTAGCAGGGGCTGCTGTGCAATATGGCTTAAAGTAAAGTAAAAAGCAGTATGAAACGGCCAGTGTAGACTGCGTCATAGCGCTTTGTTTTTCTTTACTATAAGCCTTGTTGCACAGCAATCAAGAAAATCAAAAACGTGTGAGGTAGAAGTGTGGGGAGAGTTCACTCTGCTTCCATAGGTACAACATCATTAATCAAAGGGAGAGTGAACTGCTCTAGTTTTCTGGTGCCTGGGTTTCCTTGAGTGCCAACCTGAAGCCCTCAACCAGTAATTGCCACTGGTGGTGTAAGTAATCACCACTATGGTGGTTTTCTTATTGGGTGGAGTCATCATTGGGTTTTTCACCTAGGTACTCGCTTCCCTAGGTGAGTACCACCTCAATCCGAGGGAAGGTCCTGGTGGGATCTGTGCAGTGTTATATAAAATTACCCCCTATACCTTAAAGTGAAGTTTAATATAGATGAAGAGTATAGGGGTAATATTAAAATATGAAGGGGTAATGGTGTTCGGACGTGCTAATTGTCCTTAGCATCACAGGCGAATGGTCAACATGTTTCGGCCTCTGTTGCCCTAACGGGTGCAAGCCTTCATCAGGACAGTCTTTTTTTAGTAGTGGTTTCCAGATCCTTTCTGCAGTCGTTTTTTATGTGTCCCATAAGTGATTTTACCTAAATCACTTACAGAGCACATAAACCTAGGGAAGCGAGTACCTAGGTCCGAAACCTAGTGGTGATTACTTACACCACCAGTGGCAATTACTGGTTCAGGGTTGAGGGTTGGCACTCAAGGAAACCCCGGCACCAGAAAACTAGTGCTGTTCTCTCTCCCTTTAATTAATGATGTTGCACAGCAGTCCCCGCTGCTGTGCAGTATGTCTAAAAAACATGAACAAAGCCAAATACTTCTTGCATATGCAAGAGCTATTTGGGGCCAGATATACGACCCTTTCATTTAGCGCCTCGCAATTTGCGGCTCATTGCGAGTCGCAAATTGCGAGGCGCTAAATGAAATGTACAACAGTGTTATTACACTGTTTTGCAATTCCCAATGGGGTCGCAAATTGCGAGGCTCATTAATATTAATGAGCTTCTCACAATTTGCGAGCCCATTGGGAATGCCAGCCCTCCCAGGGATGGTGGCCTGCTGGGCTCAGCAGACCACCATGTCTGGGACTGCTTTTTAATAAAGCAGCTTTTTTTTTTAATGCAGCCCGTTTTCCTTAAAGGAAAGCGGGATGCATTTAAAAAATTAAAATGAAACGTTTTTGTTTCATTTTTTAAGAGCAGGCAGTGGTCCCTGTGACCACTGCCTGGCCGTAAAAATATTTTTAGAGACAGTCACAAAGTGGAAGGGGTTCCCTGGGGACCCCTTCCAAATTGCGACTGCATTACCACCCTCTTGAAGAGGGTGGTAATTTGCGAGTGTTTTGCGGCCGCATTTGCGGTCACAAAACATTCAGACATAGCATTGCGGACGCAATTGGGAAGGGAACGCCCCTTCCTAATTGCGACTCGAAATTCCTAAATAGCGAGTCGCAAATAAATTGCAACTCGCTATTTAGGAATTGTACATGGCCAACAGTGATTTTGCATGCGCAAACGGGATCGCAAACCTGCTTGAGCATGCAAAATCACGTCGTACATCTGGCCCTTGGTCTGCTAATGTTTTGTGTGCCGGGGGGTGAGGGGGTACAAAAGGGGATGATGGACGGAACGCTTGAGCCAATCAAACACTCACCCCCAGTCAACTGATCTGGGTTTAATCCATCATCATTCTTTAGCTCACTCCACCACCCCAGTTCAGACATGGCCATATGCAAATCAGTCTGACCCTGTGCCTCATGGGAACAGTCCAGCCCGAACTGCCAAGCCATGTCTTCCCTGGACCGGAAACAAGCATCCTAGGACCGGTTTCTGGCATTCCAGCCGTCATCAGCCAGGCTTGCTTGAATCCAGTGGCAAAGTGAGCAAGGGACCCACGTCTGGGCATACCCCCGCCAACTTAGGGCGAACAAAGCGATACAAAAGGGGATGATGGACGGAACGCTTGAGCCAATCAAACACTCACCCCCAGTCAACTGATCTGGGTTTAATCCATCATCATTCTTTAGCTCACTCCACCACCCCAGTTCAGACATGGCCATATGCAAATCAGTCTGACCCTGTGCCTCATGGGAACAGTCCAGCCCGAACTGCCAAGCCATGTCTTCCCTGGACCGGAAACAAGCATCCTAGGACCGGTTTCTGGCATTCCAGCCGTCATCAGCCAGGCTTGCTTGAATCCAGTGGCAAAGTGAGCAAGGGACCCACGTCTGGGCATACCCCCGCCAACTTAGGGGCGAACAAAGCGATACAAAAGGGGATGATGGACGGAACGCTTGAGCCAATCAAACACTCACCCCCAGTCAACTGATCTGGGTTTAATCCATCATCATTCTTTAGCTCACTCCACCACCCCAGTTCAGACATGGCCATATGCAAATCAGTCTGACCCTGTGCCTCATGGGAACAGTCCAGCCCGAACTGCCAAGCCATGTCTTCCCTGGACCGGAAACAAGCATCCTAGGACCGGTTTCTGGCATTCCAGCCGTCATCAGCCAGGCTTGCTTGAATCCAGTGACAAAGTGAGCAAGGGACCCACGTCTGGGCATACCCCCGCCAACTTAGGGCGAACAAAGCGATACAAAAGGGGATGATGGACGGAACGCTTGAGCCAATCAAACACTCACCCCCAGTCAACTGATCTGGGTTTAATCCATCATCATTCTTTAGCTCACTCCACCACCCCAGTTCAGACATGGCCATATGCAAATCAGTCTGACCCTGTGCCTCATGGGAACAGTCCAGCCCGAACTGCCAAGCCATGTCTTCCCTGGACCGGGGGGTGAGGGGGCTGCATCAAAGCAGACGGCTGTAAAGGCAAGCAAAACAAGGGAGGGATGTTGGGGCAAGAGGATGTGACATCACGGCCAGAGCTGCAGACAACTGGGGAACCAGTTTCGAGTCTCAACATCAGCTCAACATCCTGCGATTCTGGGCGCATCACTTAATCTCCCCATGCCTAAACAAGAGTTTGCACGCAAAACCGAAAAAATTAAAAAATCTGACTTTGTGTAATGTAACTGGTGCGCAAATACGTCGGGTCGGGTTGGTGCTATTTACAGAACTGCAGAAATAATTTTTAAAAAGAGGATGGATGGTGAGAGGAGGAAGCGATCACCAACACAACAGCAGTGGGAGGAGGGCAGGGGGTTAGTAACACGAGGGAGGGATGGGTGTGGGAGGTTGGGGCAAGAGCATGAACAATGGGAGGGAGGCGGAGGGAGCAAGCAAAAACATGTTGTTGAGAGGATGAGCGGAGTGCAGCCACATGCACTCTTACAAGCGTGCATGAAGTCAATGAAAACAGTACCTGCAGAAGCCTGCAGCCGGTGAAAGGACACTTTCCACAGACAGGAAGCTGTACTTGGTCCATGCTCCACAGCAGGACAAGCATTCGAAGCCGCGGTGAAAGCAAGAGGTGAGCAGGAGGTGCTGACCAATTACAAGCAAGGAAACCAGAGTGACATCAAAGCCAACCAAAGGCAAGTACTGGGCTGTAAGCCTGTTTAAAGCTTTTTTTGTTTACACGAGATTTCGTAAGCACAGCACAAGCGCTGTGGAGATAAAACCTAAAAAGGCCAAAGTCTGCATTCGTTTGTAAGATCACAAAACTCCCAAGTGACTTTTAATGTCCCTTTTAGATCTAGCTAGAGATAGGTTTAGATTTCTGCCAGAGCTCACCTAATCAAAACGAAATACAAAAAGTAGTACAGGGTGATGAGCTCAAGTTCTGTCACTTAGTTGATCTTCTTTAATGGTATTTGATTGCGAAGCAGTTTTGTTAGTTCGCCTATGACATCATTTAATTGTTCATAATTGATAGTGTAGTGCAAATTCCATATCAAATTCTGTATGAAGTGGCATTGCATGGTGTAACCGTGTGAAAAAAACAGCAAGAAGGAGTTTTACATTGTGAACTCTCTGTTGAATACAAAAGGAAGATGTTTTACTCAGTGAACTCTCTGACAAATGCAGTAGGAAGTGATTTTAATTGTACGCTCTGAGAAATAAAATAGGAAGAGGTTTTACATTGTGTTCTCGGCAAACATAATGGGAAATTGATTTACACTATAAGCTTATTGACGCACGCAATTAGTGATATCATTGAAGATGTCACTGATAATGTCGTCAGTGATGTCATCAGGGATGCCATCTGTGACATCATGTGTAAGTTCATGAGCCTTGCATGGTGGAAGCATAAAGTTATTTGCATAACGTACTGCAACTGGAAATTACATGTATTTTAGGGTTTTCTCTGGAGCCATTAAGTCACTGTCACTGTGATTTTATCTGTCACTTTCTTGTTTTGTTTTACACCAGGGAAAGTTAAAAAGTGTTTGCAACATGAAACGCATAAACCATAACTTACTTTATCTCTGTTTTGCAAGACACTGAACATATCTGGAGTAAGCTAAACAATGCTAAGTACCATCCACGTGTTGAGCAGATCTGTGAAACTGCACCACAGCTATTAGTAAGCCCGATTTCCATTTTTTGGAGGCTTTGTGCAGATTTGTCAAATGACTATATAGTTATAAGCACAACATACACATTTTTGTAATGGAAACTCAGACCTAACCATAATTACTGAGTTTCTATTGCCTAATCTGTAATATTTCTGTTATTTCTATCTGTCTCTCTGTATATATGTATATGTGTGACTATATATATATATTAGGTCATGTGATCAAGGCTCGTTTGAGGGCTGAAACGCGTTATGACGACTTGCACAAATAAAAATTAACTGCACCATTTACCGTGGTCCGTATCCGTTTTTGTGGCAAGATTCCAGAGAGAAAAACGGTATTGTGTGGATATATATATATATATATATATATATATATATATATATATATATATATATATATATGTATAATAGCTCAATTTCCGTCAATCCTTAGGAAAATAGGCACTCACGGGGGATTAGGTTCCATACGGTTATTATTCCGGTAGCAAAAACATGACGCGTTTCGGCAAGCGCCTTCATCGAATGTTTTTACAAGCACGCCATTGCTACAGCATTTTTTTATATAGATAAAGTTCATTCAACATTCAAAGCAGATCACATCACATGATTTACAGGGCATTGTAATCAAAGACGGACATTCAATTCATTACAAGGAGACCCGCCATCTTTCAATGGTAAAAACAAGTGTTTAGATTAAAACATTTGATTTTAAAACCAATATCCTGCTTGTTATTTACAATTATCATCAGGAATAATCCCATTTATCTTATTGGACAACCTATCATTATTTAGCTGTGTATCGGCATATGTGGGTTCCCTCACCTGCGATGGAACAACACTCTCTCCTCGCTCTGCATGTACATTCATGCCGTGTATCAGCCTTTAGTTAAAAATGATCACATTATCAAACCGACAAACATTATTGCCAACAATTTTTTTTTTTTTGCCATTTTTTTTTTTTTTTTGCCATTCCTCTATATGACCTGCTTTGAATCAATGTTTAACCGAACATTTAGATATAATCTGTGCAATCATTATATTATTTTTTCTTTTTTGTTTTTACATATTTACAATTTTAACAATTTACCTGGAAAGTTTTTCATTATCCCCCAAGGGGGCCATTATTTACAATACACTCAAGATCAATCCCCCAGATGTACCGCCATTTCCTCACCACTATTCATACCTTTTGGGTTCTTTGTTTCAAGATCAATTATGTACCGTGACTCTAATCTCCTTAGTTTAATAACTCTGTCTCCTCCACGTATGTTGGGAAGCACCTGATCCACTCCAAAGAAGCGTAATAGATCCCTATCACTCTGATGCCATTCCGCAAAGTGCCTTGCCACTGGATATGTGGCATCTTTCTTGGCTATTGCTCGCATATGCTCTAAAATGCGAATTTTCAGTGGGTGGATGGTGCTGCCGATATACTTCAGTCCACATGGGCATATTAAACAATATACTGCATACGGGGTATTACATGTCAGAAATGTTTTTATAGTTTTCGGGTTTTTGAGCCCTGGTACACTGTACGTCAAGGTCTTTCTACTTCCCACACATGCTTTGCATTTCCCGCATGGGTAGAACCCTCTCATTTCTTTGAGAGTCCCACTGGGTTTAGTCAGAACTTGCAAATGACTATGTACTAGGTTATCTTTCAAAGACCTTGCTCTTCTGAAGGTGATTAGTGGTTGGGCTGGTATATCTGATCCAATTACACTATCTGTTTTTAATGTATGCCAATTTTTCTTAAAAATCATTCTTAATTGGCTAGCATTGTTTGAATAGGGTGTTATCATTCTAAAGTGGGGTTTGTTAACTTGATCGTTCTTTTTGATCTTTTCTTTCAATAACCCTTCTCTAGGGATGTTCTTAACTTTTTCAAGTGTTGCATTAAGCATGCCCTTATCATACCCTCTCACCTCAAACCTCTGCTGGCTCTCTTGTGCTGCAATTTTAAAGTCTTTCTCATTGGTGCTATTCCTTTTAATCCGTAAAAATTCCCCATAGGGGATAATTTTTATTAGTCTTGGTGGATGACTACTTGCAGCATGCAAAATTGAGTTGCCTGCGGTAGGCTTGCGGTATAAGGACATGCATGGTTTTCCCTCTATTATATTGATTTGTAAGTCCAGGAAATTCACAGTGTTTTGACTTATCTCCCCTGTGAATTCCAGATTTATAGTGTTGTTATTCAGATAATTAATGAACTCTCTGGCTGATTCAACTGAACCATTCCACACTATACACAGATCATCTATATAGCGATCCCAGGAAACAACCTTGGTCATCCAAGCCCTCCCCTCAGGTGAACTGGACACCTGCTTCTCCCACCAGCCTATGAACAAGTTCGCATAGCTGGGGGCAAAGCAGGTGCCCATCGCTGTACCAGACGTCTGCCAGAAGTATTCTTCACCAAACAGAAAAATGTTGTTCTTCAAACAAAACTCTGTCATTTGCAATAGTATCTTATTATGTTCACTAAATCTCAATGGTCTTTTCGCCAAGAAATGTGCTATTGCCTGCAGACCGTGTCCATGACCAATAGAGGTATATAGGCTTGTTATATCCAGCACGATCAGTTTGTAATCATCATGCCAAGATAACATTTCCATACGACACAAAAAGTCCCTGGAATCCTTTATATACGAGGGCAACTCTTGCACCAGTTTAAATAAGAAATGATCAATAAAGATCGACAAATGTTCCGTGAGGCTGCCTTGGGACGACACAATTGGTCTCCCCGGTGGTTTCTCCGGATTTTTGTGGATTTTGGGAACATGATAAAACGTAGGGACAATGGGATTGAGGCAACGCAAAAACAAAAATTCTTCTGCGTCCAGCATTTGTTTGTCATACCATGCTTTACTCAAATCCTGATACTTCAAAATACTTTCTTGGTAGAATATTTTAGTGACTTTCATATAGCAAGTTGCATCTGAGAGCTGTCTATATGCTTCCGTGCAATACTGTTCTCTCGTCTGTAACACAATGTTCCCCCCTTTATCTGAGGGCTTACATACGATTGTTTGGTCATTTTGTAAATCCATAAGTGCATCTTGTTGTTCTTTAGTTATATTCTTTATTGGTCTTTTGTTCAGTTTTGTTCTTAATGCCAATAAGTCTTTACTTACAGCCTCTGAAAATACGTCTATTGCATCCGGTGGTAATTGCGGTAGAAATTTTGAAGTTGATTTAAACGGACTTGTGTCTGTTTCTTGTTCTACCCCCAATCGTATGGCTCTTTCTACAATATCCAATGTTACATTGCTTTGGTCATCATGGTCATTTTCTAACATCTCCATGGTTTCCCATGTGCTCAAATCTTCTCCTGTTAATTCATCAGTCTCCTTATATGACCGTAGTTGTTCCTTCGATTTATTAGTATTCGGTCTTAACTTGAAGTATTTGTGTAGTTTTAATTTTCTCACCATCTCAAACAGATGAATCTTTGTTTGTGTGTATTCAAAGTTTGACGCGGGACAGAAGGTGAGACCCAGTTTCAATACTGTTACCTCCACATCTGTCAACTCTCTGGGTGTCAAATTCATGATGGTCAGGTTTTTTAATTCCACCTCTTGCCCTTTTTGCTGCGGGTTCTTGGTGGAATAGTTTGTCCTCCTTTTCCATCCACCCCTTCGTGTTGGTCTTTTTCTCCTTCCGGGGGCTTGTTCTTTCCTCCCCTTAGCCATGTCTGACGCATGACCCGGAATTCCACCTGAAAAGGAGTCTTCCTAGATGTTGAGGTAGTTGCATTGTCATCACCTTACGATTCACCAGTCACCTCGGACTCTGATGTTTCAATCCTTGTTGTTGGTATAGTTGATTGTGTAGATGCCATTTCTTTTATTGCCCCTTCAAATTTTTTGCCAAATGTTAATACACGGCCAATTATGATGACGATACACGGCAGGATTTGGAAGGTGGTGTCGAACTTTGCTCGGAAGTAAACCGATATACAGTGATACAAGTGTCCGCTTTGACATGAGGCCGATTTACGGCAAAATTGTTGGCAATAATGTTTGTCGGTTTGATAATGTGATCATTTTTAACTAAAGGCCGATACACGGCATGAATGTACATGCAGAGCGAGGGGAGAGTGTTGTTCCATCGCAGGTGAGGGAACTCCGCATATGCCGATACACGGCTAAATAATGATAGGTTGTCCAATAAGATAAATGGGATTATTCCTGATGATAATTGTAAATAACAAGCAGGATATTGGTTTTAAAATCAAAAGTTTTAATCTAAACACTTGTTTTTACCATTGATAGATGGCGGGTCTCCTTGTAATGAATTGAATGTCCATCTTTGATTACAATGCCCTGTAAATCATGTGATGTGCTTTGAATGTTGAATGAACTTTATCTATATAAAAAAATGCCGTAGCAATGGCGTGCTTGTAAAAACATTCGATGAAGGCGCTTGCCGAAACGCGTCATGTTTTTGCTAACGGAATAAAAACCGTATGGAACCTAATCCCCCGTGAGTGCCTATTTTCCTAAGGATTGACGGAAATTGAGCTATTATTAAAATCGCGGACGCACCTCCGCGAGGAAGGCACCCGTTCGAGAGTGCACCAAGCAGGTGCAAACGAGCAATATATATATATATATATATATATATATATATATATATATATATATATATATATATATATATATATATCAGCATGTGAATCCCAAAGTATCCAGCCACAGCGGCGCAACACAAGGGCACAGACTCCAAGGCAGTGATGATGGCAAAGTGTCTTTATTTAAGTATCAATGTCCAAAATGACGCGTTTCGGCTTCCAGACATGCGGCCTTGTTCACATAGTGCACTGCATGTGAAAGGGTGCTTTATATACATAGGTGGTGAGTAGTAGTCTTTTTACAGTGTTTAACATTTTACCACATGAGTTGGCACTTTTACTACAGTAAGCTACTTTACTGTAGTGATAGTTTACTGCTACAGTGTTTAACATTTTACCACATGAGTTGGCACTTTTATACAGTAAGCTACTTTACTGTAGTGATAGTTTACTGATGCAGGTGAGTCAGCAGTTAACCAGGCACTGTGCAGTATATCTACATGGAGATAGAAGACATCTGTAACGCTTGTGTGTGTGGGAAGGTATGAGCGTTAGAACGGCTGTGCATGTTGCAGAAGTTGCCTGTCTATGTGTTTTGTGGCGCCACTGCGTTCGCGATAAGGTTTCATGAGTCCTAAAACCGTGGAAATATGAGGCAAATGCGAAGATCACAGTAAGTGACCCGTGTGTGAATGGAGTGTCACAATGGTCTGGCGTGATCTAACTCAAAGAGGCTGAGTATAATTGGGCAGGCTAACTATTGCCAAGTGTACACTCATGTATTAGAGTATATCTGTTGCCGGGTGATCTGTCATACCTCAGTGAGTTATGCCGTTTTCGCTATATTTAATTAATATAAATTAAATTTAAGTTTAAAAAGTGCCGCGAGAAAATATATATATATATGCCAGCCATAATATGTTTCTTACCACTTGGTGCCAGGTGTGGGAAAAAACTGTTAAAAAGTCAACTGGTACTATTCATACGTGGGTGCTAATAGTGTGTAATGTGAAAGGGAGGGGAGTGTCGGGTTAAAAGAGTGAGACTATGTGTGAATACTAATTGGCAAAATTGGGCGGAGCAGTATGGTCCAATGTGTTAACTGGATATTCACACACAGGGTATATGTGTAATCAAGAAACTAAAATTATTTCAATTATTAACAAAGTCCACTTAACACAATCACGCGTGGCTTTTCATAGTATTAGATTACAAATGACATGCTCAAATTAAAGTATATTAAGTCATATGCATACAAAACATAAGTTAATCAGTGTACTGAAAAAGAAGTTAGGTTATACAAAATTCATGGCACAAATGCACAAATAGTACAGGGTATCAGAGATGGGAGCCAAGGTTACAGACAGATGTAGTTCTGATTTATCTGAGATGTTTTCAATGGGTTCATGAATTTAGTTTGTTAGAATGGACACCATAGGCCTAAATGCTATTAGATGATATGGGATGTTTTAGTTTAAACATCATATGTGACTCCGTTTTATAGGAAGTTGTGCATATCCTCACTGATGTTCAGTCCTGCGGGGCACTTAGTATTAAATTCAATGATGTATTTGCTCTCTAGTTGTCGCAGGAGCTTCTCCCGGTTGCCACCCCTCATAAGTGCTGGTATGCAATCAATCACTGAGTAATGTAGATGGTTAAGGTTGTTACTGTGCTTTTCCTTGAAATGTCTCGCTACAGGGAATGCTGAGTCATTATTGACTATGGCCCTGAGATGTTGTAGGATGCGTTGGTGTACTGGTAGCTTAGTGCTGCCAATGTACCAAAGGTTGCATGAACAGACAAGCAGATAGATAGCAAACTCAGTCTTACATGTGAGGCGATGTTTAATGATGAGGGGATTCTGTCTGAAAGCTGAATCAACTTGGGTAATGTTTTTACCAAATTTACCTTGTTGTTGGTATAGTTGATTGTGTAGATGCCATTTCTTTTATTGCCCCTTCAAATTTTTTGCCAAATGTTAATACACGGCCAATTATGATGCCGATACACGGCAGGATTTGGAAGGTGGTGTCGAACTTTGCTCGGAAGTAAACCGATATACAGTGATACAAGTGTCCGCTTTGACATGAGGCTGATTTACGGCAAAATTGTTGGCAATAATGTTTGTCGGTTTGATAATGTGATCATTTTTAACTAAAGGCCGATACACGGCATGAATGTACATGCAGAGCGAGGGGAGAGTGTTGTTCCATCGCAGGTGAGCGAACCCGCATATGCCGATACACGGCTAAATAATGATAGGTTGTCCAATAAGATAAATGGGATTATTCCTGATGATAATTGTAAATAACAAGCAGGATATTGGTTTTAAAATCAAAAGTTTTAATCTAAACACTTGTTTTTACCATTGATAGATGGCGGGTCTCCTTGTAATGAATTGAATGTCCATCTTTGATTACAATGCCCTGTAAATCATGTGATGTGCTTTGAATGTTGAATGAACTTTATCTATATAAAAAATGCCGTAGCAATGGCGTGCTTGTAAAAACATTCGATGAAGGCGCTTGCCGAAACGCGTCATGTTTTTGCTAACGGAATAAAACCGTATGGAACCTAATCCCCGTGAGTGCCTATTTTCCTAAGGATTGACGGAAATTGAGCTATTATTAAAATCGCGGACGCACCTCCGCGAGGAAGGCACCCGTTCGAGAGTGCACCAAGCAGGTGCAAACGAGCAATATATATATATATATATATATATATATACATACATATATATATACATATATATATATATATATATATATATATATATATATATATATATATGAAGAAAAGATTACAGTGATGTTATAGTTAGGTGAAAATGTAAGTTGAAATGTAACATTTTAATGTAAACAAAAACACTGAAATTCACCAGTTATAGTGAAATGAGGTAACTATAACTTCTGCACTCACCATGCACAGTGATATCATCAATGGTGTAATCTAAATTGTCATTAGTGATGTTATCAATGATATAGAACATGTCATGAGTAATGTACTATGTGAGGTCTTATGCAAGGTCCTAAGTAGTGCATGGCGAGCATGCAAGTCATAGCTACGTCAGTGAACTATAACTGTTGAAATGTTATGTTTTAACTTACATTTTTACCTAACTATAACTTGCGCACTGCTCTGGGGCCCACTAAGGGTGAAATGTATGTTTTTAAGAAGGATGGAATGCCCGCAAGATCTACTACAGATGTAATATTGTTCTTTTACAGACTACAAGTCCCAGCGTGCAACAAGAAAGGGAAATACATCGCACTGAGCGAGAGGCCCACTGAGGGCGGGACAATCAATTAATTCTGCAGCACTTAAGGCTAACCTGGAACTGCTTGCGAGATAGCCATTTGTCAAGAGACCTTTGAAAAAGAGACAGCAGTCTTGAAACGCGGTAGGTCTGAATAACAATTACCGGAGAGCAGTTGTGCAAGTTTATTCCCATGGAACAGAAAAACCAGATGGTTTAATTTACTGTGAGTGCGCCCCCAGAAGCTCTTGGGCGTTTGGTGATCAATCTGTGTACACGGCAGCCCTGCCATGGGGGGCTGCAACGTCCTCACAATGGAAGGAGGCCGTGGGGCGGAACTGTGTCTGGATCCCCGTAGCGGTACAGTAAATTAAGGAAAAATTAACTTGCGCACTGCTCTAGGGCCCACTAAGGGTGAAATGTATGTTTTTAAGAAGGATGGAATGCCCGCAAGATCTACTAAAGATGTAATATTGTTCTTTTACAGACTACGAGTCCCAGCGTGCAACAAGAAAGGGAAATACATCGCACTGAGCGAGAGGCCCAATGAGGGCGGGACAATCAATTAATTCTGCAGCACTTAAGGCTAACCTGGAACTGCTTGCGAGATAGCCATTTGTCAAGAGACCTTTGAAAAAGAGACAGCAGTCTTGAAACGCGTTAGGTCTGAATAACAATTACCGGAGAGCAGTTGTGCAAGTTTATTCCCTTGGAACAGAAAAACCGGATGGTTTAATTTACTGCGAGTGCGCCCCCAGAAGCTCTTGGGCGTTTGGTGATCAATCTGTGTACACGGCAGCCCTGCCGTGGGGGGCTGCAACATCCTCACAATGGAAGGAGGCCGTGGGGCGGAACTGTGTCCGGATCCCCGTAGCGGTACAGTAAATTAAAGAAAAATTAACTTGCGCACTGCTCTGGGGCCCACTAAGGGTGAAATGTATGTTTTTAAGAAGGATGGAATGACCGCAAGATCTACTAAAGATGTAATATTGTTCTTTTACAGACTACGAGTCCCAGCGTGCAACAAGAAAGGGAAATACATCGCACTGAGCGAGAGGCCCACTGAGGGCGGGACAATCAATTAATTCTGCAGCACTTAAGGCTAACCTGGAACTGCTTGCGAGATAGCCATTTGTCAAGAGACCTTTGAAAAAGAGACAGCAGTCTTGAAACGCGTTAGGTCTGAATAACAATTACCGGAGAGCAGTTGTGCAAGTTTATTCCCTTGGAACAGAAAAACTGGATGGTTTAATTTACTGTGAGTGCGCCCCCAGAAGCTCTTGGGCGTTTGGTGATCAATCTGTGTACACGGCAGCCCTGCCGTGGGAGGCTGCAACATCCTCACAATGGAAGGAGGCCGTGGGGCGGAACTGTGTCCGGATCCCCGTAGCGGTACAGTAAGTTAAGGAAAAATTAACTTGCGCACTGCTCTGGGGCCCACTAAGGGTGAAATGTATGTTTTTAAGAAGGATGGAATGCCCGCAAGATCTACTAAAGATGTAATATTGTTCTTTTACAGACTACGAGTCCCAGCGTGCAACAAGGAAGGGAAATACATCGCACTGAGCGAGAGGCCCACTGAGGGCGGGACAATCAATTAATTCTGCAGCACTTAAGACTAACCTGGAACTGCTTGCGAGATAGCCATTTGTCAAGAGACCTTTGAAAAAGAGACAGCAGTCTTGAAACGCGTTAGGTCTGAATAACAATTACCGGAGAGCAGTTGTGCAAGTTTATTCCCTTGGAACAGAAAAACCGGATGGTTTAATTTACTGTGAGTGCGCCCCCAGAAGCTCTTGGGCGTTTGGTGATCAATATATATAGGGCACTGTGTTGCTCGAAACGCGTCGAAACGGAGGTGTGTAATTAAATCGTTGCCAATCTGCCTTTGGAGTCCGTTCCTCTCTTTCGCCGTCAGGAGGTTGTAGAGTTGTTGGTTTCGCTATATATATATATATACTCAAGCCAGGCCTCAAACACCATTTAAAATGAAATCAAAATTTGTCCCCATATTGGTACGAGATGGTTTAGATGCCTTTAGTGATCATGTGGTTAATCAAATCAAAAAACTAACACATGCAACGAATAGATCTAAAAGAGTATATACCAGCAAAGAGACCAGATATAATCAGTTGATTTTAAGATTAAGAAAGGAAGATGTAGTTATTCGGACATCAGACAAAGGCGGAAATATAGTCCTTTGGCCCATGAAAGACTATTTAGAAGAAGCATACAGCCAGTTGAACGATGTCCAGTGTTACAAAAAAAGTACTCCAATAAAATACAAAAACACTCAGGATTCTCTTTTTAAGAACTTGCTTGCCTGGAAGAGTTTGGGCCTTTTAAGCTGGGATGAGTATAAATTTGTTAAAAAGGAATATCCAATGGTACCCCATATTTACTTCATACCCAAAATACACAAGGACATGGCGAAACCACCGGGCAGGCCAATTATTGCGGCGTGTGATGGGCCATTGGAGAATCTCTCAAGATACATTGATTATTTTTTACAGGTGCACATGAAGCAGTTGAAATCATACATCCAGGACACCAGTGACTTTTTAACAAAAATTAATGCAATTGTGTGGGAATCTGATTTTTGTTAATCACAATGGATGTCTGCTCTTTGTATACCTGTATCAGGAACCAAGATGGCTTGAGAGCAGTGGAGTTCTTTCTTAATACTAGATCCATAATATATGCACAACATACTCGTATGCTCTTGGATATGCTGCTTTTTAATCTGGAAAATAATTTTTTTCTTTTTAACGGGCAGTTTTATCAACAAATCCAAGGTGTAGCTATGGGGGCCAGTTTCTCCCCCAGTTACGCCTGTCTGTTCATGGGCTGGTGGGAGGAACTGGTCCTCATGCGCAAATATGAACATGTATATACTACCAATATTGTATCTTGGATGCGTTTTATAGATGATATATTTATTGTGTGGAAGGGGAGGGAAGAAGGTGCGTTGAAATTTATCAATGAAATCAATGAAAACAACTTTAACCTCAAATTTTCCTCGAGCATCAGTAAACATACAGTGACCTTTTTGGATGTGCAGGTTTTAATTAGAAATGATGTTTTAACTACCACCCTTTTTACCAAACCAACTGCAGGAAACACACTTTTACACGCGTCGAGTGCACATCCCCCACATCTCATCAGGAGCATCCCCTATGGGGAAATGCTCCGTATCCGCAGAATTTGCAGTGATTCAGAGGATACAAGGATGAGGCAGATGGAGAGCCGTGCTAGATTTTTGGCTAGGGGATACAGCAGCGAATCAGTAGATTCTGCGATTAGAAAGTCTCAGGCAAGGTCGAGGAGGGATCTCCTCACCTACAAAACAAAAACGTCTCAGGTAGAGGCATACACACAGCCTGTCAGACTAATCCTAACCTATTCAAAACAGGAAAAACAGTTACGGAGTATTATGAGACACAATTGGCACTTTATTCGTGAGGATCCAGTAATAGGTGATCTGATGCCTGTCAATCCATCAATCTCCTTCCGCAAATCATTAAGTATGGGGAATATGTTGGTTCAGAATAGTCATGACAGTAGTCACAAAGACATGTGGTTAACAATAAGAAAAGGTTTTTTTAAATGTCTCTCTTGTAAGGCTTGTCAGTTTGGAATAAATGTCAAAACGTACACAACTGCTTTTTCAGATACAGTCAAAGAGATTAAACAGCATCTTACGTGTAAGACAGAATATTGTGTATACGTATTGGAATGTGACTGCCAATTGAAATATATAGGCAGCACAAAATTAGCAGTGCATAAACGTTTCCTTCAGCATATCAGGGCGATCACTAATAAGGATCAAAATTACCCTGTTGCAAGACATTTTCAAACTGTACACAATAGCAATCCACAATTTTTACGCTACTATGCTATTGAAGCTATACCTATCATGAAAAGAGGGGGTGACAGGGAAGCCAAACTGAGACGCCTGGAAACGAGTTATATTTTAGAGTTTGATTCTAAGCATCCAGGCGGGCTCAATATTACAGAAGATTTACATACGTTTTTATAACGTAGGCAGTCAGTCTCCCATAGGTCAAGCATGTACAGCGGGCAAGCTAATTAGAACATTGCAATGAAGGGACACCTTTTCTTGCTTGCACTTAATGTCTGAAGAACCTTGGGCAAGAAGCAAAACTATATTTATCCAATCAATAAAACCAGTATGATTTTTAGGAATGGTTTTAGAATTGGGGTGGTATTTTATAGTGATTTCTTAAAGCCCTTTTTCTAATGTTTTTTATAGATCTACATCTGGGTTCTTTGTGTTAAGACTTTAAAAGCCAACAATTTACTGACAGTCTTAGAAACCTCCCTTGCAATATGAAGTAATGTATGAACTTTAAAGTAGGATGTATTTAATGAATTTACTATGATAATTTGTACTTGTATATAATGAATTTATTTGTTTACGTATGATAATCTGTATGTGTATATAATGAATTCATTTGTGTACCCCTTTAGATATTTAATATTTATAGCACTATTGGTTTTTAACTCTAAGTAGTATAGCACTGAGTCACTTTATCTGTCCATTCATGGCATGTCGACAATGGTAGCAAATGATTTAGAGATGTGCACGGATGCATTTAGGCAAGTATAAATCAAGAAAAGAAAGTATTGCACAACTAATCCATTGGCACAATAGAACAATATTGAATTTACAGATTTATCTGTGGTATATTTATATATATAATAAGAATAAATATATGTATTAAAAAAGACATGAATAGCAGATATTGTATGGTGCAGAGTAATCCGTGAAATGGCAAAGTATTTAAACTTAAGGACACAAAATAGGAAATAGGTGTTTCTTTAAAGAAATGTGTCCTTTATACATAAATTTTACAGCACATAGTGGTAGGTGATAGGTTTGTTTTCACTTTTGTATTAAGATATGTATTTTTTATATGTGGATGATGTCTTTATTCCTATATATGCTATAATTTTAATGGAAATCGTAAACATGTGTCAGGAGACATTTAAGTAGATATTTAGCCTGAACCAAAACATATATATATATCAAAAAATTATTTTGTAATATTGTTTCACTATAATGTGGGCAATCATATAGGAGGTTGAATATTAATTATGAACGAACATGTCATGAGTAATGTACTATGTGAGGTCTTATGCAAGGTCCTAAGCAGTGCATGGCGAGCATGCAAGTCATAGCTACGTCAGTGAACTATAACTGTTGAAATGTTATGTTTTAGCTTACATTTTTACCTAACTATAACTTTCCTTTCACCTTTGTTTTTTTCAGTGTATTTCTAGTTTTTTTTTCTCTAACCTCTTTTTATTAGTTTAGGTTTAATAGCAAACAATGACAGTAGCAGAGTCATACATTTCCCACGTGCCTTATCCACACTCTATAGGTAATACAGTTGAATATTAAACTAGGTATTGCTTTAACATTTATACATTCAAAAAAGTTGTTTGCTAGCTCTAAAACTTTACAAAGCAGAAACACTCCCCAAAATCACCCTCCACCCCCCTACCACAGTAACCTTCCCTGAACAGTATCGTAGGTGTTGGATGGGGTAGGACTGGATGGTCAGTTCATGTGGTCTACAAATGGGAGCAAAAGGAGAGACAGTCCAATCAGACCTATACAGCCTATTGTTAAGGTTGTTCTGGCTATGGTATTCTTAGTTTAAAATTGAAAGAGGTGCAGCGCTCCTATGGGTGGAGGGCACGCTGTCAAGGGTAGACTTTGTGATAGGTACTCCACCAAAGGACCCCAGCAGTATTCAAATTTTTTAAAATTATGTCTAAAAATATTCGCCATTCTTTCCATTGTGAGTGCCCTCCAGAGACGGGAGTGCCATTGAGTCAGGGTGTGTGCTTCCTTTTTCTTCCATGCTGCTGCGATTGAGCACCTGGCCGCCCCTAGACAAACCCACATAATGGCTTTATTTCCCTTCGTCTGATATTGTAGACAACTATTTCTGAGGCCTAGTAGTGCAAATTCGGGAGAGTCAGGAACAGGATATCCCAATATATCCCTAATCTGTGCCAGAATTTCTGTCCAAAAAGGGCGGATCGTTGGACAGTCCAACCAAATATGGCGGAAGTCCCCTAACATACCGCAGTCTCTCCAGCACAGATCAGAGGTATCCGGAAAGAACCGCTTCAGTTTTGTGGGATAGAGATACCAGTCATAAAGTGTTTTGTAGTGGGCCTCCCTCATACCCGTGGAATGATTGTTTTTAGCAATATCTTTCCAGAGGGTTTTCCATTGCCCCTCAGTGATCTCAGACCCTAGTGTGTGTTCCCAGAAATCCATGAAGCGAGGTCTGGGCGTGTGCATTGTGGACAACAACAAAGCGTATAAAAAGGAGATTACGCCTCAAGAGGATCCCACCCTACTAACAAACTTTTCTATAGGTGTCAATTCTCTGGTGGCTGCTGCCCTGACCTCCGGGTTTAATACCCAGTGCTTAAACTGGAGATAGTGGTATTGTTCAGTGGGGGGAGGTCAAAGTCGCGTTGGCAATGTTCGAAAGTTAAGATGTCATAGTTTTGGAAAAGATCCAATAGTATTAAACAGCTGCCATCTCGCCACGCATCAAAGGGTCCTGGCTGAATTGCCGGAGGGAAAGCTGGATTGAAATGAATCGGGGTATATGGGGAGGGGAATGTCGTCCATTTTGCAGCTTTTGTGACCTCATCCCAGACCCTGAGTGTAGTCTGAGTTGGGGTGCTCAGGTAAGCATTCTTGGGCCGGTCTTCCCTTGGTTTCCACAGCACATCCCAAATAGTTCTGCCCACTATTGCCCTATCCATGTGTAGCCAGTGCTTATCAGATTCACTTAGGGACGGCTCTGAAATTACTCTAAGTTGTGCAGCCTTGTAATATAGAGCAAAGTCAGGAAGGGCCACACCACCTTCGTCTCTAGATCGTCTGAGAAGTTTAAAGGGTAATCGTGCCCTTCCATTTTGCCATATGTAACGAGGGATTATCGTGCGCAGCGTGGGAAGAATGTTGCGGTTGAGGCTTATGGGGAGGGCCTGAAATAGATATAACAGTTTTGGGAGGACCGTCATTTTGACCGCGTGGATGCGGGCCAACCATTAGATGTATAGCTGTCCCCACCTTTTAAGTTCAGTCTGTAACTGTTGTAGTCGGAGGGGGGGGGGGGGTAGTTTGCCCTGTATAAACCGCTTATGCTGGCTGTAATCTTTATACCTAAATATGTAATGTCCTGTTTTGCTCATTGGAAAAGAAAGTCCCTGACTAGGGGAATCATCTCCCCCTCTGAGAGGGTGGGGTTCAGAAGGAAGGACTTGGAGAGGTTAACCTGGACACCAGCTATTTTTTCGAAAGATCTGAGTTCTCCTTGTGGCAGTCAGAGAGGACCGCGGTGCCATAAGCGTTAAGAGGATATCGTCAGCAAACAACAAAATCTTGTGTTCTTCCAACCCAAACCATATGCCCGCAATGTCCTGTGTTGCCCTTATCCTAGCCGCCTAGGGTTCAACACTCAGGGCAAATAATAAAGGTGATAATGGACACCCCTGTCTTGTCCCCCTGCCCAGCGTGAAGGTGTCTGAACTGACTCCGTTGACTACTACTTTAGACCGTGGTTGAATATAATTGGCTTTAACCCTGTTAATAAAGGTCTTGCAAAACCCAAACCACTGTAGCGTTTGGAAGAGGAAGAACCAGTCAACTCTAGCAAACGCTTTTTCAGCGTCGAGCCCTAATAGAATTGCTGGATTCCGCTGTTTCGAGGCCTTTTCCACCAAGTGGAGAACCCTTTCGGATATTGCCATGAGTTTGTCTCCCTTTAATAAAACCCGACTGATCGGGGTGTATCAAGTCAGGCATCATGTCTTCTAGCCTATTAGCTAGTATTTTGGAGTACAACTTGGCATCCAGGTTTAATAGCGCTATCGGCCTGTATGATGAACATAATTGTGCATTTTTCCCTGGTTTTGGTATTACCGTTATCAAAGCCTCACTCATTGAATGTGCGACCACTGTTCCAGATGCTCTGTGATTAAAGAGGAGCGTCAGGTGTGGTACTATCTCTGAGGGCAAAAGATTTGTAAAAATAAGCTGTTAGGCCATCTGGCCCCGGTGATTTATGGGACTTCAGCACCTCAATCGCCAGCTGCACTTCATCCTCTGTATTGGGGCTCCCAAGAGATCATTCTAGGGAGGTGTGACCTGAGGGAGACTGATCGAGTTTCAGTACGCTACTTGAGCCTTATTATCTGTCTCCTTGGCTCAATAGAAAGTCTCATAGAATGCACCAAATATCTGAGCTTTCCCTGCGTCCGTGTTCTCCAGCTTTCCCTGAGTATCTCGAATGTCCCCTTAGTATTCTCTTTTTACCCTGAGTTGTCTCGCCAGATGGGCCCCTACCTTGTTTCCCTGTTCGTATGATATTCGCCGCAAACATAGGAGAGTCAATTCTGCTCTATTTGTGTATATCGCGTTTACTTTCCCCTTCAGTGCAGTCAGTTTACGTTGGAGGGCTCTCGTAGGCACTAATTTATGTGTCCGTTCTGTCTCTCGAAGTTCTTCTTCTAACGCTATACGATCTTTGGCTCTCTGCCTATTCAAAGTTGAGTTTAGTTTGGCACATTTGCCCCTCAGGACTGTGTGAAGATGTCCCAATTGTTCGATGGTGTGGTATCCTGTGGGAGGTTCATTTGGAAATATTTCCTAATTGCTGCATGTAGTTTGTCTCTTAATAGTCTGTCACGCGTGAGGGAGGTAGGAAAAAAACATTATGAGAATTTAGGGGAGTGCATGTTCCAGTCAAAACAAATGGAAACCGGGGCATGATCCAAAATAGTGATAGGGTGTATTTTTGCAGCTCGGAGGTCGCTCAGCAGACCTTGGTTATTAAAGACGTAATCTAGCCGTGAATAGGTCTGGTGAACGTGGGAGAAAAATGAAAAGTCGTTCATCGTGGGTGTTAGATTTGGGGGTCTCTAGTTGGCAGAGGTATGTACCTTTGTCCAAATAGGGACCCTTGAGTCTAGTCAGGGAAAGTAGGTACACTCCTGAAATAACCCCTGCTCACCCTCTTGGTAGCTTGGCACGAGCAGACAGGCTTAGTTCAGAGGCAGTGTGTAAAGCATTTGTGAACACATACAGTAATCAAGTGACAACACTACAAATGGACACCACACAGGTTATATATTTATAAAAATAGGTATACTTTATATAGATTTATCACAAGACTATAAACGACAAAAATAATCCACAATACTGTTAAGAATGCTTAGTTCTGATCAAAAAGGCTTAATTCAAGGTTTTGTGCGAGTCGGTAGCCTCCTCCGGCTACGGCGATGTTGTGAACAGAGTCTAACAAATCCAGCTGACCGCGTCGAGACGGGCCAACACAGCGTAGACAGACTCGGTCACAGTACCTTTTACTTGAAGCGGCAGGCACGGGCGTGCGAGCCGGATGGCTGTTCGTCGCGGTCGCAATGCAAAAATGGAAGCGTTGCAGGACGCGTTGTCCCTCGATGCGGTGCAGGCAGCGGCTCGTTGACGTCGTCGAGGCGGAGTCGGTGAGACCAGGGCCGTGCGTTGCAGGGGCGAGACGGTGCTTCGATGCGGTGCTGGCAGGTTGCGGTGCGGCGACGGAGCCGGATTCAGGAGCTGGCGTCGATCAGTCCGGACAGCGGTGCGAGTCGGGCGGTGCGTCGCAAAGCGTGCGAGCGGTGCCCAACTCCGGTGCGGTCACAGGACTCGAACTCAGCAGCAGTGACCGTGTCGGTCGGACCAGTTCGATTCGGCGTAGCGGCGTTGCAGGACGCGTTGTCCCTCGATGCGGTGCAGGCAGCGGCTCGTTGACGGAGTCGGTGAGACCAGGGCCGTGCGTTGCAGGGCGAGACGGTGCTTCGATGCGGTGCTTACAGGACACCGAGTCGGTCGTGGGAGTCGGTCACAGCTCCCTACCTCTGTAGCCACTGAAACAGAGTTTCCAGCAGCAATTCACAAAGGGGTGAAGTCCAATGGTCCTGGGACTTCAGTCAGGGGCAAGCTCTCTTCCAAGCCCTTGGAGATCCTTCACAAGTTGATGAAAGTCACAGCAAAGCAAAAGTTCCTTTCTCCTTTCTTTGGCAGTCAGGCAAACCACTGCAGGCCAATCCCACAAGCAGCACTCCAGGCTTAGGGATAGTCTCTCCTCAGTTTCTTCTTGGTTCCGCTCCTCAGCAAAGGTTTCTTCTTGTTCCCAAAAGTGATCTAATTTCCTAGGGGTCTGGGTCCCCTTTTTATACCCAGCTTCTCTTTGTTCTCTGAAGGCAGAGAGGCCTCTGCCTAGTCCAAAACCAGTTCTGGTCAGTCCTGGAGCACTTTGTTTTTCTGACTCCTTCTTTCCTTTCAGAATGTGGGGCAGAGTGCTCAGCCGCCCGTCAGGAGGTGGAGCCAGCATTGTGGAAGGCAGGCACAGCCCTATTCAGACCCAGGTGCAACTCCTCCCTCCACTCTGGATGCAGATCTTTCTATTCAGCCCTGTGCTGACTCATCCTGTCTCCTGTAGCCACCCCCAGCCCCTGTCACTCAATCTCCAGACAAGGAATACACAACCTAGCAGAGGCAGGCTTGGATAGTTAGGCAAGAAAATACTCACTTTCTAAAAGTGGTATTTTCAAACACAGAATGTTAAAACCAACTTCACTAAAAGATGTATTTTATCATCCTGAGTTCAGGCATACTAAATTCGTTTTTCTACCATGTTCCCTGGGTCAGTTCTGACTATAAGGTGTAATAGTCAGTCTGCCCATTCTGGCCTATGGGGAGCAGGTAGCCTTGCAATAGTGAAAAACGAAAATGGCTGTAATTCACTATTAGGACATGCCACACACACCAGGGCATGTCCTACCTTATACTTACAATGCACCCTGCCCTAGGGCCTTCTTTAGGGGTGACCAACATGCAGTAAACGGAAGGTTTAGGGACTGGTAAGTGGGTGCACTCACCAAGTCGACATGGCAGCCCTAGGCTGCACACAGGCTCTGCAATGGCAGGCCTGAGACACACTTTACAAGCTGCTTCTGTGGGTGGCACAACCCGTGCTGCAAGCCCACCAGCAGCATTGGATTTACAAGCCCTGGGCACACTCAGTGCACGGTACTAGGGACTGACAAGTAAACCAATCATCCAATCATGGAGTCACTAATACATACATCAATTAACGATAGGGAGCACTTGCACTTTGGCACTGATTAGCAGCGGCAAAGTGCCCATGAGCATCTAGTCCAGCAAAAACATATCGGCAACAGTGGAGTCATTACGAAAAAATGGAAGGGAGACCCACGCCAAGGACGCCAGGTCTAACACGTGTCCCCTCCAGCTGAAATGTGGGGAGAACTACCCTACCCCTAGGGAGTTCTCATCACTAAGGCGGAAAAATCTGGACAGACCATCAGCATTGGCGTGTTCTGTACCAGGGCGGTGTTCCACCATAAAGTCCATCCCCTGTAGGGAAATGGACCACCTCAACAGCTTTGGATTCTCACCCCTCATCTGCATCAACCATCTGAGGGGCCTGTGGTCTGTCTGAACCCGGAAGTGAGTCCCAAACAGGTATGGTCTCAGCTTCTTCAGAGCCCAGACCACAGCAAATGCCTCACGCTCAATAGCACTCCATCTCTGTTCCCGGGGAAGTAACCTCCTACTGATGAAGGCTACAGGTTGGTCTAGGCCCTCCTCTTGATCTGTGATAGAACAGCCCCTACACCATGCTCTGAAGCGTCGGTCTGAACAATGAACTCATTGGAGAAGTTGGGTGCCTGGAGCACAGGCGCCGTGCACATGGCAGTCTTCAAGGTGTCAAAAGCTTTTTGACAGGCGTCAGTCCAAATCACTTTCCTGGGCTGCTTCTTGGAAGTCAGCTCTGTCAAGGGGGCAACAATGCTGCCATACCCCTTGACGAATCTCCGGTAATACCCGGTGAGTCCTAGGAAGGCTCTCACCTCTGTCTGGGTCTTGGGGGCTCCCAAGCCAGAATGGTATCAATTTTCGGTTGGAGGGGCGCCACCTGGTCGCTCCCAACCTGGTGTCCCAAGTACACCACAGAACCCTGCCCAATCTGGCACTTACTCGCCTTGATTGTGAGGCCTGCTCTCCGCAGCGCCATCAACACTTCCCAGAGGTGACGCAGATGTTCTTCCCAACTGGAACTGAACACTGCGATGTCATCCAGGTAGGCGGCACTGAAATCCTCCAGTCCAACCAACACCTGGTTGACCAACCTCTGAAAGGTGGCAGGGGCATTCTTCATCCCAAAGGGCATCACCCGGAACTGGTAGTGCCCATCTGGTGTGGAGAATGCTGACCTCTCTTTGCCCCATCAGTCAAGGCGATCTGCCAGTACCCAGACGTTAAGTCAAGCGTGCTGAGGTACCGCACAGCCCCTAACCGATCTATGAGCTCATCAGCTCTGGGGATGGGGTGGGCGTCAGTCCTGGTGACGGAATTGAGTCCCCTGTAGTCCACACAGAACCGGAGTTCTGGTGTGGCACCAGGCGCGGCAGCCTTTGGAACCAAGACCACTGGGCTGGCCCAAGGGCTGTTAGAGGACTCAATGACCCCTAGCGCAAACATCTTGGAGACCTCCTCCTTGATGCAGGATCTGACCCTGTCAGTCACCCTGTAAGCCTTGTGCTTCACAGGAAGACTGTCCCCAGTGTCCACATCATGGACGCACCAATGAGTGACACTGGGAACCAGGGAGAACAGGTCAGGGAACTGTCCCAACAGTTGGCGACAGTCACCCTGCTGCTCAGGTGTCAGGGAGGTAGAGAGGTTTACTCCCTCCACTGATCCATCTTGCTCTCGGGCTGACAGGAGGTCAAGAAGAGGCTCGGTCTCCTCCTCCATTCCATCATCTGTAGCTAGAGCATGCCCACTTGGGACCTCTCCAAGTGGGGCTTCAGGCGGTTCACATGCAGGACCCGCAAGGGGTTCCTGGGAGACTGCAAGTCCACCAAATAGGTAACTGGACTCTTGCGCTCCACCACCGTAAAAGGGCCGGTCCACCTGTCCTGGAGCGCACAAGGCTCCACAGGGGCCATGACCCACACTTTCGGACCAGGCTGAAGTTCTACCAGAGTGGCATTCTGGTCGTACCACCGCTTCATCTCCTCCAGATTTGCTTCAGCAAGTTCTCTGAAACGCCTAGTCTGGTTCCTGAAGGCCAGCATGTAACTGTATACATCCTGGGGAGGTTTCCTGGGAGATTGCTCCCAGTCTTCCTTGACCAAACTCAGAGGTCCTCGCACCGGGTGTCCATAGAGGAGCTCAAAGGGACTGAACCCTAGAGACTTCTGTGGCACCTCCCGGTATGCAAACAACAGGCATGGTAAGAGGACGTCCCATTTACGCCTCATGGGTTCTTCCAGACCCATAATCATGCCCTTGAGGGTCCGGTTGAATCTCTCAACCAGCCCATTTCCTTGAGGGTGGTAAGGAGTGGTGAACTTGTAAGTTACACCGCACTCCTGCCACAGGGACTTCATGTACTTGGACACGAAGTTGGTACCTCTGTCAGACACCACCTCTTGAGGGAATCCCACACGTGAGAAAATTCCCATCAGTGCCCGTCCCACCACGGGGGCCGTCACTGTCCTCAGAGGATGGCTTCAGGGTACCGGGTGGCATGGTCCACCAAGACCAGGATAAACCTGTTGCACATGGCTGTCTTGGGGTCCAGTGGCCCCACAATATCAATACCCACCCGTTCAAAGGGGGTGCTGACCACAGGAAATGGCTGGAGAGGAGCCTTGTGCTTCCTCCCACTCTTTCCACTTGCCTGGCAAGTCTGGCATGTCCTGCAGTGAGTGGCGGCACTCCTGCGCATCTGGGGCCAATAGAAATGGGTAACAAGCCTGTCAAAGGTCTTGTCCTGCCCCAGATGTCCTGCTAACGGTACATCATGAGCCAACCCCAGTAGGAAGGCTCTGAAGCGCTGGGGTACCACCAGCACACGGGCTGACCCAGGCTCAGCAACCTTAGGCTCTGAATACAGGAGACCATTCTCCCAGTAAACCCAATGTGATCCAGACTGATCACCTGCTGCCTGGTCTGTGGCCTGTTGCCTCAGACCCACGAGAGAGGGGCATGCGTTCTGCTCCTCGCAGAACTCTTCCCTGGAGGGTCCTCCTTCTTGCTGCCAATGGGTCAGCTCAGGTAGGTCCCCCAGTTCAGCTACCTGTTCCCCTGTAGGCTCCAGGGCATCCCCCTCAGGGTCTGCCTCCTCCTGGACCGTGGGAACTTCGGGGGCCGGTTTCCCGCGCCCCCTGCCTCTCTCTCTCCGGCAGGCACCTGGGCCTCCCTCTCAGGCTCCAGGTCCTCTTGAACACCTTTAGCTGCCATTGACCGGGTGGTCACACATGCCCAATCAGGCAAGCCCAACATTTCTAAATGCGCACTCCGCTCCACCTTAGCCCAAGGTGAGCTCTCCAAATCGTTCCCTAACAAACAGTCAACAGGCATGGCTGGCCTCACAGCTACTTGAAGAGTACCCGAGACCCCCCCACTCAAAGGGAACCTGAGCCACCTTGCAGTGACTCTCTGTGTTGTCAGCGGCAACAACCGGATAGAATGCATCAGGGATAACCTGCTCTTTAGACACCAGGTGACACTTGACAGCTGTCACACTGGCTCCTGTGTCTCTCAGAGCCTCCACCCTATGGCCATTGATGGTCACCCACTGCCTGTATTTCTTAGTGTTCTCAGGCAGCGGGGTCCTAGGGACCATCTCAGAGTCTCCTAATGAGACAAGGGAAAACACTGTGGGATCCCCCACCTTGGGCACCCAACTCCTCCCCCAGGGCTACACTAGCCAACTGCCGGGGGACTGCACTGGTGGGTGCTGGTTTTCCATACAAAGGGCAACGAGGATCGTTTGCCTTGTGGCCAGGGCGCCACACTTGTAACATACCAGTGGTCCCTGGTGAACAGGGGGCCTGTCGGGGCCACTGGCTTCTTCTCAGGGGAGGCTGGGAACCTTTCCCTTGGTTCCCTTGGGGTTTACTTTGGGGCCCTTTATGGAACTCCTTCTGTTTACCCTTGTCCCCCCACTCTTCTGCTGGAGACCCTGCCCACCCTTGGCGGAGTCTCCCACGTGACCCTTGTGGACCCGGGTACTCACCCAGCGGTCCGCCTCCTCAGCAAGCTGCCTAGGGTTAGTCAGCTTACTATCAATCAGGTGCTGGCGTAGCTCAGGAAAACAATTACCGGACAAGTGCTCCCAGGCAATTAAATCAAAGAGCGCCTGAAAATCAGTCGCTTTGCTACCCTTTACCCAACCATCCAAGGCTCTGCAAAAGAAGGTCACATATTCAACCCAGGTACTGCTTTCAATCTTACTACAGTTCCTGAACCTTTGCCTATAAAGCTCAGGGGTCAAACCATACCTAGTCATTAAGGCATCCTTCATGTGGCTGTACGAATTATAGACTTCAGAGGGCAAATCCAACAAGGTATCCCGCCCTTCACTGAGGAACCGTCCCCACAACCCCGCTCCCCAATCCTTCTCAGGGACCCGGTGGGAAGACATGGCTACCTCATAGGCTTTGAACCACTGCCCAATGTCATCATTTTTAAAAAATTCCTTAACCACATCTTTTGGAATATACACCCTAGCTTCAATAGGCACAGGCGGATACACTGCCACCAGAGGGAGTAATCTCTAAGCTCTTGGCCTTCAATTCCAACTCCCTCAAAACTTTCTCATGTTCAAACTGCATTTTCTTTTCCTCTAGGGCCAATTTCCTAGTTTGCATTTGGAATTCTAACTGCCCATTCAGCTTGAGCTTGGTCAGCTCCATTTCGTGCATCCTACTCTCTTTCCTGTCCTCCAACTCCTCTGGAGACAGTCCTCTGGCAGAAACACTGCTACCTACTGGGGAAGGTGGTCTTCCAGCCCCTAGATCCAATAGCCCCTCCAGCTGCCCTTCTGCATTCTCAGCCCCTCCACAGGGGCACTCCTTGATTCGACCCAGGCCCTCAGCGCCTTTGGAGGTCCTCCTTCCTGGAGAGCCCGGTCATGGACACTTTAAACTTTTTGCAGAATTGCCTGAGCTGCTTAAGGGTGTAGCATTCTAGCCTCTCTTCTTCCCAATCACACTCGACAGAGGCTACTGATGCTGGTTTCTCCATCGTGACTGAACTTGGCATTTGCAAAAATAGGAAATTCCAGAAAAAATGCTATAAAAGTATGTGGTTGCGTTTTGGTCTGCACTCACTAAGTAGTGTTCACCAATCACTGTACATGAGTCACAAATGCAAGTCCAGAATCCTCACCGCTGACCACCAATGTTAGATTTGGGGGTCTCTAGTTGGCAGAGGTATGTACCTTTGTCCAAATAGGGACCCTTGAGTCTAGTCAGGAAAGTAGGTACACTCCTGAAATAACCCCTGCTCACCCTCTTGGTAGCTTGGCACGAGCAGACAGGCTTAGTTCAGAGGCAGTGTGTAAAGCATTTGTGAACACATACAGTAATCAAGTGACAACACTACAAATGGACACCACACAGGTTATATATTTATAAAAATAGGTATACTTTATATAGATTTATCACAAGACTATAAACGACAAAAATAATCCACAATACTGTTAAGAATGCTTAGTTCTGATCAAAAAGGCTTAATTCAAGGTTTTGTGCGAGTCGGTAGCCTCCTCCGGCTACGGCGATGTTGTGAACAAACAGAGTCTAACAAATCCAGCTGACCGCGTCGAGACGGGCCAACACAGCGTAGACAGACTCGGTCACAGTACCTTTTACTTGAAGCGGCAGGCACGGGCGTGCGAGCCGGATGGCTGTTCGTCGCGGTCGCGATGCAAAAATGGAAGCGTTACAGGAGCGCGTTGTCCCTCGATACGGTGCAGGCAGCGGCTCGTTGGCGTCGTCGAGACGGAGTCGGTGAGACCAGGGCCGTGCGTTGCAGGGCGAGACGGTGCTTCGATGCGGTGCTGGCAGGTTGCGGTGCGGCGACGGAGCCGGATTCAGGAGCTGGCGTCGATCAGTCCGGACAGCGGTGCGAGTCGGGCGGTGCGTTGCAAAGCGTGCGAGCGGTGCCCAACTCCGGTGCGGTCACAGGACTCGAACTCAGCAGCAGTGACCGTGTCGGTCGGACCAGTTCGAGTCGGCGTAGCGAAGCGTTGCAGGACGCGTTGTCCCTCGATGCGGTGCAGGCAGCGGCTCGTTGGCGAGTCGGTGAGACCAGGGCCGTGCGTTGCAGAGGCGAGACGGTGCTTCGATGCGGTGCTTACAGGACACCGAGTCGGTCGTGGGAGTCGGTCACAGCTCCCTACCTCTGTAGCCACTGAAACAGAGTTTCCAGCAGCAATTCACAAAGGGGGTGAAGTCCAATGGTCCTGGGACTTCGGTCAGGGGGCAAGCTCTCTTCCAAGCCCTTGGAGATCCTTCACAAGTTGATGAAAGTCACAGCAAAGCAAAAGTTCCTTTCTCCTTTCTTTGAAAGTCAGGCAAACCACTGCAGGCCAATCCCCCAAGCAGCACTTCAGGCTTAGGGATAGTCTCTCCTCAGTTTCTTCTTGGTTCCGCTCCTCAGCAAAGGTTTCTTCTTGTTCCCAAAAGTGATCTAATTTCCTAGGGGTCTGGGTCCCCTTTTATACCCAGTTTCTCTTTGTTCTCTGAAGGCAGAGAGGCCTCTGCCTAGTCCAAAACCAGTTCTGGTCAGTCCTGGAGCACTTTGTTTTTCTGACTCCTTCTTTCCTTTCAGAATGTGGGGCAGAGTGCTCAGCCGCCCGGCAGGAGGGTGGAGCCAGCATTGTGGAAGGCAGGCACAGCCCTATTCAGACCCAGGTGCAACTCCTCCCTCCACTCTGGATGCAGATCTTTCTATTCAGCCCTGTGCTGACTCATCCCTGTCTCCTGTAGCCACCCCCAGCCCCTGTCACTCAATCTCCAGACAAGGAATACACAACCTAGCAGAGGCAGGCTTGGATAGTTAGGCAAGAAAATACCCACTTTCTAAAAGTGGTATTTTCAAACACAGAATGTTAAAACCAACTTCACTAAAAGATGTATTTTATCATCCTGAGTTCAGGCATACTAAATTCGTTTTTCTACCATGTTCCCTGGGTCAGTTCTGACTATAAGGTGTAATAGTCAGTCTGCCCATTCTGGCCTATGGGGAGCAGGTAGCCTTGCAATAGTGAAAAACGAAAATGGCTGTAATTCACTATTAGGACATGCCACACACACCAGGGCATGTCCTACCTTATACTTACAATGCACCCTGCCCTAGGGCCTTCTTTAGGGGTGACCAACATGCAGTAAACGGAAGGTTTAGGGACTGGTAAGTGGGTGCACTCACCAAGTCGACATGGCAGCCCTAGGCTGCACACAGGCTCTGCAATGGCAGGCCTGAGACACACTTTACAAGCTGCTTCTGTGGGTGGCACAACCCGTGCTGCAAGCCCACCAGCAGCATTGGATTTACAAGCCCTGGGCACACTCAGTGCACGGTACTAGGGACTGACAAGTAAACCAATCATCCAATCATGGAGTCACTAATACATACATCAATTAACGATAGGGAGCACTTGCACTTTGGCACTGATTAGCAGCGGCAAAGTGCCCATGAGCATCTAGTCCAGCAAAAACATATCGGCAACAGTGGAGGCATTACGAAAAATGGAAGGGAGACCCACGCCAAGGACGCCAGGTCTAACAGTGGGATAAAGCTTTCTCCATGCATCCCTAAGCCCCAAGTCTTGGATAGCTTGTTTAACCCTTTTGAAAAGTTACCCGTGGAAGCCCCCCGTGGGTGGGGGCGGTCTAATTCTGGGTGCCATGTGAGATTAAAGTCTCCCATAAGTATGAGCGGTCTTTCTGCATATCCCCCCACCAACGCTAATAATGAGGTGATAAATTTGATTTGACCCATGTTGGGTGCATATGCCGAGACAAATGTGCACAGTTTCTCCTGTAGTTTGTCCTTCACCATTACTTTTCTACCATCTTTGTCCATTTTGTACCCGCTCAGACTGGAACTTCGTGGTGGATAGGAACATCAACGCCACCTCTTTTTGTTTCGTACCTGCTGAGGATTTATAGATCAGGGGGTAATTTTTGTGTTTCAATCTGTGGTCCTCTGATCTCTTAAAATGTGTCTCCTGTAATGCCGCTACATCAAATTGGTGATCTAAGTACTTCCAGACCTTTTGGCGCTTAAGTGGTGCGTTGAGGCCTCTTACGTTCTAGGATACTATAGTTATCATCTTAAGGTAAGTCAGTTAATTGCCTCAAATTGACACCCCCTTGACCCCTGCCTCTTCTCTTTATTGCTGCCCCACTGCCCCCCTTCCGCACCCCCATGGCATAACTGACAACACACATGATTCGTGCTATCGCTCCCTTCGCTGCAGACCAGTTTCATCCCACCTACATTAAACTTGAAAAGCATTTACCCCAACCCTTACCATCTTGGTAGATAAACATTATTGCGGGCGTCTCGGTCAGTGCCCGCCACCGCGGATATCTGCACAAGACTATAGGCGCTGGACTTTGGAACAGTATAACTTACTACTCCAGTCTACGCCACAGTAGGGAATGTGTTAGATATAAAATCCAACACCAGTCCAACAACGCGTCCTCAAAGCAAGTCGTGTAGTTGAGCTCCGAGGTCCTGCACCTTTTCCTTCATATCTGTCGCGGTTTGCTCTAGCTCGAGGGTTTTGGCCTCCAAGTCGAGCGTTCTGGTGCCTATTGAGTCCTCATCCTGTTGGATGGAGGCCATGCGGTCGGTGAGATCCCCTTTAACTGGTCTATTGATGCTGCCATGTCCAGTTTGAGTTCTGAGCGTAGTTCCACTTTAAAGTCCCTAAGAGAGGCCAGTATATAATCTTTGGTGAGTGCCATGTTGCTTCCTGCTTCGTCTAGCTTTCGAGTATCCTTCTTTTCTATTGGGGTGAAGTAGCTGGACACCCTGTTTGAGAGTTTTTTTCGGTGGCATATGGGCTGTCCCTCACCCCCCTGTAGACTCTTGGTAGAGGGGCCTCTCCTGGTGACTGTGTGCGTTGTGTTCCTGGGCCCTTGTTACTGAACTCCTAGGCCTGGTTCTTTTGGATGTTCACCATGTTAGGGTCAGGCAGGGATCTTCCAGAGGATGTTGGCGCCGTTAGCTGTGGTACCTCACAAGGACCATTACGGCTATGCCTTGGGGCTTTCACACCAAAGGGGACCTCCTTGAGGGCAATTTGAGTGAACTTCTTCTGGGTCCTTCTATGTTTAATGTTCACTTGGTCTCGGGCCCAGGGTCGCCATTTCAAGGTCAGGAACCATAGGCGGGACTCGCCCTTATTGCTTCCTACCTTTATGGGCATCTCGTAACTCCGCTGTCCCCGGCCGTGCCCCCGCACCTGTGGAATCCTGTCTCACTGGGATCGCTTGTGCCCTCGTTTGCTGCTGCTGACACGCTGCTTTCACTGGTGCCACCCGACTGTGGTCACCTCCTCTCGATCCCGCCGCCGATGCTCTTGGAGTGAGCCCACAATCGGTATGTTTTCTTTCTCCAAGGGGTCCGGCGACGCCCAGCCTCCTTACTCTGTCTGCCACATCGCCCGGATCGTAATGCTCAGCAGCGGGCCTTACTCTATTATTTCTCCCCTGCACGGCCCGCTCCTCCATTTTAGTTCTCAGCGGTTCATTTCTCATTCCTTTCGATTCCGCCCTCAAGGCCGCACATCAGGGCAGAGACCGGTTGTCTTCTGGTCACTGGACGATGCCGTGGACGACCTGTGTCTCGCAATGGAGATTCACTCTGTTTTCCCCTGTGTAAAATCTATGCGGTGGCGGAGCCAGTGTGGATCCCGTCCACCTAGACATCTTGCCTGGCCACGCCCCCCTAGTCTTCTTTTTAACATAAAGTAATGTGTTATTACAATTCCTGCACACCAACAGGTGGCTGACCCCACAGATTTGCAAACACCAACTGAGTTATGCAAACTCTAATAGGTATAAGCACCCCGCATTTGCAATGCATTTTTTACAGTCTCAGGAACAAGGACTATAGGCGCGGGCCCAACATGGGTTCATGAGTTTCATAGTCCGCGTTCCTGCTAGCGAGGCTGTGCACTCAACCCATCCAAAGTGGTGCCCTAGTCTGTGGCCTCAGTAGCAGACCTTCAGACTATGAAACTCATACACACATGCAGGGTCCACCTCCATAGTCATTGAAGCAGGAATTAGGACTGTGGACTATGAGTGCCCTTGTGGGTGTGTCAAGTCTGTGGCCCCCAAAAAGTCCACAGGCTTCTTACATATGTAGGTGCCTTTTAACATTTTTAAACTGAATTTTGTCTTCAAAAAAATGTCCATCTAGGTGGGATGTATGACAGAACTGCACATGCATTTACCACACATGTCTTTACAACGCAGTCTCTACCCCGACTGTGACGTTACCATGCGTTCCTTTACAACGACTTGCCTTAGGGGGGGGCGCTGGACTTTGGAACAGTATAACTTACTATTCCAACTCCAGTCTACGCCACAGTAGAGAAGGTGTTAGACTTAAAATCCAACACCAGCCCAACAACGCGCCCCCAAAGCAAGTTGTTGTAACGACTTGCGCGGTAAAGTTACGCGTGGTAACGTCGCAGTCGGGGTAGTGACTGCATTGTAAAGGCAGATCGTGGTAATGACAGCGTGGTAAAGGATGTTTCCTATCTAGGTGTAGATCGACATCAGTGAGCGGGCTCAACTTTTTAAAAATATTTGATAAGCCTACTGTCTTTATTGTGAGTCTGCAAACATGGCATGCCTTGCACCGAGGGCACAACTTACATATATATAATGTAGTCCATGAAATTCCGGTTGAATCAGTTGACTATGTTACATTTTAAAGGCCATTCTGTGCTTTTCATTGGTTGAACGTTCAGGTAGCCTTACACCACATTGATAATGTGCCTTTTTCTTGGCAATAGAGGCACAGCCACCATTTTGTGAAGCGGAGGAGACTTGAACATGTGATACTGTTGCTCACAGCTGGATTAAGGAGAACAATGGCTGAGAGAGATGGAGGAGATATTCTTGGACCATTTTTGCTACTCCAGAGGAAGAAGAACTAATAAGCATTGGCGAGAGTAAAAAGATGGAGAAACACACTGAAGACTCTGATGTGTGGGAATGTAGCACACGTCCATCAGAGGGAAAGACGTAAGGAGGATCACCTGCAAGTACGTGACCACAAGTGTAGCGGGGGCAGAAAAGACTCTACTGCTTTGGTCCATCCACCATGCAATGGCGACTCAAGCCAGAGCACGGGAAGGAGTATGGGAGGTTCCTGCAGAAGCGAAAAGAAACAGGATGCAAGAAATCAGAGACCCTGCCTCAAGCTCCTTGTTACTCTCCGCCTTGTATGCTTCCCCTGCAAATACTCTCGCCACTACGCCATACCACTCACCCACACGTGTGCTTTCCGGAGCAGCGTGCTACTCGCCGAAAAAGTGCTTCAACACCTCGTCAGGGGTAGTAAGCGCTATATAAATGCAATTACAATACAATAGAATACACCCACCCCTCGCTTCCTGTTGCTCTCTCTAATGTGCTTCTATCCTCGAATCCCTGCCACCATGTTCCTGTCTCCCTCATGTGCGTCTACCCCTCTGAAAACACAGTCAGTGCTCTTTTTTGCTCCCTCCCTTGTATGCTTCCACCCCTGCAAACCCCTCCTCCCCCCATGCAAGGTGCTGCCCTCTCCCTTGTATGCTTCCCCCACCGCCATCAGGAAAACACACTGCGCTCTCCATGTTGCGGTCTCGCTCGCGTGCGCCCCCACGCAACCAGTCTGTGCTCCAAACAGCATTGGCAAAGCTAATGGGTCCAAAAGGCAAGACCTATTGACTTTGCCAATGCTTGCTTCTCTGGATTGATAGTCAGTTGTCCAGTGCTCAGTTGAATTAAAGTGCTTTCTAAATATTCCTCACATTTACGTGGCAGCTGTTCCTCTGGGTGGCTCAAGGACATCTTTACCACGTTTAGTTTTGGTTTCTTAAGTCAGCAGATGGGTCTCTCTCTCTCTTTCTCTCTCCACGTTACTCTGCGGCCGAACGATGACGCAGCACTTTCACCGCTTCCGTTCATCGGGAATATCAGTTCTCCTTCCGGCTCGGGCCTTTGGGAGTTGAACATGTTTCATCCATTAGCCGCCCAGACGTTTGTGTGCGCCAGTTTGGCTGTCATTGAGGCTTCTGTGTGCCTGGAACTCACTATAAATAGACAGAGAAATAAAAAGTAGGCACACAAACTAGAAATAGGTGAAAGGGCTTAGTTTTATTTTTTGCAAAATCCCAGTGAAATATGGTTTGCTAGTATTTCGAATTTGAGGAAATTCCTTTTAAGCGGGAGATTTTCTGCGCAGACCAATCTTATGTGCCCAAACATGACGTATAATTGCATAATGTGAAATTTCATGAAATTTATAACCTGAAATTCAAAAATTTTGCGAATTTTGCTGATGTCATTAAATCTTGGCTCTGGCCTTAATCAAACACGAGACGCTTGTGACACTTCTATAATTGAAACCATTAGGAAAGAATAGAGAATAATTATTGCCAGAGAGTGGCTCATAACACATACACCCACATGAAATTAGCAACATTTAGCTTCAGGGAATTTCAGCTTTAAATTCCTATTCTCCATTGCATCCCTTGTACTTGGCATTGCTACGATTCTCTCTTAAGAAGAGCAGGGGAGAGACCTATTCTTCACACTCTGCTTCTCATTGTTGAGGGATTTAAGTCAATATTAAATCTACTAAAATTGACTAGAAATTCATTGTTTGCTTTTCTTCGAATTTATTTGTCTTTTTTACACATTGTGTTTTATTTATATAGGAACATTATTTTGCATTTTGTACTAATTTTGGAAGGGGAAGGCTATGTTGAAGTAAAGTAGTCACATTAATATCGAGGTTAATTAAAATGATGGTGCTTTCAAACTTTATTTAGTTTTCTATTAAAAAAAACTTTCTTGTAAAAAAACTTTTGGTCTAAGTGTATTTAATTTTCACTAAAAGTGGCATTTCTCACTAAATGTTTCTACTGAAAGACCTAATATTTTTTTGTTCAGCGCACTATGTCGTGCTCCAGTCATTTTGGATTGCTAGTAATTCGATATTATTTCCCCACATTTAAAGTGTCTATTGCATCCAGCAATCGTGCATTGCAGGACAGGCATTGGTGGTCTGCTGGACAATTTTTGAAATGATGCAGGGGGTCAAAAGAAGAGGGTTGAAAAACATCAGTAGATTGGCCTTCCTCAATTGGAGATCATCCCATCGCCAATTAGCGTAACTGTTTAGAGTAAAGAAGCAAAGAAGTACCCCAAGGAAAAGGACCCTATTCTGGAAATGTCAATTGACTTGATGTCGTGTAAGGTTACTGCATGTGTGTCCACCAAGGTCCTCTTGCAGATGTGAAGAATGTCTTCCTTTACAAACGCTGAGCGCTCACCCATACAGGGTTTCATGCATCATCATGGGGCCCGCTCCTCGCTCTTGTCGATTGCTGATAATACGAGCAGAATCAACCTTAACAATAAGGGAGTTTTGCGGTGATCGTCTCTATGCTATCATTGTAAATTCCTACAGTTGAAAAGTATAAAGTATAAAGGGATTTAAAGTGACATTTTAAAACTACTTAACGGTCAACCAATAATTTTGTTTAGTTTCTTAGTTGTAGAGTAAAAAAATGGAGATTACTTCAAAGAGATAGGTGGACACTGATTCAACCCTGTGACAAGCCCATGTTGGGCTCTAGGGCTTTTTCAGAACCATGGTCCCTTCAAAACACTTGTAATTGAACAATTGATGGGCACATTAAGAGGGTGTTTGAGATGAGTGGCGAGAAAATACGTAAACAATTTAGTTATCGGTATCATGAATACATTTTCAAACCAGTTGTTCTGGAGGTGGTAGATGGGGGAATACTCTTATGATACCGGTCATCCAAAAGGTATGAACTAAAAGATCTTGCAGAGCTGAGGGTCCTGCAGAGCCTGTGATGCTGATTATGATTGAGTTACATTTTTTATTTCTTATGTAGTTCTGTAGGAAGGCAGTAATGTACAAGTTTATCATCCTTTCTCCTCTTAGTTAAACATACGTTTTACAGGTAAGCCTCGCTTTAGGGTGGTTGACACCCTTACGTTTTACATTAAAGAAATGCTTTAGGGTGGTGGACTCTCTTTTGTGTCCGAATTCCCAAGATTAACAGTTTTCACTCCTTGATGATGGTCTTGACTTGCTACTGGTTCTTCGTGAAGATTATAAGGGTAGGTGGTGTGGCGTGGTCTCCCCTCTACCATAGATCCAGGACAGGCTGATCTGTGCCAGAGTATCAGAAGATAAGCTCAATTTAGCTAATTGTGTTTGCATGTATCGGAAGCAGATACACAGAATACCTGACATTGATCTGGTTCTCCCGGACATATGTTGGGCATCCCCAGGTTCAACTGTGAAGCAAAGGATAGTCAAAGGTCTCCTTGTAGTGCTCTGATTTAAGGAGTTTCCTGAATAAATAATCTTTTGCACGAGAGATAAATACGTTTTTATCCTACTGCAGAGTCTTTAAACCCGTTCTTGCTGTATGTGTGCTACATATAACGTGACCTCACTCGGTGCTTACACCGGCACGCAACGTATGTGCTTGGGGTGTGAATGCTAGTGATCCTCCCTGCCTTATGCACCCCTTATACACTTGATCTTAAATTATTGCAGTTACGGCTTATCATATGCTGTTTACCTTCTTCTATATTTCCTTTTCTTACTATTTGCCTTAGTATGTCTCTCCTGTTGGGTATGGGACTAGAATATCATTGACAGAATATCGTCTGACATAAATATTGTGCTCTAAATATTGTTTACAAAAAATGTTGTCCAACTGGAGTTTATAACAGGAAATCCACACCCAACGGGGATGATTTTAAGTAACTGATACTTATGGTAAAGATAGTTCGACAACAATATTCTGACATACAACCTACTATTGTAAAGCACTCTGGCAACACGGAATGTGCAATATAAAAACATTCTAATTAAAATAAATAAAAATATCTTGTCCATGGGGTGCTTTAGCCAATCTTGAGGCACTGATTTATATATGCTATTTTTTATTGAGTGCCGCACATAGACCCCCGCTCGCGACAGCACCCGCTTCCGAAATACTCATTTCCATATCCAATATTTTCAGACTCATGGTTTGGGCTGCAGTGGGATGAGAAGAATGTGAGCTGCTCAACAGATGCTGTAATCTTCCTCCCTTGGCATTCTCTTGGCTTCAACACGCCACAGTCGCCATCCTTTGCTGGCCAAGGATCAATGGGGCCTCTGTGCAGTAATTAGCTGATACACCACACTTGTTACTAAATGAGTACAGAATGGTGTCCATTGTCCTGGGTGTCTGGGTGCCTTACTCATATCCTGCATGATAAGCAGAGAACTGGGACAAAGCACAATTTCAGTGTTTGTGGAGTCATGCAAGAGTGGGTTTGGGCCACTGGCAGTCCATTCTGCATTCTAACAATGGATATACATACATGACTTTCAAATAAAGTCATTATTTTGCTCAGAATTTTGTTTTGTTTCACTATTTATGTGTGGTTTGATTAATACTTAAGTGTGATTTAGACGCAGAGCCTGCTCACAAAGTGGAACAAGCACTGGTAAACCCAAAAGGTTACGTCATGGTAAATCTGCCATTTTCTTAAGTACTGCTTTTTTAGCACATTCAAAGTGAAAGAGAAATTTAGCACAAATGAAAAGTAAAAATGTTGAAATGTCTGAAGATGGTATTCATATGTTGGCAAAAAAATGTATAAATAAAAAAGGACATGTTGCGAAAATAACCCATCGCAAAAACAAATAAAAAGATTAAATGAAAGCAGAGATTTGCCTATTAGCACTTGCTCTAAAGTCCACTACTTTCTAGGTGAATGTGCAGATGTACAAAAGCAAAATGCTGTCAGTCACAATGAACATTGCTAATGGAAAAAATGAGTCTGGCTAGACAGCTAAAGTAGTCCTTGGGCCGGACCTAAAAACGATGCTATAAGAAAGATCATATTGAATCTAATTTTACAAATGTGGCACTGTAGAAAGAATAGAGTGTGCCTTTTCCTCCCTTTTATGTTTCTTTTTACCATTTTTGCAAAATTAGAAATCTCAGTGGCTATCTAACAAAAAAATGAATGTGTCCATCTGTAACACAACTGGGGCTCATGTAAAGCGCTCTGATACCTTCGGGTCTAGTTCGCGCTACATAAAACTCCCCCCCAAAAATCTGTTCATCTGACCTTTCCAGGTGTCCTGACCCTAGTACAAGCCTGTTAACGGTTGTATACACAGTTCTTCATTAAGACTTTTTTTCATGGGTCAACAAATACCAAGTTCCCCCCCACATATAGATGGTGTCTTCTGATGTGTGCAATGCGCCATCTTCTCTTAAAATGAAAGAGTGGGTGAATGGCTACATTGCACTGTTTAATGATTTCACGCAGCTATTTAGTGTTTTTCTCTAGGGGAAAGCAGGGAAACCTTGACTTGGAAGAAAGATTCACAAACAGCTGTGTAGAAACTCACACTGAAGTGTTTCCTTCTACCTGGATTAGATAAACCAAATAGAAAAATACAAATGTAGCCCATTGACCTAAAAAAAAAACAGGAAAATATATTAGCAAATATGTATGATCTGGGTCAGCGGTCACAGGGCAAAAGGAGTTACTGGGCTTTAGTTGTATAAACTGCAGGCTTTTACCACTGATGACCTGGGGCCACCTGACTGTTAGACCCAAAACTGGGCACCAAGGGCACCCCTTTAGACCTTGACCTAATGAGAGTGAGGCAGAATGGCCCAAGGCTTACCAATAGAGGGGACGTGGGCAAGAAACCCAGAAGCAACAATACCAGTGAATTATGCTACCACTCCATCAATAGCTTTTTACTTTAAAAAGCAAAAGTACTTTTTTCTACACTCGGTTAAATACTTCAGTTCTTCGGTTGAAAACATAACTGCATATGGAAAAAGCAAAGCAGTGTAATACAGGGGTTCCCCAATGAAAATACCTCTATCTATTGGTTTTGACTAATGATTTTCATAATTAATAAGCTGCTACCTTCAGGCTTTGACACAGGTTGGCACCACCACACCCTTGTGGCTTTGACTAAAGGCTTTCATAAATGATAAGTCACTGTCTACTGGCTTTCAAATGGTTTCACGATAAATCACCCCTGCCTACTCACTTTGACAAATGTTCTTGTTCTTGAGACCCTCACAGTTAAGTGGTTGCGCTTTATAAGAAACCTGATTGATTGATTGATGGACCGACCACCTCTGCACAGCATCCTCAAACAGTAGGCCACTAAGCTGTGATCTCTTCTGGACAGCCTATCCTCCTGGAGGGATATACTCCAAGTTCCCCCTTCTACGGTAGTTGAGCCTGTCCATTTAGAGCCAGTCTGGCAGCACTTCCAGTAGAATTCAGAACCACAAGTCCTCTGGACAGCTCCTGGTCACCAGGCAGCTGGGATGATAACTCTACCATCCAAGTCCTCCTCTGGGGGATGTAGTCCAGCAATCCTCTGGATTTGGCAGGTGATTCCTCCTTTGTCCAGCTTTTTTCAGCTCTCCTTAAAGGATCTGTTCCCAACCTTGTCGGGGAGCTGGTTGACAAAGACACCAGCCCTAGAACCCAGACATGTTCTCCAAACCACGGACAGGTGCTGCCTAGACACAGGTCAGTGACAAGTCCCTGGAACTCTGATGTAGGGTTTCTGCCCAGGATGTATCTCTCGGGATGATGTGAGTTTCAGAGCCTTTCTATGTTTTGGTTATATCTTATCGTTAGGATGTTCGAGAGTTCCACAAAGGTCATCCCAGTCATGGACACTTAATCTGCATATTTAGTAGAAAGAGGATATGTAGTTGGGTATCTCTGGAAGGAGTTTTAAAACAAAGGCATGAATGAAGGAAGCTTGATCTTCAGACAGTTCAGCTCTAAAACAGCGAGCAGGATTCGCCTCTTTCTGTTTCTGAGCTGTGCGGTCTAAAATAATGAACTAACTCAGAGAAATATTGGGTTAAATTAATTCACTTTACGCAATGCAGGCGCAAAAAAAAGGGCTCAGCTCTGAGCTGAGCTTAGCCAACGCACCCCTTCATTATACGGTCTCTGGTGTGAGGATGGTTGGGTCGATCCTACCTCGCTCGAAATGTGCGTGCAGGAGACACTTTTGTGCAGTTGGATGCTTGGCTTTCAGAGGAGGGTTCAGGTGGAGTCACCTGTCACCCAATCAAGTCAATTCACAGCCATCCTATTAAGTTCAGTAGTGCATCTAGGTGGTTCTCCATCTTCAACCCTTCTATTTCCACTGCTTTGCCCCTATGTTTTAGTCACTTAATTTTTGTTGGTGGTTAGTCCAGGCTTTGTTCTAATCGGGACAGAGCAGCGGGGATAGTTTTCGCAGCTGTCCATGGCCCTGTTCAAGGTATGGCCACAGGCAGCTTTAGCTCTCTACTGGGAGCAGGCTTGTGATCACCACAGGCGGGGCATTTCCCGGATGGATACACTGTGCACTTGTCTTTACTTTATGGCTTTGGGGATGAGACAAAGTAGTTCCTTATTGTGCAAACAGCCAGTGTTGATCTGTCAGCAGCAGAATCAGTTTCCATGGTCCTGGCAGGTGCTTCACATAGGAGGTACACAGCCCCACTAACTGCATTCGCCCTGCCCCTACCTACTCCGACCAAAGGTCCAATACAGTTACACATATGCAAGGTTCAAAGAGGACAATGATGTTGTTCTAATATTTAGAAAAATTGTGTGTTTCCCACTGAAATTTGGTGTTGCTGCAAAAGGCTGTGAGGTATTGACAAAGTAATTCCTTACAACATACAGAGCCAGCTGAAAAGTAGAAGCAAGATCGCCAATTTCGGCACAAACTTCACATAAGAGGCTCGGCATCTGCTGACAGCACTCAACAGGCCTCCTCCCTTTGAAGGCCACTTTCTATGGTCAAGTTTACATAGAGCTCTTCACACAAAGCAAGACAGATCTGTTGCCTTTCTAGTGCTTGTTTGTTAGGCCATGTACACTTCCCTGCAATAATCCTGAAAAGTCTTGACTGCCAGTTCCAAACTGTGGCAGGTTTGCAAGAATAGTAGGACTTTGAGAAATCTAAACCATTTTTAGGTTGAGCCTGGGCAGCGCATGCGCTGCTCTGCTAGCCATGCTGTATTGGGAGTATTGACTTGAACCCCCTCCCCGCCCATATTTGTCATTGGCTTGTGTCCTTTTCCTTCATAAATGATGGCTTCTTATTCGTTAATAGGGTTGTTAGTCCCTCCTTAGTACCGCCTTGTCTTCCTTTGTAACCTCCCATGAGGACTTGCCCTTTCACTTCGGTTGTTACATAGTATGTCTTATTTACTCTGTAAGCACTATTTTCTTTAATAGTTCCTCATACTGCAAGCACTACATGCTTTCCTGCAACATTCAGCGCACCATGCGCACTTTCACGGGGCGCTTTTCCCCCCCAAAAAAGCATTTGTTTGTCAACTTGACAAACAAATGCTTTTTTTGTTGTAAAAGCGCCCCATACCGCGCTTTCACTTTAATAGCGGCCGTGGACCTTTCTTTAGACACGGCTTATCTAAAGAAAGGGGCGTGGCCTCTATTAATGTGAAAACGCAGCTTGGGGCTCATGTAAACAACAAGCATTTGCAATGCAATCGGTCTCGCATTTAGAATCTTTGACCTATTGGTATTGTAAATGACAATGCCTTTTATTTTTGCAGGTTTTTTAAACACAAATAAAAGGCATTTTTATTTGCAATGCCAATAGTTCAAAATCTCGCAATTGCGAGACCTTTTCAGTCACGGCTGGCATGACTCGCGGGAGGAGAGGTGGGGGAGGTGAGGGGGCGCGAGGGTCACACGGGGAGGGGTGGTTGTGCAGGGAGGTATAATTTAATAATAAAAAAAATCAAACTTACCGCCTGCCGGCCATGTCCCGCGACGTCTCTGCTACTCTCCTGCTCTCCTGCCTATGGCAGGAACAGGAAGCAGGCAGCCAGGCTCCCAGCCCCACCCCTAAGACAATCGCAACGCTGCAAGCAGCGTTGTGATTGGTTGGGACGCCGCCCAGCCAGGTGCTAATGGCCCGGCCATGTTCTCCATGTAGGCTGCATTGCAGCCTGCATGGAGAAGGGCAGAGTGCGCATGACTGGTTTGGTCCAGTCATGCGCACTCAGGAGTGGGCACACCACTTCTCCCCCGCCCAGCCCTGCTCGCAGAGCAGCCCCGCCCACCCACCGCCCTTAACCAAACCCTTCAGCTTTCTCGCAGTGCGAGAAGCAGAAACATAAAATGGTAGTTATTACCATTTTATGTTTCTGCTTCTTGCACTGCGAGAAAGCAGTGAGGCGACGCTCCTCCGCCCTAGTGGAGGAGCCGCCCCTGGACCTATTGCATTGCAAACGCTTGTTCTTTTGTCTGCTGCATTATTTTGGTTGCAAAGCTGAACTTGATTATCGCACCCGGGTTTTGATTTTCTGTGTTGCGACAGGAGTGCCAATGGAGGAAAGCATTCAAAAGGGACTGCACACCAAAATGTACTTTTGATTGTTAGGATCACTGTTTTAGAGCGATGAGATTGAGGAAACTCACCTTTACCTGGTGAAAGATGTGATTGAGTCCTCCTGTAGTGTTAGCCTTAATTCTCGGCTCCTTTTCCAGGCAGTGGTGGATTTCTGTAACATCGGTAGGCAATTAAAATTCTAATTCCTCGTGAACAGTTGACATGTCCACCAGGCTCATACAGATGTTGGCTTGGGTGGAGCTTAGGGTTGACCAATGAAATGTACCAGGTCAGGTCATTCGCTAGGTGGGATTCAACTCGCTGTCCACATCTTCTCCTTTGTTATGTTATGTTATGTTAATTGTAGCTTATATAGCGCATAATCACCTGCAGGTCTCTTAGCGCTTGTAGAGAAAGCTCAGGTAGCTTCTACCATCCCAGAAAAGCACCAAACCAATGTATTAGACTATAGCCAGGGCTTCCCTAAACAAATAAGTCTTAAGACACTTCCTGAAGGGGAGGAGGGCGGGTTCCTTACGGAGGTTCTCCGGTAATTCATTCCAAATTTGGCGAATTAAGACAGAGAAAGCTCTGCCACCTTTCGATGCCATTTTGGCTCGTGAGGGGGCCAAAAGGCCCGCCGTAGATGATCGCAGTGTGCGTCCCGGTGCATATTTCATCAGACGCTCCTTGATATAGCCAGGCGCCTGGCCAAAGATGGCTTTGTGGGCAATGCAAAGGCCCTTAAACTTGGCTCTCTGTTTGACCGGGAGCCAATGCAGCTTAAACAGCAAAGGGGTGGCATGAGCCCTTCTGAGGAGCCTAAAAATCAGCCTAGCTGCATCGTTCATGATCACCTGCAGCTTGCTGATTAGTTTCTCAGGAAGGCCGATATAAAGGGCATTGCCATAGTCCAACCTGGACACGATCGTGGCCGATACAATCGTCTGTAAAGTAGTAGGCGAGAGCAAGAGGGCCAGTTTCCGCAGCTGTCGCATTATGCCCAGGCAGGTGCCAACCACAGAAGACACTTGATTAGTCAGGGAAAGGTTGGCGTTGATCTTAATGCCCAGGCTTTTAACGACAGGCACTGGCCTAGGAGCAGTGCCGAGCTCTTGTGGTCAAAAAAGGTCATTCCAGGGGTTACCTTTAGAAGAAATTACAAGGATCTCTGTCTTGTCCGGATTGACTTTTAATGAATTGGCTGTCTTCCAATTCACAGTGTATCTAAGGATGTTCTGTACGCAAGACTGAGCTTGCGGGGAATTATTAATCTGCAGAATAAGTTGGGTGTCGTCTGCATAATTAAATACTTGACAATCCATAGCGGCTAGGGCTGCCACTAATGGCTGGAGATACACGTTGAAAAGAAGGGGAGATAAAGCTGAGCCCTGGGGGACCCCACAGGTGAGATCACCACTGTCTGACGTTTGATCGCCCAATTGGATCCTTTGGGACCGCCCTAGCAAAAAGGACTCAATCCACTGATGGGCCAACCCGCAAATACCCAGATTGGCAGTTCGCAACAGGAGTTGTGTATGGTTGACCGTATTGAACGTTGCCAAGGAACGTTTGTATCCTCCCAAGGCAGCCCCTTTGATTTGTGGCCATCCGGCAGCCTTTACATCAGAATGTCTTCAAGAAGTATTATCTATAGCCATCCTTGAATTGATTCTCTCCTTTGCTTGTCACTATGGCCTCTGGACCCATCATGGGCCTGGCAATAGTACGGTGGTCAAGTTACGCTGATATAGGCCATTTGGTCGAAGAAAAGAAAGATTCCTAAATCAGGAAATCAGAGATAATCTTGCAAGTCTACAAATATTGTTTAGATATTTCTTTAATCACATTTGTTACAGAAACAGCTCAAGCTAACACTGTTTCAGGACTTTATAAATTATATTTTGCTTCTTCAGGGCTTGTGACGTAAATCAACAATACAAGAGGCATTCTTTGAGGGTAGTATTTTTCCAACTGTTCAGTGTGATGACATCACTCGTAGAGGGTAGAGCACCTATAATGGCAAAATGCATGTCACGCGTATTCACACATAGCCTAAAACCACTCAGCATCTTACAGCTGTGCGCGTACACTGCGTTGACGTGAATACATGCACACCTCCTTTCACTTCCTGGGCCTGCCAGCTTCCTGATTGGCATTCTTAAAGCTCACGACTCAATTTCATCCTCACTTACCTTTTATCCACTTTTGAAATTATACATTTACATATGTTTATGTTGCTGCAGCACCTTTTAGCCCAATTTTCTGTTACAGATACTATGTGCACAATTGATCTTCAAAATCAACACCACAATTTGCCGCTATTGTCGTGTACATATAACCTGACCTTGCCTTTTCTCCATAATCTCATCATATACTCCAGTGCTCTGACGTAGACCTGATGTGATCCTTGTAAATAAAAAATTTAAATCCGTATTTGTAAAGCGCGAACTACTCACCCTTACGGGTCTCAAGGCGCTGGGGGCCGTCATGGAAATTAAGTGAGCTATTGCCCAGAGTCACAAGGTGCTGAGCTGAGCTGCCGCCGGAACCGGGGATCGAACCGTGAGCCCTGTGCTCTGAAGTCAGCTGCCCTGGCCACTGCACCACATCTCTTCCACTAATTTGAGCCGGGGGTTTCCGGTGCTCGGCACCAGCACCTAATTGCCACTACCGGGGCTTATGACTGTCTGGCACATGGTGGCACTGTCTTGCTAATTTAGGCATGAGCACAATACCATATGTTTATTAGTTAAATTTACATTTACAATGACTAAAACTTGCCTCCCAAGCCATTCTTATAGCTTTGGGGGCCTGGATTGTATGAATTGTCACACTTGTAAGAGTGTGATGGTTGGTAGTTGTGCTGGTACTGTCATTGGCAGCTGGCATGTGCATGTAAGCTGCAGTGGCCTCCCAACGAGAGCCCCAGCACTAGGTCCATGCAAAATATAAAACCTCAAAAAACATAAACTAACACTTATTCATCCACACGTGTTTCAGTCAGTCAGTCTGCCGGAAGCCCAGATACTATTTGGTGGCTTAATTTTCAACACAAGGTGAAAGGAAGCAAGCGTGCTTTGTCAACTGCATGATGCGTAATGCACTTCCGGTTCATTGTCCATTGTAACGAAGAAGGACAAGAGGAAATTATATCACTTAAAATGCGATGTTTTTTGAGTCCTGATCATTTAAGGAAACATTGGCTGCGGGTCTCTTGGGAGGCACAGAGCAGCTGTAGCAGAGAAGGTACAAACACAGTTTAAGTAGTGGATTAAAAGGCCCTATTTGTCGTCGAAAGAGCCGGAAGCTGGCCTGGACTTGCTGCCAGGCCCCTCCCCCCCACACGATGAGCAATGGCTCTTAATTTAGTCTGGTGCGGGCACGCGGTCTGAACTAACAATGGCCGCGCAGCTGCTCCGTCCAGCTCTGATTGTAAATTCGACGTCTGGCTCCGGACAATATTTATCCTGTGTTTTCAAGAGTCGCTAGGTGCCAGGAGGAGACGGCACCCTTATAAGGCAACGTGTGCAGTATCCAAACAAGCATTGGCAAACTAAAAAAGTCTGGGTGACTTGTGCTAAGAAATATATCCTTAGCACATTGGAGAGATACTGTCAGGAGGATCAGACAGAGAGGGATATAGTTGTATAGTCCCTCATGCAGTGCAATGGAAACACTGGAGTGGGGGTGAAGGATACACCCAAGCAGCCAATAGTAATTGGTGAGAGTTCATTAGGCTACTGGGTTGTGTCAACAAGCGATTGACAATGTCTCAAGCCAGTGGCTGAAAGAGGCGGGTCAAAGAAAGCCAATGATTGAAAGGGGCTGGCTTACAGCCCACTCTACGTATATAGTACGCAATAAGGGGCAGATTTCCTAATATTTCATGCAACGCAGCAAGGCAGTTTGCTGTGTGTGCATTGCACCAAAGGGAGAAAGAAATGCACCATATCTGGCGCACAGTGCACTTCCTAGCGCTATTGCAGGAACCCTTGCGCCATGCTAAAAGGGTGCCTGCGTCAGAGGCAGGATTGTTTTTGTGCAGGAAGGGATACATTCCTGCACTAAAGTAATCGTAAGAGGCAATTTCCTCTTTTTATGGGTGATTCATTTTGTATCACGTGTAGAAAGCGGAAATAACAAGGAGAAATAGAGTGTCTCTCCTTGTTCCTCCTGTCCTGGGTAGGCGCACTATTTTGGTGCAAACCCAGGTTTACAAGTCTTTGTAAATCTGTTTTTGTGCCCAAATACATCTGTGGATCCACGGGAATGCCCATGCTTTACCTATGTAATGCCTACCTGGCAAAAAATAACGCAAGGCAGCGCCATGCAATGCGTTGTCTTACTTTATATTTGCTAAACCACGCAAAACTATGCATATCAACTTAGCGTGGCTTATTAAATGCCAAAATGGATTTTGCGTCCGGGCTGCGGCACAAAAGTGACGCAACCCTGATGGAAAATCTTAGTAATTCTCGGTCCAAGTGTATTTGACATCTACCCAGTCTAAACCCAGACGGAATAACAAATTCCTGCTACAGAATATATATATTCTAAGCAGCAGCTTCTGCAATAAATCTTCATTTCCTCTGTATCCTGATGGAGACGGGTATTCAGCACTTTCGATGCTGTGGATAAATTGGTGTCCTTGTGATTGCAGGTAAATGGAATCTTTAACCATGAAACAACTTTTTTATACGTGTCTTAATAATTTGTAATGGTTCTATACATCAGTAATCACTCTACCCCAACAGTATTTCTTCATTTCTTATTAGACCCTCAGGGTCTAACTAGTAATCCCCCATTAACTCTGCCCACTGGAGTTACCGCATCCCCGGTATCAGTAACTCCAGGGGACTGAGTTAAGGCTTTGCAATGAGGCCCTTAGAGTCTCTGCAGAATTATTTTTCTGCGTTTTTGAGGCAACTTAGGGCCTGCTTCACATTCCATGGAAACCTGGAAGAGGACCCTAACTTTTTGTGTACTGTGGTGGGATCATTTTTTAGCTCATCTAGTAATTATCTTTAAAGTCTGGTCGCATGAGTAGTGTTATTTTTTGATTTATGTCACACAGTTGGCTATTGTTATGGTATTGCAGCACCCTTGATAATCTGGGAATTACTTTTTAAGCAAGAGTTGCAAATGCAGGCTAGAGTCTGGCTTCTCTATAAATGTGCTCTCAATAGGGTAAGAAATGGGCTTTTGTTAAGTAAATGTACCAGGTATAGTGGATTGTGAATTTGATGCTTGAACCTGGCGGAACATGTTAAGGGCCAGATGTACGACGGTATTTAGCATGCGCAAATGGGTTTGCGACCCGTTCGCACATGCTAAAAACCTGTGGCCAATGTACAAACACTATTTTGCGAGTCGCAAATAAATAAAGATCTTTTTAGGTCTTACCTACTAGATAGCGCCTGCACTGTCTGTTGTGAGACAAATTGTTAGCTTTCGGTCTCCTTAGAGCTCATCCATTGCTTACCATTGGTTGGCTTTATTGTCACTCTCATTTGCTTGCTTCTTATTCGTCAGCTTGTGTGGGCTTACCTTCCTCTTCTTGTGTTTCTCCCTCCCCTGGAGAATGGATGCAGTACATGTGTCTTTCCACTGCTCACTTTCCAAGTGCTACTTTTTTCTTTTTGTTTAAGGACTTCATTGTACTTACTTTGACCGTGTGTAAATATTACGCCTGTATCATTCCCCTTATTCTCTGTTCACTTTTCTTCCCCTCCTTCCCCTGTATTGAGTAATGGAACATTCCTTGACAGTTGGAGGTACCTTGTTATTCTGTCAACATTCCAACTGGCACTTGAGCTCTGACTGAAGTTGTGGTGGTGCGAATAAGCCTGCTTGGATACCACGCTGATCTTGTGGGCTTATTATAACATGCTTCATGAGAGTGCATGTGATTTCTAGCTCTCTCCGTAGTGCACTTCTTATCCCCTGCTGTATCCCTCTTTCCTGCCTGTGTTTCTTCCCTCGCCCTTCCTCCCTCGGTTGCATTCTTGCTTGCACCCCACGACCCACTTTTCGTTGCAGTGCTTGCTTCCCTACCTTTGCTTCATTGTCTACTTGCTTCCCCACTCCCGTGCCTACCCTCCGTTGTCCGTTTGCTTTGAAACCCTCTATTGTCCATTTGTTTCCTCATCCCTGTGTACTGCACCCACCCTCCGTTGTCCATTTGCTTCCACACTCCCCTGCTCACCCTGGTTGTCTGTTTGCCTCCCTACCCGCCGTTGTCCGTTTGGTTTGCATGTTTCTGCCATAGAGTTGCATGTCACAGGAAGGGGAGCGTGCTTCTCCGGCAGTGTGCAGCTGGCACCGTTGCTGCTCCCTGGTATCACAGAGCCTTATAATAAACAACGCACCCTCTCCTAATGGGCTGCAGGTCTGAATTGTGCCTCTTGTTTCACTGAGGGTGGATGGCTTTATTACACATTGCTAGCGCTTATTGTGTGCAGTTGGTGGGCACTGGATGTCATTGTTAAGGACCAGGTTTTTATTATTAGAAAGCCTACTGTCTTGTTGCGAAGAATGTTTGGGGACATAGAGTAAGACTGATCTAAAACTCAGGTCCACCCATTGCTTGCCGTTGGCTTTTTGTTTTGTCACTCTTATTTACTTGCTTTCTATGTGATGGCTTTATTTGTTTATGGCTGACCAGCATGGCTTTGTCCTTCCTGGGGAGCATAGCTTATTTACCACCACTCTGATTGGCTGCTTCTATGCTTACACTACTGTCCTCTTTCTGGAACTATTATTTTCTTTCTCGTTAAGCACTCCATGAGCGTGCATGCGTATTCTAGCGGCCTCCCTATTGTGCTTCTCTGCCCACCCCTAGCTCTCCATGCTGCTTTAATCCACCCATGTCCCTCTCTTCCCAACCGCCCTTTGCCATTCTTGCTAGCCGCCCGCCGCCGACCCTCCGTTGCCGATCTTGCTTGCCTCGTTGCTTTGGCGCTATTGGTTTTGCTGATAGGTTTCATTGGCTTTGACAATGCTTTTTATGACATTTTTATAACAAAAGCATGGAGCTTTAAAATGAATGTATTTTTCCAACGGTATCCAGTGGCGAGCCTGCTGTGCCTCCGATACATGTTCAAATTTCCGAAGACTGAAAATAATCCTCTTTGCATGATTCTGAATCATGGATTAGGAGTGGGCTGTTTATGGGTAAATGAAGGGAAGGACACTTGAACGATGGAGAATATGTGAGGACTGGGTCAAACAAGGAAGGCCTAACAACTGGGATGGAACCAATGTAGTGTAGCTTTAGAACCTGTCTCTCTGTCGGTGGATATCTGGGTGGGTAATGGAGTTCAGGATGCGGCTTTCAATGTGATTGCATGGCCCACCTGACCTCAGCACTACTGTGCTGTGTACCATTTGGCTCCTACAATATGGAATCACACTACATTGTCAAGGTAACTAGATGTGGAGTTAGAATAATAAACCTATATCTCCCTATATATGTGTACCATACCAATATAGGGAGAGTCAATATTTTCGAAGATACATTTGCATAGATCAATATTTCTGCCCTCGATATTTTGAATTAAAATTGCTGGCTTGTAGCACTATGAATTAAAAACTTCAATTAGCGGCCTCAGTTGGAGATAACAAGCTACTTTGGGATATAATAAATCGGCCTTTTTTCTCAGATAGTGCAACTCTAAAAATTGAGGCAGTGATCTCTGTGGACCTATGGGTGGCCCATTTTTCAGCTATTTTTCAATCTGAATCTTCTCTCCCCCTTAGTACCATTTCAAATCAGGAATCAGATTAGTGTGGTCAAAGTTCCCAGGATGATTCTCTGGCTAATATTGAAGTACAAGGAGTAATTAATGCCATTAATAAATGTGCAACAGGGAAGGCGTCAGAACCGGACGGGGTGCCTACAGATTTTAAAAATCTAATACAGATATGTGGGGTCTGTGAGAAAGTGCCCTCTTTCTGCATGGTTACACCCCCTATTATGCCACCCTCCAATGGGAGGGGGGCATATGCCTCACTCTGGTCAGGGCCGGACTGGCCGTAGCGGGCACCGGGCGTTTCCCCGGTGGGCCGCTAGGGTGGGGGCCGGTTTTGTTACCGGGGGTCGGCAATATCGGCCCCCAGTAACAAAATCGGCCGAAACCGGCCCTCGCAAACTGCTCGGCTGCACTCCCCTTCACCCCAGGGGGGGGCGGCTGAGCAGTTTGCCAGGGCCGGTTTCTGTTCCCAGTCCGGCCCTGACTCTGGTTGGCTGTGTCCCCCCATCTGCAAGATGGCGGGGACTGAGAGTTGTGCTTCACCTCACCTCCCCCACCTGAGGAGTGGAGTTGGCAGAGGTGGGCACACCTCTCTTGCTCACTTGTTTTTCCCGCCGGTTCTCCCGCCCAAAGTGGGGGTCAGAACCAGTGGGGGCCAGTTGCTGAAAGCAGCAAGTGGCCTGGGGAAGCTGACAAAGGCGGCAAGCCTTTGAAGCTTCCCCTTCGTGGACCCTGCCCATCCTGGGGGAGGAGGCTTGGCACCTCGTCCCAGGATGTGCATTGTTTCAGGCCCCAGAGAGCAGCAGGCTCTCGACCCAGGGGTCCAGAAACATGTCTGGTGGTGGCAGCTGAAAGCAGCCACTCAGCCTGGACACTAGTGGTAGGTCGTTTTTCAGGGGCATCTCTAAGATGCCCTCTGTGTGCATTTTTCATTAAATCCCACACTGGCATCAGTGTGGGTTTAATGTGCTGAGAAGTTTGATACCAAACTTCTCAGTTTTCAGTGTAGCCATTATGGTGCTGTGGAGTTCGTAATGACAAACTCCCAGCACCATATACTCTTAATGGCAGCACTGCACTTACAATGTCTAAGAATGGACTTAGACACTGTAGGGGTACAGGGCTCATGCACCTGTACCCTCACCACTGGCATAGTGCACCCACTTAGAGGGGTGACCGATCTATGCCAGGGCATTAGGTTGTAGGCAGGGATGTGTGCCATGTCGACTCTTCACTTTGTTCTGCACCAAAACACGCAGCCTGCAAAGGCAGTGTGTGAGTGTAAAGGTACAGGACCTCTAAGGGTGGCACAATAAGTGCTGCAGCCCTTAGAGGCCTTCCTTGGTCATAGTGCTCTGGGTACCTGTGGTACCATTTACCAGGGACTGACTTGTGGCCAGAGAGTGCCAATTGGGTTTAGGCTTCAATGCAGTTTTAGGGAAAGAACATAGGCCCTGGGTACCTGATTAGCAGGATCCCAGGGCACACTTAGTCAAAGCACATCAGCAGTTCAGCAAAACGTGGGGGCAATCATGCAGAAAGAGGGCACTTTCTCACACAACCCCTCCCCCCCCAAACGAAAGAGGATGAGACTAACCTTTCCCTAGAGAGTCTTCATTTTCTAAGTGGAAGAACCTGGAAAATCCATCTGCATTGGCATGGGCAGTCCCAGGTCTGTGTTCCACTACAAAGTCCATTCCCTGTAGGGAGATGGACCACCTCAACAGTTTAGGATTTTCACCTTTCATCTGCATTAGCCATCTGAGAGGTCTGTGATCCGTTTGAACTAGGAAGTGAGTACCAAACAAGTATGGTCTCAGCTTCTTCAGGGACCAAACCACAGCAAAGGCCTCCCTCTCAATGGCACTCCAACGCTGCTCCCTGGGGAGAAGCCTTCTGTTTATAAAAGCAACAGGTTGGTCTTGGCCTTCATCATTGGTCTGGGATAGGACCGCTCCTATCCCTAGCTCAGAGGCATCAGACGGCACAATGAACTGCTTGGCATAGTCTGGAGCTTTGAGAATTGGTGCTGAGCACATTGCCTCTTTCAGGGTGTCAAAAGCCTTTTGACAGCTAACTGTCCAGTTTACCTTTTTGGGCATCTTCTTGGAGGTAAGTTCTGTGAGGAATATGCGATGTTACATCGCATGCGCTACAGGGCATGCGATTACAACGCGGTCGTTACAACGACTGCATTGTTACAACGCAATCCATTACATCGCAAGTCGTTTCTACGACTTGCTGTAGGGGGCGCGCTGGACTTAGGAATAGTATAATTTACTATTCCAACTGCAGCGTGTGCAACAGTAGGGAAGGTGTTGGAATAGTAAATTATACTATTCCTTAGTTTTGCACGCCCCCTACAGCAAGTCGTAGAAACGACTTGCGTTGTAACAACGCGGTCGTTGTAACAACCGCGTTGTAATCGCAGACGTTGTAGCGCATGCGATTTAAACGCTGTTTCCCTCTGTGAGGGGAGCCACAATGGACCTATATCCCTTCACAAACCTCCTGTAGTACCCAGTCAAGCCAAGGAATGCCCTGACTTGGGTCTGGGTTGTGGGAGCTGCCCAGTCCAGGATGGCCTGGATCTTGGGCTGTAATGGTTGCACTTGGCCTCCACCAACAAGGTGGCCCAAGTATACCACAATTCCCTGCCCTATCTGGCATTTGGATGCCTTGATAGTTAGGCCTGCAGTTTGCAGTGCTTTTAAAACCTTTTCAAGGTGGAACAGGGGATCCTGCCAGGTGGAGCTAAAGACAGCAATATCATCTAGATAAGCTGCACTAAAGGATTCCAATCCAGCAAGGACTTGATTCACCATCCTTTGGAAGGTGGCAGGGGCATTCTTTAAACCAAAAGGCATAACAGTAAACTGATAATGCCCATCAGGTGTGGAGAATGCGGTCTCTTCTTTTGCTCCTGGTGCCATGCCAATTTGCCAGTATCCTGCAGTTAAGTCAAAGGTACTTAGAAATTTGGCTGCACCCAATTTGTCTATCAACTCATCTGCTCTTGGGATAGGGTGAGCATCTGTCTTGGTGTCAGAGTTGAGCCCTCTATAGTCCACACAGATCCTCATTTCTCTCTTTCCACCCTGGGGATGAGGTTTGGGGACCAGAAACACTGGGCTGGCCCAGGGACTCTCAGATGGTTCAATAACCCCTAACTCCAGCATCTTGTTAACTTCAGCTCTGATGCTCTCTTTGACTTGATCAGACTGTCAATAGATTTTATTTTTGACAGGTGAACTGTCACCAGTGTCCACATCATGGGTACACCAGTTTGTCTGACCAGGGGTCAAGGAAAAGTGCTTTGCATACTGCTGCAAGACTTGCTTGCAGTCAGTCTGCTGTTGGGCAGTGAGGGTGTCTGAAAAGACAACTCCATCCACTGACCCATCTTTGGGGCTGTATGAGAGGAGGTCAGGGAGAGGTTCACTCTCTGTCTCCTGATCCTCATCAGTCACCATCAGCATGGTGATGTCAGCCCTATCATGGAAGAGCTTAAGGCGGTTCACATGGATCACCCTTTTGGGTGTCCTGCTTGTGCCCAGGCCAACCAAGTAGGTGACCTCACTTTTCTTTTCTAAGATGGAGTAAGGGCCACACCATCTGTCCTGGAGAGCCCTTGGTGCCACTGGCTCCAAAACCCACACCTTTTGCCCTGGTTGAAATTCTACCAGTGCAGCTTTTTGGTCATACCAATGCTTCTGAAGCTCCTGGCTGGCCTCAAGATTCTTGGATGCTTTCTCCGTGTACTCAGTCATTCTGGACCTTAGGCTAAGCACATAGTCCACAATATCATGTTTGGGTTCTTGGAGAGGCTTCTCCCAACCCTCTTTCACAAGACAGAGTTGTCCCCTCATAGGATGGCCAAACAGAAGTTCAAAGGGGGAAAACCCTGCTCCCTTCTGAGGCACCTCTCTGTAAGCAAAAAACAAGCATGGTAAGAGGACATCCCACCTCCTTTTGAGTTTTTCAGGGAGCCCCATAATCATGCCTTTCAATGTCTTGTTGAATCTCTCAACAAGGCCATTGGTTTGTGGGTGATAGGGTGTAGTAAACTTGTACTGCACTCCACACTCTTTCCACATGTGTTTGAGGTAAGCAGGCATGAAGTTGGAACCTCTGTCTTAAACCACCTCCTTAGGAAACCCTACCCTGGTGAAGACACCAATGAGGGCCTTGGCTACTGCAGGAGCTGTAGTAGACCTAAGGGGAATTGCCTCAGGATGTCTAGTGGCATGATCCACTACCACTAGTATGAATTTGTTTCCTGATGCTGTGGGAGGTTCAAAGGGAACCCCAACCACAGGTAGTGGTATCAAGGGGGCCTTTGGGTGTCCATCTGTTTTGCCACTGGCTTGACAGGAGCTGACAAACCCCTTTACTTTCTGAGACATCTGGGGCCAGTAAAAGTGGCTAACTAGCCTTTCCGAGGTTTTGGTTTGGCTCAGATGTCCAGCTAGGGGGATGTCATGAGCTAAAGTTAGTACTCCCTGTACTTCTGAGGCACTACCACTCTCCTAGTGGCTCCAGGGTTGGGGTCTCTGGCCTCAGTGTACAGTAGTCCCTCCTCCCAATAAATTCTGTGGGTACCACTGACATCTCCTTTTTCCTGGGTAGCAGCTTGCTGCCTCAGGCCTTCAAGAGTTGGACAGTCCTGTTGTCCAAGGCACAGCTCTTCCCTAGATGGTCACCCTGGGCCCAAGAGTTCAACCTGGTAAGGGTCAAGCTCCATGGGCTCAGTTCCCTGTGGGGTGTCCAAGTCCTCTCCCTGGGGAAAGGGGTCCTGATCCTTTTGCTGTTCAGAAGCTGGTTTCCCAGTCTTCTTACCTTTTCTCTTGGAAGGTAGTCCCATACTTTCAGGCTCCAACACTTTTTTTTCACCCTGTTTTCTGCTCTCTGCTCTTGTTTTTACACACACCATCTCAGGGATATCCAGCATTGCTGCATGGGTTTTCAATTCTACCTCAGCCCATGCTGAGGTTTCCAGGTCATTGCCTAGCAGATATGCAGCTGGTAGCTTTGGAGAGTCCACTACCTGTTTCAGGCCAGTAACCCCCCCAGTCTAATGTCACCATAGCCATTGCATGGTTAGTGGTAACACTGTCAGCATTGGTGACTGGGTAAGTTCTCCCAATCAGGTATTCCTTAGGGGAAACCAGTGTATATCTCACCATAGTGACACTGGCACCTGTATCCCTCAGAGCTTCTATCCTAGTTCTATTAATCCAAGGGTATTGCAAATATTTCTTTAAGTTGGGTGGCCACACAGCTACAGTGGCAAACTCAACTTCCCCTTCTGAAACTAGAACTGCTTCAGTGTGCAACCCGATTTGCTCTTTGCCCACTGTTGATCCCATCTGGAGACTGGATACACCAGGAGTAGCTGTAGGAGGACTAGGAGGCTTCTTGTTAGGACAAGTAGCATCTCCAGTTAAGTGTCCCAACTTCTTACAGTTGTTACACCAGGCCTTTGCAGGATCAACGTTCTTTCCCCTGTACCTATTATTGGACTGGGAAGAGTTTTGGGACCCACCACCCTGTGCAGGTTTTTGGGGCCCTTTTGAAGACTCAGGCTTTATATCTTGGGGATTCTCACCACCTTTCCCCTGGGTAGGTTTTGTAACCCCTTTCTTTTGGTCACCCCCAGTGGTTGTTTTTGTCACCCTTGTCTTGACCCAATGGTCTGCCTTCTTTCCCAATTCTTGGGGAGAAATCAGACCTTGGTCTACCAAATGCTGATGTAACTTTTCATTAGTGCAATTACTTAAAATATGTTCTTTCATAAACAAATTGTAAAGCCCATTGAAATCATGCACATTGTGTCCAGTTAACCAACCATCTAGTGTTTTAACTGAATAGTCTACGAAGTCAATACAGGATTGGTTTTGGGTTTTGTGAGCCCCCCTGAATCTAATTCTATATTCCTCAGTTGTGAGTCCAGATCCCTCAATCAGAGTTCTCTTCATGTGGTCATAAGACCCAGCATCTGCCCCAGAAAGGGTCAGGAATCTGTCTCTGCAGTTACCAGAGAACAGTTCCCAAAGTAGTGCCCATCAGTGTGACTTCTTCACTTTTCTCATTTCACAAGCCCTCTCAAAGGCTGTGAAAATTTTTGTAATATCATCACTCTCTTCATATTTAGGGACGATTCCTTTGGGGATTTTAGGATCATAAGATTGCTCTTTATCCTTATTAAGTAAATTGCTGCCACCATTGATGGGTGCTAGGCCCATCTCTGCTCTCTCTCTCTCTCTGGAACCAGGAGTCTGGTCTCTAGGTCCATTCTTTTGGTCAACCTGGCTAGCAGGTTGTCCTCTTCATTGAGGCTGTTCTCAATGTCCTCAGTAGTACCTGACCCACCTGTGTGGCTTCTAGATACTAAGAGGTTTACTCTTGGAGTCAGGGGCACTTGGGCCCTTTTCTCCCTATGAAGTGGGGGGGGGGGGTGGGGGTGTTGGATTGCATCCTCACCCCCTCCATCTTCTTCCTCATCTGATTGGTCTTCACCATTTTCAGATGGGTGGTCCTTAGCATACCCAGCCAACAGCTCCTGTAGCTTTTGTTTGGTGGGATGGGACCCCATGGTTATCTTTTTAATTTTGCATAGGGACCTTACCTCCTTGAAAGACAAGTGAAGGTAAGCGGTGAGGTCAAGCTCCTCAACCTGGTCCTCTATGTCATTGTGGTTATTTTCACTAACAGCTGGGTTCTTGTTAAGAGACATTGTTAAAAAAAATTCCTAACCCCTCTTATCCTAGCTAAAGTGACTTTTTATTTTTCTAAAATTCTAAAGGGACTTAACCAAGGCCCTAACAAGACTTTTAGTAATTTTGCAAAAATGCCAATTTGGAAAAATCAGAATTCTAAAGACAGTTTAAGAGTTCTGTCGTGTGATCAGGTGGTAACCAAGTTAGTCCAACAAATGCAAAGTTGTATATCCCACTGCTGATCCACCAATGTAGGAAGCTGGCTCTGAATATACTATTCCAAAGTGATACCAAACCTCTCAGTTTTCAGTGTAGCCATTATGGTGCTGTGGAGTTCGTAATGACAAACTCCCAGCACCATATACTCTTAATGGCAGCACTGCACTTACAATGTCTAAGAATGGAAACTGTCCATTCTTAGACATTGTAAGTGCAGTGCTGCCATTAACCATATACTCTTGATGGCAGCACTGCACTTACAATGTGCATGAGCCCTGTACCCCTACAGTGTCTAAGTCCATTCTTAGACATGGTAAGTGCAGTGCTGCCATTAAGAGTATATGGTGCTGGGAGTTTGTCATTACGAACTCCACAGCACCATAATAGCTACACTGAAAACTGAGAAGTTTGGTATCAAACTTCTCAGCACATTAAACCCACACTGATGCCGGTGTGGGATTTAATGAAAAATGCACACAGAGGGCATCTTAGAGATGCCTCCTGAAAAATGACCTACCACTAGTGTCCAGGCTGCCTTGCTGCTTTCAGCTGCCACCACCAGACATGTGTCTGGACCCCTGGGTCGAGAGCCTGCTGCTCTCGGGGGCCTGAAACAATGCACATTCTGGGACGAGGTGCCAAGCCTCCTCCCTCAGGATGGGCAGGGTCCACGAAGGGGAAGCTTCAAAGGCTTGCTTCCTTTGTCAGCTTCCCCAGGCCACTTGCTGCTTTCAGCAACTGGCCCCCACTGGTTCTGACCCCCACTTTGGGCAGAAGAACCTGCGGGAAAAACAAGTGAGGAAGAGAGGAGTGCCCACCTCTGCCAACTCCACCAATCAGGTGGGGAGGCGAGGTGAAGCACAACTCTCAATCCCCGCCATCTTGCAGATGGGGGACCCAGCCAACCAGAGTGAGGCATATGCCCCCCTCCCACTGGAGGGTGGCATAATAGGGGGTGTACCCACCACAAGGAAGGGACCCATTGGTCCCAACCTTTACTTACCTGTAACGCCCCTAAATCTAGTATTTAGGGGGCACCCCGAACCTTGCTTTCTCAGACAAGAAACCAGAAGAAGAAAAGAAGAAGAAGGACCGAATGTCAGAACCACGTACCAGAACCTTGCTTCCACAGGAGCAGAAGAACTTTTCCCAGCTCCCCAACTCCACTGCGAGCTGAGATAAGAATCTGCTCACAGTAAAGAGGGGGAAAGGGGACTGGGAGGAAAAAGAGAGACTGCCACTGCGGTGCCTCTTCCTGCAGGATTTCCCAGCTCGGGTCTTCCTTTGCACCTGTAAGCAGAAAGCACAAAATTACTACTTAACTCTGGCCCCTCCCTCCCGTTCAATTCCTTCAAAACTTTACTACTCCCTCAATAGTTCAAACAGTTCTATTACCTGAATACACAGTGGATTAGCCTCTCTCTATTTATTGTTAGACCATAAACCTTTTTCTTCACATATTATGTATATATATATGTTTTCTTGCAGGTTTTTTCAGTCTTTTCTTGTCTCAATATTTTACAGATGAAGCTGCGAGAATTCGTGGAGGTGAGGCAAGATTTATTGGTGGTAAGTATAAATATATATATTTATATTTACTTAGAAACGTTACTGTGCAACTAGCACGGTTAGTAGCTGATTAATATTAGTTGCGCTGTAGTAAGATGAAGTCCAGAACTGAGCGCTAGCAAGCTCTTGTAGATTAGTCTCTTTAACTCACACTTAAATCCGGACTTCCTGAATTCAAATTGCCCAAATTCTTCTTTCACCAGGAAACGTGAAGGGGTGAAAGACTGGAATAAAAGATCTCGAACGCCTTGGTATTATCGCCAGATTCAACTCTAAATTCACTTCGCCAACTAAATGTCTGTAGGTGACATGAGCACCAAGAATTTCTCCCAGCAGAGGAGAAACCCTATGCTCCAAGAAATACCTGTATATTCCAGCGAAGCTTCAGAAGTTCTACTGCCAGATAACCAACCTCTAATACTGCAAACAATGACAGGCAGAGAAACGAGGAGCGACGCTATTCCTCACAGAATTCCTGTCAAAATTCGAAGTGTGAATGCCAGACACTGCTTCTCCTCAAAGATTGACGGTTGAAGTGCGCAGCGCGCTAGGAGCGCGAGTGCGATAACCGTTACTCTTCTTCTCTTGTGAAACAACTAGAACGCTAACATTCAATGCAATAGGCGGCCGCCATATTGGAATTCCGCCGAGGGCGGAAGAGAGTAAGTCGCCAAATCTACTGCTGAAACATCTGTGCCACCAGATGACTCCACTTAAGCGGTGACTTCCTCAACAATCTCCGTTGTCCTGAACTAGAACAGGGATGAAATCAGCCAAACTTGGAACAGTATCGCCCAGTCCTGACAGTACCCCCCACCAAAAACCCTCCTCCTCCCTCCTTTGGCTTCTTAGGATGGGTCTTGTGAAATTCCTGAACCAGTCTAGGGGCATGAACATTAGAACTGGGTTCCCATGATCTTTCCTCGGGACCAAAACCTTTCCAGTCTACCAAATAAAATAACCTCCCTTTCTTGAGCTTAGAATCAATTATTCTTTTTACTTCATGTTCTTCTTCAGGCTGAACCTGAACTGGGGCTGGTGGCAAATCTTTTCTTAAATCAGGTGGATTTCTTTTAATCAAGGATACATGGAACACTGGATGTATTTTAAGCTTACTAGGAAGTTGGATCTTTACGCTGACTGGGTTTACCATCTTTTCTACAGAAAAAGGGCCCACAAATCGAGGTTGAAATTTCCTGTTCCCCTTTAATCGCATGTTTCGAGTGGAGATCCAGACCTTATCTCCAGGCTCAAAAACTGGATTTTCTCTCCTTTTCTTGTCTGCCTGCTTCTTATAAGAATCTTTAGCTTTCACTAAATTTTTGGTGGCTACCTGATATGCCTTCTGCAATTCTTGAACTACTACTTTTACCACAGGCACATCATCTAGTTTTCCTACTAACATATTTGGATGTCTGCCAGAATTCAAAAAGAATGGAGACTAACCTGTGGAAGAGTGTACAGAATTGTTATTAGCGAATTCTGCTGCCCAAATTAAGGTTGGCCAATCTCCCTCTTGATCCATAAGATACAGGCGCAAGTACTGCTCCAGATCTTGATTCACCCTCTCAGTCTCTCCATCAGTCTCGGGATGGAAACCGGTAGACAACCGAGAATCAACTCCTAAACTCTTCAAGAAGGATCTCCAAAAATGTGAAACAAATTGTGGTCCCCGATCGGAAATCACTACTTTAGGAATTCCATGAGACTTTACTATGTGTTGAGTGAATAATGTAGCCAACTGCGTAGAATTGGGGATGGATCTTAGCGGAATGAAATGGCTCATCTTGGAGAAGTGATCACCAACTACCCAAATAGTTGAATAACCCTGACTAGAAGGCAAATCAACAATAAAATCCATGGAGACAGTATGCCACGGATAAGGGGCTACGGGTAGAGGCATGAGCAACCCTTGTGGAGCCTGTCTGATGACCTTTCTTTTGACGCACTGTTCACAAGATGCCACATACTGTCTCACCTGAGCTTCCATATTTGGCCACCAAAATTCTCGTTTAATAAGATCCAGTGTCTTTTTCACTTCTTTGTGTCCAGCCAACTGATTGTCATGGCACATTTGAATGACTTCAATACATAAATCTTCGTTAGGTACATAGCGTTTTCCTAAGTAGTAGGGTTTTCCATTCTTATTTATTTATTTATATATTTATATAGCGCGCTACTACCCAAGGGCGTCTAGGCGCTTGCAGCTCAACACATAGACCAACCGAGAGATGATGCAACCCGGTTGTTTAAGAGAGGTTATAGGGTATAAAATCAGGTTTTAAGTCCCTTCCGAAAGGAGAGTAGATCAGGGCATTTTTTTAACTTTATTGGCATCTCATTCCACCATCTGGATGTGACACATGTGAAGCTTTTACCACCCCATCTGAGAAGACGGAACTTAGGTTCTTTCACGAGCTTCAAAGAGGCAGACCGAAGTGAACGTGCTGGAATATGCCATTGAAAGCGATCTGTTAAGTAGACAGGACCAAGGTTATGCAAGGCCTTGAAGGCGATGCAAAGCGCCTTAAACCTGATTCGCTTCTCCACAGGCAGCCAGTGCAAGGTGTTGAGAGCCTGTCTGGCCGATGAGTATTTGGCTAGGCCGAAGAGCAGCCGAGCTGCGGAGTTTTGAAGTACCTGCAATTTTGCCACTACTGATTTGTTTACTCCAACCAATATCCCGTTACAGTAATCGAGTTTAGATAGAACCAAGGCTACTACCACTGTATTCTGTAATTCCAATGGGATAAATGGAAGAATTTTCCTCAGAATTTTCAAAGTGAAAGAGATTGACGAGGTGAGCATCTTTGCATGATGTGAAAAGGATAGGGTGGTGTCAATGATGACTCCCAAATTTTTTGCCTTGGTGACTGGGGAGGGAGGGATCCCCAGCTCCACGGGCCACCATTCTGAAGACCAGAATGATGTGTCTCTGCCGAAGAGTAGAACTTCCGTTTTATTTGAGTTCAGTTTGAGGCAATTTTCTGCCATCCAAACACCTACACCACTCATGCTTTCCTTGAAGTTATGGGCTGTGTCATGATTTTTGCTCGAGATGGATACAATAATCTGAGTATCATCTGCAAATGATACTAAGTCAAAGCCATGGGCTTTGATCAAGTGGGCCAGGGGTGCAACGTAGATATTAAACAGGGTAGGGCTCAGAGATTAGCCCTGTGACACCCCACATGGAAGCCTGAAGCACTGTGATTTAAAGCCTTCTACTTCGACGAATTGTTCTCGGTCTGACAAAAAAGAACTGAGGAGTGCAATGGCTGGGCCTACTATCCCTGCCTCTTGAAGCCGCATTAGTTGGGTGCCGTGATCTACCGTATCAAAGGCGGCTGACAGGTCTAATAATATCAGTGCTGCCGAACCTCCATTGTCAACTGCATGTCTTATTTCCTCTGTTGCCGTAATTAAGGCCATTTCCGTATTGTGCTTGATTCTAAAACCATATTGGGTGGAATCTAAACCATGATTGATCTCAATGAAGTTTGCTAATTCTTGGTTCATGTGTTTCTCCAGGATTTTTGCTGGCAGAGGTAGACGGGAAATGGGGCGGTAGTTCCCTGGGTCTGATTTATCCAGACTGGACTTTTTTAGCAGAGGTAGAATAGATTCTTAATTTCTCTCCCGGTTCCACACTTGACCCAATCTAACATTTCGGCTTCCGAAAGACTATTCTTAAGTTTATCTTCCAACTCGTTGTACAAGATGGTTCCAACAATCTTTTCTTCAGGGATAATATGTCCTTCCTTAGAGATTTCTCTTCCTTGTCCAGTATTCAAACGAGACAAAGCGTCTTCCTTACCATTAGCTGATCCAGGCTTGTAGGTCAAAACAAAATTATAATCTGCGAAAAAGAGTGACCATCTCAATTGCCTTGGGGTAAGGGTCCTTGCTGACTTCAGAAACTGTAAATTTCGATGATCCGTAAAAACCGTGATTTCATGTCTTGCTCCCAGTAAATAATGCCTCCATTCCTGAAACACATCCTTGACTGCTAACAACTCCTTGTCCGCAATAGAATAGTTGACTTCTGCAATAGTTAATTTACGGGATCGATATGCCACCGGATGAAGTTGGCCAGTCTCCTTATGCCTTTGCGACAGGATTCCTCCAATGGGCAAATTTGAAGCATCTGCTTCAACAAAAAAAGGTTCTCCTGGACTTGGATGCAACAGAACTGGTGCTGTAGTGAATGTTTCTTTAAGTAACTGGAAAGCTTCCTCCGTTTCTGGACTCCAAACAAACTTTTCCTTCTTCTTCAGTAAACGAGTGATGGGACTAACCTTTTCAGAAAAATTAGGGATAAAGCGTCTGTCAAAATTGGCAAAGCCAAGGAAGCTTTGTATTTCTTTAACATTTCGAGGAGAGGGCCAATCTTTAATTGCTTTTACCTTGGCATCATCCATAGAAACACCATTTGGAGACAAAATGAAGCCCAAAAATTCCACTCGACTAGTATGGAAAACACACTTTTCCAACTTAACATAGAGTTGGTTTTCCAGCAACCTTTCTAAAATTGTACGTACATGTCTTACATGTTCTTCCATGTTTGCAGAGAAGATAAGAATGTCGTCGATGTAGACAACAGCGAAGCGATCCAAAAATTCTCGAAGTATGTCGTTGACAAAGTGCTGGAAAGCAGCGGGAGCACTGCACAGGCCAAAGGGCATGATCTGATACTCATGCAAAAGAAACAATTGATGGACGGAATGCTGGACAATGCAAACATTCACCCCCAGTCACAAGGATCTGGGTTAAATCCATCATTCTTTTGCTCACCACACCACCCCAGTTTGGACCCAGCCATATGCAAATCAGTCTTGACCCTGTTCCTTGTGGGAACAGTCCAGCCCGAACTGCCAAGCCAGGTCCTCCCTGGACCGGAAACAAGCATCCTAGGACCGGTTTCAGGGCATCACCCTTCTTCAGCCAGGCTAGCTTGAATCCAGTGGTGTAGTGAGCACGGGACCCACGTCTGGGCATACCCTTCCCACTTAGGGCGACAAATGCAAAAGAAACAATTGATGGACGGAATGCTGGACAATGCAAACATTCACCCCTAGTCACAAGGATCTGGGTTAAATCCATCATTCTTTTGCTCACCACACCACCCCAGTTTGGACCCAGCCATATGCAAATCAGTCTTGACCCTGTTCCTTGTGGGAACAGTCCAGCCCGAACTGCCAAGCCAGGTCCTCCCTGGACCGGAAACAAGCATCCTAGGACCGGTTTCAGGGCATCACCCTTCTTCAGCCAGGCTAGCTTGAATCCAGTGGTGTAGTGAGCACGGGACCCACGTCTGGGCATACCCTTCCCACTTAGGGCGACAAATGCAAAAGAAACAATTGATGGACGGAATGCTGGACAATGCAAACATTCACCCCCAGTCACAAGGATCTGGGTTAAATCCATCATTCTTTTGCTCACCACACCACCCCAGTTTGGACCCAGCCATATGCAAATCAGTCTTGACCCTGTTCCTTGTGGGAACAGTCCAGCCCGAACTGCCAAGCCAGGTCCTCCCTGGACCGGAAACAAGCATCCTAGGACCAGTTTCAGGGCATCACCCTTCTTCAGCCAGGCTTGCTTGAATCCAGTGGTGTAGTGAGCACGGGACCCACGTCTGGGCATACCCTTCCCACTTAGGGCGACAAATGCAAAAGAAACAATTGATGGACGGAATGCTGGACAATGCAAACATTCACCCCCAGTCACAAGGATCTGGGTTAAATCCATCATTCTTTTGCTCACCACACCACCCCAGTTTGGACCCAGCCATATGCAAATCAGTCTTGACCCTGTTCCTTGTGGGAACAGTCCAGCCCGAACTGCCAAGCCAGGTCCTCCCTGGACCGGAAACAAGCATCCTAGGACCGGTTTCAGGGCATCACCCTTCTTCAGCCAGGCTAGCTTGAATCCAGTGGTGTAGTGAGCACGGGACCCATGTCTGGGCATACCCTTCCCACTTAGGGCGACAAATGCAAAAGAAACAATTGATGGACGGAATGCTGGACAATGCAAACATTCACCCCCAGCCACAAGGATCTGGGTTAAATCCATCATTCTTTTGCTCACCACACCACCCCAGTTTGGACCCAGCCATATGCAAATCAGTCTTGACCCTGTTCCTTGTGGGAACAGTCCAGCCCGAACTGCCAAGCCAGGTCCTCCCTGGACCGGAAACAAGCATCCTAGGACCGGTTTCAGGGCATCACCCTTCTTCAGCCAGGCTAGCTTGAATCCAGTGGTGTAGTGAGCACGGGACCCACGTCTGGGCATACCCTTCCCACTTAGGGCGACAAATGCAAAAGAAACAATTGATGGACGGAATGCTGGACAATGCAAACATTCACCCCCAGTCACAAGGATCTGGGTTAAATCCATCATTCTTTTGCTCACCACACCACCCCAGTTTGGACCCAGCCATATGCAAATCAGTCTTGACCCTGTTCCTTGTGGGAACAGTCCAGCCCGAACTGCCAAGCCAGGTCCTCCCTGGACCGGAAACAAGCATCCTAGGACCGGTTTCAGGGCATCACCCTTCTTCAGCCAGGCTAGCTTGAATCCAGTGGTGTAGTGAGCATGGGACCCACGTCTGGGCATACCCTTCCCACTTAGGGCGACAAATGCAAAAGAAACAATTGATGGACGGAATGCTGGACAATGCAAACATTCACCCCCAGTCACAAGGATCTGGGTTAAATCCATCATTCTTTTGCTCACCACACCACCCCAGTTTGGACCCAGCCATATGCAAATGATACTCAAACAGGCCAAAGCGAGTTCGGAACGCAGTCTTCCACTCGTTGCCCTCAGCCATCCTCACCAAATGGTAGGCCCCTCTCAAGTCCAATTTTGTGTAAATATGGGCTTCCTTGATCTGATCAAAAAGTTCAGAAATCAAAGGCAGGGGGTAACGGTTTTTCTTGGTGACTTGATTCAGGGCTCGATAATCAATACAAGTTCTAAGCTTTCCATCTTTCTTTGGGATAAAGAACAATGGAGATGAGACTGTGGACTGAGAGGGTCGAATGAAACCGTTGGCTAAATATTGGTCCAAATATTCCTTTAGATGACTATTCTCAGCTTCCGACAGAGCGTAAATTCGGCTAAAAGGCAAGGACGCTCCAGGTTCAAGTTCGATCTTACAATCGTATTCCCGATGTGGGGGTAATTTCTTCGCCTCTTGCTCATCAAACACTGCTATCAAATCGTGATACTCCTCAGGAATCTTTTGAATTTCCACAGCACAAATCATGCGTGACAGCTCGGCCAATAGAGACGATGGAGATGGCTGAGGATCTAAGGTACAAGAGTCAAAGCAATGCTCCAAACAATATTCAGAATTCAATTCAATTGTTCTTTTTGCCCAATCGATCTTCGGATTGTGTTCGGTAAGCCATGGCAGCCCCAAAATGAGCTGAAATTGTGGGGCGTCAATGAGGCTAAACCTCAAGAAACTTCGGTGTTGTCCGGGTCCAATCAAAGTGATTTCTTCAGTGTCGTAGGTAATGGGACCGGAAGAAAGGTTGGTGCCATCTACTGCTCTAACTGGTTCCGGCTTTTCTTTCTTGATGAAACGAATTCCTAACGACTTAGCAAATTTAATGTCGCAAAAATTTCCAGTGGCCCCAGAATCTATCATAACCAATACTTCATCAACTTCTGTATCTCTGAATTTGATCAAACTGGAAATTATCAAATGAGGGGCTGAAGATTGCAAAGTATTTACTAGTAGCTGAGTATTTGGAGTTGTCTCCTCAGACGCTCCCACCAGAGCAACTCCTTCTACTGGTGGGGCCTGTCTTTTACGCAAGTATTGTTCTTCGGTTTCTTGGGATACTCCTTAACGAAATGACCTGGGTTTCCACAATACATACACAGCTTGCCGCTCCTTCTCTCTCTCTTCCTTGGTTAAAGGACCTCGCACTGTGCCAATTTGCATTGGTTCTTCACTAGAAACTGTATCACTAGTTTTCACAGCATCAGATTTGACCCTATCAAATCGAGGCGGAAAATGTCTCACATCCTTTCGGCGCTCATTTCTTCTCTCATATTGTCGTTGATCTATCTGTAAGACCAAGTCGATTAACTCTGATACATCCGTGGGCCTCTTAGGAATTTTTGCCAGACCATCCTTTAATTCGTCTTTCAACCCTCTGTAAAAGATTGCCACTCTCTTGGCCTCTGGCCAGTTGGTTTCCACTATCAATTTATTAAATTGCGCCAGATACGCTACCAGCTCCCGATTTCCTTGTCTTAAGTCTAAGAGTTCGTTATCTGTGGTCTGCTAAATGGTTCTTCGATCAAAGTTGCGAAGGAACTCCACTTTAAATTCCTCAAAATTGTATAAGATGTGATCATTGGAATTTACCAGTGGCATCGACCAGGCTGCTGCATCTCCACTCAGGTAAGACAGTATGAAGGCCACCTTGGATTGGTCTTCCTTAAATATTATGGGTCTGCATAGAAAGTGTAATGAACATTGCGTGAGAAATATCTGAGCCTTATGGGGGTCACCATTAAATCTCTCTGGAGGGGCCAATGGGATCGTTGGAGAAATAGCATGAATCACTTGTGTAGTTAACTCAGCTGCAGAAGGGGAAGATGAGAAATGTTGGGACTTTTGCTCTTTAGGCAAAGGATTGGAACTCGCTACAAACTCATCAAACCTTTGACGAAGGAAACTAGCTTCCTGACTTGACTTTCTAACCTCATCTCTAAGGTTCTTGTTCTCTTCCATAGTCTCACTTAATTGTTTCTGCAACCCCTCTAAAACTTACGCTAAGGCCTTGACATCAATACCTTCAGCCATTCTGCCCGGGTGGAAGATTTGGTATTTGGCACTTCAATCTGTCAGAACCACGTACCAGAACCTTGCTTCCACAGGAGCAGAAGAACTTATCCCAGCTCCCCAACTCCACTGCGAGCTGAGATAAGAATCTGCTCACAGTAAAGAGGGGGAAAGGGGATTGGGAGGAAAAAGAGAGACTGCCACTGCGGTGCCTCTTCCTGCAGGATTTTCCAGCTCGGGTCTTCCTTTGCACCTGTAAGCACAAAGCACAAAATTACTACTTAACTCTGGCCCCTCCCTCCCGTTCAATTCCTTCAAAACTTTACTAATCCCTCAATAGTTCAAACAGTTCTATTACCTGAATACACAGTGGATTAGCCTCTCTCTATTTATTGTTAGACCATAAACCTTTTTCTTCACATATTATGTATATATATATGTTTTCTTGCAGGTTTTTTCAGTCTTTTCTTGTCTCAATATTTTACAGATGAAGCTGCGAGAATTCATGGAGGTGAGGCAAGATTTAGTGGTGGTAAGTATAAATATATATATTTATATTTACTTAGAAACGTTACTGTGCAACCAGCACTGTTAGTAGCTGATTATTAGTAGTTGCGCTGTAGTAAGATGAAGTCCAGAACTGAGCGCTAGCAAGCTCTTGTAGATTAGTCTCTTTAACTCACAATTAAATCCAGAACTCCTGAATTCAAATTGCCCAAATTCTTCTTTCACCAGGAAACGTGAAGGGGTGAAAGACTGAAATAAAAGGTCTTGAACTCCTTGGTATTATTGCCAGATTCAACTCGAAATTCACTTCGCCAACCAAATGTCTGTAGAAGACATTAGCACCAAGAATTTCTCCCAGCAGAGGAGAAACCCTATGCTCCAAGAAATACCTGTATATTCCAGCGTAGCTTCAGAAGTTCTACTGCCAGATAACCGACCTCTAATACTGCAAACAATGACAGGCAGAGAAACGAGGAGCGACGCTACTCCTCACAGAATTCCTGTCAAAATTCGAAGCGTGAATGCCAGACACTGCTTCTCCTCAAAGATTGACGGTTGAAGTGCGCAGCGCGATAGGAGCGCGAGCGCGATAACCGTTACTCTTCTTCTCTTGTGAAACAACTAGAACGCTAACATTCAATGCAATAGGCGGGCGCTATATTGGAATTCCGCCGAGGGCGGAAGAGAGTAAGTCGCCAAATCTACTGCTGAAACATCTGTGCCACCAGATGACTCCACTTAAGCAGTGACTTCCTCAACAATCTCCGATGTTCTGAACTAGAACAGGGATGAAATCGGCCAAACTTGGAACAGTATCGCCCAGTCCTGACACCGAACAGCCGTGCCGAAGCTAACAAGAGGAGGACGCCTACTGACTCGACCCCAGCCCTTCCGGCCTGTGCCCACCTCGAACCTGCTCCAGCGAAATCCTGATGTCTCCTGCAGGCAGCAACTTTGAGAAACCCGGAGGACCTGCCTGCCCTCCATCCCAAAGACTCTGTCTCCCGTGAACACCGGATTTGTTCAAACAAACAGTCTCCAGCTCCGCAAGGATCCGCGGGTCTGCACCACTCTGCACCCGATGCCCACGGCCCGAGTTCGAGTGGCCCAACACCAAGAGGAGGTCTCCCCGGCGATCCTGACCCGAGATCCGATGACCCCTGACCTGCCTCAAGTCTACGGCCGACGTCTGCAGCCTCAAACCGGAAGGTCCCCCCAACCGCGACCAGGAGCTGGTAAGAAGATCCGACCCTAAAAGGCACCCCTGCACCCGACGCCCCATGGCCTTGGGTGGCCCAACCAACGGTGCCTAACCAACCCCCAGCAACCCAACTTACCTCTGCAAGTGGTGGTCGCACCCAGAAGACCTTCGTCCCCGAGCCTGCAGTGTGTTTGAAAACCGGAGACTCCCCATTGAAAGCTACAGGGCTCCCGACGCCAAAACAGCACTCTGCACCCGGTTGCCCCAGTGCCGCTCAGGGTGCACCTTTTGTGCTGGCTTGAACCCCTATTTGCCCTGAGCTTAAGTCCAGGAGCTTTGCTCCCACAACCCAGTGGCCTGCTCGTCAGCAGCCACCAACCGGAGGCCCCCTATCCCCCATTGGATAACATTGGGCCTCAGCACTCTGCACCCGGCCGCCCTAGTGCCGCCGATGGTGTAACAAGAGTGCATCCTTGACCCTGGGGGACCCCTGAGTCTAACCCCAGAATACCAACTCCAACAACAAAGTACTTATCTGCTAACCGATAACACTATTTTCCTCCATAGGATAACATTGACTGTTTTCTATGAAAAGTTTCTAAGTGTGCAGTTGGAAAACCTAAGAAATCCTGTTAAAATTGTACTAAATAACAAAAACGCTTTTACTCACCTGTTCACAGGAAATGTCCCAGTGCAGTATCCAGGTATACTGTACTGTGTAAGAAAAGTAATCTGCAAAGTAATCTACTGGTCATTTTACTAAAAAGCCTATACAAAGTATATGTACTGTATTTCCAAAGCATTGCATTTTCAGTAACAATACTGTAAACAAAACAAAGTGCATATACAATTGCAAACCAAACTATGTTACAACTGCATTACTATTGTAAAGTATTTATTGCTTACCTGTGCCAGGCTTGCTTGGTTCTAGAAAAATAAAATAACTAAAATAATATTTGTACACAAAAACAATTGGTCTGAAGTTCAGTCTTTGAATGTGTGAATTCATTTGCTGACTGAGTGTGTACAACAAATGCTGAACACTGTCCTCTGATACTGCCTTACTACTCGACCACACTACCACAAATAGAGAGTAAGGTGCTATATACTTTACCTCTGCCTACCTTTGGGGTTCCACTGGACTCTGTGCACACTATACCTCACTTTGGTATAGTATATATAGAGCCAGCTTCCTACAGGCTCCTCTTCTAACTAATGTATATAGAAATGTTGTGAAGGGACAAATCCAGAATTCCTTGAAAACCGCTACAATCATCCCTGTTTATAAAAAGAGAGACCGTCATTCTCCATCCTGTTATCGACCCACATCATGAATTGATTCGAGCATGAAAATACTTGGTAGGGTACTCTTGGCTGGAATCGTGTGCTACTGAAAATAAAATGTTGTCAAACCTCCAATTTGGTTTCAGGCCAGGCCTTGGCGCAGTAGATCAGTGCCTAAATCTTTACCTGATACATGGAAAATATGTTCAGGCAAAAAAAGGGATCACTTCACCTGGCATTTAGAGATCTTTCAAGTGCCTTTGACCTGGTAAATTGTGATAAATTGTGGTCAGTGATGGAATCCATGGGAGTCGAACCTGAGCTTCTTTTACTAATTAAACGCCTTCACCAGGACCTGATGGTTCAAGTTCGATATGGCCAGCAGGGTGAAACTAGCTCTATATTGAATCAATGCATGGAGTAAGAAGATATGCATCCTTCCCCCGTTTTTAATTCTGTTATATATAAATGAAATCTCCAAATGTTTGAAGGAGGTAGGAAAGGAAACTTCTTGTATAGGAGGGCAAAAATCCCTATCTTACTCTATGTCGACGACGCAGTGTTAATTGCGCGTACGGGTCATGGCTTGCAAATTTTATTGGATGCATTTTCTAATTTTATGGGTAACTTGGATCTCCGGGTGAACCAGCCGAAATCTTATATTATGACTTGTGGACCATGTACCACCAAAATTAAAACTTTTGTCATGGTAACTCTACCCTGGAGAAAAGTAAATGCTTTTAATTATTTGGAGATTTTATTTATTTCCTCCCATCAATGGAAATTGCTTTTCACTGCTAGGAAACAGAGCCTTGAAAGCAATGAAGAGGAAATTTTTAGATTTGCTAAAAAGTTGGGACAGATACCCATTAAAGAAATGCTTCACTTGTATAAAACAAAATGTATCTCGGCAGGTGCATATGGGGCGGGCCCGTGGGGGTATGCACATGTGGAAATCTTGCAGAGAGTCGAGAATTGCTTTTTACGTAGATTATTAATGGTTCCCCAGGGCTCGGCAACACTGATTTGCCATGAAGAAGTAGGTCTCCCTTATCTAGAAGATGTCCTGGGCTAGCCCCACTGTTATTGTGGGTTAAGTCTTGGCTAAATCCAGAGGCAGAGTTGGTCTGCTCTTGTATTTTGGATTGTCTGGCACTGGGTGGAGTGGCACAAATCCCTTGGGTGACCTATCTAAAGAAGACGTTTGCCCTAATAGACGAAAATGACCTTTTTGAAAATCCTTCCACGATCACCCAAAAAAGCAAAGAAGAAGTAAAATGATGCTACCCAAATTATTGCTCAAATATTAGGCTCCAGAAATGTCAGTCCATGGTAGCAATCCAAAGATATGTATCGACCTCTACAACAGATAATCCAGAACCAAATCTTGTATGGATAACAAATCCCAATTATCGTTGCTACTTAACCCTTTTAGATTTTTTAAGATACACTTTAAGGTAGCTTTTCCCGTTCAAGGTGTTTGGGCACATGGCTTACCACCCTGTCCATGTGACCAGACTACCAGACAAAGCTCTAGTCACTTTATCCTTTTTTGCCCTCTCTTCAAGGACCCTAGAAATTAATTTTTATTACTGGTATTAAGGAAGAGTAAATTGAGAACATGCCAGCAGGGCTTAACATATTTACAAAGTTTTATGGATACGGAAACCTGCTTCTCTGTTTTGAATTTTATAAGAAAAGCAATAGCCATCAGAAAGAGATATGAGATGGTCTTCCTGTGAAAAAAGATGGGCAGAAATGCATTGTTTATATTTTGATGTGGGTGGAAATGTATTCTTATATGCTGTTTAATTTTTTATGTTTTTATTATTTTATGAGAAGGAAGGTTTTATACTTGCCCGTTTTATTATCTGGATAAACATTGTATTTATTTATTTGTGTCTTTTATGGCCTCCGCCCAAATAAAGAAAGTATGACTGACTGACTGAATTAAAAAAGCATTTTTTTTTGCTCTACTGCGTGCTACATTTTAAGGGTGGAACCCAAATTTTAGGTCTTGGCTGATCTTGCACTGAATGACTAAATGTTACAAATTTTCCATAAATATGGAGGCTTTTATTATTGTACATGAGCGGAATATTATTATTGTAATGAGCTGAGTAAAAGAACATCTGTGTAAGCGGCTAATATCTTCATTTATTGGACAGGATAAAAGATGCACAATATATGTGAATCTTTGTGTGCTAAATTTTAGCAAATGGAAAAGCAGGCCTTTACTTTAATAGCCAGACGAGTGTTTGCTGCAGCGAGATAATTCGTTTTATTGTGTGATTGTGTGTGAGGAGCTGCCTGCAGTATGGATCGTCGTGATACATCCAGACATTTGGGCCGCCTCCAGACACAGCAGAGTTTTGAGTTTCATTCAGGCCTGACCCAGGAGAGGAAGATGGCTTCGACTGGAGCCAGCACGAGCCCTTCCTGCCAGCACAATGACCTCAGTGCTTCTGACCTCATTAAAGTTTTCCAAGTAGAAGCCCATATAAGGGAAACAACAAAAAATCCTCTCCACAAAAAAGTTATAAAAATAATTCAGTCGATTAACGCGAGGCTATTGTGCTCTAAAGTGACTGCAGTGGTCGCTCTGTGTGCGCGTGGCTCCGCTTTCCATGGCCTCTGCCTGCGGCCGGTCACGTGCTCTGTGGCTAGAACCGGCCTCCGGCGAGTGGAGGGGCAATGGTGCCAGGGGCCCTGATGCGTAAAATAACATTCGGGGTCAAGTGCCCTAATGCAGAAATGACACAGGGCGTAAATAACACCGCGTGCCAAGGCCTCGAAAGAGTAAATAACACTGCGCGCCAAGGCCTCGAAAGAGTATATGACACTGAGTGCCATGGAGGCCTAAAGAGTAAACGACACTGGGTGCCTTGGGGCCTAAAGAATATATGACACTGAGCGCCTTGGGGCCTAAAGAGTAAACAACACTGGGTGCCATGGGGCCTAAAGAATATATGACACTGAGCGCCTTGGGACCTAAAGAATATATGACACTGAGCGCCATGGGGCCTAAAGAATATATGACACTGAGTGCCATGGGGCCTAAAGAGTATATGACACTGAGCGCAATGAGGCCTAAAGAGTAAACAACACTGGGTGCCATGGGGCCTAAAGAGTAAATGACACTGAGCGCCATGGGGCCTAAAGAATATGTGACACTGAGCGCCATGGGGCCTAAAGAGTGTATGACACTGAGCGCCATGGGGCCTAAAGAGTAAACGACACTAGGTGCCATGGGGCCTAAAGAGTATATGACACTGAGCGCCATGGGGCCTAAAGAGTATATGACACTGAGCGCCATGGGGCCTAAAGAGTAAACGGCACTGAGTGCCATGAGGCCTAAAGAATAAACGACACTGAGTGCCATGGGGCCTAAAAAGTAAACGACACTGAGTGCCATGGGGCCTAAAGAGTATATGACACAGTGCGCCATGGGGCCTAAAGAGTGTATGACACTGAGCGCCTTGGGGCCTAAAGAGTGTATGACACTGAGCGCCATGGGGTCTAAAGAGTGTATGACACTGAGCGCCATGGGGCCTAAAGAGTAAATGACGCTGGGTGCCATGGGGCCAAAAGAGTATATGACAATGAGCGTCCTGGGGCCTAAAGAGTGTATGACACTGGGCGCCAGGGGGCCTAAAGAGTAAACGACACTGAGTGCCATGGGGCCTAAAGAGTACAAAAAACTGGGTGCCATGGGGCCTGAAGAGTAAACGACACTGAGTGCCATGAGGCCTGAAGAGTAAACGACACTGAGTGCCATGGGGCTTGAAGAGTAAGCGACACTGAGTGCCATGTGGCCTGAAGAGTAAACAACACTGAGTGCCATGGGGCCTAAAGAGTAAACGACACTGGGTGCCATGGGGCCTAAAGAGTATACAACACTGAGTGCCATGGGACCTAAGGAGTATATGACACTGGGCGCCAGGGGGCCTAAAGAGTAAACAACACTGAGTGCCATGGGGCCTAAAGAGTAAAAAAAAACTGGGTGCCATGGGGCCTGAAGAGTAAACGACACTGAGTGCCATGGGGCCTGAAGAGTAAACGACACTCAGTGCCATGGGGCTTGAAGAGTAAGCGACACTGAGTGTCATGGGGCCTAAAGAGTAAACAACACTGAGTGCCATGGGGCCTAAAGAGTAAATAACACTAGGTGCCATGGGGCCTAAAGAGTAAACGACACTGAGTGCCATGGGGTCTAAAGAGAATATAACACTGAGTGCCATGGGGCCTAAAGAGTAAACGACATTAAGTGCCACGGGGTCTAAGGAGAATATGACACTGAGTGTCATGGGGCCTAAAGAGTAAACGGCACTGAGAGCCATGGGGCCTAAAGAGTATATGACACTGAGTGCCATGGGGCCTAAAGAGTATATGACACTGAGTGCCATGGGGTCTGAAGAGAATATGACACTGAGTGACAGGGGGCCTAAAGAGTATACGACACTGAGTGCCATGGGGCCTAAGGAGTATATGACACTGAGTGTCCTGGGGCCTTAAGAGTAAATGAAACTGAGTGCCATGGGGCCTAAAGAGTAAATGACACTGGGTGCCATGGGGCCTAAAGAGTAAACGACATTGAGTGCCATGGGGCCTAAGGAGTATATGACACTGAGTGCCATGGGGCCTAAAGAGTATATGACACTGAGTGCCATGGGGCCTAAGGAGTATACGACACTGAGTGCCATGGGGCTTAAGGAGTATACGACACTGAGTGCCATAGGGCCTTAAGACTAAACAACACTAAGTGTTGGGGTCTAAAGAGAATATGACACTGAGTGCCATGAGGCCTAAAGAGAATATGACACTGAGTGCCATGAGGCCTAAAGAGTATATGACACTGAGTGTCATGGGGCCTAAAGAGTAAATGAAACAGGATGTAATAGGCCATAATGTGTAAATGAAATAGGGTGTAATAGGCAATAATGTGTAAATGGCACAGGGTGGCATGGGTCCTAATGTGTAAATGACACAGGGTGGCATGGGACCTAAAGTGTAAATGACTTGGGGTGCCATTGCCTCTAAAGATCAATTAACACTGGGTGCCATGGGGCCTAAAGAGTAAACGACACTGAGTGCCATGGGGCCTAAAGAGTAAACGACACTGAGTGCCATGGGGCCTAAAGAGTAAATGAAACAGGGTGTAATAGGCCCTAATGTGTAAATGAAACAGGATGTAATAGGCCATAATGTGTAAATGAAATATGGTGTAATAGGCAATAATGTGTAAATGGCACAGGGTGGCATGGGCCCTAATGTGTAAATGACACAGGGTGGCATGGGACCTAAAGTGTAAATGACTTGGGGTGCCATTCCCTCTAAAGATCAATTAACACTGGGTGCCATGGGGCCTAAAGAGTAAACGACACTGAGTGCCATGGGGCCTAATGAGTGAAAGACCCTGGGCGCCATGGGGCCTAATGAGTGAAAGACACTGGGCGCCATGGGGCCCGAAGAGTAAACAACACTGAGTGCCATGGGGCCTAATGAGTAAAAGACACTGGGCGCCATGGGGCCTAAAGAGTAAACGACACTGAGTGCCATGGGGCCTAAAGAGTAAACAACACTGAGTGCCATGGGGCCTAAAGAGTAAACGACACTGAGTGCCATGAGGCCTAAAGAGTAAATGAAACAGGGGGCAATGGTCCCTAATGCATAAATAGCACAGGGTGCCAAGACCTCTAAAGAGCAATGACACTGAGTGCCATGGGGCTTTAAGACTAAACAACACTGATTGCCATGGGGCCTAAAGAGCAATGACACTGATTGCCATGGGGCCTTAAGAGCATATGAAATTGGATGCAATGGACCCTATTTTTGTGAATGACACATTGTGCCATGTGCCCTAATGCGTACATGACACAGCGTGCCGTGGTCTCTAAAGAGCAAATGACACAGGGTGCCAAGTGTCCTACAGCATAAATGACACACTGTGCCATGGCCACTACTGCAAAAATGACACAGGGTGCCAAGTGTCCTACAGCATAAATGACACATTGTGCCATGGCCACTACTGCAAAAATGACACAGGGTGCCAAGTGTCCTACAGCATAAATGACACACTGTGCCATGGTGTCTACTGCAAAAATGACCCAGCATGCCATGGCCTCTAAAGAGCAAATGACACTGGGTGCCATGGCTCCTACTGAGTGAATGACAAAAGGGTCGGAGGACCCCTAATGTGTAAATGACACAGGGTGCCATGGCCTCTATGCATAAATGACACAGAGCGCCATGGGCCCTAATGCGTAAATGGCAGCCTTCCTCCCACCGCCCCCAGGTTTGGCATTAAAATTCAGCCAGGATTGGGGTGTAGTGAGGCATTTACAAGGAAGCATGGTGGAACTGTACATTTTAGTTTTTCCTCCTAAAGGAAGTTTTTTTCTGTGATCCCAGCTCCCCGAGATGTAAATACCAGTTTTCTTGAAATCATTCCTCCTGGATCGAGGGGAGACACAAAGGACCTGAATTCAAAAAAGCACAAAGCTCTCTACACGTTATAGGTTTCTACCTAAGATTTATATGCACTTCCATGCTTTTTGGGTTTTCCAAAATCCTAAGACATTGGGAAATGTGTTCATGTGGAGAAAAAAATTCTGCTAAGCTCCCAGAAAGCACGGAGGTGTCTGGGGCACAAGTCCACCCTATTTCAACACTTAATTGTTTTACACTACTAGAGCTGGACGTTGAAATAGGGGCATCTACTGTTTTAAAAATATATGCGCCTTGCTTAGATGGAACACAATATGTATCTCACTTATACTTTTGCTGCATTGTGCAGCAAAGTAAGAAGTCTCAAAAGACAACACTCTTTTTTGTCAAAACCACAGCTTGAAGCAGGAGTTATTGCAAAACCTTAGCATTTTATGAGGTCTTGTTATGTTATGGTGTTATCCTGTGTTAAGTATTTCATCAGTGCATATAGTGTGGCCATTAACGAGAATATGTGGCCTAAGGGCCAGAGCTGCCAACTGTGGAACTGGGGAACGAGGTTCAAGTCTCGGCGTCGGCTCAACACCCTGTGATTCTGGGCAAATCACTTAATCTCCCTGTGCCCAAAAAATATTAATGTGTCATTGTGTAATGTAAGTGGTGCTCATATGTAAAGCGCTCCATTACCGTCGAATTTGCGCTTTTTAAAACTGCAAAAAAAGGATTCCTGAACATATACAGCAGAGGTCTTCAAACTTTTTGATGCCGAGACCCCCCGGTCAAAAACTTTTAGGGGTGAGGACCCCCTCCTGACAAAAATGTCTAGAACTTGGGCCTCCTCATCATTGCCAACTATCGACAACCATAAACACCCCCGATTCCCACAGCAAATCATTTATACATTGGGGAAATAAATTAAACAGTGTTTAGCAAACCAAAGGTCAGTGAACGTGGGGGCGTAGTCAAAGGTGTGGCTAAAAACAAAGGGCCTCATTTATGAGGCATTGGCGTAGGGCAGCGCACCGAGTCTTCTTGCTGCACTGCTCTTCGCCAATGTGAAAGGGCAGGAATGCACCTTATTTATGAAATATGGTGCATTCTTGTCCTTTTCCCCCTGCGTTAGCGCACAAATTGCTGCCTGGCGCCAACATAGGCAGGATGGTTTTTGTGCAGGAAGGGGCACCTTCCTGCACAAAAACAATCCTGAGAGCGGTTTTCCTCTTTCCATGTGTGGTGCGAGGAAAAAAACATTTCTCCTCGTTACGCCTGCTGTGGGGAGGCGTAAGGTTTTGGCACTGTCCCAGGTTTACATGGTTTTGTAAATCTGGGGCAGCGTCAAAATCCATGGGCGTTGTGTGGGAACACCCACCGCAATGCCTATGGAACGCCTACTTGACATAGAGTAATGCAATGCAGCGACTTGCGCTGTTTTGTCTTACTCCATGTCTATGAGGCCATGCAAATCCACGCAGTGTGACTTTGCCTCTCCTCATAGATATGATTGAGATGCTTGTGCCGCCGAAGCTTCAAAAAAACTGACGCTCCAGCGGCCTCACATAAATCAGCCCCGAAATATTTTGTTTGTGTTTTAGGTCTTTCACCATCAGGTAGCTACATATATAATGGGTAGCTTGAATGAAAAATAAATTTAAAAAGTTGTTACTCAGTGGGAAATGCACTATATAGTACATTATAAAACCTCTATTATTTAATGCACTGCATAGGTCTGTGTGTAACCAGAGAGCCACAGAATTAAATTTGGTTGGTGCAGTGGAAAATAGTGACTTGTGTATTTTTAGTGCTACGAGGTCACAGCCTGTGACAGAAAGCACTGTGAATGTGTAAGTCATTATTTTATACGTGCATTACACACATTACAAGATAGACTGCTACAAAATGTGCAAAGAGTTTTAGGATAAAATGGAGCTTCCAAAATGTAGATTTGTGTAATATCAGACCATAATTAATGCATTTTTTTTTTTGCATAACTGTCCCTTCAACACCTCCTCAGGGGTACTAAGCGCTGTGTAAATACAGTTATCATTAAAAGCAAACACTTCAGAGCCCAGTTGCTAACCAACACACAAAAAAACACATCTTTGCCATCACAATGCTTAAAGTGATTCGAGCAATGAAGCCAGAACCCCTCTCAAGCATCCTTTACATTTGCAGATTAACTCCTAGCGTACATTTGCATTTCATTCAGGCAAGCAGGCACCCTGGCATGAAGGCTTATGTGAAGGATTGTTTACCTGTCTGCCGGGCCTCTTCCTTTTACAGCACATAACACTCAACTAACTTCAGCTGGAGCATTTTAAGGATCCCGGTTGACTTTGTCCAAAAGGAAGAGCACGTTTTGTATTCCAGGCAGAAGTTAGGCCTGGAAATGCGCGACCCCCTTCCCAGGACTCCGGGGGCTCCCCTGGGGGTCGCGCCCCACAGATTGAAGACCTCTGATACGCAGTGTACATTGCTATATATTTATGATTTACACCGGAATAATGTAGACGCCATTAGAATTGTTGTGATCAGAAAAAGCCACTTTATTGCAAAAAACCGCTTGAAACATGCATTTCTGGTATATACAAATGTGTCGGTATCTAGCAGGTTTTAGAAGCTTGCCTAGTGCAAGCTGACAGTAATCTCCATGGGCACCTGTTTACCCTTCTTCACCAGTGGCCCAATTCCTGCGTCTCCCAATGGATTGGCAACCAGTCGCACCTTGTGGGGTGAATCCTTTGGTCCCTTTGCTTTCGTTACTGTCGCAATGTTGTGAAAGCTACCAATCACAATGTGTTTTCTGTAGCAATGCATCTCCTCATCTGTAAAGCGCCTCCTCGCACCCTCCAGCTTCCTTCACTTCCTGGCCACTATGATGTGCCTGCAGTCCTGTGTGCACCAGGACTGCACCTTGGGTTTGAAGTCACTTGTTTTTACATCCTGCACCCCCGCCTCTAAGGCTGCCCGCAGCACACGCAGGGGGGCCCCTTTAGAGGGCGGCCATCTTAGTGCCACATTTGGCACACCCAAGCCAGTCTAGTTGTCAGACCTCTGGTGGTCACTGAGGTCCGGCGTGGTGCTCGCGTCACTTCCGGCGCACCGAGTGGGCGGGGGGGGTCAAGGTATTTATACTTCCCCCGCCCATCCAGCGTTCCTTTTGCGCTGATTCTACACGCCATCGGATCGTTCGCCGCCGTGTCGGGTTCAAGCTATGGGTTTCTGGTATGTCTGCCCCATATCCCCTTATCTCCCCGCTCCCACCCCCCGATTCAGGAACCCCTCCCTGGGGCTGGCCTAATTCATGGCCCGTCTCACTGCCCCCGGCCCGTCTTTGGCACCTGCCCGTGGGGCTTGGGAGCACTGGTCGTTTGTGCGGGGGCGGGTCAGCAGCCGGGCTGCCGCCCCGGATTAGCGACTGCTGCGGTGTGGGGAGATTGCGATCTGGGCCTCCAGGCCTGCGCTTGAGGCCCCGGGGGGTAACAACCAGCACGGAGGTGCAGGGGCGTGGGAGTCCGCAGGCTGGAGGGAACTTCCGAGGCTGCCCACGCCTCACCAAGCGTGCCACTTTCCGCATTAGCTAGTTCGCCCTGGGCGGCATGCTGAGGGATGCCTGTGAGCCCGCGCGGAATCCCCAAAACTCCTCCCCCCAACACTAATTCCAGGCTGCCCTTGCCCCAACCAGTAGCACACTGGGGCGGCGCCAGGAGGGCGGGGGGTGCCGCGAATTTATGCGGGCCCAGCGAGTGGCGCGGGGAGGGGGCCATGAGAGCACTCAGGCCCTCCCCGACGCTGCAGGAGCCAGGCTGCCTCCGCCCCAGCTAGTAGCACGCTGGGATGGCAACGAGGTGTGGAGGGTGCCGTGATGTCGCGGGCCCCTTGCCAGTGAGGCACCAGGCATGGGGAGGGCGCCACAAGGAACGCGGGCCCTCCACGGCACAGCAGAGTTTCCAGGCTGCCACTGCCCCAGCCAGCAGCACGCTGGGGTGGCATTGATGTGTGCGGGGGGTGCCGCAATGCCCCCCGCGAGTGAGCCTTAAGGTGCGGGGAGGGTGCCACGAGGCATGCAGGCCCTCCCCGGTGCTGCAGTGACTCCATGCTGCCTCCGCCCCAATCAGCAGCTGGCACTGAGCTGACAAATATCACAGCCATGCTAGAGGGCACAGGGGCCCACCCCGCAGCAGGGCCCACTTGTGCACACAACTCTTCACGAAGGGCTCAGGTTTCTAAAACAGTGGTGGGGGGGCCAAACAATTTAGGCAGTAGGCAAGTGACCTTATGGCGTGTGCCAGCATAGCGCGTGACACACGACACGTGACATTGCATGTGGCATCGCAGGAAGTGTCACCACATCCCATGACCTCACAGGATGTCACATCACAAGGGGACATAAGACCTGAAGAGCTCAGAAATATGTTTAGAGGGTCCACCATGAGTACATTTGAGCGCATTACAATATCTATTAAAGGAGCGCGTGGGCCACACGACACTGGCAGGGTCACGAGCGGGAACACCCGATCAGGGAGGCACAACTGCGTTCAGGAGGGGGGAGACGGGCATTAATGATTGTCTTTGTGTCCGCAGCTGAACCGCGACGTACACAGGACGGAATCGCGACTCGCAGCAAGGTGAGCGTTGCACAGCCAGCACCAGGTTGCCCAAGCAGGTACAGGGTGATATAAACGAACGGCCACCCGGCGGCGCTAGCGTCGGCTTAGGAAGGGGCACATCAGGCTTTTTGAGGAGATTGGAGGGGCATGTAAATAACAGATTTAATCTATTCCAGGATCAGCACGGATGCAAGTGGAGTGGACTCCTTGACTAGGCCGTGAACTCGACAGGATAGAGGGATCGCAGGGACGTCCCCAGGTATGCGATACGCGGGGCTCGCAAGGTTGCGGGTTTATCGAGGGAACGTTCGACTTCCTGAACTTCCTTCGGGGGGGAAGAATAGAGCACTGCGGGGTCGAGCTGGCGGGGAGGCGGGCAACCCTCCGGGGTCAGCCCAGCATGCCTGCTGGACACATCAGGGGCCCCAGTTTTTAACATTTTGCTTTTTCACCCACCCTTCACCCCCCCCCACCTTCCAGAGTATGCTTGTCGGTGTAACCGTCGATCTTTCATTAGGGTGAACGCCAGCACGCAGGTTTTCAGCAAGGTCGCTCACATCGAATAATTAAGTACAGGGGAGGCGGGCCTCGAGAGAGGAAGAGGTGGAGACAATAGTCACGCCAGGGACCAGTCCAGTGCACCGGTCGGTAAGATGTGGGGGCTTTTCTCACACACAGCTTTCTCTCCCTGCAGGTTCAGTCGCTCGTTGGCTGACGTTTGAAGGTTGAGGCATGGATAGCCAGGGCTCTCCCCCCCCTATTCTCCCAGATGACAGTCGTGGAGGATTCGCTGCCGAGCACGTCTCAGGACGCGCAATGGGCGGCATTCATGCAGATGGCGAAGGCTAAAGGCTTGGCGTGGGCGTGGGCGAAGGGAATCATGAACGCGCCAGAGCCGGAGGACTTGGGGTCGAAGTCAACAGACCCGTTCCGGAACAGTTGGTCAATGTGGACGCAGGGCCTTCGAGGCCAAAAAGGGCCCGCAGGCCGACGAACAAGGACTTCCCAGCCGATGCCCCGGCACCTAGGGCTAGAACTCCGGCGACCCTCCACGAAGCCGTACCCGTGACGTCACCTCCCTTTTGTCCAGCGGCAGGGACAGTGGCCATGTCAAACAGTAGTGCAGCCCCGGCAAATTCCGATTCCATGAACAAGATGGGTAAGCTCATGGACACTATGATGAGTTTTATGGCTGAATTTAAATCCGGTCTCGCCAGACAGGGTCCCCTGCCCTCACACAATGGCCTAAGCAGTTGCAGGGATGGGGTGCAAGCAATTACGAAGGTGTGGGGGACTCAGCCAAGCGAAATTCAGACCCTGGGCGTTGTCTTTCCTGCAGTTGCGGCAGCTGTTCCTGCAAAAGTGATGGGGCAAACTGATCCTGTGTCGGCTGCAGGTACAATAGCAGCACACAGTAGCACGCCAGCCCTTACCAGCACAACACCCACTTTGTTGCCACCCCCTGTCCAGCCAGCGGCCAGTGTGGGTACTTTAGCTCGTTCCTATGAGGCAGGCCACTTGGTACACACCCAAGGCTCCACCCCGTCTGCTAGTATGGAAACCTAGAAGGTAACGCCTATGACAGCTGCCATCCCGCCACTTATTTCAGTGGCTCCCTTGTTATCGGGCTGCTGCTCCCTAGTGTGGCAGGTCCCTTTGGCACCAAAGGAGGGGATATGGCGACGGGATTTCATTGATATTTTCACACTCCTAAGGCATGGTCTGGATGGGTCTGGATGGGTCTGAATGGGTTAGATACGAGAAAGATGGGCGGGAAAAAGGATGAGAAGAAGGTGAAGAATCAAGCCTGGCCGGAAAAAACAATAGAAAATTGGTTAGAAGCCTTCTCCATTCTGTCGGCCGTAGTAATGGGAAAACACCCTGATCTGGGCCCGTGTTTATTCCAATATTCCCGGACCATTCACAATGAGGCCCTGAAGTGGGGAGGCATGGGATGGTACAACTACTGACTGACTGACTGACTGATATACTTGTAAAGCGCGCGATTGCCGAGGCGTCTTGGCGCTGAGGTGAGTAAATACCGATGCCCAGGCTCGCCAACCTAAAAGCTTAGGGGAAAAGCCAGGTCTTTACCAGTTTCCTAAAAAGAGACCTATTCGGTTGTAGTCTGGTTGTGGTTGGGAGGGAATTCCAGAGTTTGGCTGCTCGGTGGGAGAAGCTCTTGCCACCCCATCTGGCTTTTTTTATCTTAGGGACCAGTAGCAGTCCTGTGTTGGCTGACCTAAGACTGCGTCGCGGCGTATACCAGGAAAATAAGTATTGAATGTCCGTAGCTCCCCCTCCGTATAGAGCCTTGTGTACCAGACAAAGGGCTTTGAAGTCCACTCGCTGCCGGACTGGGAGCCAATGAAGCTGTTTGATACTGGCAGACGTGGGATGATGTTTAGGGAGATCTAGCAGCACGCGAGCTGCCGCATTCTGTAAGGACTGCAGTTTGGCAATATGGCCTTTATCTGTTCTCAGGTATAAGGCGTTGCCATAATCAATTCTTGAAAGGACAAGAGCTCCAACAACCGTCTTCCTAAGGGTTAGTGGGATAAATGGCAGGATTTTGCGCAACACTTTCAGAGTGAAGAAGCAGGCGGAAGATACCTGATTGATTTGTTTTGCAAACTTGAGTTCGTTGTCGAACATGAATCCGAGGTTTCTGGCCTTAGTCACAGGAACAGGACAGTTCCCAGCCTCGGAGGGCCACCATAATTGGCTCCATACAGAAGGACTCTGCCCAAACTCGATGACCTCAGTCTTTTCAGTATTGAGTTTTAGAAAATTTGAGTTCATCCAGGCCATGACTGCATTTAGACAGTTACGGAAACTGACAGCAGTGAAATCCACCCTTTGCATGACCTATACTACTATCTGGGTATCGTCAGCATAAGAGACTAAGGTGAGACCATGATCTTTGATTAATCTTGCCAAAGGGGTGACATATATGTTAAACAGCGTCGGTGACAAAGCTGACCCCTGTGGGACACCACACGGGAGGCATAGGTTTCCTGACTTGAGACCCTCCCAGTGTATCAACTGTTCCCTAGATGCCAAAAAGGATGTTAGTAGGGTTAGAGCCGTATCTCTAATACCTGCTGCCTTCAGCCGCCGCAACAATACCGCATGGTTCACGGTATCAAATGCTGCTGATAGGTCAAGCAGGATGAGGACGGCTCTTCCCCCCCCCATCCATCACTTTCCGGATCTCTTCTGTGGCCATGATCAGGGCCGACTCGGTGGAATGTCGAGATCTAAAGCCGTGTTGGGTGGGATCTAGAATGTTTTTACAATCTAGATAGTCAGTAAGTTCCGTGTTCATGGAACTACGATAGAGAGTTTAGGAAAAAGATGGCTATGTGCCCCGAGTTGGGATGGGACCAAAAGGAAGTTGAGCTCTGGATGGAGCATATGGGTAAATACACCCTGCAGAATAAGGAATACCAGACCAAAAACCAGGGTGGGCATCCAGCAGGAAAGGTTCCATTCCATTTTGGGAGATGCAATTTCAAATAGCTCTTTCGAGGCACGCAGGGGGAACGAGCCAGAGGGGAGGTTTCAAGCGCCCCCTCACGGGAACTTGTAGGGGTCCTGCTCCTGGGGCAAGGCATGTAAATTCGCACACACTTGCAACAAATGCGGGCACCTCACCCCACAGCGGCCTGTTACAGCAAACACGAGCCCCATGCGCCCGGCAAGAACAAGCAGGACAGTTGAGTGGGGACAGGTTCTCCCAGACCCCCCTTTCTCCCCGGCATCACCGCGCAGCACGCCTCTGGACCCAGCTGCCTCCTGTTCACACCATGGCCCCCTCCTACACATTGGCAGTGCTCTAGCCCCCATTTGCGCAGCCAAAGGCCCGTCCCCACTACACCTGGACAACCTCCTCCCATTACTCAGACAATACCCCAATGCACAAGATGGTCAGCTGCTGGCGGCGGGCTTTCTCGATGGCTTTAGGATCCCTTATGTAGGCCCTGTGGTAAGCCGAGATCCGGACAATCTCAGGTCAGCGAAGGAGCTTCCAGCAGTGGTGCAGGCCAAGGTAGAGAAAGAACTGTCATTAGGGAGAGTGGCTGGACCTTTCCCCCACCCTCCGCTCGACAACTTTGTTGTTTCCCCCTGGGGGTGGTCCCTAAGAAAGAACCTGGGAGTTTTAGGCTTATACACCATCTGTCATACCCAGAAGGGAACTCAGTGAATCATGGTCTGGAAGAGGGATCTTGTTCTGTGTCATATTGCACTTTTGACGTAGCAGTGGACTTGATCGGGAGGGCGGGTAAAGGGGCCTGGTTAGCAAAAGCAGATATTGAATCGGCGTTCCGTTTGCTGCCAGTCCACCCGGACAGCCAACACATACTGGGTTTCAAGCTAGATGGCCAGTTTTACTATGACAGATGCATGCCCATGGGTTGCGTAGTCTCTTGTGCTTATTTTGAGGCATTGAGGTGTTTTTTGCAATGGGCATTACAAGGGACGTATGGTGTAAAGGGGGTGACTCACTACCTCGATGATTTCCTGTTCATTGGGGAGGAGGGAACGCAGGATTGCGGGGTGGTACTCCAGGATTTTGAAAGGCTAGCCAACCATCTAGGGGTCCCATTGGCACCAGGCAAAACAGAGGGCCCAGCGCAGGTCCTGACATTCTTGGGTATTGAGCTAGACACAGTGGTGGGAGTGTCCAGACTTCCGGTGGGCAAGGTGCAGGCCTTGGTTCAGGACATCCAGACCTCCTTGACAAAGGATAAGGCAACTTTAGGGACAATCCAGAGCCTCCTGGAGAAATTCAACTTTGCAGCTAGAGTGAGCCCAGCTGGGAGGGTTTTTGCTAGGAGGTTGGCTAGGGCCACGGCCAAGGTCAGGAAGAAACATCACCTGGTCAGACTGAGCAAGGGAATGAAGAAGGACCTCAGCATGTGGGCCGAGTTCTTGGCCAACTTCAATGGCTCTGTTATCTGGAGAGCACCTTAGGCAGGCAGCCCCGAGCTGTGCCTGTTCACGGATGCATCAGGCAGGAAGGGCTTTGGAGCAATCATGGGGAGCGAGTGGTGTGCGGAGAAATAGCCGAATTCCTGGCATAAGAGGAAAATCACGTCCAACATAACGGTTCTGGAGCTATTCCCAATAGTTGTAGCCCTCCATCTCTGGCCAGAAGCTCTGGCAGCTAGAAGAGTGCTGTTCTGGTCTGACAATATGGCAGTGGTTCAGGCCATAAACGCGAAACAGCTAATTGTCCATTGGTACTCTGCTTGCTGAGGGAAGTGGTGTGGGCTTGCTTGTACAACAATGTGGAGTGTAGGGCTAGACACAACCAAGGGGTAAAGAACGTAGCAGCTGACGCTCTCCCTCGTTTTCAGTGGCTCCGTTTCTGGGAGGCGTGGCCGCGAGCGAGAGCGGAGATGACCCCTTTCCCGCCGCACCTCGGGTTCCTTCTACAGTGGAACAGCGATTAAGGGAGCTAGGCGAGCTTTCCCTAGGACCAGGGACCAGGAGGCATTACAAGGCCTGTGTAGCTAATTTCTGCAAAGTGGTAGGGGCCTGGGGTGAGGGTACAACAACTTTGGAACACAAGGTCCAAACCTTTGTCGTGTGGGCCAAGGACCAGGGCAAGAGTCATTCCTGGGTCTCGGGCCCCTTGGCTGCAGTGAGTCATTACGCCAAGATTATGGGCCAACAGGATCCTACCAGGTCGTTCCCCATCAGGGCAGCACTGAAGGAATGGGCAAGAGGGGAAACACGAATTCCAGACTCCAGGTCGCCCATCGAATTCAGAACATTACAGGGTATGATCGATGTAGTACACAGGGCCACCCTTTCACCTTTTGAAGCCACCCTCTTCTCTGTGGCTTTCAGCTTGGCATTCTTTGGGGCCTTGAGAATAAGTGAATTAGTGGCTAGGTCAAAGAAGGATGGGTATGGGAATGCCATAGGGATACAGGATACCCTGCTCACAGGAGAATCCCTAAGAATTCAATTGAAGAGATCCAAAACGGACCAGTTTGGGCTGGGGAAGGTGATCTGGCTACATCCACTTGGGGATAAAAGGTACTGCCCTGTTGGCTTGGTCTCTGATTACTTGGCCCTTCACCCCGCCACGGGAGGCTACTTGCTTATTCATGCTGACCGCACGCCCCTTACCAAGTTTCAGGTGGAGCACGTCATGAAGTCATACTTGGTATTGTCAGGAAATTCTGGGACTGGAAAGTGTTTTTGCAGCCATTCCTTTAGGATAGGAGCGGCTACCTCAGCATTCAAGGTTGGCCTGTCGCCAGACCGCATCAAGCGGGTAGGGCGGTGGGAGTCTCAGTGCTACAAGCGCTACATCCGCCCAAAAAGGTTCAGAAAAGGGTAGGGTGCCCACTAGCGCACCAGGACGCCTGCAGATGTGTTCTATGTGCTTGCAGTGTGGTTTTTAGAGCATATTGTTGTCAAGTATGCTTAGTAATTGTTTGCCAATAGTGTGTTGTGTTTTCAATAAAAGGTGTTTGCAACTCTGCATTTCTTTATTTTGCCAGGATCAAAGGTGTGTGTGATCGGCCATTTAGGCATCACTAGGGTGGCGCAATGGGCGGAAAGCAGGAGTTGGAAGCATGGGTTTTCCCTCACTGAGATAGTCTGGTTGGGGTTCCCAGGCATGCAATGGCATAGCTTGCTGAAGAAGCTGCGGCACAGACTAGCAGGAGGCGGACCCCCTCCCAACATTTTGGTCTTCCACCTGGGAGGCAATGATCTGACTTTCATGGGTAGAAAGGCACTGCTACAAGCTATGAAAGACAAGATGAGTGAGATAAGTAATCAGATGGGCCCATGTGAGTTATGGTGGTGCGAGATCACTCCACGGATGGTCTGGCATGGGGCCAAGTCAGGAGAGGCCATTGAAATTTCTCGTAGGAGAGTAAACAGCGCCATGCGCAAATTCACGGATCAGAGGGGTTTTGGCTTTATCAGACATGGACTCTTACATGCCAAGGCCACAGGGTATTTCGATGAGGATGGGGTCCACCTGTCTAAAGTGGGCATGGACCCGTTCCTGTTGGACCTGGGCGACGCCCTGGAGTCAGCAGGTTGTAAGTAAGAAAGTGCCTGTCTTGGTGGGGGGCCCTGGATGTGACCGGTGCCACATCCAGAGCTATGGCGGAGTTACAGGGCGATCCAGAGGCTGAATGGTACATAGGGGTACCCTCTTCAGGAGCACAAGAAGGGTGCAAATGCTAAACAACCCCAGGAGTCTTTACGGCAGGACCCTGGAGGAATGATGGCGCCCCGCTAGTCCTCCGGGCGGTTGTAAGCCTGAGCAACAGGGGCTTGCCTGGACACGCTCCACCCCTAAAAGGGCGTGAGTAAAGGGGTGGACTGGTGGTCCACGGTATGTAAGGGGGAGCTTCCCCAAAATGGGGAGCACCAATTGGGTTGGCCACGATGCAGTTTGCTCATCAGGTGGGCAGGGCAGCTTAGGGGAGTCACTGCTGCCTGCCCTTGGATCGCCCAAAGTTGACCCACCATGTTGGCATATTTCTTGTATGAAATAAACCTGCAGCAATATTTTCTCCAACAAATACGAGTCTTGTGTGTTTATTTATTATGAGATTGCTATGATTTGCAGGTTGGGTGAGTTGCCGATATTGGCACTATGTTTCCTGCCTTTCCACAGTCTTCATATACCTTGCTCTGCCCCTACTTGCTTACCACAGCCGCCATGTTGTGTCGGACGTCACTGGTTGTTGCTTTTTCTGGTGGTTGAGGAATGCTCACCTGCCCAGCTATCACCTGTATCCCCTCAATAACGTGGCCACGTTTGGACTGGCCTGTAGGGCAACCAGGTAGTGCCGGGTGGGCTGGTCTGACAGAAGTGTGTGGGCTGGGTTTTTACCAATTCTGACCGGTTTTATGGCCAAGTGGGCCGGTTTTTAATATTGATTTCCCTTTTATTGTCACTGTTTTTGCTATATGCTTCGCTAATGTGGGACACTTTGAATTTTGTTTCCCGGCCTATTTTTTGCTGCAGTCTGACCCTGAACTAGGGATGGGCAGTGAACTCCGCTCTGCCGGCAGAGTTCGTGGAGTTTGGACCACTCCACGCTCCATGTAGAGTGTGGAGTTCCGAAAAACTCAGCAAAGCAGAGTTTTAACTCTTGTGCGGCTCGCCAACGTTAAGTTGGCAAGCACGAGCGATGAAAATCATATGCTAGACCACCTCCTGGCGATATTTCTCAACGCGGGCGATCGTGGCAGGTCGCTACCGCTCGTGTTGAGAAACCTGCTGTTCGCGTTGAGGAAGCTGCCGCTCAAGTAGAACATCGACTCGAGCGGCAGGAAGAAGCAGCGCCCTCTTGCACTGTGTGTGATGCCATTCTCACTGATTTTACAAGCCGGGACAAACTCCTGGTGCTAAAAATCATCGTGAGCAGCGCGACTTACCACACTTCGTCACTTGCGAAACTCCGCGGAGGGGAAAGCCTGGGGAAAGCCTCAGAACGGATTTGAATCCAGGGTCCATGGGAGGGGAGGATCATCATGGCTTCACCTCTTGTGAAGTAAATAATCAAGATAGGGAGTGAAGAGGTGATGCTTAAAAAGCAAAAGAGGTGGATACGTCCTCCTCTGGTCAATATATGAGAAACAAAAGGGATCCACCCTTGAATAGATGTGTAACCGTGTTCTCCCAGACTAAATGTGTCTCCTACATTGGTGGAAGGCACATAGCTTTGTTTAAATACCCCTCACACACCAAAAGGGCCCTTGGTGTCATGCTTCATCATGGGGGTCTTCCCGCCCCGCTGCGGGACGGGGCGTGCTGCAACCTACGACTACGCGGGAGCACTAGTTTTTGAACAAGACTATGTGTAGTGTAGGTATGTGAGTGGAAGGGTCAGGAGTGAATGGAAGAGTAAATATGTTAAAAAATACCTGGCTCTATGGATAGAAAACTTTAATATTCCGTTGAGCTGGTATTGTTAAAAAGTGGGGAAAACGGAGGAACAATGCTGTAATGAGCTGCTCCTCCTATGTCAACATGTTTCGAAGCCCTCCCCTGGCTTCTTCATCAGGACCAAAAGGATCCCTTCTACACTCAAACTCGAAATTTAAGTAAATGGATAAAGGTGTATATACATGTAGATATTACTACGTGGTGGACATGTCGAAAATAAACATGCACTGTATACAATACCTCAATAGGTATGCTACATAATGTATATCTGGAAGAAAAAGCATAACATTAAAAAAAAAAAAAAAACATTAAAAAACATAACATATGCATCATCCATCACAATTGGTGGTGACCTGTAAAAAAGTGGTAAATATTGTGATATATTCCATTATCACTATCAGTGATGATAAGCCAGTGTTATGTACTGCTGATGGAAAGAAAGACAAAACAAAAGCCAAACACACACTTAACATAAATCACACACTCTATATCTTAAGGACCGCTGGATGCATGTCCAAGGTGATAAATTTCAGGTTATAGTAGTATATATCACTATAGATAATTGGTGCCATTAAAGAGGATGTAGAACACGTACTTTGTCTAAAAAAGATTACTGCCCCATGAGCCTCAGAAACGGGGTGGGAAGGAAAGGAGTGTCTATAGTCAAACACTGGATTCAAAAAACGAAGATGGAAAATAGGTTGTTAGTTTGTTTAGAGTGTCCTGCAAACGAGGATAGCGTCAGCGTCACTCTGAGTCCTGTGGATTTGAATCGGCTACGCCGTACTTACAATCTCAAGATCACTGCCTCTCCTGGATACTGCCTCCCCGCGGCTCCGTGGAACGATGAGACCGCGAGGAGGGCATCCATAAGTATTGTGATTAATTATTCGAAAAACAGCCAAATAGGAAGCTAATTGCTAAAGGAAACACTAGACTGCTAACGTACATCCGGATCTTACTGCCCAAAAGTGAAAACGATCCACTTCCGGTATTGCTGAGACCGGGAGTTCGAGACTAATGTAAATAAAAAAGGGTTACGTGAATAAAACCCCATAGACGCTAAGAACTCCTAAGACAATGTATTGGTGATCGGGCCTCAGAAGTTATATTTCTGACAAAAGGCAGTGCGCATGTTGTATGCCTCAAAGTGCCTTGTCCCGGTCACGCTCGTAAGAAGGACTAGACCGCTGACCTATTCTGGGTACAAAAACCGAAAATCAACCATTGATCCACTTCCGGTATTGCTGAGACCGGGAGTTCGAGACAGATGTAAATAAAAAGGTTATGTGTCTAAAACCCCTTGGACGTTTAGAAATTACCTAGTGCCATTCCTAAGTCAAAGTGTTGGTGATCGGGCCACAGAAGTTCTATTTCTGACACCAGGCACGGCGCGTGTGGTGTGCCTCATAGTGTCTTGTCCCGGTCACACTCGTGAGAAAGACTAGACCGCTGACCTATTCTGGGTATAAGAAACGAAAAACAACCATTGGTAATTTTCGAGACTGTCAAAATTTGTAAAGTGGTGTTTCCTTATCACAAGAAGAGATCCACCCAATCTGTAGTCAGAAAAAGTGGGGTGCAAAAAAAAATTTTCTTAGAAATCCATAAGGCGTATTCCATTTTCCTAATAGTTCTATCTCTATGGCGCAATCGTTTGTAAAGCACTAGAGATAAAAATGTTTTTATCCCTGTCAAGGACATTACTAATAGGGTTGACTCTCTAGTGGTAAAATATAGAGAGGTGACATCAATAAACAAGCTTTGGCATTGCCAATAGGTCTCGCCTTTGGGTAACATAAGCACTCTTTTAAAAGTGATCTGGAGAAGAAGCGTGTACCTGGGTAACAAACTCCGTATTGATCTGCGCCACTGGTGGGGGTTAGCACCTTCCTGCCACTGCCCTGCGGAGAAGGGGCTGCGATCGCCACTGCCATGGTCTCTGTTCCAAGCAGTACCTGGCGAGCATGAACTCAGATGCCCTGGATTGTGAACCTGCCACGTGCCGGGTCTGCACAAGCTTAGCTGATGCAGCTTCACTCTCCCAAGCAGCAGCCTGTGCACAGGGGCCAAGACTAGGCCATATAGCAGCTGGAAGCCGGAAACACAACAAAAGCGCCCCTCCCCCACCCCCCAACACCCCCTACTCAATTCTTCGGGCGGCAGGAGTGGAACAGCGTGCGAGGGGATGGGGTGGGGGGTTGCGCAGGGTAGGCGCGGTCGGGTGACTTTAAAGTGTGTAGGGTGGGCGTTGTCAATGCAGGTGAGGTATGCGCAAATGCTGGGAAATGGCAGGGCGGCAATTGGGCGCCATTCAGAGAGGAGGGAGGTTTTGCCGGGCTGGGCCCATTAACACATGGCTATGTGTGAAGAGTTAGAAGGGCTACAGAGGGTTGAATGAGCGGGGTCAGCAGGTGGGGTGTGGGAAGTTGGGGCGCGAATTTGAATAGGTGTGTAATGTGTGGAAGAGCTGGCACAAGAGGAAAATATAACAAGGGATTAAACAAGCATCGCGACTATTTTAGGCTGCTCCTTTTCTCTCTTCGTGTTAACTGTAGTTTCGTTTACAAGAGGAGGCGACACCCCAGATGCCAGATGGTGCAAAGATAGAAAAAAAACAAGCCCGCGAGTGGTAACGCCACTCCCGATCCAACAAGAGAAGCGCTTTATGTTTATGGTCCCCTAATTTGTACAAAGAAAAGCGCTAGCACGAAGCCTGCAATTTTACGCACTACGGGCTTTTCGACCACAAATACTAATTGTACATCAGAGCCCAACTTTTGGGGGAAAAAGATCGGCGCTCAAGTTATCTATCACCTATTTTCTTATAACTGAAAAGCTATGTCTAGAAACGATTTTAAAATGGACAGAGAAGGAAATTGCACAAAAATATCCCTATTTCATTTGAGAGGTGGCTTTTTGTTTGGCTGTTTGGTGTATTCCTAAATGAAGCTTGAATGGGCCAGAGGCGGAGCAGCAGAAAGCGCCGTCGGGCGCTTCTAGAATTCTGAGATATGAAGCGGGAGGCACTGTCAGTTCTGAGGCACGGCGTCTCCTGTCTTTGACCTCGTTGTCATACCAAGAGCAACAGAGCTGTGGATATATCAAATCAAATTTACAAATATTTGTGTATGTTTGTGCATTACAGTTTTTATGAAGGGGAAAGGTAACATTATAGGGAGAAGACCTTTGCCTAATTTTCTCAACCACAAACCCAAATGATGAGGGGGCACTAACTACTTGACATCGGATTCTGCGGCTACTCCAAGTGACAAGTCCTGCGCTGGCTGATCAGTCAGTTGAGTGAAAATAAAAAACATAGGTGAACTCCTAACTAGTTCAGACAGGAAGAAAAGCACCACAATGACCCACAAAGCACCACAGTGACTGACTCTCTGACCACCACCGCATGTGGGTCAGTCAGTTCAAAGAGACCACAAGACGGCATGCTGTAGAAAACGATCTTGGGGCCTGAAATAACTTCGATTAAAATAGGCTAAGCTAAGCAGGCGGCTAACATAACACAATGCCACCTTTTAGCGCTGGCAAGAAGTGATCAAAAAACACGAAAGAAGAATGTAAAATATAGAAGTCTGCGAGTGTCTCCTGTGTTCTGTTGCCAGATAGGTGAGCCAAAGAAGGTTTGAGTCAAATGTGCGGCTCTAGCTCAGCTCGAGGTCTCACATGAAGGACGAGCCACGGCCGAACCATCTTTCACCATCCATCAAGAAGCTTAAAAAAACTCAAGCTGCACAATGCAGAACTGCTCTAATACAGAGAGCAAATAATATAAACCCGCTCGGGGCGGGGGATAGGTCAGAACCGGCACAGGCCGCTTTTCCCATGATGCACTGCTTTATTGTGGCCGGTAGCTCTGGGAGATGAGCTGCGCTAGCACGGACTGACCTCTGCCTGGCCGAGGGAAGAGACATGCGCCAGGAGCAGGACAGGACCTGGGCAGAAGGCACAAGGCAGCGCCCGCAGGGAGTCCGCACCCACCCGCCAAGTGAGACATTTATATTTATCAATATATAAATGAGTAGCGCGGTGGTAGAGATACGTTCTTAACATTGATACATGCACGTACAAATTGCAGATAACAACCAGCAGACGGGAGATTAATGTATAAAATACCAGTGTGTGCACATGGCCGCGAAAGTGAAAGCATTTGTTGTAACATGAGCCACAACAGATGCGCTGCTAATTAAACAAGGAATGCGAGGTTTGCAGCTGGCACCCAGCCACGCTGCTGCTCGCTCCCGAGCACCCTAGGCCAGGGGCCAGAGAAGGCGGGACATGCCCCCGCCTTGGGCCAATTGCGTGCTGTCTTTCTTAGAAAGACGCATGCAAAGGCCAATAGCAGGAGATAAAAAAAAAGCACACGCACGAGCGTGTGTTTTGAGTTTAAAGCCCTTACTAAAAGTCTCGCAGAGCAGCGCATGCGCGCTGGCTCAGGCGAGACCTAAAAATGAGGGGGTGAAATATAGATCGTGATTGCATTTGATCCCAGTGACAAACATTGGTTATTCAGTCAAATGTCACGGGCAGAAGACCTACTGAGGTGTTATAAACAGATGCATATATACTAGAAAATGATAATCTCATAGTATACACGGGAGGGTCGTAGGGAGCTATATACCAATTACGTAAATTGTCCCCATGGTATATCGTCGTTCAATCCCTCGACATGTGTCCTCAAGCGGAACACCCACCGTTGTTCTTTTTGAAAAAGGCCTGTCTCACTATTCAGTTGTTCAATTATCGTCCATTGCAGGTCGTCCACTGTGTGCTGGTTCATCAGATAGTGGTTCGCCATTTTAGTTGTCGTCTTCTTACAGCGCACATTGCTCCTGTGTTCCCCGATGCGGGTCTTCACTTGTCTTGTCGTCATACCAATGTATTCCAAACCACAGGGGCAGGTGACCATGTATACTACATTCTTGCTGTTGCAATTGGTGAATTTCCTCTGTTCCCACTCGGTGCCATTCCTGAATTTGATGTGTCTACTTTTCTTCGTCAGGTTGCAAGTACTGCAGTTGCCCCTGCACTGGTGGTAGAAGTACACTCTCAGTGGTTCTTGTTGGTTCAGGTCGTGGTCTTGTGTGGACTAGCATGTCCTTCAGATTCCTACCCCTTTTATATGCGAACATGGGTTTTGGGAGTTCTACATTGCAACATGTGAGGAGTCTCCAGTGTTTATTTATAATCTTCGATACCTGGTTGGAGTTGGTATTAAACATGGTGACACATATAGGTCTTTCTTCCCGTTCTTTTGGGATTCGCTCCTCCACTAAACAAACTAACAACCTATTTTCCATCTTCGTTTTTTGAATCCAGTTTTTGACTATAGACACTCCTTCCCACCCCGTTTCTGAGGCTCATGGGGCAGTAATCCTTTTTAGACAAAGTACGTGTTTTACATCCTCTTTAATGGCACCAATTATCTATAGTGATATATACTACTATAACCTGAAATTTATCACCTTGGACATGCATCCAGCGGTCCTTAAGATATAGAGTGTGTGATTTATGTTAAGTGTGTGTTTGGCTTTTGTTTTGTCTTTCTTTCCATCAGCAGTACATAACACTGGCTTATCGTCACTGATAGTGATAATGCAATATATCACAATATTTACCACTTTTTTACAGGTCACCACCAATTGTGATGGATGATGCATATGTTACGTTTTTTTTATGTTTTTTTGTTTTTTTTAATGTTATGCTTTTTCTTCCAGATATACATTATGTAGCATACCTATTGAGGTATTGTATACATTGCATGTTTATTTTCGAAATGTCCACCACGTAGTAATATCTACATGTATATACACCTTTTTCCATTTACTTAAATTTCGAGTTTGAGTGTAGAAGGGATCCTTTTGGTCCTGATGAAGAAGCCAGGGGAGGGCTTCGAAACATGTTGACATAGGAGGAGCAGCTCATTACAGCATTGTTCCTCCGTTTTCCCCACTTTTTAACAATACCAGCTCAACGGAATATTAAAGTTTTCTTTCCATAGAGCCAGGTATTTTTTAACATATTCACTCTTCCATTCACTCCTGACCCTTCCACTCACATACCTACACTACACATAGTCTTGTTAAAAAACTAGTGCTCCCGCGTAGTCGTAGGTTGCAGCACGCCCCGTCCTGCAGCGGGGCGGGAAGACCCCCATGATGAAGCATGACACCAAGGGCCCTTTTGGTGTGTGAGGGGTATTTAAACAAAGCTATGTGCCTTCCACCAATGTAGGAGACACATTTAGTCTGGGAGAACACGGTTACACATCTATTCAAGGGTGGATCCCTTTTGTTTCTCATATATTCACCTCTTGTGAGTCAGGGCCGTTTCTCATACTCAGCCGAGGTAATAAACAACATATTACACTCTGCGCATCTGCACATATACTCTATATATACATACTGGAACCTTGGAAATTACAGGTGTGCCTGAGCCTCAACATAATCGTGCTCATTTTATCAGCATCAGAAGGATGAAGGGCAGAGTCAGCCTCATGGGGTCCAAAGATGTTACTTCTAGCTTGTACAGAGACCTCAGCAGCAGTTCTTGTCACATTTACAGTTGCCTTTTGACACAGCGCTGTTATCAAAGGTGCGATGGCTAAAATTCTAAGCACAGAGACATTATATATCTCTGGTACATTTTTTCAGCTGTCCAGGATGGGTGGCCAGCCTTCTCCTAAGACTCATCAAAATATGTATAAATCATTCATTGGTTATTTTGCTTTACCATGACTAAGGGATGCTTTTGTTCTATGTAACTAGGGCTAGCCCATACATATTATTGGATGGTAAAGCTTTATATTAATTTTACAAAAATACACAAGTATTATATGAAAATTAGAGAGGGGGAGAAAGAGAGCGGTTGAGCGATGATCACAAGTGAATATCATATTTTCACTCTTAATGGAAGTGAGACCTCACCAAATCCCAGAGGTAATTAGCCCCGGGAGTCCAGCTCCTAAGCACTTCACTTAATGGGCAGAAAGACGGACAAACCATGAATCTGACAAGAGCAGCTGCCCTGAGCCCCTTCCATTTGTAAAAGCATAAAAATGGACATTCCGCCTCTCAAGAGCAGCTGGGGGCTTTGTGGGGGATGTTGGCTGGAATAAAGAATTTATATCCTCTCCTACACAGATCACTAAGTACCTTTTCTGAGTAAGCCAAGTTATTTTGCTTCTTGAAACTCGTAGCCCTTCCCTATTTGCTAACCACAAAGTCTGGCTGCTCCATGTAAGGGATAAGCCTCAGACAGGGCATAATGTGTCTGTGATAGTTGAAAGTCTTTGAAAAGTTTAAATATTTTTTAGGGTGAGCAGCGCACTTCCCACCAGGTCATGACGGACGCTGATGACTTTATCCTGGCTGAGAAACACTAAATCGAGCCCACTGCCTCATGTCATGAACTTTTCGGCTACAAATTGTTGGTCACACATGTGTTAGTTAATACGTTTTAATGCCATGAATACACAAGTACAACTCTCAGAATGCCTTAGGCTATCACACAAAAGTCCAGGACTGGAAACAAGATTTCTCAGTGAGCTAACCACTTGCTGTTGACATCATGCCTGACCTATGGCACACATTTGATTCCAAGGTAGAACAGCTCAGCCTATCACTCTACTGAGATCGATAAAACACATAATGTTACATTTTATAACAGCAGCACGTGTAATTTACTGCCCTAAGAAAAGTGAAAAGAATGTTCTTGAATTTATTTCATTCTAGGAGGGCAGTGAGTGTGGAATACACTATTGTGGGGTTTATGTATTTATCTCTGCTTCTCACAATGTATGATTTTGCCTGATTTATAGTAGCAGCTGTGTGAAATTTCCTTACCTCACATACCTCTCAATTGACCCGCTTTTAGCGGGAGACACTCGGCCTGAGGGCCTTGCACCCACCAGCTTCCCCTACCTCCGCCTCCTTGCTGTTGGATCCAATTCCTTGGCTTTTACACCACCTCAAGGGCTGTAAAGAGCAGAGGCCGCTATTTCACAACGATGGTGCTCAATTTACGACATTCAAGAGTACAGGAAGCGGGAGGTGGGGTGGGGTGGGGGGGAGGGCATTAACTGATTAGCCTAAGAGGGAAAGGACAAAGCAAAGTGGTTGGGAAGAGTGGGTAACGGGGATGCTGAGCAGGGCCGGACTGGCCGTAGCGGGCACCCGGCTTTTTCCCAGTGGGCCGGAAAGGTGGGGGCTGTTTTTGTTACTGGGGACCGGTTTTGCAGCAGTGTAACAAAAGCAGCAGCAGTGTTCCCCCACCCATACCCCCCCACAGGGCCGGTCTGTCTTAATTTTCAGGGCTGGTTGGCGTTCCCAGGCCGGCCCTGATGCTGAGGTGCGAGTACCTGGGGATGAGGCTTGAGTAGTCAGGAAGAGGGGTTGGGTGGTGAGGGAAGTCAAAGCAACAAGTTTACGAAGTTGAGGTAGAGCTGTGGGAAATGCGGTGAGGCTGGCAGGAGAAGTGGACAAGGAGGTGGTTGTGATGGAGAGTGAAAGCCGAAGGGGGAAAGTCTTGATGCCAGGAGGAAGGAAAGTGAGGCACATAACTTGAAAGGGCCGGAATCATAATCTGATGAAATAAAAAAGAGGGCAGGCAGCAAAATAGCACCTGCACATTCCCTTCCCCTGCATCTTGAGGGGTGGGTCCCCACATTCTGCTCCATAATGTCCCAGTTACTTTCCGGTAATCTTCATTACTTCAAGTCCAAGGCTTTCCTGATACAGTCCTTACCTTCGAGATTTCATCTCCGTCTGGCAGAACTTGTTCCGAGGCTGGGCAAGCAGGGGTCGGGGCGGATTCATTTTCTCAGGCCACCAAAGACGAGGGGGAGGTGGTGCACTTGGACCAAAGAAAATAACTTTAGTTTTGTCTGAATTTAATTAGAGAAAATTGGCATCCATCCAACTAGCAACTCCCTTTAGACATTCCTTGAGCTTACTGAGGGCAGAATCTGAGTGTTACTGGAAGGACAATAGTAGTTGGGTATCATCCGCATAAGACACCACCTGCACACCTCAAGACTCAATCAACTGGGCCAGTGGTGCTAGATGAAGTTTGAACAAAGTAAGACTCAAAGCTGAGCCCCGAGGAACTCCGAATAGAAGAGGCTTAGAGTGGGAGGAGAAAGGATGAAGATGAATCCGCTGAGATCCATCCTCCAAAAACAACTTCAGCCAAGAGGAGGCTGTGCCTTGTATGGCAGCCAAACTAAATGCATCCAAAAGGGTGGCATGTGAAACCATATCGAATGCTGCTGATAGGTTCAACATAATCACAGTCGCAGAGCCAAGATGTTCTTTAATATATATTCAGTCACTTCCAATAAGGCAGTTTCAGTTCTCATACCTTGTCAGACACCAGCATATGAGTCGTGCAACCGGCCTTTAGATTCTAGAAAGGAGGAGAACTGGCCATTTACCAATTTATCCAAGATTTTGGCTGCTTCTGGTAAAAGGGAGATGGGCTAAAGTTGCTCAAGATGGCCGGATCTGCAGTAGGCTTCTTAAGTAAGGGCTGGAGAAAAGAGTGTTTCCAGTCAGAAGGAAAACGGCCAAACTTTAGGGAGGTGTTCAGGATTTTGTTGTACACTGGATTGATTGTAGAGGCAATCAATTGTAAGATTCGAGGTGGGCGAGGATCTGCTGGGGATCCTGATTTACGTTTCTCAAGTTCTTTCAGCTAAATTTACTCTGAAATTTTAAGAACATTTGAGAGTATATGACTTTGTTCTACCCCCGAGTCTACCGGCACCTCCAGTGTTATGTTTGTGAGAAAGGTTGCATACATTTTTTGAATTTGATCATGAAAAAATGATGATAAATTATTACAAAATTCGCAAGAAGGGCTGATTTTACTATTTACTGCCTCAGGAGGGAGAAAAGAATGGACAATTTTTGCTACCTCACATGACAGTATTTGAAGCTGTCAAGATTCGAGAGGAAAAGAACTCTGTGCTTTAAGGGAAGATTTGCAAACATTTCTCAGACCTTCTTAGTATTGATCCTTAGCCTTCGGACAGTAGGATTTTCTCTGTCGCTCTAGATTTTTACAACAGCTCTTCTCTTCTTTTAATGTGGAAGAGAACCACAGGTCTGAGGGCTTGGACCTTTTTTTTACCTGAAGTTTTAATGGAGCCACTGAATTAAAGGCGTTAATAATCCATTTGTTAAAACTGGTCACATCCGTGTAAAGGACTCCTGAAGGTGTAGAAGATTGTAGCTTTAGGGAGAGGGGTATTATCTCACAGGTAAGGACTGGATCAGGGAAGATGGACGACGAGGTAATGTCCTGGTTACTTACCAGTAATCTTCAGGTATGGACTGGATCATGGAAGATAGACAAGGAGGTAATTTGCCTTTCCTGCTGCCAAATTTAGTCAATCCTGCTGCATACTTTTGCCCACCATTGCCGCATAATCTCATTGTCCACATGATAGGATGCCTGGTGTATATCTGAGATGCCAGTCACCTCCTAATCTGCGTTAGAGTGAATTATTGCTTTTGTAATGCCCAGTTTTCATGTAAAATGTGTATGTGTCATACAGGGGCATTTACTGTGGATCAGAACACGCATATCTAGAGTATGGGGCATGTATGGTGGTCGTGAGCATTCTGGGTGTACACTAAATATTGAACGGCTGATTTTATTCATTTGGCCTGGCACAGCCTATTTTTGAAACCATTAGTAACATCACCGACTATCAAACAGATACGTCCCTTCTTGTAGCACAGGAAGGGTATGTGGGTAAGATTGCCACTGCGCAGAAGCAAGTTGATTGCCAATCTGTTGCTCCTCGCCATGAGCAGAATTGCAACGGCATGGCCACGCGGGCCTCCACCTACGATCACAAAATGGCGGACTGAAGTAATGACCAGACTTGGGCAAATTTATGATTGCGAAATGCTTGCCTAACCTCCAAACCTAATCTATGGATGCAGTCTCAGGCCTGGAGGGGTGAATGTAACACACTCACCTAACCTTCAAATGTGGAATGATAAATATTTTTTATGTTGCTGCTTGTATATTGTGTAAATTGCTTGTCTGTAAAGCATCCCTCTATATTGCTGTGTTACAAGTATATATAAAATGTATTTTGACATCACCCTGGATACAACTTGTCTTGAAATGGTAGGACTCACAGTCCTATTTAAACCTATTTAAATACAGTATTACAAACAGAGTGATGAAGCCTCTTATTTGAAGGAATGATTCTCATGTTTGGTGGGATAGCGTCTCATGTTTGGTGGGATGACGTCTCATGTTTGGGGGGCTGACATCTCCTGTTTGGTGGGATGATGCCCCATGTTTGGTGGGATGACGTCTCATGTTTGGTGGGATGATGTCTCATGTTTGGTGGGATGAGGTCTCATGCTTGCAGGGATGCAGTCTCATGCTTGGATGGATGCAGTCTCATGCTTGGATGGATGCAGTCTCTTGCTTGGATAGATGCAGTCTCATGCTTGGATGGATGCAGTCGCATGCTTGGATGGATGCAGTCTCATGCTCGGATGGATGCAATCTCATGCCTGGATGGATGCAGTCTCATGCTTGGATGGATGCAGTCTCATGCTTGGATGGATGCCGTCTCATGCTTGGATGGATGCACTCTCTTGCTTGGATCAAAGCAGTCTCATGCTTGAAGGGATGCAGTCTCATGCTCGGATAGATGCAGTCTCATGCTTGGATCAATGCAGTCTCATGCGCGGATAGATGCACTCTTTTTTGGATCAAAGCAGTCTCATGCTTGAAGGGGTGCAGTCTCATGCTTGGATGGATGCAGTCTCATGCTCGGATGGATGCAGACTCTTGCTTGGATCAAAGCAGTCTCATGCTTGAAGGGATGCAGTCTCATGTTTGGATTGATGTTGTCAGGCTTCACAGTCGGCGCTGCCCACAGCAGCACTCCTAACCCGTCTGCCGCCTCCGACGCGAGGCCCGCCTGCCGACTCCCTTCAGCTGGCGAAGGAGGCGCTTGAGGCACTCAAAAGGGTGGGGTCCAAAGGGAAATGCACTTTGCTTTCCATCACGGACCCCGCCAGGCCTCCCTTGAATTTTCCCACTTATCTGCATTCTCCGTTCTGCGCCGCAAGTGTAGAGACGTCTTGGGTGTTTCTCTCCCGGGGTCCTGCGGTGCTCTGTTCCTTCCGGGTAGACGTTCCTCTTCCGGGGGCATAACGTCATCCTGGATCTCCCTCGTCAGTCAGCCCATTTGCTCTCCTCCTGAATACAGCATTTTCCCAAGCTGTAAACTCCTGGTACCTGCATATCGAAAATATACAAAAGAGGTATTTCTAAAGAATCCTAGTTCTGAATCAATGTAGGATGCATATTATTTAAGTATCTCGTGGCTTATGATACTTATCTGATTTAGTACTCCTTCATTCATTGTGGAAGGTTCTTCCCGCCTTGAACTTATTTCATTCCAAGATTTCTTCATATCTCTCACTGCAAATAAAGAGAGATTGTCTTTTAACCACTTCTACTTCACTGTAAATTACGCACTTTGACCCTGCACCTTTTTGTGCCATACGTTTGTTCCCTTTATTGTTTCTCCTGACTAGGAAAATATGCTTTTTGTTTTTTTTCCTGGTTTTCATGCGTATATATGGTTTTTTGTGGGTCAGTTTATTCTCTACGGTGGTTGTTAAGGTTGTATGTGTCTCATTTATCATTGTTTACAGCTTAACTTCTGCAGTCCTTATGAATAATAAGTGTGTGTTTATTTTCTAGATACATTCTGTGAGTCTCTCGCTTTAGTTCTTGGATATTGTCTTGAAACAACTGCCGAACCTGCAACAGGTAGAACACGAGAATAGCCACACATGTATACCGGGAAACCCTAGGTCCGAAAGAGAGTAATACTTACGTGTGTGTTTTTCCATTAGGAATCCTGGTAACATCGCATCGGACAGACCGGTGGACTCTACTCCTTCTCCCTTTCCTTTTTTTGTTTCCCCTTCTTCCCCACCTTCCCTCTTTGGCTTTGACTCTGTTGGGCAGAAGAGGTGGGTGAGGGAGGGAGGGATCTAGCATCGTTCCGTCCATTGCGCCCCTGCGGAAAACCCAGGTGAGCCTCACAGATGCAGTCTCATGCTTGGATGGATGCAGTCTCATGCTTGAAGGGATGCAGTCTCATGCTTGAAGGGATGCTGTCTTATGCTCGGATAGATGCACTCTCTTGCTTGGATCGATGCAGTCTCATGCTTGAAGGGATGCAGTCTCATGCTTGAAGGGATACAGTCTTGTAACTGTTAGGATGCAATCCCGTCTTTGAAGGGGTGCAGTTTCAAGCTTAAAGGGAGAAAGTCTCATGTTTCGAGACATGCAGTCTCCTGTTTGAAGGTATGCTGTCTCATGCTCAGAACGGTTTGAGCTAGAGGAATACAATCTCTTGCTTGGGGGTGCGGTCTTCTGTTTGGAGGGGGTGCAGTCTAAGCTTGAAGGGATGCAGTCTCGTGTTTGGAGGCATGCAATCTCTTGCTTGGGTTGCAATCCCTCAGTTGCAAGGCTTCAGTCTCAGGATTAAAGGAAGGCAATCTCTTGTTTGTGGGGGGGGAGATGCAGTCTTCTGTTCGGAGGGGGTGCAGTCTCAAGCCTGAAGGGAGGCAGTCTCATGTTTGAAGATGTGTAGTCTCCTGTTTGAAAGTATTCAGTCTCATGTCAGATGGAATAGAGGCAGTCTCTTGCTAGGATGGGGGCAGTCCATTGCTTGGAGGGAAGCTGTCTCTTGTCTGCAGGGAAGCAGTTTCTTGACTGGAGTTAACAGCCCTGGACTTAGTTGCGGAGGGCAACTAGGCAGGGGCGGCTCCTCCATGTGGGCGGAGGAGCGTCGCCCCACTGCTTTCTCACAGTGCGAGAAGCAGAAACATAAAATAGTATTATAAATACCATTTTATGTTTCTGCTTCTTGCACTGCCAGAAAGCAGAAGGGTTTGGTTGGGGGCGGGTGGGTGGGCAGTCCTGCTCTAGGGCAGGGGAGGAGTGGCTTGCCCACTCTGAGGGCGCTGACTGTTTGGTCGGCCCCAGGGCCGACCAAACCAGTCATACGCACTCTGCCTTTTCTCCATGTAGGCTGCATGCAGCCTACATGGAGAAAATGGCCTCCCCATAGACGCCTGTGTGGTCGGCGTCCCAACCAATCACAATGCTGCCATTGCAGCGTTGTGATTGGCTTAGAAGCAGAGACGACGCTGGATCGTACCGGGCCGGCGAAGGTAAGTTTTTTTTTTTTTAATTAAAATTAACCCCCCCCTCCCCGCACGACCCCATCCCCATGCGACCCCCTGCCCTCCCACCCATGAGTCATGCCAGCCGCGACTGCAACCAGGCGCTGCCAAGTGCAGGCTTTAGGGGTGGCAATGGGGCACGTGGACATTGCATTCTGATCCAAAATCAAGGTCGGCCCCTCCCCCCCTTGATCCTTGCAGGCAGCAAAGATGGTGGATTGTGTGCTTTTATCAGTTGTTCATTAATGGATTAAAAATATAATGACGCAAAATAGTGTTTAAAAAGGACGATAACAATAAGCAAATGAAAGTGGTTTCATATTGAGTTTCATAGTGGAGGAAACCGAGATTTAGTCTAGACCAGAGCCCAAAAATGTTTACACTGGGCCTGCACATTGGTGCCTCCTTCCACACCGTCTCATCCCTCAAAAAATAGGGGCACATAAAGGGCACAGATGCACCCAAACACACAGCCATACAGTCAAGCCGCTCACACACACATGAATGACAAACACACGCACAGGCACGCACAACGATACACACAAACATGCAAGCATACTACCTCGCACATTTACACACACACGGGAATGATAAACACACACACGCACTAGCACACACAAAGACAGGCACACCCAAACACACAAGCGTGCCAAGAACACAGAAGACCCAAATGCACTGTATACCCACAGCGCCTTGAAGAACATAAGCAACTCCCACGTACCCACTCAGCAAGCACTGCAGTGACAACACAATGCTGGCTTGCATGCACTAGTCACCATTGACCTAACAATTCCTTAACTTGACATATACTAAAACACCAAGGTTCCCCCTAGAGCATGGGTACTCGTAAACATTTGCCCAGGGGCTGCAAAGTATGGTCTTTGGTGTGACCGAGGGCCGCACTATAGCGGTAGGGGGTCCTGGGTGGGTCAGGGATTGTGTAAGGAGATCTAAAAAATTTAAATAAACAGGCAAGCATTTATTTTCAGGGTACCACAGTAGATAATTAATTTAACCTGCAAATAAACGCATGCCTGTTTGTTTAACATTTTTTTTGATTATTAATGCTCAGCAAGTAAACAGCAGATCATGCTACTGTTCCCCAGGGGGGCCGTATGTAAAGGTCAAGAAGGCCGCAAGCAGCCCCCGGGCATACTTTGAGTATCACTGCCCTAGAGTGTCTTAACTTGGGGGTGGCACAGCTTTCCAGAAGTTATGAATAGGGGCAGGTGGGGCGCTGCTACACTATCTGTAGAGGTGGGGGTGCTTCACACCTTGCATGCTGCTAAACACCAGGCAATAGCCCATACAATGGGAGAAGAGTCTCGAGTCATTTTCAGTGGGCGCCTGAGTAGGGTGACCAGACGTCCCGGTTTTCGGGGGACTGTCCCGGTGTCCTGACACATTTATTCATTTGGAATAAATGTCTCGGTTTTTGGGACAAAGGTCAGGTAATTCCAATTAGAAGGCATTCTCTACTCACACGAGCGCTTCAGTAGAATTAAAACAAGCATTTGCAATGCAATAGGTCTCGCATTTGCAAGAGTTTAACCTATTGGCATTGTAAATGACAATGCCTTTAATTCATCTGTTTAGAAAAATAACACATAAATAAAAGGCATTGTCCTTTACAATGCCAATAGCTTAAACTCTCGACCTCGACCTCGGAAGGGTGGTGGGGGCGGGCAAGTGGGAGGGGTGTTGGGCATGGCATGGGAGATCCAAGAGTACGGAGTACTAGCCAATGGCGGCCGCACACCTTTAGGTCCAAAATGCGCTCCTTCCCACTCCAGGCGTGCACTATAGTTAAAGCAGACCACCGTGGCAAAGTATAAATGAAAGGAGCGCGGCCGTGTTAGATTTGAAATGTTATTTCCATGATGTACATGTTGACACTGCCCCTTTTTTCCCCCGATGTTCTAGCTCCTGTTTCGGCTTAAGTTAGCACGCATGGCGCCATCTTTATTGACGCCATCTTGTTTTACTGTTAAAATCGAGAGTCTATCTCAGAGATGCTTGCCTCGGCAGAGAAGCTGCCCTGTGCCCCCACCCTGTGCCCTCAAGGTTGAGGCTTCGCTGCACTAGTGAATGTACTGTTCATCGCTACATGCTTTTACTGTTAGAAACACTTGTTCTCACACCTTTACATGGTAGAAAGCTGCTGAGCGGCTTTGGGACTAAGATAACGTGTTCCTTGCCCAGTGACAATATTCATCTTGTGTGCTCTCTTTGTTCACCCTGGCTGGAGCTGGAAAATTCCAGTCTGGGCGGGACTCTGAAGGTGTTGGAATTGTATAATTTGTGCTACCATGTCCAAGGAGCGCAGACCCCTCGACCGTCATCTCAGGAGACTGGTCAGACTGGGCTCCGCTGCAGCGTAATAGCAATAAACTAACTGGTTTATATTCTCTTCTGTCTGACCGACTCTTCATTTATTGGGAAGGCATATAGGTGGTCGCTTCCTTCATTTGGTGCCCGAACAGGGACTCCTCCATCGGGTGTCCCATCCTCACCCGTAATCGGGTGTAAGGAGGACGGGGTTGCGTCTAGTCGGATGGGCGGATCAGGGTACCCTGCACGATAGAGCCTTGCACTCACAGCTGCCCCGCCTGTCTGATCGGGCGGCTCCTCGTCTAGTGGTCGCCCTGGCTGGGGTCCTGAGAAGGCGAAACCCTTGGATCTGACCGTTTGGTTCGGAAGAGTCGGCAGTGGAGAATAACTTTGTTTGACCTGTGTGCACCAGGTGAGTTTGTATTGATTGTTGGTAAACACTGCGTCATTTTGAATAATTTGGCTTTGATTGATTTGTATACTTGACAGGTCTGCGGACCATCTTGGAGGTACATGGTGCTTCCGTGGACCCTCTGCCAAGTGACTTGGTAATTTGGTTTTCTTGGAAAAAGCCTGGGATTTGATTAGTGTTCGAGACTCGCGAGGCAGAGTCTAATTTGAGGAATCGGTGCGGTCTGGTGGCCGGTTGTTGAGTTCCGAGTGTGCTTAACGGACGTAAGTGGTGAATCCACCCGTTGTACTTTTGAAGATGCCTTGTTTTAGCAGGTTGTGTTGTTTCGGGTGCCGTTGTTGCTCTGCTGATGCTCGATTGGAGGAGAAGCAACCTGCGCCTCCGGAAGGCACTCCAAATTTTGACATGTACATTAAGCATGGCCTTGGCCCTATTAAGTTTAGTACGCTATGGCACAAGTATGCGAGGGACAACGTCGAGTTGCAGTGGCCTTTGACAGGCACCTTTGACGAACAAAAATTGTATTTCCTGCATGATAAATTGTTTGCACGAAGGAGTAGGCAGTCTATGTTCGACAACCTCCAGGTATGGCAAAAGGAGGCTAAGCAGAGTCGGCTGAGGGCAGAGAAGGAGGCTCGGAGGAAGATAATGCAGACAGTAACATAAAAGGCTGTAGCGTATGAGAGGGAGAAGATAGAGAAGGGTATAGAATGTGCTGATCGAAAATTTAGGCTGCAATGTGATAAGTCCTATGTTGCACGTGAAGAGGGGGATCCTTTTGTGGAGGATCTGTTGGATGTCCGGCCCCCTCCCCCATACGACCCGCAAAGGGTATGTACGACAGTTATACCCGCACCTTCTGCTGCTGCTCCTGACACCCCTGTCTCTAATCTGGCCGTTCTAGATGGAACATCCCACGCTTCTTCCTCGGCTCTAGTGGCCGAGACAGCGATAACGGTAGACCAGTCTGCTGTGCCTGTCGTCCCAAACCCTGCCTATCTCTCCCACATACATTTCCTCCACCTGCATTGGTGTCCCCAGCTCCTGCAATTTTTTTTATTTTACGGAGTTTTATATAGCGCGAACTTGACCTGAAGGTATCGGGTATCAGAGCGCTTTACATAGCACCAGTTGCGTTACATGAGGACACATTCATTTTTGTTAGGCACGGGGAGATTAAGTGATTTGCCCAGAATCACAGGATGTTCAGCGTCATTGCCGAGACTCGAACCCGGTTACCCAGATTCGAGGTCGACCGCCCTAGCCGTTAGGCCAACTCCTCTCCCCTGCTACACCAGCAAGCGTACCCCTCCCACTTTCTCACCCCCCGCCCTCGCTGTATGTGGGGACGCCACTAAGAGGAGAGAATGGTGGGACTCGAGAGGCTGCTAAAGAACGGATGGGGCGGGTGTTGATTCAATCTGATGTGGGTGATGCGGAAAAGAAGATGGTGGCCGATCAGCCCTCTCAGTGGGCTCGGAAACCGATTTACAGTGTGGAGGACGTGTGGAGTGTATTGAAAGACTATGAGCCATTTGTGCAGCAGCATGCCCTTAAGCATATGTCGGCCACTTTGATTGGGTTATGGGAACAGTGCTTTAATGGTGTTGCCCCTCAAATTATTTACGACATCCGGGATAGTGTGTATACAACTGGTATGGCTCCTAATGAGGTTTTTAGTAATGTCGCTACGCTAGTGGGTTACTGAGGTAGGTTGATCCAAAAGAGCCCGATTGCGGTGTCCCAGTTTCCTATGAGAGAGGTGCATCCCATCTACCACCCTGAGATACCAGAGTTGCGAAACGGACAGAATGAGGACATTAGACAGCGGGTGGAAGGTCGTTTTCAGGAACAGTGGGTTTTACTCCTTGAAAAAGGAGTGAAGTTTTGTCCCTTAAGACCCAATTGCCCGACCCCCGGAAGAACCCAACTGCTTATTATAAAGAATTGACGGAGGCTGTGTCCTCGACGGTGATGACGCTGGCCGACATTGAGATGTTTTTCGGTTTATTGGTACACTCACAGGACCACGTAGTAGAGTTAGGTGGCACTTGGAAGGAGATTGGAGCGGGGGATCAGGAGAGGAAGCCTGGTGACAAACCGAGAGCTGAGATACTAGCATTGCCAGGCCGGATTATCACGTATATGCATTCCTTGATCCCACCAAAGCGGGTAGATTGGGATAAGTTGACGGCCTGTCTCCAGAAGAAGGATGAAAGTGTGTCCAATTTTTTCACCAGGTTCGAAGGGGTGTTCTTGGATTTTAGCGGGCAGGACTTGTCAATGGAGGGCGGTATCCGATTGTTTGTTAACAGGTTTGTTACGAACATGCTTCCCGAGATCGTGTCCCGGTTACAGGCTTCGGAAAGTACTTGGACTACTTCCTCCCCATCAGTTATCTTGGGCATGGCTCAGTATTATGAGCATAGGGAGAATGAAGAGAAGGAGAGGGTGGAGAAGAAGAATAAAGACTTGAAGACGAAGGTGTTGATGCAGCAGGTGTCCCGGGGCGGTGGTAGAGGTATTGGTCCGGCTCGGCAGTTGCCTCGCACTAGCCGGAGCTCTATGCCTGTGGGACCGAATCAGTGCGCGTATTGCAAGGAGAAAATTTAATGGGCTTGGACTTGTTGAAGAAGTTGGATGCGACTATCTCATGTTCCCCAGATGGCATCTATATGACGATCGGACCCAATGTGGTGAATTCCAAGCAATGCCTGTCCAAAGACGAGCCTCTTCCTGCCGAGTTTAAGGGGGTGCCGACGACATTATGGGCTACGGGTGACACAGACGTCGGGCTGTTACGGATACCTCCGGTCACCATTAAGGTTAAAGACAATGCTGTTCTACCTCACCTTCCCCAATATAAGATACCACAAGCAGGGGAGCGGGCGCTGCTGCAGATTATACAGGATTTGATTGCGTCTGGAGTGGTTGAGGAGACGAATGCTAATGTGTGTAATAGCCCTATTCTTCCCATTTTGAAAAAGGCACCCTCTGGTTCCCCGGATGATCGTCCTGATGTCTATCGATTTTAGATTGACTTGCGTGCTGTGAACAAGATAGTCGATCCCCAGTTCCCTGTCGTTCCTGACATCACTGCCCTCCTGACCATGATTCCCCCTACTGCTACTTATTTCTCCGTCATTGATTTGAAGAATGCTTTCTTCAGCATTCCCATTGATCCAGAAAGTAGGTATCTTTTTGGATTTTCCCTGGCTGGTAGGAGTTTTAGATTCTATCGAGCTCCTCAGGGCTATACTGAGAGTCCTAGTATATACAGTCAAGCCTTGAAAGCCCAATTGGACTCCCTCACTCTTCCCTCAGGTAATGTATTGCTCCAGTATGTGGACGACCTCCTTATTGCCTCCGATACCGAAGAGGGATGCAAACAGAGTACAGTTAAATTGTCGCACCATTTGGCCCAACATGGACATAAAGTGTCCCTTTCTAAATTTCAATATTGTCGACAGGAGGTCACCTATTTAGGTCACCTACTGTCGAAGGAAGGAGACTAACACCTGAATGTGTGGCTGCTATAACTAAAATGCCCATCCCTAAAACGCAACGAGATGTGTGTGCGTTTATAGGCATCACTTCGTATTGTCGCCACTGGATCCCTAACTTTGCTTTACTAACAAAGCCCCTGCTGCAACTAACCACTAACGATGTGCACGAACCTCTGCCCTGGACGCATGATTGTCAGCATGCTTTTGAGCAGTTAAAAATAGCGCTTTGCTCTGCACCTGTGCTTGGTACCCCGGACTACCGGAAACCGTTCGTGTTGTATGTACACGAAATGGCTGGCTGCGCGCTCTCTGTCTTAACACAGGCCATTGGAGGTAAGCAACAGCTGTGTGCCTATTTCTCTGCTTTGCTTGACAATGTCGCTAGAGCCCTCCCAAGCTGTCTTAGAGCGGCCGCGGCAGTGGCCATTTCTATCCGACAATCGGCAGGGCTCGTCCTTGATACTGATCTCTCAGTCATGGTCCCGCATGCTGTGGACATACTTTTGAACAGAACAAAGAAACAGCACCTTACCAGTGCGCGTCTGACTGGCTACGAGCTGACCCTGTTTGCACCACACGTCACCATCAAAAGATGTGCCACTCTGAATCCAGCCACGTTACTACCCCTCCCTTCTGGAAGTGAGGAGGCGGATGTGCATGATTGCATTTACCGCCCGGAGGAGGAGATGAAGGGACGGGTAGACTTGACTGATGTTCCCCTATCTGAACCCCAAGTGGAGCTATATGTCGATGGCTCTTGTTTCAAGTTACCAGATGGCACAACAACGGCAGCTTATGCTATCACCACCCTACGCACTGTAGTAGAGACGTCACGGGTTCCCTACCAATCAGCGCAAGCTGCATAGCTAGTGGCTCTTCTTCGTGCCTGCGAGTTGAGTGAGGGACTGGCTATCAATATATATACCGACAGCCAGTAAGCATTTGGGGTGGCTCACAACTTTGGGCGGCTTTGGGCGGAGAGAGGGTTCCTGACATCTCATGGAACAAAAATTCAAAATGGCCCCCTAATACACAGACTCTTGTCAGCCTTGACACTCCCTAAGAGACTAGCAATAGTAAAGTGCAGTGCTCATAAGGCAATCACAGACAATGTTGGGAGGGGGAATGCGTTTGCAGATCAGACAGCGAAGGAGACAGCTCGGACCAAAATGAAGAGGATGTTTGTAGCGGGTCCAGCTAGGTGGGTCCCTGAGAATGGGATGTTTGAGGATACTCTAGAGAATGTGAAGGAGATCAATCAATCAATCAATCATGTCACTTATAAAGCGCACTACATACCCGCGAGGGTCTCAAGGCGCTGGGGGAAGAGGGGGGGGTGGTGCTGCTACTGATCGAAGAGCCAGGTCTTGAGGAGTCTTCTGAAGGCCAGTAGGTCTTGGGTCTGTCGGAGGTTGGTGGGGAGGGTGTTCCAGGTCTTGGCGGCGAGGTGGGAGAAGGATCTGCCGCCGGCGGTCGTTTTCCGGATGCGGGGGACTGTGGCGAGGGCGAGGCTGGTCGAGCGGAGCTGGCGGGTGGGGGTGTAGAAGCTGAGTCGTCTGTTGAGGTAGGCTGGTCCGGAGTTGTGGAGTGCTTTGTGTGCGTGGGTGAGGAGCTTGAAGGTTATCCTCTTGTTGACAGGGAGCCAGTGCAGGTCTCTCAGGTGGGGTGTGATGTGGCTGCGGTCGGGGGATGTCGAGGATAAGACGTGCAGAGGCGTTCTGGATGCGTTGCAGCCGTCTCAGGAGCTTAGCCGTCGTTCCTGCGTAGAGGGCGTTTCCGTAGTCCAGCCTGCTGGTGACGAGGGCCTGGGTGACTGTTTTTCTTGTTTCGGTGGGGATCCACTTGAAGATCCTGCGGAGCATTCGGAGGATGTTGAAGCAGGATGAGGAAACGGCGTTGACCTGCTTAGTCATGGAGAGGGTGGGGTCGAGGATGACCCCTAGGTTGCGTACGTGGTCGGTGGGTGGCGGGGCTGTTCCCAGTGATGTTGGCCACCAGGAGTCGTCCCAGGCTGAAGGGTTGGAACCAAGGATGAGGACCTCCGTCTTGTCCGAGTTCAGCTTCAGGCGGCTGGTCCTCATCCATTCGGCGACGGCCTTCATTCCTTCGTGGAGGTGGGCTTTGGCGGTGTGAGGGTCTTTGGTGAGGGAGAGGATCAGCTGGGTGTCGTCGGCGTAGGAGATGATGTTGAGGTTGTGCTGTCGGGCGACGTGGGCGAGGGGTGCCATGTAGATGTTGAACAGCGTTGGGCTGAGGGAGGAGCCTTGGGGTACGCCGCAGATGATCTTGGTGGCCTTGGATCGGAAGGGGGCGAGGCGGACGCTTTGTGTTCTGCCGGAAAGGAAGGATGTGGTCCAGTCCAGGGCCTTCTCTTGGATCCCGGCGTCGTGAAGGCGTGTTCGTAGTGTGTGGTGGCAGACCGTGTCGAAGGCGGCTGATAGGTCCAGGAGGATGAGGGCTGCTGTTTCTCTGTTGTCTAGCAGGGTCCTGATGTCATCGGTGGCGGCGATGAGGGCGGTTTCGGTGCTGTGGTTGCTGCGGAAGCCGGACTGGGAAGGGTCCAGGATGTTGTTCTCCTCGAGGTAGCGGGTCAGTTGTTTGTTGACGATTTTCTCGGTGACCTTCGCGGGGAACGGGAGCAGAGAGATGGGTCGGAAGTTCTTGAGGTACTTGGGGTCTGCCTTGGGTTTCTTGAGTAAGGCGGTGATCTCGGCGTGCTTCCAGCTTTCCGGGAAGGTTGCTGTCTCGAAGGAGATGTTGATTATTTTCCGGAGATGGGGCGCGATGGCTGTACTGGCTTTGTTGAAGATGTGGTGAGGGCACGGGTCTAGCGGTGAACCGGAGTGGATGGTGTTCATGATCTCGCTGGTGTCCTCTTCGTTGATGTTGGTCCAGGAGAGCAGGCGGTTGGTGGTTGTGGGGGCAGTGGTCTCAGTGGTTGCCGGGGCGGTCGTGGTGTTGAAGCTGTCGTGGATGTCGGCGATTTTGCGGTGGAAGAAGGTGGCCAGTGAGTCGCACTGGTCTCGCGACGGCTGGATGTCGTTGGTGTTGGAGCTGGGGTTGGAGAGTTCCTTCACGATGTTGAAGAGCTCTTTGCTGTTGTGTGCGTTGTTGTCTAGGCGGTCTTTGAGTGAGGCCCTTTGGCGGATCTGATGAGGTGATGGTGATTGCGGGTGGCGCTCTTGTGGGCGGCGTAGCTGTCCGCTGTCCGTTCGTGGAGCCAGATCTTCTCCAGTTTTCGGCATGTTCGTTTGGAGGCCTGGAGGTCTTCGGTGAACCAGGTGGCTTTCTTGCTGGTGTGGCTGTTGGGCGGATTCTTGAGCGGGGCGAGGGTGTTGGCGCAGTCGTCGATCCACTGTCTGAGGTTGCGGGCGGCGGTGTCGGGGTCGGAGGGTTCGGCGGGTGGGCTCAGGGCGAGGGTTGTGGTTAGCTGGTCTTCCGTGACTCTGCTCCAGCAGCGGCGAGGCATTTGTTCGGTGCGGTGGTGCGTGGTGGGCTTCCTGTAGGTGAAGTGGATGCAGTGGTGGTCAGTCCAGTGGGGTTCGGAGGTGTGGTTGAAGGAGACGTGTGGGCTTGCGGAAAAGATGGAGTCTAGCGTGTGGCCGGCGGCGTGGGTGGGTGTAGTCACGAGCTGTCTGAGTCCGAGGGTGGCGAGGTTGTCGATCAGGGTGGTGGAGTTGGTGTCCTTGTTGTTCTCGAGGTGGAAGTTCAGGTCCCCGAGGAGGATGTAGTCCGTGGAGGCGATGGCGTGTGTGCTGACGGGAGTCAGCGATGGAATCGCTGAACTGTGGTCGGGGTCCGGGGGTCTGTAGATGAGGGTTCCTCTGAGGGTGGTGTTGGGATCGGTGTGGATCTGGAAGTGCATGTGTTCGGCGGTGCTGAGGGTGTCGTCGGTGTTGGTTGAGACTCTGAGGGTGTTCCTGTGGACGATGGCGATGCCTCCTCCGACTCCGTTGGTGCGGTCCCTGCGGGTGATCTTGTATCCGTCCGGGATGGCAATGGCGATGTCGGGGGCTGAAGCGGGATTCAGCCAGGTCTCCGTCAGGAATGCGACGTCTGGGGAGGTTGAGTCGAGAAGGTCCCAGAGTTCGATGGCGTGTTTGCGGGCGGAGCGGGTGTTGAGGAGGATGCATCTGAGGTAGTTGGGTTCTTTCCTGGGCGGTGGTTTGGCGGGGCGGGTGCTGGCGAAGCTGCAGTTCCGGCAGGTGAAGGGCCCTTGGGTGCGCTTCGGGGTGGCCTGGTAGCAGGCGTGATCTTTTCCGGGGTTGAGTGCGTGGAGGGTGCTGGCGTCGTATCGGCGTCTGTTGATGTGGCGGGCGCGGGGATGCCCGGACCAGGGGTCTGGCGCTGGGCGCGGTCACGGCGCGGACGGGCGCAGACGGGCTTGCCTTAGGCGCGCCTTCGGCGCGCCAGCGGCGTGCCCGCTGCGCATGTCCGCTGCGCAGCCGCACAGCGCCCGCCATAAATGGGGAGGTGGGAGGGAGGAGCAGGGAATGGGGCAGCGAATGGGCAGTGAGGGGGCGGGGCCGCAGGGGCGCAGCGGCGGGAAACAGGCACAGAAGGGAAAACGAGCACAATCAGGGCATCAAGGGGGCACAGAAAGGAAAAACGAGCACAATCAGGGGCAGCAAGGGGGCACAGAAAGGAAAAACGAGCACAATCAGGGGCAGCAAGGGGGGCACAGAAAGGAAAAACGAGCACAATCAGGGGCAGCAAGGGGGCACAGAAAGGATCCAGAGTGAGGCAACAATTGAGGAGTTGGCAATATGGCAGGAGAGCACGGCGAATTTGGATGAGGATGGGTGTTGGACAGACAAGTCCGGGAAGCAGCAATGGATGCTGCCGGATGCGTATGTCCTTCCTGTGGTCACTATGGCACATGGGCCTGCGCACATTAGTGCAAGGGGAATTTGCAGACTGTTAGACCCTGTATGGCGAAATTACAAACATTCCCAAGGTTGCAGCTCATTTAGTAAAATACTGTATGGTTTGCTTGGTGCATAATCCTGGAAAAGGTACCCCTGCGCCTGTTGGCAGTTTTGCATCCCCTTCCTTCCCTTTCGAAGTCCTTCAGATGGATTACATCGAAATGGAACGAGTCGACATTTTGAAGTATATTCTGGTGGTCATCAGTGCGTTCAGTAAATGGGTGGAGGCTTACCCCACTAAAGAGAACACCGCCATGGCAACGGCGAAGGCACTCCTCAAAGAGTTCTTCCCGCGCTTTGGTTTGCCCCGTTTGATCTGGAGTGATAACGGCAGCCACTTTACTGCCAAGGTCATCCAGTTGGTGTGCGAGGGGTTGCACATTAGGCAGAAGTTTCATGCGGCTAATCACCCCCAGTCAGCAGGACTAGTTGAAAAATATAATGGAACACTTAAGTTGAAAATGGCCAAGATCAAAGAGAGCACGGGATTGAAGTGGCCTGACGTTTTACCCTTAGCATTAATGTCTACGAGAGTCACAGCCCACTCTAGAACAGGATTGTCCCCTTACGAGGTCGTGTTTGGCCGCCCGGCAAATGTCTGGGGCGTCCCGCAGCCTCGTACATTTTCTGAAATAGAATACCCCCTGTTGATTGATTACCTTTATGAGTTGACAAAAAATCTGCGTTCTGTTCACCAACTGATTGCCGACACGCTGCAGCAACACCCAGAGACTCCTGGCCACGAGATTCGGCCCGGGGACTGGGTGCTTGTTAAGAGCTTTCAGAGGAGCAGCTTGGAGCCACGCTGGAAGGGACCCCATCAGGTCCTTCTGTCAACCAGGACTGCAGTGAAGTTCGACGGTCGGAAGAACTGGATCCACAGCACCCACTGCAAGAGGGTGCCCCTTCCACTGCCCTATGATCAATGGGTTGCAGAGGGGATAGGGGACTGCGAGGGTGAACAGGTACCCAGATTCATCCCTTTCTTGGATGCTCTGCTCACGTGGGCACCGTCGGAAGAAGAGAGTAATGCAGTGCTGACTGAAGCAGTGCCGCCTGACATCAAGGCCATCCAGGAGCCCCTGCCTGGTGGCCCACCACTAGCTGAAGAACAACACGCCAATGTGCCGGAATCTGCCCCTTTGCCCCCCTGAACACGATCCTTTGTTCTCTCACACAACTGTGCCTGGAGTATTGAGATACAATTTGCGTCCCCGTAAAAAAAACAGTGCACCACAGGGACAGTCAGTTTAGTAGGGATGGACTGCATTGCTGAAGTTAGGGTGCGTGTACCCTGCTAGTGGTACCGCGATCATTTTAGGGACAGAAAGAGGTGCGTTATTCGGACAGTCACCGAACAGGGTAAGTGGACAGAGTTTTCGAGGAGAAGGTGCTTGCCCTGCAGCGTGGGATCCGAGCTGGACGAAGCTCCACCACCGGTGCTCAAAAGCGCCAACGATTACTGAACATTTTACTGTCCTGGTTCCTATTTCAACGATAGTGCTTTTTCATTCCAGCCTGGCTCCAAGTGTAAGACTCTTCTGTTGCTGTTGTTTTTGAATAAGAAAGACAATTATGTACCTGTATCCCTTTGGCCGCCCCCTTCAGGAGGAGGAGCAGCCTTTTTCGGCTCCGCATCCTGAACAAAATGGTCCTGTTTGGTCCACTTGGTCTGTTAAAAGTAAGGTTGTGTTTATATTGATTATCCTGATCTCTTTGATATTGGTACTTGGGGTGACATATTTCCTTGAGGAAAAATACCCAGCCCGTGCTCTGATTGGCACCACACCAATTCCCCCTGAACATATATTTGCTACCCTTGTGCCTCACAAGGAGGGACACAGAAAGTCCTACAAAGATAATGTTTATATTCAAACGTTGCATCAGACACATGCTGCCTACAATACTACAAAGTGTTGGGTATGTGGATTATTGCCTTCAGTGACTCATAAAAGAGAGAATTTGTTATCGATGCCCTTATCGTATGTTATTAGTTGTGAGGGATGGTTTGCTTTACTTAGCATGGTTCCTTTTTTCCTTCAACCTGAGACCTTTGTGCAAAAGAGTGCTAGTTCCCGTACCCTGACACAGAACGTGCGCTCTCAACACAGAGTTCCCTCTGGTGCCCCCGTAGGTAGAGAGCCGTTTAGCAGGTTGTTCCTGAGTTCTTGCATGCAGGCATACAAGGGAGTGAGAGGGGGGAATTGGTCCCAGGTGGAGAGGGATAATATCTTTCAGTTTAATTCATCTGAATATTACCAGTCTTTCCTGGCCCGCAACGTCACTAAGGATAAACCAATTCCCTTGTCAGTAGTGGATGCTATGGCCCCTTTTTGTGTTAAGGGGGTAGGGGACATAGAGGTGGGGGAACGTAGATGCAACACGACTTATGATTTGAGAGTAACGAGAAGTCCACCTTTGATCCCACCACGTAATGTTTATTTTGTTTGTGGAGACCGTGGGTATGTTTGGCTCCCTGAGGGGTGGTAGGGAAAGTGCTACCTGTCCTATCTCCTGCCGCCCGTATACATAGCACCTCCCACTTATCATAAAGACCATTGTTTGCAAAGACGAGAGACCCCTGTGCCCAGGACTAAGAGAATGGTTAATACGGATGACATTGATCAGACGGACACCACCTTACAGCAGTTTACTGATGCCATGAAAGGCATGTTACCTATTTGGGGTCCTATAACCAATAGTATCAATATTAGGCGTCTTACGAGGGTGGTGGAAGGGGTCATTAATATGACTGCAGGGATACTGACGAATAACACAGTAGAGGTCCAGGCCACGAGGCTTGTTGCCTTACAAAATCATATGGTTTTAGATGTTATCGTGGCTGATCGGTGGGGCCTGTCGCGTCATCGGAAGTAGTTGTCGCATGTACATTCCTGACCACGCCCCCACCGTATACACTGCCATACAGAAATTGCCTAAGATAGCATCCGAGATACACCAAGATAATGGTACCTGGTCGTTCACAGGATGGTTCTGGGGTCTATTTGCAACGTGGGATTGGAAGATTCTCACCTTCCTCATTGCCATAGCAGGTGCTGTTCTGACATGTTGCCCCTGTATACATTGTTTACCAGCCTGCTGTGCGTGTTTTGTGTCAATGCTCAAGCCACGTCCCAGACTCCCGAGGCGGAGCTCTGCAGAAAGAGTAATGATGATGCAGGGTATTCAGGATTTACTGAATATTGACGAGGGGATTTTCGAATACTGATTGTATGTGTGCCTGTTCCTGCTAGCTCCTAGCCTAGAAGAATTCTAAAGACCCTAACCTGATGGCGCCAATAAAGCTTTTTAGCATGCATGCTAAAAGGAGGGTCTGTTAGATTTGAAATGTTATTTACGTGATGTACATGTTGACACTGCCCCTTTTGTTTTTTCGATGTTCTAGCTCCTGTTTCGGCTTAAGGTAGCACACATGGCGCCATCTTTATTGACGCCATCTTGTTTTACTGTTAAGATCGAGAGTCTGTCTCAGAGATGCTTGCCTCGGCAGAGAAGCTGCCCTGTGCCCCCACCCTGTGCGCTTAAGGTTGAGGCTTCGCTGCACTAGTGAATGTACTGTTCATCGCTACATGCTTTTACTGTTAGAAACACTTGTTCTCAGACCTTTACATGGTAGAAAGCTGCTGAGCGGCCTTAGGACTAAGATAACGTGTTCCTTGCCCAGTGACAATGTTCATCTTGTGTGCTCTCTTTGTCCACCCTGGCTGGAGCTGGAAAATTCCAGTCTGGGCGGGACTCTGAAGGTGTTGGAAATGTATAATTTGTGCTACCATGTCCACGGAGAGGAGATCCCTCGACCGTCATCTCAGGAGACTGGTCAGACTGGGCTCCGCTGCAGCGTAATAGCAATAAATTAACTGGTTTATATTCTCTTCTGTCTGACCGACTCTTCATTTATTGGGAAGGCATATAGGTTGTCGCGAGTGACCCGGGTGACCCATTTCGGGCCACTTCCTTCAGCCGCTATAGTCAATGCGGACCATGCTGGCAACGTAAATAAAGAAAGGAGCACGGCCGCTATAGTCAAAGCAGACCGTGCTGACAACGTAAATAAAGAAAGGAGCGTGGCCGCTATAGTTAAAGTGGACCGCAATGCCAAAAAATGTAAATATTGATTAAAAGGTGCAAGCTGGTTTTGTAAATATGAGGCGGCCGCCATTACTAAAAAAATATAAATGCGGGCGCCGTGCTGCGTTACAGGAAAGCATGTCATGGGTGGAATAGGAGAAATCATGCAAATAGTGCTCACAGACTAAATAAAACACACCGATCAACAACACAAGTATAAAGTCCAGTCCTCATGGGAGGTACAAATGCAGACAATGCGGTACTAAGGAGGGACTACTAAGCCTATTCATAAATAAAAAGCAACCATTTAGAAAGGACAGTAACAGGAGTCAATTGAAAATATGGGCGGAGAGTGGACGAAGCTTCAAATCCCTACCTGAATACAGCAGGCCTCCAAAGCAGCGCATGCACTGCCCAGTCTTAACCTAAAACGACTTCTAAATGATTTGATGATAAATGCATCCTTAAGCACCATGCAAAAATAACTGAGCTGTTGTCATTGTTATTCACCATGCATGTAGTGTACAATCGGCCATTAGCATGGCACCACAACGCTTTTCGTGGTCAGAGATAACTTCCAAATGGGCCAGACATACCCATAGTAGGTTCAATAGGTTTGTGGAAATGGGCTGTCAGTAGGGTAAGGAATGTGCCTCTTTTAGGGGAATGTGGCAGATTTTGGCCCCTATTAGAAGTTGCCCAGTCATCCATTTTTGGCTAAAATGGTTATAATAGTGGTATAGTGTTACTGCACAGCGGTATTCCTGGATCCTGCAATACTGCATGGAATTCTCAGCACATAACTGCTAAAAGCATGGCTTGCATTATGGGTTTACATAAAGAAATCGGTGCAGTAACATTGATTTTATAATGTTAGTCCAAATGTACATGACCCGTATGACGTATTACCTCAGTTTCTCTATCATAGCACAGCGATGGAATTTGTAAGAAAGACAATAAAAGTTAGAGTGAAAAACAAGAGAGATAAAGGAAGGGAGAACAGAAAATGAGATGCAGGATGAAAGATGAGATCCTATGAAAGCTTAGCTTTAATGTACTATGCAAAAAACAGTTTTGCTGCATAACTTAAAACTAAGTAATCAAAGTAACCAAAGTTAACTCTCCCTATTCACCATACATTTGTGGATGGCCAAGGTGGAGGAAAGACTGAACAGGCAACTGAGCTGCTGGGTTTCAAGTGCGGAGTTCCCAGTTTCTTGCTGGCAGTCAGTGTGATCCTGAGCAAATTACTTAACCAATTTATAATAGGTTTAATCAATCATGCAAAGTGCTTAGAATTTTCCAATTTCACGGTTGAATAGCTCTAGCCTGAGATTCAGGCCTTATGCTGTCAGACATCCTTCACAAAAGAGATAACTCTGGTATCTGATACCTAAGCCATTAAGATAATTCTGCTGTCTGAAGGCTGAGCTTTTTTTAAAAACAATTTTTATTGAACATTTCGCATAGCTTTACAATGACAGTACAATTCACATGGTGTACAGACAGATTCAGCATTGTGCAGATATTCATTCTTTCGTTTTCCAAAGTATAGACCTATCAGTTCAATCCCATGCGCCCAAGTGATTCCCAAAAGTACGTACAATAGAGAGCATTCAGTAAGGTGTGTTCATTCACTAGTATCAGACTCTTCTAATGGGGGGGGTTCACATATATTGCCCCGATAGGCGTTCCAGTCTCCCCAGACCTTCATCCATTTTTTAGGACACCCTTGGTGGATATATACTGATTTTTCCGCCATCATCGCCATGTCCATATCTTTGCACCATTGATTGAGAGTAGGGCAAAGTCTGGATCCCCAGCGTTGTGAAATGTTTTGTTTTGCTACTGTCATTCCTAAAGTTACCCAGTCCTGAGCAACCGTGTTCAAATCTGTGGGTTCCCAGATGTTGAGGAGACAGCACCTCGGGTCTGGCAGTATTGTAACATGTGTGACCTGGGAGAGTGTGCGCATCACCGCCATCCAGTAGTACACTATTTTCGGGCATAGCCAAATAGTATGGTAGAATGTACCTGCTTCTCCACATTGCCTGAGACAGAGCGGCGTATCTGCGCGATGTATTTTATGTAAGAGTGTCCTAGTGTAGTACGTGCGGTGTAAGATTTTCAATTGCACTAATCTAAGTCTTGATGGTATTGCAGCCTCCCTCGGGGACGCAAGTGCCTCCTGCCAGTCAGACTCGTCAGTGTCCCCCAACTCTCGCTCCCACGCGGCCTTCAGTGTTACTGTGGGATCCGAGCGATTATTTACTATTTTACGGTAGGTCAGTGAGATTGCCTTTTTGTGGAGATGGTCTGTTAAAAGCCTATCCTCTAGTGGGGAGGATTCTTCGGGTCGCGTACCCGGCAGTAGGAGGGACTGAAGTGCATGCCTGATCTGCATGTACCGAAATAGTTCTGTCTGCGCTAAGCCGTAGGTGGCCTGTAGATGGGCAAAGGTGACCATCTCTCCCTTCTGCCACAAATCCCCAACTTTCGATATTCCTATTAAATCCCAGCTGTGAAAGCCCTTGGTATTACCCAGCATCCCGAGTCGCTTTGTATCCCATAAAGGCATTGCTTGTGTGACCACCCCTTCCCAGCCTAATGTGCGTTGCGCCTCAAACCATATGCGTAGCGTGTGCGACGTTGGACCTGTGAGATTGAGTCGTCTCTTCTTGTTGTAAAGTGCCCCCATGATCCCAGACGGGGCTAGAAGGTGTCGATCCATCCGAAATGCTGGATCCTCTTGGGGGACATGGAGCCATTGGTTAATAGCCACCAGCTGGGAAGCCCAATAGTATACTCTGATGTCGGGAAGAGCAATCCCGCCATCATACCAGCTTCTGGTGAGTTTGTGCATTGCTATACGGGGAGTTTTCCCGTCCCAAAGCAATGTCGTCACTTCCGCATTGATCGCTGCGAAATATGTAGAGGGGACAGGGAACGGTGTATTCTGCAATGCGTATAGAAACCTGGGGAGCGCCATCATTTTAAAAAGGGCAGCCCTTCCCAGTAGCGTCAATGGTAGCGTGCGCCAATGCTTGACGTCTTTTTTGAATCTTGCCAGGGGCTGTGTCAAGTTTTTTCCCGTAAACTGTGCATGGTCATGCGTTACGAATATCCCAAGGTACTTAAATCCGTCCGTTACTATCTGAAGTGCGCACCCACGCGGGATCCGCGGTGGAGAGCCATGTAGGACATAGAGAAGCGACTTTTCCCAGTTGATGGTGTACCCTGATACACGTCCATAGGCCGCACATATATCCAAGAGGCGGTTGATGGATCGTGCTGGGGACGCTAAGTATAATAATATATCGTCCGCATAGAGCGAAATACGGTCCTCCCAGTCACCGGCCCATTGCAGCCCCAGTATCATCAGGTCCTGCCTGATCCATGCCGCCAGAGGTTCAAGTACTATTGCAAATAGGAGTGGTGATAACGGACAGCCTTGTCTTGTCCCTCTACCCAATGGGAATTCAGCTGATAGATGGCCGTTTACTACTACCTGCGCCATTGGCCGAGTGTACAATAATTGAATCCATGCGCAAAATTTTGGTCCGAATCCCATATGTTTAAGGACTGCGAAAAGGAAGGGCCACTCCACTAAGTCGAACGCCATTCGCGCATCCAGCGAGAGTATGGCTGCATCCTCTGCTATAGTCGATCTACGCTCCATCACGCCATACAATCTTCTGAGATTCAGCGCTGTGTTGCGGTGGGGCATAAATCCGGATTGTTCCGGATGGATCACTGCTGACAAGTGTGGTTGCAGCCTAGTTGCTAGCGTCTTGGCAAGTATTTTTGCCTCTGCGTTGAGGAGGGAAATCGGTCTGTAGGATGTACACTCTTGTGCAGGCTTGCCAGGTTTATGTATTGTAACTATAGTGGCAAGACGCTGGTCCCTTGGCAGGATCCCTTTGTCTAAGCTATCTACGTACATGGCCAAGAGGTGTGGTACAAGTTGAGGAGCTGCTCGTTTATAGAATTCGACCGGAATCCCGTTGGGTCCTAACGCCTTCCCCGTGTGTAGCGCTCTGATTGCCTGTGTAAGTTCCTCCGGTGTGATGTCCTCATCTAGGGCTGTTATTGCATCTGCGCCTAAGGTAGGCATGTGTATATCGTGTAGAAATGCGAGGTTCTCCTCCACCGTTGCGGTGGCTATTGGTGTGTACACTGTCTGGTAATGTGTCGCAAGCGCTTCAGTGATTTGCTGTGGCGCAGTAACTAAGCCTCCGTCATTTAATCTGATCTGAGTTATCCAGTTATTCGCTCTTTCTTTCTTTCCCAACCAGGCCAATAGACGGCCTGCTTTATCTCCCTGTTCGTAAATCATATGTTGTGTTTTGGTAAGCCTACTAGAGGCCTCTTCACGCGTGAATGCTCCATACTCCCGCTGTGTCAGGTGTAGTCTGTGTGTCATCTCTTCAGTAGTGTCTGCTGCCTGGGCCACCTCCGCCAAAGAGACCTCCAATTCTAACCCATCAATGTGTTTTTGGCGTTCCCTTTTCTGTACCACAATTAAGGAGATTGCGTGCCCACGGAGTACTGTCTTATATGCCTCCTATAAGGTTGTTGGAGAGGGGACTGAGTGTTGATTTTCTTCGAAATAGCACTTTGTCGCCTTAATGAGGTCTTTGCTTATTTTACGATTCTTGAGATACCCTGGGCGAATTGGGAACAGTCTGTGGTTTTGCGGGGCAAATGGTGCATATGCAATGAGGACTGGGGAGTGGTCCGATATACCTCTGGGCAGATGCCTGATCTCTGTCATGCCTAGCATCCCTGTGGCCAAGGTAAAAATGTAGTCAAGCCTGGAAAGGCTTTTATGTACCCCAGAATGGAATGTGTATTGTCTTTCCTGCGGATACCGGGTCCTCCACACATCTAGCAATCCAAGCGCGTCTACAAATTCTAGCAGCCTGTGGGTGGGCCCACTTGGGTCTCTAGTGGGCTGTCGGTCGACCGATGCATTCATGGTGGCATTAAAGTGACCACCAATAATTAGTTCTCCACAGGGAAGTGCGAGTAGGAATTTCCCTAGATCTGAAAAGGCAGTCTGATGTAGTGTCGGAGGTATGTATACTGACACAATATTGTATAGCCTTCCATCCTATTGGCATGTGATTGCCGCAAATCTCCCCTGGTCATCTTTGTGTGACCGGGTTACTATCAAAGGGAAGCGCTTGTTTATGAGGATCCCAACCCCTCTGGATCCGGAGGTAAAATCAGAATGGACTACCATCCGAAAGCCCCACCGGTCCAGGGCCTTAACAGTCGTCCCCTGCAGGTGAGACTCCTGGAGGAGTGCCACCGCCGGATTCTTCCATCTAAGGTAGTGCAACACTAACCCACGTTTAATTTTGTCCCCTAACCCATTCACATTCCATGAAATCACAGTCAGTGGAGGGCCTTGCCGCTGGGTGGTCTGTGTCTGTAGGACAGTGTCTTTACCATCTTGGTTTGTGTCTGTCATAGTTATCTTTAATGATCAAGCTATCTTGGACTGCTCTGAATTTGTCTTCCATGTTGTACCCTATGTTGATCCTTGCTGTAACACCACACACAAAAGCTTCATTCTTAACAAAGAAACCTTCAATTAACTGATCCCAACCCTCCACCCCCCTCCCTGCCTCCCTGCCTAGCGGATTCAAAACTACCCGCCACCCCAACTCAGCAGAGTGCTTTAGTCCCAGAACTGTGTACTTGCGTAAGAGGGGGAGAGTCGCTCCGTGACCCCCGCGCACCCCCGAGAGTGTCCTTGTAGTCTCCGGTTTACGATCTGCACCTTGCTTCTTTCCAATCTGGGGTGCAGTGTTCATGCATCGCCTCACATGATCTATTGTAGTCTTTGTCGTTCAACCTGCAGGTTCATTGACCCTTCTGCCGGCCTGGCAGCCTGTAGGACGTTAGTGGAGCCCTAGCATGATGCAAAGGTGTACCCAAGCGTGGCAACATTGCTCGGGTCGCGTCTCGTGGCATTAAAGTGCTTCATCCAGAATGTCATTCAGCGTCACTCCCGTTCCCTGCACCAGCGTTCATTCCTGTCGATGTCTCCGTCTCCTCGGGCTGAGCAGTTTGCAAGGGTTGTTGTCTTCGTCTTGCCCCCTGTCTGTTGCTTCCTTTGGCTGGGCGCCAACCCTCCAGCCAGTCTTGCGCCTCTTCCGGCGACGTGAAGAACCAGCTCCTGCCTTCTGCTTCGACTCTCAGCTTTGCCGGAAAGAGCATTGCATATTTGAGTTATCTATTGCGGAGCTCCCGTTTGACATCCATAAAATTCCGCCGTTGTTTAGTGACTGCAGCTGTGTAGTCCGGGTAGAGGGTTACCTCACTGTTATCAATCCGTAGGGGAGGTGCGACTCGGGCCGCCTGTAGGATCGCATCTCGATCTCTGAAGTTGAATAGTCGCGCCAGAATAGGTCGCGGGGGGACTCCAGGTCTGGGTCGTCCGCCCGGTACTCGGTGGGCTCTTTCCACCGAAAAGAATTTTGAGAGTCCACGAGGTTGTAGTTGTATTTGGATCAGCTCTTCCACGAAGATATCTAGTGCTGGCCCCTTGACACTTTCCGGCACACCTACCAATCGGACGTTGCGCCGCGAGCGCCCTTCTTGATCGTCCAGTTTCTCCGCCATCTGCTTAGTTGTAAGTTCTAGGTGGCGTACCTGTCTCTGCAGGGTTGCCGTGTCCGTTGACAGGGCTGCCGTGGTGGTTTCAACCTCCGCCATTCTCGTGTTCATTTTGGAAAGGTCCGCTCTGAGCAGCGTTATGTCACAAGATATAGTGCCAATGGAGGTTTGCATTTGCTGAAGAGTGGTCATCACATCATGTAGGGTGATCTCTTTTGGTTGCCCTGGCTGTTGGCTGTTTGTAGCGTTCGGGGTCGAGCCGGGTGCGTCTTGTTGTTCTTTGGTGATAGCATACTTGTCTATTCGGTTACTCTGCACCGACCTCGGTCCTCTGCCACTCATGGCACTCCGATTCCAAGGAGGGTGGATCCCGTCCAGGCGGCGTAGAGGAGGCTGCGCCGGTCACTTACTGGCTGTGTTAGACCAATATCGGGGGTGATTGTCCGCTACTTCTCGTAGCTGGCGTCTAGCTGTGCTCCTAAACAAGTAGGATGTGGCGCTGCGTTCATATAATGTAGTATCCCTCGGCCCAGAGTTCACTCTTTCCCTGCTGGGAAGCAGCCTGCAAGGGTTGGCGGGGGTTAATAGTTTTTTGCGGGCTGGTGCTAAAGATTTATTCTGTTCGGTATCAAAGCGCCCCTGTGGCTTTATCTCCAATTTACTGTCCAGCCAGCCGGGTGTTCCTCACCGCCAGTGACAGTCTTGTGCAGCCACTGATCGTCGTATCACTGCTCTCTGAGGCGATCCCGTGCTGTCGGGGCACCCTCGCCGCACCCCCGCCTTACTGCGCTTCTATGGCTGCTCCGCTTCTCCGCCTATTCAGCGCCACAAGTGCACGTTGCGTTAATTACTTTGCAGCCGATGTAATCCCCGCAGGCCGTCTTCCCTGTACTATTGTGGGCCGTATATAAATGCCTCCCGCTGCCATGCGTCGCCGGATGCCACTTCGTGTCAGTATATTAGGCCTCCCCGGGCACTTACGCAATTCTTCTGCCCCTCGGCGCTCGTCCCGGACCCGCGGCGACCCGGGCCCCTGTTTCTGCCGCACCTCAGCGCTGTTGGTGTTCCAGGCGGCTGCGGTGCCAGTCCTGCTGTCCCTGGACCACACGTCCGTGCACCCCCCCTGGCCAACGCGCGATCCGCCGATCACGCCCCCCCCGTGGGCGGCTATTGCAATCACTTTAGGCCCCGGCTTCGTCGCAGGGCCCAGGCCTCAGCTCCGTCCCTCGGCGGCTCCGGCAGCGCTTTTTTCCCCCCAAACTTCGGCAGCTGCCGCTGGAAGTACTGCGGTGTCCCCGCCATCCGTTCTTGATGGTGCAGATACCGGATAGATGTCAGGATTATCGGGGCACGCTTGGCGGTCTCCGGAGCTCTCTTATGCTGCGGCCATCTTTGCCGGTCGCAAGACACGCCCCCTCAAGGCTGAGCTTTTAAGTTTGGTGTCAACTGAGAGTAGTGCACCTATCTGAGACTAGGCCCAATAAGTGTAGCTGGTCCCTGTTAGATATGCTATCTATTTCCAAAGCCTGTATGTTCAGTTTCACCTGAAAGATAGCTCAGTCTAAAGCAAACACATGTAAAATTTGTGTAACTTGTGAGACAGCGCTGCTGTCTAAAGCCAAGTTCTGTGTCTTATGTGGGATGATGTAGCCTGCCGCATGGGCCTTTGTGAAACATGAGCTATAACTCACCTCTCTAAAACCTAATGACTGTACCAACAAGGTGTCCATATGGTTCCATGTCATCCAAGACGCGATATCACAGCCGGGCTATTTCCTCTACTAATCAGGGTATTTTACCCTTTATAATCAAAGGAATGCAATTGAAGCAAAGGAGACTACAGAACCGAGAATGCAATTGATGGTTAAGTAACAGCCCAGAACTGGAACAGGCTGCCTCGGATGAGCTGCAGTGGTGTAAGTAAAACCTGGCTAACCTGAGAGATAGCTGTGCGGTCTAAATAATGTCTGTAAGAGCGTGGTCATCCGACTAGAAAGCTCTCCATTGTGATGCCGGGCAACTAAGCTGTGAGTCTTCTGAGATAGAGCGTGTGTCCAAAGCCTCTGGGTTGTGTAACTAGTGGACTATGGGTGACGCGTGTTGCATGCAGGTTTGTCTCGCCATATGCTGTTTGTTTGTGGAGGTTTAACCGTACTGCAAACATAACTTTATTGAGATTTAATTTCTCGCGCACATGGGATTCACCACGAAACAGTCGAGTGTGACGTTTGCTTTTCTTTTCTGCTGGCAATGTTAAAAAAAACGCAAACGATGTCGTTTTCCATTAAGAGCAGGGGTGAGACTTTTAGGTTAGTGTGTGGAAAGTACTCATCGGCTGGTTTTAAATCAAGACATATGAGTCGCTCCAGAGGAGTGGCCATGCGTGAACAAGGAAAAAAAGCCTGCAGGAAAAAAGAAAACGAGAACAAAAAAAGTGTGCACACGAGTCTTAGTTAAAAATAACCAAAGCAATCATTCCCAAATCACAGGATGGCAGAAAGCAACTAAAATGTACCTCATCTAATGCGTGGTGTGTGGATGTTGTGAGGGCTGGCAGGGGGGGGCTCTGGAAGAGAGACTCGACGCGAGGCTCTTTAAATTTAAAGTGAAAGCGCTTTGGTACACATCTGTGTAATGAAGGGAGCACACTTCCCATGCACTCCTGGGGGAGCTCAGGGAAGCAAAAGGGAGGAAGGGGTTAAGGGTGGGTGCATGATGGGACAGTGACTCGGTGAGGGAAGCCGATAAATCCCCTAAAAAAAGCATATTGTCTTAGTGCCAATATCGGCAACACTCCCCATCCCTTCCCACAGCAATATCCTGGAGAAATAATCAGACAAGACACCTTCTTAGTGGAGAAAATTGCTGCAGGTTTATTTGCATAACAAATATGCTAACATGGTGGGTTATCTTCCGGGCGATCCCAGGGCAGGCAGCCCCTCGCCGCCTGCCCACCTGATGAGCCAAATTACACCGTGGCCCTAGCCAACCGGTGTTTGTTAGATTTGGGGGAGGGGATAGCCCCTCCCACCGGTGGACCGCCAGTCCACCTCCTTACTCACGCCCCCCAGCGAAGGGGGCGGAGCGTTGCAGGCAACCCCCGGTTGCTCAGGTCCACAACCGCCCGTAGGACTAACGGGGCGCCGTCGCTCCTCCAGGGTCCAACGCGAGGACCTCCCTCTGGATATTTGGCTTTAGCACCCTTACTGTGCTCCTGCAGAGTACCTTACAGCCTCTGGATCGCCCTGTAACTCCGCCTGCAACACAAAATAATAAGTTAGATAAACACCCCCCCCCCTGCCCGTACGCCGGGTAAGCGGTGGGGAGGGAAACGGCGTCAGGGCAGCATCAAAGAGGGCGACCAGTGGGCGGGAGAGGTATAAGTACCTCGCCCCCCGCCCCCTCCTGCCCGGAAGTGACGCGGGCATGGGGGACCCTCGAGGGTCACAAAACACTGGGAGGCTGACTCGTGTGCCATCCTGTGGCACTATGGGGAGGCCGCCCTCTTAGGAGGGCCCCCTTCGTGGGCCCGGGGCAGCCCTGCATTAACTGAGGAGGCGGTTAAACATCCAAGGCTGCCGACTTTGGAGCTGGGGATCAGGGCTTGATCCTAGGCGTGGACAGCAATTATTATCTCCTGCCCGGATCTATTTATTAAAAAATAAACAGCATCTCGGAGAAATGCAAGCAGCCGCCATTGCTGAAGTTGCTTCTCGGAGAAATATAAGTGCAAAGTGTGTTAGGAAGCAGCCGCCATTGCCGAAGCTGGAGTTCTGGGGACGGCTAATGAAAGCTCCCGAGTAAAAGGTCCAGTCCTCTGTCTTCTGTTGTTACCTCCGTCATGGGAGGTAACAACAGAAGACAGGATGGTACCCAGGAGGGACTAACAAGCCAAATAAGGAATGGGAAGCCAGCATTTACGAAGGACAATGCCACAAGCCAATTAAAAATATGGGCGGATAGTGGGCATCGTTTCAAGACCATACTCTAATACTGCATGCCTCGCAGCAGCGCATGCGCTGCCCTGGCTCGACCTAAAATTAAGCAGTTTATTCTGTTTCCGTTAGGCAGCACAGGTGGAGTTTGGCTGCATGCTCCCAGCAGAGGGGAGATAGGATGGGGAGAAGGGCAGGATGCACACGGTGGAGGTCCTGCCATAGATAATGTTAAGTAAATGTATGCACATACATTTAAAAGCCTACCATATATATACATAGGCACATTTTTACAAGGCTATGCAAAAAACGTGACAGGCCAGATATAGAAGTAAGACTAAAGGTTTTAGTCCTACTTTTATTTCTGGTGTGTCCCGGTTTTTAGTTGTCAAAATCTGGTCACCCTACCCCTGAGGGGCGCAGGAGCCAGCCAGCTCACTCAACTCAGCCTTTGTCTCAATACTTTTTGTCTGCACCCCGGAGTAGGGGAGAGATCCCTTAAGTCTCACTAGGATAGGTAAAAGACATCATTAGCAGCCCCACCAGGTTTTCCAGGTCCATCCGGGATGTGCTGCTCCAGTCCACGGATTTTCTTTGAATTCTGGGACTTGCAGTCTTGTTTGTTTCATTATAAAACAGGACTACAGCTCCCTTAATTCAGAGGAAAAAACCTGGACTGGATTAGCACATCACGCAATGACCTCGGAAACTTAGCAGCTATGTTAGACTAAGACTCACAGGAAAAGTAGAAGCACCCCAGAGCGACACACAGTAAAGATTGTTCTAGAAGCTCACAGCAGTAAGACCCCCTTATGAGTCTGGTGATGAATGAGAGCTCCTACTGTGAATGGTATATCCTCCCTGAGGCGAGACCCACCTATCAGCAGAGACAACAACTGCTCCTGGTGTGATTGGTTTCAAATGATCTCACTGTCACTGAAGAGCGGCCCTCGTCGGGCTCTCTTGTTAAAAAGACAATAAAGGTCACAGAATGACACCCCTGTGTGAGTGTCTTCACAGTTCACGTGTGTGTGTGCGTGCGTGCTTGTGTGTGTGCGTGTGCGTGTGCAAGCTGTGTCAATCAGCTTTAGAGCCGCGCCTTCCCAGCAGCAGAATCCTGTGGATTGAACACCTGTGACATGCCAGGCCCAGGGCCGGACTGGCGGTAGCGGGCACCGGGCAATTCCCCGGTAGGCCCTCCACTGTGATGTCACGAGATCTTCCCAGCAACAGAATCCTGTGAATGGAACACCTGTGACGTGCCAGGCCCTCCACTGTGATGTCACGAGGTCCACGCTAGCACCAGCAGCAGAATCCTGTGAATGGAACACCTGTGACAGGCCGGGCCCTCCACTGTGATGTCACGAGGTCCGGGCTAAGTGCAGAGGGGAGGCCTCCGCCACAGCAGAGCTAAGGAGAGGCCACTGAGGGGGAAGAAGGTCGGGCAGGATGGGATGGTCTTTGAGTTTCATCGCAGGATCCTTGTGTGATTAAATAGGTTTTTTCTTTTTTTTCTTAGGAAATTGAATTAAAACCGTGTCTCGCCTGCTCCCCCCCTTACACTGTAACACCTGTCATCGCCCATAAACCGGTGATGCATGATGACAGTTTGAAGGTCTCTATTGTGACGTGTCCGTGGTATAAAAGGCTGATAACCAGGCAGCCGCAGCATTGCACTCATGAGCACTGTAGTGTGGTTTGTGGCCTCATTGCCTACATTGCTAAGTTAGCTTAGGCCTGGCTGCCATGATGCCTTTTTGCACACGTTACTTTGTGACTTTGTTTTTCCAGACTCTGCTTGTGCCCGGCTATATTAGAACTGTCTGCCTTTTTGCCTTTCACCTTTTCTCCTGTTCCCTGTGGGTTTCATCTGTACATCATGTACAAGGTCGAAAAACAACGTCCCTTGTTCTTGCTGATCTGGTCAGCCCCTCGCACTTAGACATAACACAAAATACAGCTGCACTGGAGAAATTTGTGTGCTTTTAATATGGTGATCTCGCTGTTTGTGGCACTTGGAGAAAAACCTTTCCAGGGAGAAGAGCTGTGCTTGTCTGATGATGTAAACCTTGCATCTAGATATTGAGGTATGGGGGTCCGCCTGACAAAGCCCAGAGGTCTTCTATTTTTATAATAAACTAGTTATTAGCATGGGGAGGGTGGTAAGGCCATTTAGCCCTATATCCACTGTCTTTATAAAATGCTGTCCCCGTTTGTATTCTATGGAATTGTAACTATGCTTCTTATTTTATCATTATGCATTATGCTGATAGTACTGGCATGTGTACTGTATCTTAGAGCACGATAGTTGAAATAAACATTTTAAACTATGCTGTGTCTCTTATTACGCGCGTTGTGGACAAGTATGAGTGAGTTATGAAAGAGTGTTCTTGCTCCCGCGAGTCCTGAGAGAGACCGTGTTCTGGGTTGTCTAATCATTGGTAGCTGCGCTGCGAATGAGACGCTGAAGCTAGTCGGATTGGGATTGTGGGTACTAAGGGGCATGGTTGGCTCACCACTATACTCTGAGGTCCTATTATCCTGTGCATAGCTCTGTGTATGTGCAGAATCCCTACAACATGGCGCCCAAACGTGGTGGGCTTCTTATCTGCGAGACGCTTGAGTAGTGCTTGTGCTTGTCCACAACACCCTTCGCATACGCTTCCGGAAGCGTGTGTGAGGGTGATACCTCCTATATTGATGTTTTTATAGGTTCTTTCAAGCTTGAAGTTATTAAAAGGTGTTTATGTTAACCCTATATTACGCTGCCACACATTAGGTTGTCAATCATTTCTGGTCCTAATGGCGGATATAAATATACCGGCACATAGCCGCGCTGCGCTCCGGGCTCATTTATTGGCTTATGGAGTGCCCGACGCGGGTGTCGCACTCATCTTGTGGTGCAGGCTGACCCGGCTCACCACTTTGAGGTGTTTTATTCTTGGGTCACGTTTCCGGCAGTGGACGGAGCTGACGACTTGTTTCATGTGTATGCTCCCACTACCCTACCCAATGCTTATCGGCCTTATCAGGCTCTTGAAGTCCCACTTACGGCATGGCAACACCGTATTTGGTTTAATGGCGCCCTCCCACATCCGGTCACCTCGGTTCGTTTAGGCCCCTTATCAATAGATGGGGCCACTTGGCCAGTTTTGGCCGGGTATACCCCACATCCGCGTTATTTGACGCTTGCGGTTGATGAACTGCGCGCATTGCATACGTCTTTGATACGCGTGCACAGAGCTTTGGTACAGTATGTTACAGGCAACGTCCAGGGAGCCCCTCCTGGAGTTGTGGCGCATCCAGCTGGACCGGGCGGTGTAACCATAAGTCCCGTCATGGTTAATTCGGTGATGGGAAAGCGCCCACAAAATAAGGATGATTTACCTTATTGGCTTGCAGAAAAATTTGACCAGCTGGAGGCAGTTTTTCCCAATACTTCTCCTGTGAATAAACACAGGATTTTGACGATTAGTTTGCCAAAAGACTTAATTCCCGAGTTGGCAGAATGCAACAACTGGGGCAAGGTATTCGCAGCAGTATATGCGAAGTGTTTCGGCACCCCTTCCATGACAGTACTCCCCTCTGTAATTAAACGAGTGCAGGATGAACATGGCCCTGAAGCGGCTGTGGAATTGGGGATGAGACTGGTGGGAGTGTTCGATGTAGTGGCTGATCTAATCCTTACGAATGTCAAGGGTGATGCAGTTAACTTTCAAGTAGCTAATGCTTTGGCTTTAATTCCAGAACCGGACAGGCCACGCGAATTACCGAAAATTATTGCTCAGGCTTATAAAACCATTGGCCGCAATAGTTTGGGAGTTAAGCCTTTAGCTAAAACGCAAACTCAATCACAGCCACAACAAAAAGCTCAGTCTGAGAAAGATGAGAAACCGTTCTTTACTAAAAAGAGCTGGAGGTTGAAGAAACAGGGTAAGCAACAGAAAAACCAGGGTCGCGTGCTGGATCCCCAGTTTCCGTATCTTCTGAACGCACTTATGATTTGCGCGACAGAGCGAGAATTAAATCTCCAGAGAGATTTCAAGTCCCTGATCCGCGTTCTCCTCGTTCTTCACAGGCACCATCGACCTCCCAGACTGGTGGAGAAGATCGCCAGGATAGAGGCAGGGGTCGTGAGGCTCCACAGGGACGAGATCAACCTCGACAACCAGTTTGGGGGAAACCAGAAGAATTTCCACGTTCTCGCCCACAGTTTCAGAAGAAAAAAGTTGCAGCTTTAACAGCGAGGTATGCCACAGACGGTGAGAACGAGACTCCTGAATTGGACGTGGGCAGTGACGCTGCTAGACAGCGCAGCGGAAGTTACCATAGTGCGGGAGGCACTGCGTCCTCATGTGGAGGCGACAGCAACTGATAAATTCATTACTGTCAAGACAGCTGACACCCGAGTGGCACCCCCTGACAGACTATTTAATATTGTCATTCAAATTGAAGGTGACATTGAGCGTGTTATTAAAGGGATTTTTTGGGAGAATCTGACCTCTTCATACGACATTTTGTTGGCAGAGGCGGATTGGCCACCCCCATTCGTACTTGCTGCTCGTAGAGGGGAGAAGGTCATCCTTCCGAGCTTTTCTCGCCATATCCCCAAGGACAAAGCGGAGGCTCTCGCAGCTGAATGGGCTGGGGCCCTGGCTCCGGCGCTATACCGTAACCACGTGGGCTGGGATGAGGATTCTCCACCCCATGATATACCATTGCAGTCGCTGCCACAGCCACAACCCCAATATCCCATCCGGCGGGAAGCTAAAGGTCCCGTTTCAGACATTCTGACACGGTTAGAATATCAAGGAGTAATTGAAACATGCGTATCACCAATGAATAATCCCCTTTTTGCGGTTTCTAAACCTGATGGATCGTACCGTTTAGTTTTGGATTACCGACATTTGAACTCTCATTGTCGGACCTTTGCGGTACAAAATACCCACAGTTCTGCGCTTGTAGACAGTCTTGTTCGTAAAAAATATAAAACGACACTTGACCTATCCAATGGATTTTACACGCACAACTTGTCCCCGGAGTGCAGCCAATGGAGCGCTTTCACTTCCGGTGGAAAACAAATCAAATTTCGGCGTCTGCCCATGGGCTACAAGAACAGCCCGGGTGTCTTCGCCGCCCGTGTTGTCTCTTTGTTGGACAGCATAGACCCAGATGCGTGTTCGTACGTCGACGATATCTATCTGACAGACGACGAATTATGGCCGCATCTTTCACGAGTGGACTGCATTATTCTTGAATTTGCGGTCTTAGGATACAAATTTAATTTTGCCAAATCTCACATTGCTGAATTCACCGTTTTGTTTTTGGGCTATGAGCTCAACAATGAAGGTAGGGGCTTAGCTCCCCATTTCTTGGAGAAGTGCACACTTTTGCGCCCTCCAACCACACTGAAGAAGCTTCAGTCCTTACTGGGTTTTCTAAACTTCGGGCGTACTTACATTCCCGAATATGCCCAGTGTATCAAGCCTCTTTATGCCTTGATACAACCTAACTTTTCGAAGTCATGTTGGCTTCCTGAGCATTCCTCTATACTGCACTCTTTGCAGTCTGATCTACTTGAATCTAAGTTCTTGTTGACTCGTGATAACCACACAAACCTGGTAATTAGAATCGTTCCAGGGGCAGTGGGTTTCACGTACTTAACCTTTAACGAAGGTGACACAGTACCGATTGCATACAAGTCACATCTTTACACTTCAGCGGAGTTGCGCTTTTCCTCTGTGGAGAAAGTTTTGACTGCAGTGCAAATGGCGATTCTAAAGGAACGCGCACTGGCACAGGGAATACGCATTTTGGTGGTAACACCATATCCTGCCCTTGAGGCAGTGACGAAGGCAAGTGTACCAAACTCTAAGGCTTTGCACCCCCATTGGATACAATGGGCTACATCTCTGACGTCCCCGGATGTCACTTTTATCTTTGATTCCTCTCTTCAGACACAGGAGTTCTTACAGTATGAATTTGTTCATCCTCCTCCTCTGTCTTTGCTGCCGCTTGAGGAGTACAAGTGCATTATTTACACCGATGGTTCGGCACAACCGGCCATGGGTTCTAAGCATGCTTATTCAGCCGCTTGTGCTATCGTTGCAGGTACTATGGTGAACGTAGAGTTCAAGTCGAGTGTAGTACACACACAGGCACTAGGAGACAGTACTGCACAATTGGCCGAGCTGCGTGCTTTGGTGCTCGCACTTGAGTTTGCGAATCCAGACGTGACGACTCTTATTGTATGAGATTCTTACTACTGTGTTCAATCATTTAATGACAACCTCTTCTTTTGGTCGCAAAACGACTATAGAGATGCTAAAGGCAGCACAATTAAGCATAAAACGCTTTGGGTTCGAGTGGCAGATCTTAAACAACGTTTGCCTCTCACACAGGTGATTCACACCCTTGGCCACCAGCGTGTGGGCGCACACGCGGTGGGTAACAGTTTGGCAGATGAAGCTGCCAAATCAGCGGTAGCCACGTGCACAGTAGCAGCAGTTACAAGATCCATGACTAAAATAGATAATGAGATTTTGGCAGCTATTGCTGCAACAAAGGAAGGTGCTAATTACCCACGGGGTTTCCCTTCCAAGTACTCTTATCACTTAAGTCCCGAACAGGTTCCTTACGTAAGAATTCCAGACGTTGGTGATCGGCTGATTCCCAACGCGGACCGCAGACCTTCCTTGATAATGGCCGCACACGAAGGCTTGGCTTCGGCCCATGCTGGCGTGTCTGCGACTGTTTCCATATTGCAGCAGCGTTATTGGTGGCGTGGTTTATATAAACAGACCCGTACTTATGTGCTTTCTTGTAATGTTTGTCAGCGAATTAAGCCTTCAACGGTTACACGACCACCACAAACACAGCTCTGTATTTCTAACAAACCTTTTGGGTGTGTTTACCTGGATCACTGCGGTCCGTTTTCTTCTGACACTGCATATAAATACATCTTAGTTGCAGTAGACTCGTGCACACGTTTCATCTGGGTCTGGCCACAACGGAGTGCTGACGCTCGAAATGTCATAAGGGTTTTGCGTGTCTTTGTGGGAATTTTTGCCTGTGGCACCTTCCATTCCGACCAAGGTCCAGCGTTCGCCTCTAAGGCCTACAAGGACGCTATGGGGTCACTGGGGGTGCGGGTGCAATTTTCATCTCCATATAGACTTGAGGGTAATTCAATTGTGGAGCGAATGAACCGTGACTTAAAGCAATCCTTGACAGCTAGAGTCTTAGGTACTGGCAGGAACTGGCTGGCCCACTTGTATAGCGTGCAACGTGCACTTAATAATCTCCCTAGAAGATCTCTGGGTGGGCGGACCCCATACGAAATGCTCTTTGGCATCCAAATGTTTGTGCCAGACCTTGATGGTCTAGACATGGCGGCAAATGCCGCAATCTTTGACATAGATAATCATTCTACTATGTTGCAGGACTTACAAGTGACCCGTGACAAACTTGCAAACGAACATTTACCTTCAGCCACAGACGCTGCGCTGCAGATTCCGGTTGCCGGCTGGCTTCCGAAGGTTGGAGATCTGGTCCGAGAGAAGGTGGAGAACAGAAAAGAATTTGGCCTCTCTTATCGTGCACCGGTTCCAGTCCTTGGCTTGAAGGGTACTCGTACAGTCATCTTACCACCGCTTCCTGGTCGCAAGGACAACAGATACATCTCAGTGGACAATGTCAAGCTACAACGTCTGGCCGATCCTGAATAGCGTAACACCAGCGGTCTCCTGTCCAGCCATTTCTCATGTTTGTGGCCCTCCAGCCCACACGGACACTGATGTTGCCATTGAGATGGTCGATTTGCCTGATCGTCTGCTCGACTTCCCGGCTTCCTCCTGCAACGAGGAGACAGAGTATACCTATCCCGCCACCAAGTCCGTGGCTCATTTACCAACAACACCACTTAGCCCAACCCGTTTTTCCTTTGATTCGGATTCCACCTCATCACTTATCCCGTCCAACTTCAGTGTTTTTGTATCCTGGTTCAGAGACAATTTTTTAGTCCCACCATGGACATACATCTGGTTGGTTCTGTCCCTGATTTTTCTGTTCATGTCCATTGGCTTTGTGACAGTTTTTTTCTTGCTCATTAATGGTCATTATTTACCTGAACGCTCTGCGGTGAACTGTGTCGCTGGAACATTGGCACCTCATTCTTCCTCACACATCATGAAGCGTGACCACACATTTGTGAACATTTCAGCTTTCCCAGTCGCTGATGGCATCGTATGGGATGCAGTAAATTTCCAAATTCATGGACCAACCAAGATTATTAATTGTGACGAGGTGGGTCCTCAACCGGTGGGTCTCCACAATGAGGTGGCCTGGTGGTCTACAACCTCCCTCTCCCCCCCTCTTGTCTCCCCTCCTCAGGATGAGTGGAGCATGCGCCCTCGCTCTCCGTGTGACCCCACGATGACATATGGTGAGGGTGCCTTTAAGTGGGATATCCCGGAAGACGAGACTCCGCCCCCTGCAGACGTCAGAACGTGCAGCGCCATAAGAGGAGGAGATTCCCAGAAGACGTGGTGGAATACCACCGGTGAGACGGAGGGAGCTGAGGAGCAGAGCGTCGCATTTATCGGAGGGATCCAGCCGAGGACGGACGAGTCGAACAGGACCACAGAGCTGGAGGAAGATCCGGTGGTGCCAGGAGGCCAACGACAACGCGAACCGCCCAGCCACGTTCCTGGAGGAGCGTGGTTCACAAAGGTACGGGATCGATTCACGGGTTGGGCAGGGAGGAGGGATTGGCGCAAGGGGACTTAGCCAGACCTTATCCTCCTACGACCCGCTACACCCTACCCTGAGCACTATCACTCACCTTTATATAGAGGACGTGTGGCACAGTGTGCGGTGTCCCTTCACTCCCTTTCCCATGGGCCCAGTATTTTACGCACCCTAAAACCCCAATTCTTGTCTCCCCCTTACATCTCACCACGGAGTCTTCAAGCCCCCGTACCCCTAGGCGAGGAGAACAGGAGCGGACGTCACCCCGAGCAGGCCATCAATCCCGCCGGAGGAAGGAGGAAGAGTCCCGTCTCTCACAGAACCCCCTCTCAAGAAGGAGATATTTATTAGGCAAAATAAAACCTTCCCTCTCACGACCAGTCTCGCCTCCCATCTGTTCCCACCCGTTACAAGTGGTGTCAGAAGTGGGATTCTCACCAACATCCATCAGTACACCAATGATGGACACGCTCATCCAGCACATTGTGAAAGGCCAGGAGAAGCTGGAATGGGCTGTGGAACGACACATGGCGTCGGCCCAGGCCGACAGGGACGTATTCAAGGACTCTATAGCAGCCCAGATGGACGGGTTACAGAAGCACGCCAAAGAGCCCAGCTCATCCACCTCAAGCCACATTCGGGGAACAACCCCGGGACCCTCAGGGATTTCACTGCAGAAATACGTGGCCGGGGAAGACCCGGACGCGTTCTTGCTGAACTTCGAGCGTGCGGCACGCACCTGTGGGTGGCCAGAAGAGAAATGGCCTTTCTTTCTGGCCCCCCTGCTAACCGGCGAAGCCCAGGCAGCGTACCAGGTTGCTAATGCGACGGGGGTAACCCCATACAACGATATAAAGGACATCATATTAGACCATCTAGGCCTAGACGCAGAGGCCTACAGGGTTCGCTTCCGCAGAGAGAGAGGCCTGCCGGGGAAAACCCCAAAACCATTTATTTCCGTCTCAAAATGGCAGCGGATAAGTGGCTGAGGCCGGAGTCCAGTACAAAGGAGGACATCTTGAACCGGATATATATGGAGCAGTTCCTAGAAGCCCTCCCGTATGGTACCCAGAGGTGGCTGAGACAGCATCCCCACCTCACCCCGGAACAAGCTATCGAGATGGCCACTACATTCTCACGAGCCCAACCCCGGAATCCCGGATGGGATAGTGAGAAAACCAACAAACCTAATATCGTGAAACCGGACAGAAAGCCACGAGTTATGGTGGAACCTCCCCGGCCCAAGCCTGGGAGAATGGACTATGCCCCGCTTAGAGGACCACAATGCTTTGAGTGTGGCCACATCGCTAGACTGTGCCCCAAGCGCAGGGTCCAAGATGAACCGATGGAGGTGGGATACCTCCCGAGATCTATCTTATACACCGCCGAGATGGGGACAGCATTTCATGTGAGTGTACAGGTGAATGGGAGGAAGGCCAAAGCTCTCTTAGACTCAGGGTGTAGACAGTCGGTGATACAAAAAGCCCTAGTCAACCCCTCCCAATACCTCCCTGAGACAACGGTGCATATCAGGTGCGTACATGGGGATGTAAGGCCCTACCCCTTGGCGGTCGTAACGCTCACCCCCCCAAACAGTAAGCCATGCACAGTCCGGGTGGGAGTGATAGAGGGGTTACCCGAAGATATGTTGTTAGGGACGGACAACCCCGATTTCTTGCAGTTGTTTTCTGCCATGATACAGGAGGGGGAGCGATTCGGGGTACAAAGGGAGACATGACCCTGCCTTTACCTGCCCTCACGTCCCCTGAACCCTGGTTGCTAGATAGGAGTTTCCGATTTGCCCAAGCGAACGACCCCACGCTGTTTAATGCCTGGGAAGCCGCTCATGCTACCCAAGACAACCAGCCCCCTCATTTCCCCACTTCCTAATTAAGGACGGGTTGTTATACAGAAAGGGAGACGTTGAAGGCCCCGAACAACTATTGGTGCCTATGACGTTCAGGGAGCAGATACTGTTCTTCTCCCACTCACACCTCACAGCAGGAGAAGACGACCCAAACTGTGCTCCGACATTTCTTTTGGCCCGGGGTCAACAAAGACATCAAGGTCCACTGCCAGACATGTGAAGAGTGTCAAAAGAAGAACACCCAGCGCCCGCCGCCCGTCCCCCTACAGCCCATTACGGTGGTGGGGAATCCATACGAGAGGATCTGGATGGATCTGATTGGCCCCCTACCCCAAACACAAAAAGGGAACCTGTATGCATTAGTGGTCGTGGACTACGCCACGAGATTCCCAGAGGCCTATCCCCTCAGATCCCCGACGTCACGGAACATCGCAGACAAACTGCTGGAACTCTTCTCAAGGGTAGGATTTCCCAGAGAAATTCTTACGGATCAGGGAACGCCTTTCGTATCTCGTCTAATGAAGGAGGTCTGTCAGGTACTGGATCTACGACACATACGAACCTCAGTGTACCGTCCTCAAACGGACGGCCTAGTCGAGCGATACAATCGGACGATGAAGACCACCCTGAAAAAGATGTTGGCCGTCGACGGAAAAGATTGGGACCGGCTATTACCTTTGGCCCTTTATGTACTCAGAGCCCAGGTCCAGAGTAGTTTGGGGTGCTCATCGTTTGAACTCCTATACGGACGTCAACCGAGGTCCCTACTGGAAATGACCAAGGAAGCCTGGGAGAGGGAGACCGTGGAGGAACATAAAGGCATATTGGAGTACACCCAACAGCTAAAGTCCAAGCTGTGGAAGTTACGAGATCTGGCCTATACCCATCTGGAGAGGAGCCAAGAGAGACAGAAGGGCTACTATGACAGAGGAAAGAAGTGGAGGACGTTGGCGGTGGGTGACTGGACCCTAGTAATGCTTCCATCTTCCATAAAGAAGTTCCAGTCGGAGTGGCTGGGTCCCTATAAGGTTGTGAGGGTCCTCGGACCAACGACGTACCAACTACAGATAACGCCAAAACGGAAGCAATCATATCATATCAATTTGCTGAAGAAGTGGTTGGGACCCCCGCCGAAAACAGCACACCTGACACTTCCCACCGACGCAACATTAGGAACCACGCTCCAACAACTCGTGATTAACGAAGACCTATCGGCAGGAGAAAGAGCAGGTCTACACGAATCCCTATTACCCTTTTCTCATCTCTTTTCAGACGTCCCTGGTCGGACGACTCTTGCGGAACACCGCATAACAACGCCTCCGGGGAAAACGATAAAACAACGGCCTTATCGGATACCAGCCGCGAAACGGGCAGCTGTCAAGAGGGAGGTACAGGAGATGCTCCGTCTAGGGGTGATACGTCCCTCAGTAAGTGATTGGTCATCGCCTATAGTGATGGTACCGAAGCCGGATGGATCAACGCGCTTCTGTATGGACTTCAGGGCCCTGAACGCCATCTCCGCCTTTGATGCGTATCCCATCCCCCGAATCGATGAACTCATCGAAAAACTGGGGGACGCCAGGTACATCACGACGTTGGATCTAACAAAGGGCTACTGGCAGGTGCCCCTAAGAGAGGAAAACCGGAGGAAAACAGCGTTCGCTACCAAGGAGGGGCTGTACGAATTTAACGTCCTACCCTTTGGGCTACACGGGGCACCTGCTACGTTTCAGCGGTTAATGAATACGGTGCTACAGAACCATCACTCTTTCTGCTCGGCATACCTGGACGATATTGTGATCTTCAGCGGTACGTGGGAAGAGCATCTACTACACCTAAAGATCATCTTGCTAGCCTTAGAACGGGCTGGCCTCCATATTAACGCAAAAAAATCCAGGGTGGCCTATCAGAAGGTGAAGTACCTCGGGTACTGTCTGGGCCACGGCATGATAGCACCCCAAGCAGAAAAGATACGAGCCATAGCCGACACCCCTTTTCCAGCTACCAAGAGAGACTTACGCGCATTTTTGGGTTTGTTAGGTTACTATCGCCGGTTTATACCACAATTCTCCGAGGTAGCAACCCCCCTGATGGACGTTTTGCGTAAAAATGTGGGGGCCCAACAGCTACTCAGTCCAAGCCCTGACATGTTAGACGCCTTCCAATCCCTCAAACGGGTCATCACTACAGGGCCAGTATTGGTATCCCCCGATTTCACCAGACCTTTTACCTTGCATACTGATGCCTCCCAATACGGGTTGGGGGCGGTGCTGTCCCAACTATCCACAGACGGGGTGGACCATCCTGTCCTATATATCAGCCGAAAGCTGTTCCCGAGGGAGGTCAAATATCCCACCATAGAAAAGGAATGCTTAGCGGCGAAATGGGCTATAGACAAGCTCCGGTATTACCTCGAGGGCCGACCATTCACTCTGTACACAGATCATGCCCCTCTGCAGTGGATGTGCCGTAACAAGTCCCAGAACCCCAGAGTATTGCGATGGTTCCTGACATTACAGCCCTTCTCCTTTGAGGTGCGACACCGGAAAGGAAAGGACAATGGGAGTGCGGACTTCTTGTCTAGAGTGTTCCCTCTCCCCGAGCGGGAGATTCCTAGGGGGGGTGTGTGACGAGGTGGGTCCTCAACCGGTGGGTCTCCACGATGAGGTGGCCTGGTGGTCTACAACCTCCCTCTCCCCCCCTCTTGTCTCCCCTCCTCAGGATGAGTGGAGCATGCGCCCTCGCTCTCCGTGTGACCCCGCGATGACATATGGTGAGGGTGCCTTTAAGTGGGATATCCCGGAAGACGAGACTCCGCCCCCTGCAGATGTCAGAACGTGCAGCGCAATAAGAGGAGGAGATTCCCAGAAGACATGGTGGAATACCACCGGTGAGACGGAGGGAGCTGAGGAGCAGAGCGTCGCATTTATCGGAGGGATCCAGCCGAGGACGGACGAGTCGAACAGGACCACAGAGCTGGAGGAAGATCCGGTGGTGCCAGGAGGCCAACGACAACGCGAACCGCCCAGCCACGTTCCTCGAGGAGCGTGGCTCACAAAGGTACGGGATCGATTCACGGGTTGGGCAGGGAGGATGGATTGGCGCAAGGGGACTTAGCCAGACCTTATCCTCCTACGACCCGCTACACCCTACCCTGAGCACTATCACTCACCTTTATATAGAGGACGTGTGGCACAGTGTGCGGTGTCCCTTCACTCCCTTTCCCATGGGCCCAGTATTTTACGCACCCTAAAACCCCAATTCTTGTCTCCCCCTTACATCTCACCACGGAGTCTTCAAGCCCCCGTACCGCTAGGCGAGGAGAACAGGAGCGGACGTCACCCCGAGCAGGCCATCAATCCCGCCGGAGGAAGGAGGAAGAGTCCCGTCTCTCACAGAACCCCCTCTCAAGAAGGAGACATTTATTAGGCAAAATAAAACCTTCCCTCTCACGACCAGTCTCGCCTCCCATCTGTTCCCACCCGTTACATTAATGTACCAAATGTCCTCCGTGTTTCAATGGGTGATGTCGTTAAAAGTAATATTCATTCCGACGATTGGGATGTGCATGCCATTGAATCGTTATTTTCTGATTTAAAATATTATGCTGCTTTTAATGCTGAAGATCTGTATTTAAATTCTGCAAGTTATGCTGACTTATATTGTTACCAGCATTGGGGCAACCATTTTCTCCACAAACCAAGTGCTCTTCGGGGTCCTTTTAATTACACCCAATGGGAACATTGTCCGACCCCTTTGCCAGGTAGCTCCCAAACTCTTAGGAGTAAATGTACTTACTTTACAGACTTTGATCGATCAAACCCTGGGTCCTATTACTTTAAATTGAACACTTCGTCCGCTCAGAAGATCATGTTGACCCACACCAAATTGCTATATTCGGGTTCCTTCTTAAACGCCTTAGCAGTGGGTGGTTATGAACACTGGTAGGACACCATTGACTTAAAGTCTATTTGGGGCACCAAATCATGGCAGGTCCGAGGCACGGAAGCCTTACACCGTGCTTGCCTCATCCCGGCCCAAATTTTGTTTTTAAATCGTACGATCTATCAAACGACCTGTTGGGGTTTGGCTTCTTCTAAACAATTGAATGCACCCCTCCATTCCCGCATTGTCTTCCACTCCCAACGACAGCTTGCGTTTTAATATTTCCCTAACCAATTTGCAAGCTTTGTTTCGAAACAATTCGTTTTATACCTCTACGATTGTTCAGTCACCCTGGTTGGCTTGGCCCATAGCATCAGATGCCTGCCAACTGCGTTTTCATGACTCAACTCCTGGTTACAAACAGGATAGGCCAGATCCGAGGTTCTCTGACTCTCGTACTGTTACAATATATTCTGTTGGTAAATTGTGTAAACAGTGGTTGCAGCACTCTTCATTAGATTCTGTAAAACAACATTTATCCTTCTTATCAGGCAACATTGATCTGTCCGATTTTGTACTGGGGCCTCGTGGTCCTCGACCTAAGAGATTCATTTATGAAACTTACAATGAACTCTGGAAGCTTTCGCAAATTGAAGCTGCTTCTCGTTTTCGGGAAATTGATCAAGCAAATCTAGAAAAAGTGCTTGCTGTTGTTGACAATAGTATTAATACCCTGTCTTCCCGCATTTACACATTAGAGAATATTGTTTCCTCTGTTGTTGATATTGTACAAGATGATGTGTCTGTGTTATATCATGGTCAAAATCAATTGCGTTCAGTAATGCAGTTTGCATGGTCTTTGCAAACACTGAAACTGGGTAAAGTTCCTTGGCATTTTTTAAACACGTCTGCATTATTCTTGCCGTTTAATTTAACTGACAAACAGCAATTCATGTCCATGAAAGATGCAACATACACCCTCTTACATATCGAAAAGATAGAACCGTTACCATTCTCTGTGGCGGAGTTGGACTCTGCGGTGTGGCTAGTACACGGGGTTATCGCTTTGCCTTTTTCTTTATTTGAGTTCAGTTCATGCATGAAGCATTATCCTGTTGGCCGTTTTCAGCCTTTAGGCAGTGCCTTCTTGCATGAACTTTGGTCCCTGCCTTTCATGTACAGGTGCCTTAGGGACGGAAATTAGGTTTTTCTCACAGGAGAGTCTTGCGATTCTACAGTGGGTCATGCCCTATTTGTAAAAACATTAAATTGCACGGAGCTTGTAATGTTTCGGCTCCGAATCTTGCTTGTATTTTGAAGGGCATTCCAGCTCCTGTTATCTCACCTACTTTCACTGTGCTTGCAAATGGTAGCTATCTCCTTCTGAATAATCAGGACTGCTGTGGAATGCTGGCCGGCATCCCCTATATTGTAACAGTTTCCCACCGGGTTGTGTGCTGCAAAAATGTGCTTTTTCCTCCCCCGCACGACATCATAGATAGTTCCATTTGGCCTTCCATTCCGACTTTGAAGGCGGATTTCAATAAATTGAGCAGACTAAAGGCGCTATTATTGAACCAGGAGGTTATGCTCACATCCGCACGGGAGACCTTCATCCTCCAGGTGGCTAGTACCCACAGTGAGATACAGGCCCTTTTGAACACGAACCTCCCACAACATTTCGGTGAGCTGATTCACCGCGTTTTCAATGCGTCTAGCACCGAAGGTCTTGTGCACTTTTTTAAAGTTGTGGGCTCTGGCCTTGTTACCTCCTTTCAAACTATATTTGGTGTAATACCGGCTTTTATTCATTCTATTTTTTCCAGCGTCTTTGGCGGCTTTCCGTTGATCCTAGCGTTAGCTGCTGGAATACTACTTTTAATTTGTTTGCTGCGCAATGGCTGCACTTCCTGGGGGCCTACTCGACCACGGTCGACTCCGGATGCTCCGTGAACGAATGCTCCTCAGCTTCGGCATCCTACCATTGGCGACACTCAGTGTGTCCTATCTACTTTCATTTCGCTTTGCGTATTTCACGTGCGTGCAACCTGTGATGTCTTGTATACGATGTCCTCTCCAATACGTCTCAGTCGGACCCGGATTTTGGCCTGTTGATGGGCCCCTTAGTAGCCCATGAACGGGACTGTTCCGGAGCTGGCTTTATGGCCCGTGCAGCTGCACTTGGAATTTTGGCGCAATGGGATATCTGGGCGGCTGCTCAGACTCTGGAACGATTCTAATTACCAGGTTTGTGTGGTTATCACGAGTCAACAAGAACTTAGATTCAAGTAGATCAGACTGCAAAGAGTGCAGTATAGAGGAATGCTCAGGAAGCCAACATGACTTCGAAAGTTAGGTTGTATCAAGGCATAAAGAGGCTTGATACGCTGGGCATATTCGGGAATGTAAGTACGCCCGAAGTTTAGAAAACCCAGTAAGGACTGAAGCTTCTTCAGTGTGGTTGAGAGCGCAAAAGTGCGCACTTCTCCAAGAAATGGGGAGCTAAGCCCCTACCTTCATTGTTGAGCTCATAGCCCAAAAACAAAACGGTGAATTCAGCAATGTGAGATTTGGCAAAATTAAATTTGTATCCTAAGACCGCAAATTCAAGAATAATGCGGTCCACTCGTGAAAGATGCGGCCATAATTCGTCGTCTGTCAGATAGATATCGTCGACGTACGAACACGCATCTAGGTCTATGCTGTCCAACAAAGAGACTCTCCTACTACAAAGTTATGTTGAGTATCACGCAAGTTGTCCCGCAATGCTAATCACTGCTCCCTCTTGTGAGGAACATGAATGCAGGTTTGATTTGTTGAACTGGATGGCGTCTCTTTTTTCAGACGATTCCAACGATGTCCTCTTGGAAGGTGTGGTGGTTTTTTGCACTTACACTCTGTTGGATTAGGGGGCCTCCGCTTTCTGGATTTTTTTATTGGCCCTCACTGGAATTTCTTTACCTGAATTTTTTTTCCATTCACTGTCCTTCATTGGGGACTGTTCATCAATAGACGTTTACATTCTGCTCCATCTATTTGAACTCTGTTTTCGTCCTATGTCTTCGCCTATGGACTGACCAGGGGAGGGTGTAGTGTAGTTTGTGGCCTCATTGCCTATATTGCTAAGTTAGCTTAGGCCTGGCTGCCATGATGCCATTTTGCACACGTTACTTTGTGACTTTGTTTTTCCAGACTCTGCTTGTGCCCGGCTATATTAGAACTGTCTGCCTTTTTGCCTTTCACCTTTTCTCCTGTTCCCTGTGGGTTTCGTCTGTACATCATGTACAAGGTCGAAAAACAACGTCCCTTGTTCTTGCTGATCTGGTCAGCCCCTCGCACTTAGACATAACACAAAATACAGCTGCACTGGAGAAATTTGTGTGCTTTTAATATGGTGATCTCGCTGTTTGTGGCACTTGGAGAAAAACCTTTCCAGGGAGAAGAGCTGTGCTTGTCTGATGATGTAAACCTTGCATCTAGATATTGAGGTATGGGGGTCCGCCTGACAAAGCCCAGAGGTCTTCTATTTTTATAATAAACTAGTTATTAGCATGGGGAGGGTGGTAAGGCCATTTAGCCCTATATCCACTGTCTTTATAAAATGCTGTCCCCGTTTGTATTCTATGGAATTGTAACTATGCTTCTTATTTTATCATTATGCATTATGCTGATAGTACTGGCACGTGTACTGTACCTTAGAGCACGATAGTTGAAATAAACATTTTAAACTATACTGTGTCTCTTATTACGCGCGTTGTGGACAAGTATGAGTGAGTTATGAAAGAGTGTTCTTGCTCCTGCGAGTCCTGAGAGAGACCGTATTCTGGGTTGTCTAATCATTGGTAGCTGCGCTGCAAATGAGACGCTAAAGCTAGTTGGATTGGGATTGTGGGTACTAAGGGGCATGGTTGGCTCACCACTATACTCTGAGGTCCTATTATCCTGTGCATAGCTCTGTGTATGTGCAGAATCCCTACAACAGCACCAGACGGAGAGGACCACTGCGGGCGGCTAGAGTTGAGGCCCCCGAGAGGCGAAGGAGCCGGGGCCTAACAGGCTCCAAAAAGAAGTGGGTGGAGATGGGTGAAAAGGGACAGGGTGAGTATTATAAACCAAACAAAAAGTGAACTGAAAACCGAACTTGAAACCAAACTGAAACCAAACTTGAAACTGACTTGATACTGACTTGATACTGGCTTGAAACTCAATTTCCCTTCCCTTCCATCCCCCTTCCATTCTCACCTCCGCTTCCCTTCTCTTCCACTCCCTTCTCCCACCCCACCCTTCCGTTCCCATCCCCTCACGATTCCTTTCCCTTCTCCAACCCACCTCCACTCCCCGACCCTTCACTCCTCTTCCCTTCTCACCTCTCCCCTCCCTCCGCTTCCCTTCCCTTCTCTTCCACTCCCTCTTCTCTTCCACTACCCTTTCCTTCTCCCACCCCACCCTTCCATCCCCATCCCCTCACCATTCCTTTCCCTTCTCCAACCCACCTCCACTCCCCGACCCTTCACTCCTCTTCCCTTCTCACCTCTCCCCTCCCTCCGCTTCCCTTCTCTTCCACTCCCTCTTCTCTTCCACTACCCTTTCCTTCTCCCACCCCACCCCACCCCACCCTTCCATCACCATCCCCTCACCATTCCTTTCCCTTCTCCAACCCACCTCCACTCCCCGTCCCTTCACTCCCTCTCCCTTTCCCTCTCCCTCTCCCTCTCCCTCTCCCTCTCCCTCCTCCTTCACCTCTCCCTTCTACTTCCCCTCTACCTCCAGTTTCCCCTCACCCTTCCCTTCCCTTCTCTTTCCTCCCTCTTCCCTTCCCTTCCCCTCCGTTCCCTTCCCTTCCATTCCCCTCCTTTCCTTTTCCTTCCCTTAACCCATCTCACCCTTTTCTTCTCCATCCCACCCCCACTTCTATCCCCTCCTCTTCCCTTCCCCTCCTCACCCATCCCTCCCCCACTCCCCTCCCCTTCTCCTCTCTCAGCCTCTGCCTTCCTTTCCCCTCTCACCCCCTCCCCCTCCGACCTTCCCACCTATCCCCTCCCCTGTTCCCTCCTCCTTCTCACCATTCCCTTCCCGTCCTCATACCCTCACCTTCCCCTCGCCCCTTCACCTTTTTCCAGTATCTTCCCTTCCTCTCCCCACCCCTCCCTGACCCCCCCTTGCCTTTCCCTTTTCTCCCCTCCACCTTACCCTTACACTTCCCTCCCCACGCACCCTTTCCCTTCTTCAAACCACACTTCTACTCCTATTGCCTCCCCTTCCCTTCAATCCCTTTCCGCTCTCCATCTCCCCCTTTCACTTCCCTTCCACTCCCCTTCCCCCACCCCACCCTTCTGTCCCCATCCCCTCAGCATTCCTTTCGCCAACCCACCTCTACTCCCCGTCCCTTTACTCCCCTTCTCCTCTCCCTCTCCCTCCCCCACCTCTCCCTTTCCCTCTCCCTCCTTCTCCTTCCCCTCACCCTTCCCTTCCCTCCCTGTCACTTCCCTTCTTTTCACTTCTCCTTTTTGCTTTCCCTTCCATTCCCTTCCCCTTCCATTTCCCCTTCCCTTTCCCCTCTCTCTTCCACTTTCCCCTTTCACCTCTCCCTTCTGTGTCACCTCTACCTCCAGTTTCTGCTCACCTTCCCTTCCCTTTTGTTCCCTTCCCTTCCCTTCCCTCCCCTCCTTCTTCCCTTTCCTTCCCTTCCTTTCCTTCATGTCCCTTTCCTTAATTTCCCTTTTCTTCCCCTCCTTCCCTCCCTCTTTTCTTCCCTTCCTTCCTTTCCTTCCCTTCATTTCCCTTCCTTTTCCTTCCCTTCCCTTCATTTCCCTTCCCTCTTTTCCCTTCCCTTCCCTCTTTTCCCTTCTCTTCCCTTCCCTCTTTTCCCTTCCCTCTTTTCCCTTCCCTTCCCTCCCTTTCCTTTCCTTTTTCTTTTCCTTTTTCCTTCCCTTCCCCTTTATTTCCCTTCCTTTCCTTTCCTTTTTTTTCTTTTCTTTTCTTCCCTTCCCGTCCCTTCCCTTCCCTCCCTCTTCCCTTCCATTCCCTTCCCTATCTCACCCTTTTCTTCTCCAACTCACCCCACGTCTATCCCCTCCTCTTCCCTTCACCACCGCGCTCCATCCATTCCCCACTCCCCTACCCCTACGAATATGTCACATTACAACGCATGCGTTTTGATCACATGCCATTACAACGCAAGTCATTACAACGACTTGCTGTAGGGTGGGCGCTGGATGTTGGAATAATATAATTTACTATTTTAACTCCAGTCTGTGCAACAGTAGGGAAGGTGTTGGATTTAAAATCCAGCACCTTCTGCCCCCTACAGCAAGTCGTTGTAACAGCTTGCGTTGTAATGGCATGCGATGTAACAACGCGGTTGTTGTAATGACCGCGTTGTAATGGCATGCGATGTGTAAACATCGTTGTAAACAATGTTTACCTACCCCTACACCTCCCCTTCCCTTCTCTCCCTCACCCTCACCCTCTGCTTTCCCTCTCCTTCTCACCCCCTCCCTTCCCCACTTCGCCCTTCCCATCCTATTCCTTCCCCTTCACCTCTCTCTCCCACGCTCCCTCCTCCTCACCATTCCATTCCCTTCCACATACCCTCACCTTCTGCTCGCCCCTTACCCTTTTTCCAGTCCCTTCCCTTCCCTTCCTCTCCCCACCCCCCACTCCACTTCCCCTCAGACTTCCCTCCCCACGCACCGTTCCTCAAACCACTTCCACTCCTATTACCTCCCCTTCCCTTCATTCCCTTTGCCCTCTCCCTCCACTTCCCTCCTCTTCCACTGTCCCGTCCCTTCCCTTCTCTTCTACTCTCCCTTCCCTTCCCTTCCCTTCCCTTCCTCATACCCTCACCTTCCCTTCCTCATACAGTCACCTAACCCTCGCCCCTTCCCCTTTTTCCCAATCCCTTCCCTTCTCTGCCCTCCTCCTTCCCCTCACACTTCCCTCCCTACATACCCTTTCCCTTTCCTTTCCTTTAACCACACTTCAACTCCTATTACATCCCCTTCCCTTCCTTTCCCCTCTCCCTCCACTTCCCTTCTCCCCCACTCTCCCTTTCCTTTCCCTTCCCTTCCGTTCTCTTCTCCCTCACCCTTCTCCTTCCCCTCACCCTTCTCCTTCCCCTCACCCTTCCCTTCCCCTCACCCTTCCCTTCCCCACCTCACCCTTACCCCACCCCACCCTTCCGTCCCCATCCCCTCACCATTCCCTTCCCTTCTCCAACCTACCTCCATTTCTTTCCCCTCCCCTTCCCCTTTTTCCCAATCCCTTCCCTTCTCTGCCCTCCTCCTTCCCCTCACACTTCCCTCCCTACATACCCTTTCCCTTTCCTTTCCTTTAACCACACTTCAACTCCTATTACATCCCCTTCCCTTCCTTTCCCCTCTCCCTCCACTTCCCTTCTCCCCCACTCTCCCTTTCCCTTCCCTTCCGTTCTCTTCTCCCTCACCCTTCTCCTTCCCCTCACCCTTCTCCTTCCCCTCACCCTTCCCTTCCCCTCACCCTTCCCTTCCCTTCCCCACCTCACCCTTACCCCACCCCACCCTTCCGTCCCCATCCCCTCACCATTCCCTTCCCTTCTCCAACCTACCTCCATTTCTTTCCCCTCCCCTCCCCATCCCCCCCCTTCTCTCCCTCCCCCTAAGTCTCACCCTTACTTCTCCCCATCTGTTCCCTTCTCATTCCCTCTCCCTATCCTTTTCTTTCACCCTTTACTTCCCTTCTTTCCCCCTCTGTCTCCTCCCCCCACCTTCCATCGTCCTTTCCTCTCTCTTACTCAAACCACCCCTCACTTATTCCCTCCCTTGGCCTTCCCTTCCCCCTCTCCCCTCACCTCCCCTCCGCTATCCCTTCCCCTCATTTCCCTTTCCTCCCATCCCCTCCCCACCCCATGATTCCCGACCACACTCCTACCCTCCCTCTTCCTGCCCTTCCCTTCATCTCTTCCTCCCACAGTCCCTCCTCCTTCTCCTCACCCTTCCCTTCCTCATACCCTCATCTTTCCCACCCCCTTTCCCCTTTTTCCAGTCCCTTCCCTTCTGTTCCAGTCCCTTCCCCTTCCTTTCCCTCTCACCCTATCCCTTTCTTTCACCCTTCACTTCCCTTCTCTTCCCCCTCTGTATCCTTCCCCTCCCTCTTCCCTCCCCTTCCCTTATCTACCCTCTCTTTCTATTATCTTCCTTCCTGACCTCTTCCCCTCCCCTCCTTCCCCTTCCCTTCCCCTCCTATCCCCTCCCCACCATTTGAGCTTCCCCACCACACTCCTACACTTCCCCTCCCCTTCACCTCCCCTTCCTAACCCTTGTCTCCACACAGACCCCGCACCCCTCCTCTTTCCTTACCCTCCTCTCCTCTTCCCTTCCTTTTCCCTGTACCTCTCCTCTCCCTCTTCATCCCGATTTCCTTCTCCATCCCTCTCCTTTCCCCCACCCCTCACCCTTTTCTCTTCACCCTCCGCTCCTTTCCCTTTTTCCCACCCACCCTTCCCTTCCCTTATCTTCCCTCACTTCCCTTTCTCTTAACTCTACCTCCCTAAACTTTCCCTTCACCCTCACCCCTTCCCTCTTTCCTCCCCTGCCCCTTCTCTTCCCTTTCCTGCCCTTCTCCTCTCCCTCCAACACTTCCTCACCTTTCCCTCCCCCACTCCCTCACCTCCCTCCCGTCCCTCTTCCCGTCCATCTTTTCCCCACTTTCCTCATCCTATCCCTTCCCATTTTCCTTCCCTTCCCCACCTCCACTTCTTTCCCCTCCCCTTCACTCCCTTTCCCTCTTCCTCCTCCTTCCCTTCCCTTCACCATTCTCCTTCCCCTTCCCCTCATCCTACCCCTTCCCCTACCCTCCCCCTCCCTTCCCTTCTTTTCACCTCTCCTTGTTACTTTCCCTTCCATTCCCTTCGATTTTGCCTTCCCTTTTCCCCTCTCTCTCCCCCACTTACTCTCCCCTTCACCTCTCCATTCTCCCCTCACCCTTCGCTCCACTTTGCCCTCCCCTCCCCTCCCCCTTCCCTCCCTACTCCTTCTCTCCCAACTCTCCTTCCCTTCTCTTCTCTTCTCCTCTCCCTCACCCTTCCATCTCGCCCTTCTGTTCCCACCCCATCCCCTCTCCCGATCCTTTTCTTTCACCCTTTACTTCTCCCTCCGTCTCCTTCCCCCACCTTCCATCATCCTTCCCTCTCTTCCCTCCCCTTATCCACCCTCCCTTTCCTTTCTCTTTCTCAAAGCACCCTCTCCCTTTCCCTCTCCCCTTCTCTGTCCCTTCCCGTCCCTTTATTTCCCTTTCTGTTCCATCCTATCCCCTCCCCATGCTTCCCGACCACACTCCTACCCTCCCTTCCTCTCCCTTGCCCTTCCCCTTCCCCTTTGCCCTTCCCCTTTCCCTCTACCCTATCCCTTCCCCTCCTTTCCCTTTTTGTCCCATCCCATCCCCACCCCATGCTTCCCCACCACTTCCTACCCCCCTTCCTCTTCCTGCCCTTCCCCTTCATCTCTCCCTCCCAAAGTTCCTCCTCCTTCTCCTCACCCGTCCCTTCCTCATACCCTCATCTTCCCAGCACCCTTTCCCCTTTTCCCAGTACCTTCCCTTCTGTTCCATTCCCTTCCCTCTCACCCTATCCTTTTCTTTCACCCTTCATTGCCCTTCTCTTCCCCCTCTGTATCCTTCCCCTCCCTCTTCCCTCCCCTTCCCTTACCTACCCTCCCTTTCTCTTCCTCCTCGGCCTCTTCCTTCCCCTCCAATCCCCTCTCCACACTTTGAGCTTCCCCACTATACTCCTACCCTTCTCTCCTCTTCCCTTCCTTCCCTACCCTGCCCCTTTCCCTTTATCTCCCCTTCCCCTCCCTAACCCTTGCCTCCAGATAGACCCCGCTCCCCTCCTCTTTCCTTCTCTCCTCTCCTCTTCCCTTCCTTTCCCCTCTACCTCTCCTCTCCCTCTTCATCCCCATTTCCTTCTCCCTCCTTTCCCCCACCCCTTACCATTTTCCCTTCACCCTCCCCTCCTTTCCCCTTTTCCCACCCACCCACCCTTCCCTTATCTTCCCTCACGTCCCTTTCTCTTAACTCTACCTCTCTAAACTTTCCCTTCACCCTCACCCCTTCCCTCTTTCCTCCCCTGCCCCTTCTCTTCCCTTCCCTGCCCTTCTCTCCCTCCCACACTTCCTCACCTTTCCCCCCCTCCCTCCCTCCCTCCCGTCCCTCTTCCCTTCCCTCTTTTCCCCACCCTCCTCATTCTATCCCATCCCATCCCTTCCCTTCCCCTCCCCTTTTCCTTCCCTTCACCACCCCACCCTTCAGTCCCCATCCCCTCACCATTCCCTTCCCTTCTCCAACCCACCTCCACTTCTTTCCCCTTCCCTTCACTCCCTTTCCCTCTCCCTCCTCCTTCCCTTCCCTTCACCCTTCTCCTTCCCCTCACCCTAGCCTTCGCCTCCCCGTCACTTCCCTTCTTTTCACCTCTCCTTGTTACTTTCCCTTCCATTACCTTCCATTTTGCCTTCCCTTTTCCCCCCTCTCCCCCACTTATTCTCCCCTTCACCTCTCCATTCTCCCCTCACCCTTCGCTCCACTTTCCCCTCCCCTCCCCACTCTCCTTCCCTTCTCTTCCCCTCTCCCCCTTCTGTTCCCATTCCCTCTCCCTATCCTTTTCTTTCACCCATTACTTCCCCCTCCGTCTCCTTCCCCACCTTCCATCGTCCTTCCCTCTCTTACCTCCCCTTATCCACCCTCCCTTTCCTTTCTCTTTCTGAAAGCACCCTTTCCCTCTCCCCTGTCCCTTCCCATCCCCTTATTTCCCTTTCTGTTCCATCCCCTCCCCTCGCTTCTCGACCACACTCCTACCATCCCTTCCTCTTCCTACCCTTCCCTTCCCCTTCATCTCTACCTCCCACACTCCCTCCTCCTTCTCCCTCATCTGTCCCTTCCTCATACCATCATCTTCCTGCTCCCCTTCCCCTTTTCCAGTCCCTCCCCATCCCTTCCCTTCTTTTACATTCCCTTCCCTCTCACCCTCTCCCTTTCTTTCACCCTTCAATTCCCTTCTCTTCCCCCCTCTGTATCCTTCCCCTCCATCTGCCCCCCCATTCCCTTATCTACCCTCCCTTTCCTTTCTCTTCCCTCCCCCCTAGCCTCTTCCCTTCCCCTCCTATCCCTTCTCCACACTTTGAACTTCCCCACCACACTCCTACCCTTCTCTCCTCTTCATTCCCTTCCCTACCCTGCCCCTTTCCCTTCACCTCCCCTTCCCCTCCCTAACCCTTGCCTCCACACAGACCCTGCTCCCCTCCTCTTTCCTTCCCTCCTTCCCTTCCCTTCCCCCTCTACCTCTCCTCCCCCTCTTCCTCCCCATTTCCTTCTCTCTCCCCCTCACACTTCCTTTGGCTTTCCTTCCCTTTCCTCCTTTCCCTCCCCCTCCTTTCCCCCACCCCTCACCCTTTTCCCTCCACCCTTCCCCTCCCTTCCTTTCCCTTTTCCCCACCACCCTTCCCTTACCTTATCTTCCCTCCCTCCCTTTTCTCTTCCCTCTCTAAACTTTCCTCTCACCCTCACCACTTCCCTTCCCTCTTTCCTCCCCTGTCCCTTCTCTTCCCTTCCCGCCCTGTCTCTCTTCCCTCACCCAATTCCTCACCTTTCCCTCCCCCACTCCCTCACCTCCATTCCCGTACCTTCACCCTTCTCCCACTTTCCTTCTCCTTTCCTTCTTCCTTCCCTACCACCACCCTTACCCTCCCTTTCCTTCCCATCCCTTTGCCACCACAGCACACCACACCCCTCCTCTTTCCTCCGTTACCTTCCTTTTCCCTCCCTACCCCTCACCATTCCCTTCCCTTCCCCTTCCCTCCACTAGCTTACTCACCCCTGTGCTCCCTTTCCTTCTCCTCTTTTACCCTCCTCTACCTCTTCCCTTCCCTCCACTCCCTTACCTTTCCTTCCCCTCTCCCTACCCCTACCCCTCACCCTTCCCTTGTCTTCCCCTCACCCTTTCCTTACCCTTCACTCACTTATCCTTTCCCCTAGGAGGGGAGGAGGAAAGGTTTGAAGGGGAGGGAAAAGTGGGAGGGAATGGGAAGTGGAAAGAAGGCTGAGGGGAATGGGAGGGTAGGGGAAGAGAGTGACAGGAAAGGGAGGGGAAAGGTGAGAGGAAGGTGAGGGTAGAGAGGGAGATGTGAAGGTGGAAGGAAAGGGTGGGGAGGCAAGGGGTAGGGAGGTGAAGAGAAGGGAAGGGTGCGGGAAGGATGCGGGAAGGGGAGGGGAGGAAAGGGAAGGGAAAGAGGAAGGAAGTGGGAAGGGTGGGGGATGGCAAGGGAAGGGGAGGTAAGGAAGAGAATAGGGAAGGGTGAGCGAAAGGGTGAGGGATGGGGAAGGGGTGGGGAAGGAGGGGAGGGAGATAGAAAGAGAATAGAAGATGTAAGGAGGTGGGAAGGGAAAAGGGAAGGGGGTGGGAAGGATAAAGGGAAGGGGGAGGAAAAAGGGGTAAGTGATGGGGAGAGGGTGGGAGTGAGATGTGAAGGGGAGAGGAGGGTAAGGAAATGAGGCATGGTGGGGAGGGAAGGGCTATGGAGGTGAGGGGAAGGAAGTATAGGGAAGTAGCAAAGGGGAGGGAAAGAATGAAAGGGAAGAGAGGGAAAGGGGAGAGGAACAGGAAGGGAGGGGGTGGGGGAGCAATGGGACAGAAAGGGGTAGGAATGGAAAGGGAATGGGGAAGGGGAAGGGTGAGGGCAAGTAGCAGAGGGGAGAGAGAGGTATAAGTAAGGGATGTGAAGAGAAGGGTTGATCAAAGTGGGAGGGAATGGTGAGGGGAGAGAGGAAGTGGAGAATGCACTACCCTCAATCCAGCCACACTGTTACCCCTACCCGAAAATTATCCTAGCGTGACTCCACTACACGACTGTGTGACACTAACCGATGAACAAACAAAGAGTAGAATAGATCTCAGAGACACCGCCTTTCTAGAACCAGATGGAGAACTATGGGTGGATGGTTCATGCATCAAACTCCCCGACGGCACCACCTCAGCTGCATACGCTGTCACCATAGCCTGAACCGTTCTGGAAACAGCCCGTATTCCTCAACGTTCAGCCCAGGCTGCAGAACTCATTGCCCTCACACGAGCATGTATCTTAGCGACTGACACGACAGTTAACATATACACCGACAGCCAATATGCCTTCGGGGTGGTTCACCATTTTGGGATCTTATGGAAAGAAAGAGGGTTCCTGACTTCACACAGTACACCCATCCTGCATGGAGATTTAGTCTCCGCCTTGACGCAAGCAGTCCTCCTCCCCAAGAAGTTAGCAGTGATAAAATGCCAAGCACATAGGAAAGTGACTGATCTCATTGGACAGGGAAATGCACTAGCAGACGTTACTGCCCGAGCCACGGCAGGAGACAGAACTACGACACGAATGTATGTGACCAGGTCACAAGCTGAACGATGGACTGACGCTAGGACCACTGTAAGGGACATACAGACTACAGGCACACAAGACGAACTGACCGAGTGGGAAAAGGTGGGACTAAAAGACGAGGAAGATTGCTGGAGAACTAAAGACGGAAATAAATGGCTGTTACCCAATGCCTACCTCATCCCCATATTGACCATGGCACATTTACCAGCACACATAGGCTCCACCCCCATGATTGAACTAATCACCAGAGTATGGCATAACGTCAAGATAACAGAATCTGCAAAACGCCTAGTACAACAATGTATAGCCTGCCTACAACACAACCCAGGGAAGGGGACAGTAGTACCACGGGGAGGGTTTGGAGTCCCTGACCACCCCTTTGAAATCCTTCAAATGGATTACATTCAACTAGAGAGATGCCTTGGTCTAAAATATGTCCTGGTGGTTGTGTGCGCTTTTAGCAAATGGGTGGAGGCCTATCCCACCCGCGACAATACCGCCTTAGCCACTGCAAAAGTATTGCTGAAAGAATTCTTCCCCGATACGGCCTTTGCAGAATTTTATGGAGCGACAACGGCCCCCACTTCGTAGCCGAGGTGATACAGAACATACTGAGAGGGTTGGGGGTAAAACAAAAGTTCCATGCCGTCTTCCACCCCCAATCAGCGGGCCTGGTAGAGAGACACAATGCAACGTTGAAACTAAAACTAGCCAAAATAGTTGCCACGACCGGGTTGAAATGGCCCGATGCCCTCCCATTGGCATTGTTATCGATGCGCTCCACCCCAACCAAACACCGACTGACCCAGTATGAGGTGGTCTTCGGCAGGCCTATGAGCATTTGGGCGGCACCAAGACCCACCTCCATTAACGATGTCCCGAACATATTAATGTCGGATTACTTGCATAAATTGACAAACGAGCTAACAATTATCCACCAACAGGTGCAGCAAGCCTTGCCGGACGTATCCAGGGGACCGGGACATGAAATAAAGCCAGGCGACCATATATTAATTCGCAACTTCCAAAGAACGAAGAATCTGGAGCCTAGGTGGACGGGCCCCTGGCAAGTCCTGATCACCACCCGAACTGCCCTCCGAGTGCAAGGAAAACGAAACTGGCTGCACGCCCATCACTGCAAACGAGTCCCTCCAACCCTGGCAACCTGTGAAGGGGTGGAGGTGCAAGAGGAAGTACTCGCGAGAGACCGACCAGCTCTGAGTTGCTACCCACAAGAAGACACCCTCGAACTATCAGAATTTCCCGACCCCACGGTGCCATCCAGGAAAGGGTACAACCTAAGATCGACGAAAGGAGGGAGCTCCAACGACCAGGCCACTAACTGAGTCAAGGTCTCAGATCGGTAGCACAGTCAAACAACGCTACCAGGAAAGCGCCAGACAAAAGTCTGTGATCCTAACAGTTGTTGAGCTCCTCGAAGATGATGGAAGAAACTGAACACCTGCAAATCCACTGCAAAGACACCAAGACTGCTAACCTGCACAGCACAAAGACAATTGCACTTGTAGCCGCATTTCTCACCTGTCTCCTGCTAATGGTCGCACTCTGGATCATTGAAGAGAATGCACCTGCATACAGAACATTGTCACCCACCATGCAACCAACCACCAAGAAAGAACACTACCTGGTATCACTACCGCCTCATCTCCGAGAACGACGCAAAGAATTCTGGAATAATTCTTTCGTGCAGATGTTGCACCAACACAATCTTGCCACCAATGCTACCAACTGTTGGGTCTGTGGGCTGTTACCACATGCCACTGAACATTCCATCCCTTTCATCCCTTCGCCCTTTTCTATTCACGGATCTTGCCTTGCCTGGATGATGCTCCTACAAGAAAGTTACAAAGACAATGCCACTTCCGACGGAACAATCGCCCAGTTCTACAACGAGTTCTGGCGAAACAAAACAGGAACGACAGCCGCCCCTTCTGCCCTCACACCTTCAATGCGACATTCCAGATTGATGTCCCCGCCAAAGAACGAGTGGAAATGCAAGTGTTCAATAATCCTAACAGAGCCACATTTTCCTACCTGAAGAAAAGAACTGCTGCAACACTGACTGTGGCCCTATCTGTGGTGAACGTCTCTGGCCTTGTATGCATTGAAGGCCGTGGGACTAAGAATGTGGGTCACAGCACCTGTAGCATTGTAAGGACTTTGAACACTGCCAACCCCCAGCGCTTGTTGCATCACCCAATATGTACTTTGTTTGTGGAACCAAAGCCTACACCTGGCTCCCAAGAAACTGGGGGGCACATGCTACATCGCCTTTGTTTTGCCACCAACCTACACAGCCCCTGCAGAGCATCATCGAGAAAAGCGTTCTAAAGACATTGATCAAGCAGACTCTGCCTCATCACAGTTCCTCGACGCAGCAAAAGGGCTCGTCCCACTATGGGGTCCGATGGCAAACAGCCGAGCCATCAGACATCTGTCCCAAGCGGTAGAGACCGCCCTGAACGTCACTGCTGGCATCCTCACCAACAACACTGCTGAGCTCCAAGCGGTCCGTCTGGTTACCCTGCAAAATCGCATGGTCCTGGACGTGGTTTTAGCGGACCGTGGAGGAGCATGCTGCATCATCGGTGCCAGCTGCTGTGTATACATTCCTGATAATTCACCTTCTGTCTATGAAGCAATCGAACATCTCCATAGACTATCTTCAGAAATTCATCAAGGATCAGAGACTTGGACAATTGGAAGTTGGCTTTGGGGCATCTTGAAGGAGTGGGGTTGGAAAATATCAATGATTCTCTTGGTCCCAGTATTGACAATATGTGGTTGTTGTTTGGGTATACACTGTATACCACCTTTGTGTTCTCTTTGCATAACTACCTTACACCCTAAGACTATGGACACTCAGCTAACAAAAATGAGAGTGATGTATGATCAAGAGATACAGGACATTATGGAGATCGAAATAGACTGACAAGCTGGCTAGTTATGTTCAAAGGGGCCACTGTTAAAAGCAAAATGACAATTATGAACATTACCTGCGCCATCTTGTCTGGTGGAATTCTATGTGCACATAAGTTGCAGTCATTTTGATCTATCACAGTCATTTTGTACTCTGTTGGTCACCTTTGTTTCACCCTGCCCTTACTAGCATCCCTCTGACCCTCTGACCGACCTGGTATGTGTGCTGGGGGCTATAAACTCTATTGCCACAACAAACCTCAGCGCCACTTGCTGCCACAAACTCGTTTTTCCTCTCATCCCTGTTTTCAGACAAGCCTTTGGACGCTCTACCCTTCACTACACCTAGTTACACAAACAGGTTCCAAACACCAAAAAGACTCTTGCAAAATGATTTATTGCACTGCAAACAGCAAGACTTGTTATTACCAACAATGGGACCTGATTTTATCAACAGAACGGACTCTTAGATCTGACCGGTCTCACATGTTTTAGACCCTGAAGCAAGGTCCAGCTGCAAGATAAGATTGTCTGTTTGACCTGGGTGGGAAGAGAATTACTGTTGGGCTTGTGTGACAACCTGCCCGGGCGGGGACCCCAAGCTTTTGTAACCATGTTGATCAAACAAATGCATTGTGTCAAACCTGTATAAAAGGAAGAGCCAAGGGAGTTGTCAGCAGAACACTTCCCTCAGACATCCCGGTGTCTCAGTTGACGTGATCTCCTCATGAGAAATAAACCATTTTCTTCTCTTCCAGTTTCCAGCGCTTGCCTCATTATTTTGATAGCGAACCCAAAGTGAATTAGAGGTGGAACCCTGCACCGGGCAGCATTGAGAGTCTTAGAAGACTTGCTGCCTTTCACAAGGGAGGGGAGGGGAACGAAAGGGGAAGAGGAAGAGGGGAATGGGAAAGGGAAAGTGAAGGGAAGGGTGAGGAAAGGGAAGGGTGGGGGATGGGAAAGGGTGAGGGATGGGGAAGGGAGAGGGGTAGAGATTGGAAGAGGTAAGGAGGTGGGGAAAGGGAAGGGGGAAACTGGGGATGGGGAAGGAAAGGGAAGTCGAAGAAAGGGTGAGGGGAAAGGTGGGATAGGGGAGGGGAGGGAGAGGGAGATGTGAAGGAGAGGAAAGCGAGGGGAGGGGAAGCAAGGGTGGCAAGGGTGGGGAGTGAAGGGGTAGGGAAGTGAGTGAAGGAAGTATAGGGAAGTAGCAAAGGGAAGGGGTAGAGGAAAAGGAAGGGTGGGTGAGGGAAAGGGAAGGGGTTGGGTAAACAATGGGACAGGAAGTAATGGGAAGGGGGAAGGTCAGGGTAGGGTAAGGGAGAGTAGGGGAGGGGAGGGTGAGAGAGGTACAGGGAATGGATAGGAAGTATAGGGTTGAGCAGGAGAGAGGAAGGGGAGAAAGAGGAATAGGGAAGGAAAAGGAAGAAAATGGGAAGGGAGGGTGGAGAGGCAAGAAGTAGGGTGGTTAGGAAAAGGTAAGGGGAAGGGAAGGGAGGGTGCGGAGGCTAGGGGTAGGGGGGTGAGGGGAAGAGGGGAAGGGAATAGTGAAGGGAAGTATGAGAGGAAAGGAATGGTGAGGGTGGGAGGGAAAGGAAGAGGGGGAGAGGAGTGTGGTGGGGCAGATAGAGGAGAGGAAGTGAAGGGAACATTGGTAGGAAAGGGTGGGGATTGGAGAGCAAAGGTGAAGGAAAGGGTAAGAGAATGGAAGGGGGAAAGAAGGTGGGAAGGGGAAGTGAAGTGAAGTGAAAAGGGGAAGGAAAATGGGTGGGGGAAGTGGGGAGAGAGTGGAGGGAGGGAAAGGTAAAGGGAAGAGATGAGGAGGGCGAAGAGGCGAGCAGTGGGGAGGCAAGGGGGAGGGGAAGAGTGAGGAAAAGGGAAGGGTGACGGAAAGGGAAGGGGACGAAATGGAAGGGGAAGGGTGAGAGATGGGATGGGGTAGGGAAATGGAAAGGGAGTGAAGAATAGGGATGGGAAAGGAAGGATGGGGAAAGGAATTGAAAGGAAGAGAATGGAAGGGAGTGGAATTTAGAGGAAGGTGGAGGGAGACGGAAAGAGAATGGAAGAGGAAATGAGGTGGGAAAGGGAAGAGGAGGGAAAGGGGTAGGGGAGGGGATGGGAAGAGGAAAGTGAAAGAAAGGGTGAGGGGAAGGGGAGGGCTAGAGGAAGAGAGCGGAAGGGAAGGATTGGAAAGGGTGAAGGGAAGTGGGAGGGTAGGGAGAGGGAGAGGGAGATGTGAAGGAAGGGAAATGGAAGGGAGGGGAGTGGAAGGAAGGGTGGGGAGGGTGGGGAGATGAGGGGATGGAAGTATAGGGAAGAAGCAAAGGAAAAGGTAGGGGAAGGGGGAAAGGGAACAAAGGGAGGAAAGGGGAAAGATGAGGGGTGTGGTTGGGTAGGGGAAGGGAAGGAAAGGGAAGGGGGTAGGGTTGGGTGAGCAATGGTACAGGAAGGGAAGGGAAAGGGAACGGGGAAGGGAAGGGAAGGGACGAAATGGAAGGGTGAGGGCGAGTAGGGGAGGGGGAGAGAGGTATAAGGAAGGGATGTGAAGGAAAGGGTTGAGCAAAGGGGAAGGGAATGGTGAGGGAAAGGGGAGGGGAGAGTGAAAGGAGAGAAAGAGGAGTAGGGAAGGGAAGAACATGGAGAGGGTGGGGAGGCAAGAGGTAGGGTGGTCAGGGAAGGGAGGGGAAGGAAAGGGTAGGGAGGTGAGGTGAAGGGAAGGGAAGGATGAGGAAAGAGAAGTGTGAGGTAAAGGGTGTGGGATGGGGATGGGGAAGAGGAGAGAAGAGTGAGGGACGGAGAAGGGTGAGGGTCAGAGATGGGGAAGGGAGAGGGGAAGAGATTGGAGGCGGTAAGGAGGTGGGGAAAGGGAAGGGGGAAAGGGGGTATCGAGAGGGGATGAGGAAGGAAAGGGAAGGGAAGTGGAAGGAAGGGTGAGGGAAAGGGAGGGGGAGGGGGAAGAGCGATGGGAAGGGGGAGGGGTAAGAGATGTGAAGGAAAGGTGGCATGGGTAGGGAGGGAAAGGGGTAGGGAGGTGAGGGGAAGGAAGTATAGGAAAGTAGCAAAGGGGAGGGTAAGGAACAAAAGGGAAGGGAGGGAAAGGGAAGAGGAAAAGGAAGGGGGAGGGGATGAGAAGGGAAGGGGGAGTGGTTGGGTGAGAAATGGGACAGGAAGGGATGGGCATGGGAAGGGAAAGGGAACGGGGAAGGGATGGGAAGGGTGAGGGTGAGGGCAAGAGGTATAAGGAAGGGATGTGAAGGGAAGGGTTGAGCAAGGGGGAATGGTGAGGGGAAAGGGAGGGCTGGGAGAAAGGGGAGAAAGAGGCCAGAGGTAGGATGGTCAGGGAGGGGAGGGGAAGAGGAAGGGAGGGGAATGGTGGGGGATGGGAAAGGGAAAGTGAAGGGAAGGGTGAGGAAAGGGAAGGATGGGGATGGGAAAGGTTGAGTGATGGGGAAGTGAGAGGCGAAGAGATTGGAGGAGGTAAGGAGGTGGGGAAAAGGAAGGGGGAAAATGGGGATGGGATGGGGAAGGAAAGGGAAGTGGAAGGGTGAGGGGAAAGGTGGGATAGGGGAGGGTAGGGAGAGGGAGATGTGAATGAGAGGAAAGTGAGGAGAGGGGAAGGAAAGGTGGCAAGGGTGGGGAGTGAAGGGGTAGGGAAGTGAGTGGAAGGAAGTATAGGGAAGTTGCAAAGGGAAGGGAGGGGAAAGGGTAGAGGAAAAGGAAGGGTGGGGTGGGGTGAGGGGAAGGGAAGGGGTTGTGTGAACAATGGGATAGGAAGTAATGGGAAGGGGAATGGTCAGGGAAGGGTAAGGGAGGGGAGGGGAGAGAGAGGTACAGGGAAGGGATAGGAAGTATAGGGTTGAGCAGGAGAGAGGAAGGGGAGAAAGAGGAATAGGGAAGGAAAAGGAAGAAAATGGGAAGGGAGGGTGGAGAGGCAAGAAGTAGGATGGTTAGGGAAAGGGAATGTGAAGGTGAAGGGAAGGCGGTGTGGAGGCAAGGGGTAAGGAGGTGAGGGGAAGAGGGGAAGGGAAGTGTGAGAGGAAGGGAATGGTGAGGTGGAGGGGAAGATGGGTGTGGTGGGGAGGAAAGGGGAGAGGAAGTGAAGGGAACAGGTAGGGAAGGGCGGGGATTGGAGAGCAAGGGTGAGGGAAAGGGTAAGAGAATGGAAGGGGGAAAGAAGGTGGAAGGGGAAGTGAAGTGAAGGGAAAAGGGAAAGGAAAAGGGGTGGGGGAAGTGGGGGGCCTGCAGGGGGGGAGGCAAGGGGGAGGGGAAGGGTGAGGGAAAGGGAAGGGTGAGGGAAAGGGACGAAATGGAAGGGGAAGGGTGAGAGATGGGATGGGAAAGGGAAGTGGAAAGAAATTGAAAGGAAGGGAATGGAAGGGAGGGGAATGTAGAGGAAGGTGGAGGGAGAGGGAAAGAGAATGGAAGAAGAAATGAGGTGGGAAGAGGAGGGAAAAGGAGTAGGGGATGGGGATGGAGAGGGGAGGGGATGGGAAGAGGGAAGTGGAAGAAAGGGTGAGGGGAAGGGGAGGGCTAGAGGAAGAGAGCGGAAGGGAAGGATTGGAAAGGGTGAAGGGAAGGGGGAGGGTAGGGAGAGGGAGATGTGAAGGAGAGGGAAGGGAAGGGAAGGGAGGGGAAGGAAGGGTGGAGAGGGTGGGGAGATGAGGGGATGGAAGTATAGGGAAGAAACAGAAAAGGGTAGGGGAAGGGGAAGGGGGGAAGGAAACAAAGGGAGGAAGAGGAAAGGGGAAAGATGAGGGGTGTGGTAGGGAGGGGAAGGAAAGGAAAGGGAAGGGGTTGGGTTAACAAGGGGACTGGATGGAAAGGGAAAGGGAAGGGGAAGTGGGGGAGGAAAGGTCAGGTAAGGGATAGGAAGGGAAAGGGAAAGAGGGGGAGGTGAGGGAGAGAGGTACAGGGAAGAGCTGGGAAGGGAAGGGTTGGGCAAAGGGGGAGGGAATGATGAGGGGAAGGTAGAGGGGGAAGGGAGGGTGGGGAGGCAAGGGGAAAGGTTAGGGGAAGTAAAGGGAATGTTAGGCTAGAAGGGAAGGGTAGGGTGAAGGGTGAGGGAAGGTTGAAGGGGAAGGGAAGAGAAGTATGTTGGGGAGGCTAGGGTAGGGTAGAAGGAAAGGAAAGGTGAGGGAAAGGGAAGGGTGAGGGATGGGACGGGGAAGAGATGAGAAGGGAGGAAAGGGAAGGGAACAAGGAGAAAAGGGGATGGGGAAGGGGAGGGTGCAGTGATGGGGCTGGGTAGGGAAGGGAGTGAAATGGAGATGAAAGGGAAGGCAAGGGAAGGGAAGGAAGGGGTGAAGAGGGTAGGCAGGCAAGGGGTAGGGAGGTGAGGGAAAGGAAGTATAGGGAAGAGTGAGGGGAAGGGGAAGGGTGAGAGGAAGGAGAAGAATGAGGGGGGAAGGGAAGGGAATGGAAGGTGGAGGGATGTGGTAGGAAGGCGAGGGGAAAGGGGAAGAGGGTGATAGGTGGGAAGATGAGAGGGAAAGGAGGAAGAGAAGGGGATAGTGAGGGATGGGACAGGAAGAGATTAGAAGGGGAGGGTGAGGGGTGGGTAAGGGATGGGACAGGAGGGGAAGGAAAGGAAAGGGAAGGGAAAAGGTGAGCGGAAGGGGGAGTGGAGAGATGGGGAAGGGTAGGGTGGGGCAAAGAGGGTGAGGGGGCAGGGGAGGAAAGAGAGGGAGAGGTGAAGCAAAAGGGAATGGTGAGGGATGGGACTGGAAGGGATGGGGACGGGACGGAAAGTGAAGGGGAGGGATGAGGAATGGGAAGGGATGGGGAAGGGAGGAAAGGGAAGGGAAGAAGGCGAGGAGGAGGAGGCAGAGGGGGATGGGGAAGGGGATGGTGCTGTGATGGGGATGGGTAAGGAAAGGGAGTGAAATGTAGATGAAAGGGAGGGAAGGGAAGGGTGAGACCAAGGAGAAGAGTGAGGGGAAGGGAGTGGAAAGGAAATGGATGTGGAAGGAAGGTGAGGGGAAAGGGGAAGAGAAGGGGATAAGTGGGAAGATGAGGAGAGGGGAAGGGAAGGGGAGATAGGGGGAGAGTGAGGGATGGGACAGGAAGGGAAGGGAAAGGGGGAGGGGGAGTGATGGGAAGGGAAGGGGAAAGGTGACGGGAAGGGGGAGTGGGAAGTGGAGAGAGGAGTAAGGGAAGGGCAGGGTGGGGTGGGGGCAAAGGGGAAGGAAGAGTGAGAGGGAAGGGGAGGGAAGAGAGGGAGAGGTGAAGCAAAAGGGAATGGTGAGGGATGGGACTGGAAGGGATGGGGAGGGAAGGAAAGTGAAGGTGAAGGATGAGGGATGGGAAAGGAGGTGGAAGGGAAGGGAAGGGAAGAGAGAGGGGAAAGGGAGGAAAAAGGGGAAGGGGAGGATGAGCGGAAGGTGGAAAGGAAAGGCAAGGAAGGAAGGGGAGGGCGGAGGTGAAGTGTGGAGGCTAGGGAGCAGTAGGGAGGGTGGGGAGGCAAGGGCTAAGATGGGGAGGGGAAGTGAAGAGTAGGTAAGGGAAAGGGGGAGGGGAGGGGAAGGGAAAGGAAGGGAAGGGTTTGGGATGGGAAGGGATGGTGGAGGGGGTAGGGAAAGGGAAGAGTGAGGGATGGGACGGTAAGAGAAAGGAATGCTGGTAGGGGAGGGTGAGGGAAAGAGAACGGAAGGGGGTGGGAAGGGTAGGGAGGGGATGGGGAAGGGAAGTGGAAGGGTAAGGGGGGTGTTAGGGGAAGAGAGCAGAAAGGAAAGGAAGAGATGGTGATGGGGAGGAAGGTAGGTAGAGGGAGATGGGAAGGGAGGGGAAGGGAAGGGAAGGAAATGAAGGGTGGTGAGAGTGGAGAGGCAAGGGGTAAGGAGGTGAGGGGAAGTATAGAGAAGTAGCAAAGGGAATGGTGACAGGGAGGGGGGAGGGAAAGGTAGGAAAGGGAAGGGGGGAGTGGAGAGAAGGGGAAGAGGAGGGGGTGGTGGTGAAACAAGGGAAGGGGAGAGGAAAGGGGGAAGAGGGTAGAGGGTAGAGGGTAGAGGGTAGAGGAAGGGGAAAAGGGGAAGGGAAGGGGTTGGGTGAGCGATGAAATGGGAAGGAAAGATGGGGAAGGGGAGGGGAAGGGAAGGGAAGGAAGGGGTGGAGAGGATGGGAAGGCAAGGGGTAGAGAGATGAGGGAAAGGATGTATAGGGGGGAAGGGTGATGGGAAAAGGTGAGGGGTGGGAAAGGGAAGGGAAGAAAAGAGGTAGGGAGGGGTGTGGTGGGAAGACATGGGGAGGGTGAGGGATTGGATGGAAGTGATGGGATGGGATTGGTGAAGAGGAAGGGAAGGTCAGGGAAGGGAAGGGAGGAGTGGGGAGACAAGGGGTATGGAGGGGAAGGGAAGGAAAAGGGAGGTAAAGGAAGAAAGCATAAGGTGGAAGTAAAGGGTGAGTGCAAAGGTGAGGGGGGAACGGTGAAGGGGAGGGAAGGAAGGGAAGATGAGGGGAGGGGAGCAGAAGGGATGGGAACAGTTGGGAAAGGAAGTGAACGGAAGGGGAGAAAAGAGAATGGGATGGAAAGGGAGGAGAGGAGAGGAGAGGAGGCGGGTGAATGGGAGGGAATGGAGTGTGGGATGGGACTTGTAGGAGAGTAGGATCTGCCTCTTATGTTGCCCCCACTTTTTTTTCTGATGTTTACACTGGTTTCTGGCTATAGTCTGGCTGGGTCCCTGCTAATCAGGGCCCCAGCCTCTCTGTTCTCTCTAAACGACTTGGAGTGCACTCTAGGTGCACTAGTGATTGGATGCTGTGGTTCCTTATGAGTCCCTAGTATATGGTACCTTAGGTGCTAAGGGCATAGGTACTTCACAGGCCTACCAGGGGCTGCAGCATGTATTATGCCACCCCTGGGAAGCAGACTACATCTGACACCACAGGCCTGCTACTGCAGCCTGGGTGAGGAAGTGCTAGCACCCCTCACTGAGATATAGGTCCCCTATATCTCTCCTACACACACATATAAACCTATCAGTCACCCCTAAGGCAGGCCCTATCAATCCTGAGGGCAGGGTGCTTGGCTTCTATGTGAGGGGGTGCCTCTGCCTGAGCAGGGCCCCTCTGCAGCTCTCAGAGTCCATTCTCTGGTGCTGTTTGTGGATGCGGTTAAACCATATACTTTTAAGTGCATTATATCCTCGCAGTAAAATGCTAACTTTGGAATGGCTGCATCGAAACATGTCGTGTTTGGTGTCAAACATCTTGGAATACTACCCCCCGCCAGTCCTGGTGGCGGGGGTAGCATTCCACCCTTCTAGAGGGATAGACATGTACCTACTGTGGAAACGCGGTAGAATCCTGCAGAGCCCTGGCATCACAAAATGGATGCCACCAGTCACAGACACTGGGCTGCCCTCCTGCTGATGACCAACACTCGCAGTGGAGGAAGCCCAACAATAGATATCCTGTCCCAAGGGGTGTGACCACCTTCCAGACAGGGTTTAGTGTATTGGGGCTGGGTGGGTGCACTCCTAGAGTGCTTTGAAGTCCTGCACTGGGGGAGCAGAAGGCTCCTCTGTGCATATGCCAGTTCAAACCGGCTCAGGGGCTACCTGTCCCTGCTCTGGCGCGAAACTGGACAAAGGGAAGTGGGTGTAGCCACCCACTCCCCTGACCCTCCCATAGGTAGGGTCATAGAGCTAGTCCCTCCCTTTCTTTTAGTATAAGAGGGGGAACCTGTGCATTGCACCCTAGATTTCCCTGGACGACGCTCTACAAGAAGAATCCCGGACCTTCGACGTTCCACTACCTTTGGAAGACTGAAGAATCTCCCTTGGAGTCAAGGAGTGACTCCCCTGCTTGGCAGGCACCAAAAACTACAAACGACGGTCGCAAACTACGCCGCTCCCGCTGGAGTCCGAAGTCCCTGCAGCCCAAGAAGTGGATTTCCTGACTTCTCAAAGGCCATCGTGAGTCCCCAGTGAAGCTGAGGCCAGTGGACCCCAAGAGTAATGAGGAACCGCGACCCCTGGGCACCATGCACTATTGTCAAGTGCAACCCCTTTACAATGTTCCACGAACTTGTGCTTTGGACCACGTGTGCTCCCAGCCTCCAGCAGGAATCCCTCCTAAGATCAGAGGCCTACCACGTCCCGAGTGACCGTGGGCCCCTGTTGAGTGAATCCTCCTGAGGCATCTTTGCGATCCCTTGCCAGCCGGCTTGTGGGTCCCCAGAAGACTTCCTAAAGAAACCAAAGGGCTCCCCTGGTTGCTCCAGGCCTGCCCTGACTTACCCTCGCTGGGTGAGTCCCCCAGACCTTGCTGGTCTGCGCCATTGCCTCTTCACACTTTCCCCAAGACTTGCTGTTACCAAGGCTTGTTGGCTCTGATCGAGTCGCCGACACCGCAGTAAGCTGCAGACATCGTGAGACATGCCGAATCCAGCTCCTGGTCATCGTCGACACCTCCTGGACCTCGTGGCTGAAGAGTCAACGCAACCGCAAACGACCTGAATCTTGCGACGACGGTGGGCATCCATCTTCCTTGCCCCGAGTCACTGCCAAGTGACTTTGAACACTGTCCCCTCTGCTATCAGGTCTTCCATCTTCTGAATCCAGGCTTGGATTCCTCCGGACACTTCTCCTGTTGCTGCAAGCAGCAAGTCTTCACTGGCTCCCATTGAAAACGACGCCGCGACCCGACACCAAAGAACACCTATGCACCCGGCTCCCCTGGGTGAGGTAACTTCAGCATTACGGTGCTGCTGTGGGTGTGGGCCCTAGAACTACTTACCCTGTAAGTGACTTGCTTGTAGCGTCCCTAGAAGTGTCCTAAAACTCTAACTTTCCAAGTGCGACAATTGCGCTGACTCGTACAGGGTTCGCGTCTGTGTTAGACACACCGCGTCCATCTCCTTTGCAACACTATCTAAAACTGTATCCTTCGACTCGTACTGAGTCCGATCGGTGTTCGCCTCGAACACACAAAGGGTCTGTAACTCTGAGATCTCCATTGCACTGACTCGCACAAGGTTCGCGTCTGTGTTAGACACAGCGCGTCCATCTCCCTTGCATCTCTATCTGTGACCGCGTCCTTCGACTCGTACAAGGACCGATCGGTGTGTTCGACTCGAACACGCAAGGGACCTTTAACATTGATATCCCAATCGCGTCTGAGCGCATAGACTCGCACAGGACTCGCACCGGTGCCAGGTCACCACGTCCGTCCCCTGTGGGTCTCCTACAACTACCTGGGGTGGTTCTTGGGGGTCCCTCGATTCTAGATGCCCTAGACCTAGGTCTAGCAAACTAAGATTGTGATATTCGATGGTGCTAAACTTATTCTGATCATATTTGACTTGTACATATGTTCCTGACCTCTAATCTCATAAAGAGATTAGTAGAGAGTGTTTATTAATAAATACATATATATTTGATATATATACCTGTGTGGTGTCTTTTCATTTGGTGATTCAAGAGATTGTGTGGTAAAACAAGCTGCTTTACATTCCTTCAAGACTTAGCCTGAAGGCTGCTCTCCACAGCTACCACTAGGATAGCTTTCTATAAAGGTTGTCTTAAACCTATCTACCATAAGAGTCGAATTGTTCTGGTGCAAGGTGTCCACTTTAATTAGTGAACAGCATATACCAGGCCAACTTCTCACAGGACTGGAATGGATGGAAGTGTATGGAAGGGAAGGGGGAAGGGAAGAAATAAGTAAAGGAAGGGGGAGTGACAGAAGGGGAAAGGATTGAAGAGGTAAGGAAGAAAGTAATGAAGGGAAAGGGAAATGGAAAGGGGGAGAAGGGGATTGGAGAGATAGGAATGTAAGGCAGAGAAGGAAGAAAGGAATTGAAAGGAATAGAAAGGAAGAGGGAAGGGAATAGAGAGGAGGGAAGGGAAGGGAAGGGAATGGAAAGGAAGAGTGAAGTGATAGGAAGCGAATTTGGTCGGAAGGGAAGGGAAGTTTCAAGCCAGTATCAAGTCAGTTTCAAGTTTGGTTTCAGTTTGGATTCAAGTTGGGTTTTCAGTTCACTTTTCGTTTGGTTTATAATACTCACCCTGTCCCTTTTGACCCCTCCCCACCCACTTGAGCCTGTTAGGCCCCGGCTCCTTCGGCCTCTCGGGGGCCTCAGCTCCAGCCGCCCACAGTGGTCCTCTCCGTCTGGTGCTCATGAGTGCAATGCTGCGGCTGCCTGGTTACCAGCCTTTTATACCACGGACACGTCACAATAGAGACCTTCAACCTGTCATCATGCATCACCGGTTTATGGGCGATGACAGGTGTTCCAGTGTAAGGGGGAGCAGGCGAGACATGGTTTTAATTCAATTTCCTGAAAAAAAGCAAAAACCTAATTAATTACAAAATGATCCTGCGATGAACCTCAAAGACGATCTAATCCTGCCCGACCTTCTTCCCCCTCAGTGGCCTCTCCTTGTCTCTGCTGCTGCGGAGGCCTCCCCTCTGCACTTAGCCTCGACCTCGTGGCATCACAGTGGAGGGCCTGGCACGTCACGGGTGTTCCATTCACAGGATTCTGCTGCTGGTGCTAGCGTGGACCTCGTGGCATCACAGTGGAGGGCCTGGCACGTCACAGGTGTTCCATTCACAGGATTCTGCTGCTGGTGCTAGCCTGGACCTCGTGACATCACAGTGGAGGGCCTGGCACGTCACAGGTGTTCCATCCACAGGATTCTGCTGCTGGTGCTAGCCTCAACCTCGTGACATCACAGCAGAGGGCATGGCCTGTCACAGGTGTTCCATTCATAGGATTCTGCTGGTGCTAGCCTGGACCTCGTGACATCACAGTGGAGGGCCTGGCACGTCACAGGTGTTCCATTCACAGGATTCTGCTGCTGGGAAGTCGCGGACCTTTTATATGAGTTTAAAATGTGGAGTTTTCTCATCCTTCCTTTAAAATTAATATTTTCAACATTCGGCGCATTGTCGTGCTCCAGGCGCGCAACGACTGTTGGGCTGATAGGCCTTTAGCTTCCCCCTCAGCTGGCGTGGGCTGGACTCTCCGGGCTGGGGGTGCAGTCCTGGGGGGTGCTCCCTCGCCGGAAGTGTTCCGCTCTCGTCTCCAGACAGTAGTGCTGGTTTGCACAGCGATCAGGAGAGGTCTCTAAGAGATGGTCTCAGACACTGAACTGTAATGGAGAGGCCCCGTAATGAGCTGAGCGACTCTGGGGAGATCAAAGGGGAAAGACTTAAACCAGGAGATGACAGAGAAAAGGGGAGTGAGATGAAGGGGGACCTCGTGGAGAGTCAAGGGATGGGTAGAGGCTGGTGAGTGAGATGAAGGGAGACCTCGGGGGAGAGTCAAGGGATGGGTAGAGTCTGGGGAGTGAGATGAAGGGAGACCTCGGGGGAGAGTCAAGGGATGGGTAGAAGCTGGTGAGTGAGATGAAGGGAGACCTCGGGGAGTGTCAAGGGATGGGTAGAGGCTGGGGAGTGAGATGATTGGAGACCTCTGGGGAGGGTCAAGGGACGGGTAGAGGCTGGGGAGTGAGATGAAGGGAGACCTCGGGGGAGAGTCAAGGGATGGGTAGAAGCTGGTGAGTGAGATGAAGGGAGACCTCGGGGAGAGTCAAGGGATGGGTAGAGGCTGGGGAGTCAGATGATTGGAGACCTCTGGGGAGGGTCAAGGGACGGGTAGAGGCTGGGGAGTGAGATGAAGGGAGACCTCGGGGAGAGTCAAGGGATGGGTAGAGGCTGGGGAGTGAGATGAAGGGAGACCTCGGGGAGAGTCAACAGATGGGTAGAGGCTGGGGAGTGAGATGCAGGGAGACCTCTGGGGAGGGTCAAGGGACGGGTAGAGGCTGGGGAGTGAGATGAAGGGAGACCTCTGTGGAGAGTCAAGGGATGGGTAGAGGCTGAGGAGTGAGATGAAGGGAGACTTCGCGGGAGAGTCAAGGGGATGGGTAGAGGCTGGGGAGTGAAATGAAGGGAGACCAAGGTGGAGAGTCAAGGGATGGGTAGAGGCTGGTGAGTGAGATGAAGGGAGACCTCGGGAGAGAGTCAAGGGGGATGGGTAGAGGCTGGTGAGTGAGATGAAGGGAGACCTCGGGGGAAAGTCAAGGGGATGGGTGGAGGCTGGTGAGTGAGATGAAGGTAGACCTCGGGGGAGAGTCAAGGGATGAGTAGTGGCTGGGGAGTCAGATGAAGGGAGACCTCGGTGGAGAGTCAATTGAATGGGTAGAGTCTGGGGAGTGAGATGAAGGGAGACCTTGGGGAGAGTTAAGGGATGGGTAGAGGCTGGTGAGTGAGATGAAGGGAGACCTCGGGGGAGAGTCAAGGGATGGGTGGAGTCTGGGGAGTGAGATGAAGGTAGACCTCGGGGGAGAGTCAAGGGATGGGTAGTGGCTGGGGAGTCAGATGAAGGGAGACCTCGGTGGAGAGTCAATTGAATGGGTAGAGGCTGGGGAGTGAGATGAAGGGAGACCTCGGTGGAGTGTCAAGGGGATGGGTAGAGGCTGGGGAGTGAGATGAAGGGAGATCTCGGGGAGGGTCAAGGGATGGGTAGAGGCTGAGGAGTGAGATGAAGGGAGACCTCGGGGAGAGTAAAAGGATGGGTAGAGGCTGGGGAGTCTGATGAAGGGAGACCTCGGGGAGAGTAAAGGGATGGGTAGAGGCTGGGGAGTCTGATGAAGGGAGACCTCGGGGAGAGTAAAGGGATGGGTAGAGGCTGGGGAGTCTGATGAAGGGAGACCTCAATGGAGAGGCTGGGGAGTGAAATGAAGGGAGACTGCGGGGGAGAGTCGAGGGACGGGTAGAGGCTGGGGAGTGAGATGAAGGGAGACCTCAGGGGAGAGTCAAGGGATGGGTAGATGCTGAGGAGTGAGATGAAGGGAGACCTTGGGGGAGAGTCAAGGGACTGGTAGAGGCTGGGGAGTCAGAGGAAAGAGTTGTGGGTTTAGGCAGAGAGTCCTGACAGACATTGCTAGTGAGAGTGGGAGGGCAAGGCATGTTGGGACTCATGGGACCACGAGAGGCTGTAGCCTCAAGCCTTGAACGAGCTGCTACGGTGAAGAGGTGGTCATGGGAGAGGCTGGGGTAGAGGACTAGCGTTGGGGGAGACGAGAGAGGCAGTGAAGTCAGAAGATGTCATCAGTTTGATGAGTGTGATAAGAAATCGAGGCTGTGGTGCAGGAGGAGAATACTTTGAGGCTGGAGTAGAGGGCAGAGGATTGGGGACTGCCAGGGGCAAGGCGAGGCACAGGCTGGCTGTCCCTCAGTGCTAGACTGACAGCCAGTGTGGGTCAGTTCTAATTGGCTGCATTGTCCACTGTTGGTCATCGTCGTTGGGTCTGGTGGTACATGAAGGAGGAGCACGGTGGAGGAACCGGGTTCAAGCCCCCCCCCACGTACTAGCACATGGAGTGGGCGGGGCTCACTTATGCATACCCATTGTGGGTGTTGCATAGCAGAAGGCTGATTTTCTCAACCCTTTTCCTGCCACCCTCTGCCTGTCCACCACACATCTATCTACCCTTCTGCTAATGCCCCAGCCTCTCTGTATGGGGTACATTCCTCCGCCTACACAACCCCGGTCAGGTCTATGTGTCAGGAAACAAACTGGCAAGGTAGGGGGCTTGCCAAAGACTGTGCTTGTTTACTGTTTGTCTGTTTATGTGCGCCTGTCTGTGCGTAACTGTGAACCTATTTGCCTCTGTATATGTGTGCATGTCTGTTACACACACACTTCACCAGTGTGTCAATGAATCGTGCTACATTATGGTAAATATGTGCATTGTTGTGGCATTGTAGAAACGGGGCAAATGAGTACATTTCTGTCGGGTTGTGGAAAATGGGCAAATATGTCAATGCTGAGTTAGTAGTGTATGCCAAGGGGCATTAGACTGAGCAGTGAAGGGTCAATGTGTGGGTATCTGGTTGTCTAAAGTAATGTTATGTTGTCATGTTAACAGTTCTGTATAGGCTTGTACCATCAGTATGGCATTGTAGTGCTATCATAGGTGTGCTCTTTCGTACATCAGGAGATTTCCATCAATCAATTGTTAATTTTTTGGTTGTGTTTGGTAGTGATTTCTTAATTGTCTTGTATAGTACATTTTATTGTTACTTAACGTGAAACTAACATGAGCTGATTCTAGTAAAGGCCTTCCTAGTGGTCAGAGTCTGTGGTGTGCTGAAGCACTTTGGTGTTTTACATTGAGCTGGGTGGTCAGTTGTCCATTGGCCCGGCCTAGGGAGATTGTTTCCTGGCAGCATCACTAGTCTGGTAAAAGTTATTGATGCAATGTGTGTAGTAGATTTAGGTTAAGATTATCTGAATGCCTCTAAGACGTACATTGATGTGCTGCTTGGGTAGAGCTGTGGAGCTGGCAGCACTCTGCCAATTATATACAGCGCCTAGATATCCCCCGGGTGATAAGCAGCGCTATACAAATACTGATTGATTGATCGATATGACTTTGGTGTTCTGGTGTGCAGTCAGGGAAGCTAGTAAGGCGTTGTGTAGTGGGTATTGTTGCAAAAAATGAAGCTCTTGTGTGATGGGAGGTAGGATCCGAGAAGCAAAGCAGGAGAGAGGGAGTGACTAAAATGAATTCAGTGTGTGTGTGTGTGTGTGTGTGCACACACGTGTGTGTATGTCTGTAAATATATGTTCCTCTTTGCATGAGTAATTTTGAATTGACGCCACAATAGATTATGGTTGCAAGTATTAGTAGGATAAAATGATTGTGGTGATATTTTAATTTATTAGATGCTTGGCCGGGCCAAGGCGGCCGGCCAAACAGTCATGCGCACTTAGAAAGTGCCACTACTCCTACCCCCTGCTGTGGCCAGCCCCGCGCCCGCATGAAACAGACCCACTGACTGCAATAGGAAAAATAAAATGATAATAACGGTACGTTATCATTTTGTTTTTGCTTTTGAGCAGTGGGGCGGGGCTCCTCCGCCTTAGCGGAGGAGCCGCCACTGCTCTCTCCTACAATATTACTTAACGATGTTTCCATCTGTCAATTTATATGCATGCAAATGACATTAAGGTCTTATTCAGTATGCAAGGTGAGGATCTCAGTACAGCCTTTCAAGTAGGAAAATTGCTAAATAAATGTGCTCCTCGAAAGGCGTAAACGTCTATGAGATGCCTCCTCCTTGGAAAATTGAAGAAATGGGGTATTAGACCCTACGGGGTTCACAGAGCCCTGGCGTGGAATCCACTTCCTCTGAAGATGTGCGGTGAAAACTCTCTTTACATCCTAATCTTTCTTTTGACTACACCTCTGATCAGATATCAACCCAAGATTTATTCTATAGTATCCTCAGTAAATGCTGCTCTTTGAAAATAACTCCAAATGCATCAATACATAATTACATTAAATTGTCCTGAGAAATACCATACAAAAGTCAAGTTGTGCGCTAGGCAAATGCTAATTAGCAGTGACTTTAACAATTACATATATGTTTAGAGGTGCTTTAAATCGTGCACAGTTTGTACCATTATTACTGACCCGCAACCTGCCTTAAAATGTATAGTTGCTAACAATATTTGTAAATATTGCCCTGCCAACCCCTCCCCCTGGAGCTACCCAAATAGTGTACTTGCGGTCGTGAAAGTGGGCAGGATAGGACTGGGACAGAAAATATGTCAGGCCACCAAAATAAAGTGCCCATCATTAGTGAATCAGATAGCTACAAATGTGACCCACATTTGCAAATAGAATCATTTTTAGGTCGAGCCTCGAGTAGCGCGCAAGCGCTGCTCTGGCGAGACTTTAAGTAAGGGGGTTTCAGAAGCTGACCACACACTCGTGCGTCGTGGCCTTTTTCGGGCGGTTACGCGCGAGCAAAAGGCCATGGTGCACGAGCGTGTGGTCACGCCTGCTGCTCGCAAGCGCACAAGCGCGCGCGACGTCAGCTTCATTTTTTTTTTTTTTTTAAATTTAACTTTCAGCGCGAGGCGCACGCACCACTCGCGTCGCCCCCCCCTCCTCCCCGCGCGTGCCTTCAAATGCTTGTTTGGTGGGTTGGGGCACATTTTGTGCGCGTTCTTCATGCTCTTGGCGTACACCAAACGCGACTCTACCTCAGATTTTGACTGCTGAGTGCCCTTATTTCATAGAATTGCACCGAGCCCGAGTGTAGCCCCATTACGTCCTCGAAAACTGCATTGGGCCCCGTCTGATGTTCACTTGCCCCAACGTGCACAACACTTGGATCACTCGCTTCCATTTCCTTCGTAAAGCGCCCTTCTAAAGTTCATAAGCGCCACCACCCAAAGTGTATTCTCAGCTACTTATCAAGCTTCTCGACTACTTTCTTTACATTACGAATTACATGCTCCACTCATGCTAAAGTACCCCGATTCTTAGATACCCCATCTTGCATGACCTCCGAGGTTTCTCGCACCCCCTCCACGCCTCTAATTTCAAATGCACCATCTCCTGGGAACGTCGCAGCTGTGCTTAATTTGCAATGCACTGTGCTCCTTTCCCGATTTCTGAGCCACGCGCGCGCCCCGAACTCTCTCCCCACTGCTGCAGCCTGCGCTGCCCGGGGCCTGTGTGAGCCCAGCACAGTCGCACCAACTTCCAGTGCAGCTAAGGGGGGACCAGACGCGGGTCAGACGGGGCTGGCCACGTAGAAGCAACATTAACCATGCGGGGTACCCTCTTGCTCCCCAACGTCTGTAGCGCACACGAAGCTCCCGCTCTGGCCCCCACCTCACCTGGATCCCTCTGCAGGCTGGAAGAGCTCTCGGCGGCCGGACTTGTTTTTCTCGCTCCTTCAGCCACTTCTTGGCCCGGGAGAGCTGAGCCTGCCGGGATTGGTCTGTTTGTTTCTCTTTCCCCCCTCTGCCCCCGCCCTTTGTCTGAATAGACTTTGTGAATGGAAACCCCTGTGCAGGACGCCTGAGCCAATGGGAGCGTAGGGCTCGCCTGGGCGGGCTGCGTCGCAGCCAATCACCGCGTGAATCCGCCAGCTCCATTCACAGCTTCCCCCTCTCATTCATAAACAAGCATTGGCATAGCCAATAGGTCTCGCCTTTGGGACCTTATAAGTGTTTAGCCATGCAACAGTTAATGTTGTTGCAGTAAAGATATTGTGCTGCATAACTAAATACTTATAAGGTCCCAAAGGCGAGACCTATTGGCTATGCCAATGCTTGTTTAACTTGTAAAGACACTGTATGGGTGTTTTGCACGATGTTTATAGCACTATCAGAGAAATCAATAATAAAAACCAGCCCACCAGACCATAAAACACACTCATAAACAGCCCAAAAAAGCCCCTCACACTTACCTGTCAGAGCAGCCCTCCCAGATTGCCCTAAGTGCAGGGTCACTGGAATTATGCGACTTTGCTGCCGCTGTGATTTTTGCACAATTATGGATTTGCTGCATTATCTATCATCTGCTGAATAAACTGCAAATTTAAACAACAAAAATATTTAGCTTCAAGCTCAAATGGTTCAAAAGTTACTAAAAATGTGCAACACGTATTGCTGCACAGTGAAAAGCCCTTCGCTGAGTTTGACTGGCTATCTTTCTATTGTTTATTGCTGTATTTGGGTGTCAGATGGGTACTAATGAGACAAAACCTTTGTTGAGAGAGTGTTAACATGTATAAATATGTCAAAATAATGAGGTAATACTATCACAAAATGTGCAGCAATATGACGCATAATTTGCCTTTTTCTTGGTACATAATTTAGTCAACCCTGCCGCATAATTTGGTCCTCCTCTGCCGCCTAATTCCAGCGGCCCTGCCTATATGCCAGTCTGACACAAAGTGGGATTCTTTTGTTCGGTACCCTGGTCTGACATTTTCTTTCCCAATCCATCCTTCACCCTCGCCTTATGAAAATGCAATTAGCCTGCTGCTTAGAAATTTGAGTAGTGAGGCATTGAATAGGTTTTCACTGCTTCTGGCCACATATCGGGATTTTTCCTAAAGATTATTTACTGGAATCCTAATTTTTCGTTCCAGTCTAAGACAGTGGATAGCCCTTTGTTCTGCGGCGGACAGTCACGAGTGAGGCTCTCAATCCCAGAAGCCCCCGCTTCGCCTGTAACTCAATCCTCCCTCACTGATCCCACAGCTGTCGATTCTTGTGCTGTGAGAAGCCTTCAGAGAGCTCACAGCTGCTGCTGAGCCAAAGGCCCAAGGCAAATGGAGGCCGCAGACAGACAGACAGTGGGTCCAGGAGAGTCGGGGAGTGAGGGGGCGAGGGATTAAACCTGCTGGCTGCGGTGTCTGCAGTCTCACTGACTGATGGTGGATGCTTCAGTCGGAATCCCCAGAGGCCTTGCATTCGCTCATATCAGGCAGGCCGGGAGCACAGGTGTGACCGCAAGCGAGGTCTGAATGTCTCTGACTTTATCAAAGCCCGAGTTGTTGACCGAGAAATCAGACTTGACTTGCTTTTCACCTTTACCAAGTTGTGTGCTCCTGGGCAAATGCTCTTGTTTTTTATATGTGACTAGCAGGGCACAAGTCCTAAACAAGCATTGGCATAGCCAATAGGTCTCGCCTTTGGGGCCTTATAAGTGTTTAGCCAGAGCTATTGACTTTGCCAATGTCTTCAAGCTGTGCTGTAGAGAAGTGTGGCTGCTGTGCGGCATGCTGAAAAGTTATAATAAAAAAGTGTCAGAAGCATTTTTGTTACTTTATATATGACCAAGAAGGCATTATGTAAAACTGAACGACCATATTAAAAAAAGTATTTACAATAAAAAATTCTCAGTTTTCTTTTGTTCTTGCAATGCTGGCAACTTGTTTCTGCTTATTGCAATGGTTGATTGTTAAAGCTTTTTTTTTGAGGGGGCATAAACAATCGGAGGGTGAAGGTTGGGAACTAGTACCTGGATTATAACACTAGCAGCGGCCAGACGCTAGGGGAGAATCAACAGATGCCAGATTCCGAGAGCAGGCTGAGGTGGTGCTGAGTGATGCTGAGGTGGTAGTGGTGGTGGTGGTGGTGACTGTTGCGGAGACGATGCTGAGGTGATGCTGAATGATACTCAGGTGTTGCTGAGTGATACTGCTGTGGTGTTGAGTGATGATGTGGTGGTGCTGAGTGATATTGTCTTGGCGCTGAGTGATGCTGTGGTGGTGCTGAGTGATATTGTCTTGGCGCTGAGTGATGCTGTGGCGGCGCTGAGTGATGCTGTGGCGGCGCTGAGTGATGCTGTGGCGGCGCTGAGCGATGCTGTGGCGGCGCTGAGCGATGCTGTGGCGGCGCTGAGCGATGCTGTGGCGGCGCTGAGCGATGCTGTGGCGGCGCTGAGCGATGCTGTGGCGGTGCTGAGCGATGCTGTTGCGGCGCTGAGTGATGTTGTGGTTGTACTGAGTGATGCTGTGGTTGCACTGAGTGATGCTGTGGTTGCACTGAGTGATGCTGTGGTTGCACTGAGTGATGCTGTGGTTGCACTGAGTGATGCTGTGGTTGCACTGAGTGATGCTGTGGTTGCACTGAGTGATGCTGTGGTTGCACTGAGTGATGCTGTGGTTGCACTGAGTGATGCTGTGGTTTCACTGAGTGATGCTGTGGTTGCACTGAGTGATGCTGTGGTTGCACTGAGTGATGCTGTGGTTGCACTGAGTGATGCTGTGGTTGCACTGAGTGATGCTGTGGTTGCACTGAGTGATGCTGTGGTTGCACTGAGTGATGCTGTGATGGCGTTGAGTGATGCTGTGATGGCGTTGAGTGATGCTGTGATGGCGTTGAGAGATGTTGTGTTGGTGCTGAGTGATGCTGTGCTGGCTCTGATTGATGCTGTGGTTGCGCTGAGAGATGCTGTGGTGTTGCCGAGTGAGAGATAGAGTGAAGATATAATGCCCAATTAGAGAGGGTGGTGAGAGAGAAAGAGAGAGAAAGGGTGTACATAGAATAAAGAGTGGAGCGGGATAGAGAGAGAGAAGAAGGGGAGAGAGAGTGAATGAAGGAGTTTGAAAGAGAAACAGATAAAGGGGTGAGAGAGAATGAAAGGCTAAAAAAGATAGAGAGGGAGAGTTAATTAAGTAGAGAGAATTAGAGAGGGGAGAGAGAGAGAAGGAGAGAGACAATAAGAGTGGGGGGTGTGGAGTTTAAATAGAGTGAAGAAGTGACGCGGAAAAAGTAACCTTAAATATAGCTTTGTGCTTTGCGCGAATAAATATTTAAAAAAAAAACAGTGAGAGACAAAAATACTGGTAATTAGGCTGTGACTCCCAATATAAACAAATAGCGATATAAGGTGAAATCAACCCACTGAAGCAATATTTCTAACTAGACAAAAAAAGTTTGCATTTCAATGCTAATCGCTGTTGTTTTTCATGTGACTGTAGTCCAGGGCCCTCAGTTGGTAATGTGAGCTGCTGCTGCGATTGAAACATCAGAGTCCAGAGAGTTAATGAGCCATGACGAGGAAATGAGGAAGAGATAGGAAACAACAGATGGCAGCTGCGCGCTGCACGCCATCGTGAACTCAAGCTGGTCGCCAGCCGAAAGCCAGTGTTTGCACTTCCAAAACCCGCTTACTAAAACTCTCGGCCAGACCAGCGCAAGCGCTGGTGCAGGCCGAGACCTAAAAAAGTAAATAACGCGCCGAAAGCCGCTCTGCCTGCCCCGCTGCGCCGTGTGGCTGAGGCTGCAGACGGGATAAACGCGGACCCGGAACTCCCGTAACCTACATTTCATTTTAATCCTCCGTGAAACACAGACACTACAAGCGGTCCTCCGGCGGTGATGAGAGATTCAGATGCGAACAGAGGCTCCTTCCGGCACAGGGTTTGCACCACAACATCGCGGGGTGTGTGCGCTTTAAGTGCAACAAAGTGGCAACAAGTGACATAGGAGTTTTAGAAGCGGTTGTTGAAAGAAAAGCTGTACCCGCGACAAGGAGTGACAGCCAGACACAAGAGGCTGCTGATGGAAGGGACCGGCGGGTGCAGAGAGACTCGAGAAGGCAGTGGAGATGGGACAGCCTGTGCGGTGACCGCACGTGCAGCGGAGCTGCCAGCACGACGTGGGCTAGTGAGGCCCGCACTCACAGGGATGGGGCTATGAACCTGGGGACATGAGAGACAGACTTAGAGTGTGTGTGAGAGAATTTGTGCGTGTGTGTGAGAGAGAGCTGGTGTCCGAGGGAATCATGTGTGAGAATTAGTGTCAGAGTGTGTCACAGTTTGGGAAAATCTCTGTCACTGTGTTTGAGAGTTTCTGTGTAATGTGTGTAAGAGAGGAAACACGTGCTCGAGAACTGCTCGTCTGCTTATGGGAATTTCTAAAACGTACATTGGGAAGGAAGCCTGGATGCGAGAGCCAAGCTCGAGCTATTTAGGAGGCGAGGGACGTCCTGCAACTTAAAGAAGCTGGCTAGAAGGGGAGGGGCGGCCATGCGTGTGTGTCCGTAGGAATTGCCAAGCACAGGCACAATGAAAGACAAGCGCCGGGCTCTGATGCAATCAAGTGGGTCGCTGCTAGGAAAACAAGAAGCGCGAGCAACAAGCATTGGCCGCGCAGCCGTGAAACTGACACGGCCGCGCGGCCGTGAAAGTGAAAGTAATCTCGGGTTTTGTAAGTGCAAACAGTGGCTTTTGCTGGCGACCAGCTTGCGTTCACGCGAGCGTCCAGATGGCGAGGGAAGCCATATGGCGCCTGATCGCGCGTGCACGCTCGCGTGAACGCAGGCTAGTCCCCAGCAAAAGCCACTGTTTGCACTTCCAAAACCCGCTTACTAAAAGTCTCGCCAGAGCAGCGCATGCGCGCTGGCTCAGGCGAGACCTAAAAAAGAAGTGGGGGGACTAACCTAATTAATCAGTATGCAAGTGACATCACGGCGCGTGACATCGGGGCGCGTGACATCGTGGCGCGTGACATCACAGCGCGTGACATCACAGGAAGGGGCATCACAAGAAGTGGCATCAGATCTTAAGCCCTCACATATGTTTAGCATGTCTATCATGAGTACATTTGAGCACATTTCGAGTATACTTGCAAACTCTCATGATTTAGGCAGAAGATTCACACTTTTGTAAGCTTCACATACACCAATGTTGCCTTTTGTCAGCGTAAAGCTTTCTCTACCCATAGTGCTTTAAAAGACAAGCATTAAAAATGCAATAGGTCTCGCCTTTCATTAAGTTAAAGCCTTTTGCTTTGCTATACAATACCATTAGCAAAGCAAATGGCTTTAACTTAATGAAAGGTGAGACCTATTGCATTTTCAATGCTTGTTCTATTCGTGTAACTCTCCCATGTCCTCTCCCCCTACAATCCTTGCCAAACATCCCTTCTACCTGCCCCTGCGACTATCCTTAGTGAGGGCCGAGCAGCCGTAATCTGCTCTGTAAAGCCTCATCCACCCGGTAGCACCCCCTGTCGTCCATCTGCTCTACGGAGCTAGTTGTTTCTTTACATCAGAGCTCTTGCCTCCTCATACTCCACTTCTTTTAGTTGCACCCACCTTCTTATCCCCCGCCCGCGTGACTCCGCTTTGGGATCAAATGGATTTTGTCCTTGTCTTAGTGGTGTGTCAGCAGCGGTGTGTCAGCAGTGGTGTCAGCAGCGGCGTGTCAGCAGCGATGTGTCAGCAGTGGTGTGTCAGCAGTGGCGTGTCAGCAGTGGCGTGTCAGCAAGTGGTGTGTCAGCAAGTGGTGTGTCAGCAAGTGGTGTGTCAGCAAGTGGTGTGTCAGCAGCGGCGTGTCAGCAGCGGTGTGTCAGCAGTGGTGTCAGCAGCGGCGGGTCAGCAGCAGTGTGTCAGCAGCGTCGTGTCAGCAGCGTCGTGTCAGCAGCGGCGTGTCAGCAGCGGTGTGTCAGCAGCGGTGTGTCAGCAGCGGCGTGTCAGCAGCGGCGTGTCAGCAGCGGCGTGTCAGCAGCGGCGTGTCAGCAGCGGCGTGTCAGCAGCGGTGTCAGCAGCGGTGTCAGCAGCGGTGTGTCAGCAGCGGCGTGTCAGCAGCGGCGTGTCAGCAGCGGCGTGTCAGCAGCGGCGTGTCAGCAGCGGCGTGTCAGCAGCGGCGTGTCAGCAGCGGTGGGTCAGCAGCGGTGGGTCAGCAAGTGGTGGGTCAGCAAGTGGTGTGTCAGCAAGTGGTGTGTCAGCAAGTGGTGTGTCAGCAAGTGGTGTGTCAGCAAGTGGGGTGTCAGCAAGTGGTGTCAGCCAGCGGTGTGTCAGAAGTGGTGTCTCAGCAGCGGTGTGTCAGAAGTGGTGTCAGCAGCGGTGTGTCAGAAGTGGTGTCAGCAGCGGTGTGTCAGCAGTGGTTTGTTTTTTAAAACATAAATAAAAGGCATAGTCATTTACAATGCTGATATCGTAAACTATCGCAAATGTGAGACCTATTGCATTGCAAATGTTTGTTTTACCTTTTTTGTACTTCTTCATCCCTAGTCTTCTAGTTTCTTGGCTGTGGGTGTGCAGAGCTCCCAGAAGGGTGAGCTCATCAGACAGGTGAATACAGGTGCCGGGAGTTGTTCCTAACTACAACTAAGGCACCCCGCACTCACTGGTGGACGTAATTATGGACCAGTTAAGCACTATGACTGTGACTTAAAGCATCTTTTAAAATACACAGCTCGCTGCCTACACACGTACCCAGCATTCTAGCACACCAACACAGGACCTCAGCATCCCTGTAGCATGGCCACTTCACACCCGGCACACCCATGACTGACCTTTGAACACGCCCTACACACACACCTAGCACCTAATATCGCACCTTCAGCAGAGCTAATACAGCATCCATCACCCCTACACACCCCATATGCACCCACACTCCCAGATACACATGCGCTGCACGCCAAAACATATCCCAGCACACCCCTTTCCAGTGGCGGCTCCTCCATAGGGGCGTGGGGGCGTCGCCCCACTGCTTTCTCGGAGTGCAAGAAGGCAGAAACATAAAATGGTAAAACTACCATTTTATGTTTCTGCTTCTCGCACAGCGAGAAAGCAGAAGTCCCTGGAGTGCCTGTTTGGGGGCGGGCGGGTGGGCGGTCCTGCTCGCGGGCAGGGGGGGGAGTGGCTTTGCCCACTGTTGTGGGTACTGACTGTATGGTCGGCCCCAGGGCCGACCAATCCAGTCATGCGCACTCCCCCTTTTTCTCTATGTAGGCTGCATGATGCAGCCTACATAGAGAAAATGGCCCGGCTAGGGCGGTCTCCTGATGCACCTCGCCAATTGTGTGATTGGTGGCTTAGCCTAGGGTAGGGGCGGGAGGCTGCCTGCTGGCTGCTTCCTGTTCCTCCACCAGGATCAAGAACGCGGGACCCGGCTGCGCCATTACTCCGGACCGACCAGGAGCGGACTCGGCGGTAAAGGTATGTAACTTTTAATTAATTTATTTTAATTCATTTATTCCCAACCCGCGCCCCCCCCCTCCTGCGAGTATACCGGCCGTGGCTGAGTGTCAGCGATCCTGCCTTTATTGTCATGACAGCGCACTTTCCATCAGTCTGACGGTGAGAAAAGGGGAGGCCACAGTGTCTCATTTGGTCCCAAGCCTGTGTTTCTATTTATCGTTACCTCATCTGTTTGATATCACTCATGTCCCTAAGTCTCTGCTCCTTTGTCCCCTTGCATAACTAAAGGACAGGAGTAATTGACGTGAAAGTTTTAAAAATTAATTTCACCGCATATGCCACTAACCGAGAGTGCAAGTCCATTTATAACTTCACAGTGATTACACTGAACAGTCTGTTTTTCTGCTGAATTTCTATACAAAACAAACTAATGCACAAACTGTTGTGTCGGGGATACTGCATTGTGGTGCAACACAAAACAATGGCAAAAACAACAACACAAAACAAATACAGAATTTAGTGAGGTGCCCGTAAATGTCCACTTAGACTGGCCTCCTCACAGATATACAAATGCTTGGGGTCAAGCCCGGAGCGCCGCTAGTGTGGCCGATATTATAGCCGGGGCATATGCCACCTGCAGATAAAATGTAAGGGGCCTTAAGATATAGTTAGTTATTTAGGCTGAATATTTAAAATTGAGGTACACAGCACTGGCTGTTATTTAGATTTTTTTGCCTTGCATTCATTAGTCAGTAGTGATACAGCACATGAGAAGCGCTCTGAGGCAGACTCTGCAGGAATAGCGCCTAGATGGTGGTTGGCGCTCTGTGTGACCTCATCGGGGACAGGAGCACCCAGGGTGGTGTCTGCTCGGGGGGGAGGGAGGTGGGGGGGGGTGGGAGGGGGGTTACAGTCCTAGAGAGGATTCAGGTTCCTCAGTTATGGTTTAGGGGCGAGTGTACAGAAATAAGCACCTTTTTAATAGAGCACTTTTTGTGCCTGTGTTTCAGTTTTGTACCGCAGTGAATAGAACTTGTTAGAAGCAAAGCAGCTATAATTGTGAAAGAAATTATTGGATATGCGTCTGCAATAACAAACAATGCGTAATTCTGTCAAAGGTGCAAGGGACACCACTCCTTAGAGATGTTATTGTGACGCACAAAATCCAGGCTTTCTTGTCCACGGTTTGTTTGACAACGTAATCTCAACCGGCCCACGCCTAGTGATTTAAAGGTGAAAACAAACTCCAAACGTCTGTGTCGCTCAAAATGTTAATAAACAGGCACCAAATACCCCCTTCATGTGCCCAGTAGCAAAAGAAAAGGGGATGATGGCAAGTTGGCTAATAGTGCTTAGTCAGCAGACAGAGCTTTTCTGTGAGATCCTGTTTCCTGGAGACACCCACCCCTTGCCTATCTATGGCCTGGCACTCCCTGCAGGAAAGGTTCGCTCTCCCAGTGCCACATGGACCTTGAGCAGTGGGGGGCATGTGTTTAGTGCAGGAACACACGCCATACTGTGCCAGGAGCCAGGATTTATTCCATTCGAAAGTGCCACGCAGGTATGGTACAGAGGACAAATGTGAGGCTTTGAATGCCCGCAGACTGGCCAAAGGCTTGTAGAAGCGCCTTGTGGCAACCGCAGAAATCACTGCTGGACTCTAGGGGTCAGCGGTTTGAGGGGGCACGTATAAAGAGACAAATGTGATATATTGAATAGTGTGGCATGAACTAACAAACGGGAAACAAATATGCTGCATCCGCGTCAGTGTCTGGTAATTTCAGACCACAGCTGTGACAGTGTTGGAGTTTGATGGGTAAGGCACACAGCTACATTTTGGACCATGCATTCTGTGAAGACACTGCAATGGTATGTGCTCGGAAAGTTAAAAAGTAAGGGAAAGTAGGAAATGCTGAACCTTCGATCTCATAAGAGGTTTATGTCTAAAAAGTATGTATTTAAGTTCACTACAGGATTTGTAGTGTAGCCTTGTTTTTCCATTAGAGGAAGTGTCATTAAATAAATGAAGCATAAATTGCACCTCCTCCCTTCACTTGACTGTCTGTTTGCCTTCACTCTGAGTTTTAAGGTGACTTTTTTTTAAACGGAAAGAGACATCATTTTAGAAACATGTTCAGACATCTGCCAACTTCTACACATTTCAAGTGGGTACATCTTTGTGAGGTATTGGTAGAAAATGGTCCCTATTAATAACAATTGTCTGTTATTTCAGTAGCGCCTAATGCCGCATTTTTAAAATTGCTGAAAATAACATCTGTTCGTTGGCATTTCTAAGGTTAAGAGTATTCAGTTGAACTCACCCCCACTTTTACGCCTCACTACTTTGAAAAGTCACCAGCCGCCACTGTCCCTTTCTCCCAGCACGTAGATATCACACCTTATCCCCTCACACACCCAACATCTCTATACCACAGCCTTATCACAGTTCTATAACTCTCTGCAAACGCTTTAGCGCACACCCCCAAAGCCCAGCATCTGCCGAATAGGCATGCCATAATTACATGTATATCACCCCCATCATCCGTAATGCGTACCACACATTAGACACCTAACCCCCTATGATGTGCCCAACAACATCACACCTTTACACCCCAGAACCCATAAATAACACTATATACCACCCACCATACACAAACCCCACTGTATCATACACACGCCCCACTCCCGCGTGCACCACACATTCCTGCCCACAGAGTGCATCATCTGGACCATGCGTGAGGGTGAACGGGGAGGGCGTTTTGAGCAGTCAGTGAGCATTGGGGAGAGTGTTCTGGGGCAGCAGCTGTCACACTGCCGAGGAGAGTGCTCTGAGTGAGAGACCGGAGTGATGCGAGCGCCTGGCGACTGCTCTTCTCAGCTCACATTAAATGCAAGAATGCTCCGAGCGGGGAGTGAGCCCTTGGAGAAGAGTGCTCTCCGTTGAGAGTGCGGGATTGGAGGATCCAATGGTATCAGGGCTCTGAAAGGACAGTGTTGTGAACTCCCAGAGAGTCAGTAGTTTGGGAAAGAGCGAGTGAGGACTCAGTCAGTTAGTGTGTGTTCTAAGCGCGGTGGTAATAAAATAAACCGACCGCGGCGTGAGGCTCGGCTAACCACACCCGGCTGAGGATGAGGGTGCATTACACACGTACTCATTTCATGCTCTGAAGTCTAAAGCCCTTAATCAATTAACACCCACGATTAACCGCCAAGAGGAAGTTTAATTTGTTGTGTGCGCTATATATAATGGGGGCCACTGGAATTATGCGGGAAGAGAGGGACAAATTATGAGACAGGAAAAGGCCACCCGTGCTGCAAGAAGGGCAAATTATGCGGCGTAATGCGGCACATTTTGGACAGTATTATTTCATTATTTGGTCATTTTTTCACACTTGTTTAAACACTGTCTGGCCATTGGTTGCGCCTCATTAGTTCCAGTTTAACAATGAAATGCAGCAATAAGCAATAGAAAGAATGACCAGTCAACCTTTGCAAAGGATCTTCCACTCTCCAGTAGCACATATCACTGTATTTTTAGTAACTTTTGAATCGATTGAGCTAGAAACATTTTTTTTGTTAAAATCTACAGGTTATGCAGCTGTCGATGAATATATGTCAAATATGACACATTTTTAGTTTTGCGGAAAAACGCTGCGGCCGCATAATCGCACAATTCCAGTGGCCCTGAATATAACACAGAATGCTCAAGTTAGCTATGTTCATGGGTGAGCAACTCATGCACTCCAGATTTTCGCTTAGCATTCTGTGATTTGTATTCATGACTTTACAAAGTGATAACCAGAACTACAAGTTCCATAATGCACCCTGGCCATAGTGAGGCACTGAGGCATGGGCCTAGGCAACTCGAGAACTCTGTATCTTTCACTGCTAAAGGCAGCTACCCTAAAATCAAGCTAATGAGCCCTCTAACGCGACCGAAGTGCGCACCCGGGTTCACATGAAGCACACTGTCGGACCCCAGAGATCAGCTAAAAGCAAACTAAAAGACCTTGGAGCTCTTCTGAATCAGATCAAAGTTCAAAATAACACTTGCATTTTCCCTTGAAAAGGAACTCGAATGCACCCTCGTTCACAGCTTTGGCACTCAAATGTACCCTCAGCATGTAAATTCACTCTCAGCCTTAGCTTTGGCACTAGAATGAGCCCTCAGCATTTAAATGCACCCTCAGCCTTGACACTCAAATGCGCCCTCACCTTTAGCACTCGAATGCACCCTCAGCTTCAACTTTGACACTCGAATGCACCCTTAGATTTTAAATGCACACTCAGCCTTAGCTTTGACACTGTAATGCACCATCAGCTTTGCCACTCTAATGCACCCTCAGCCTTCACACTCAAATGCACCCTCACCTTTGCCACTCGAAAGCACCCTCAGCATTTAAATGCACCCTCAACCTGCGCTTTGGCACTCGAATGCACCTCCAACCTCAGCTTTGGCACTCAAATGCACCCTGAGAATTTAAAAGCACCCTCAGCCTTAGCTTTGACACTGGAATTCACCCTCACGTTCAGCACTCTAATTCACCCTCAGCTTTTAAATGCACCTTTAACCTCCGCCTTCAATCAATCAATAAATCACAGAATTTGTAGAGCGCACTACTTACTCGCGAGGGTCTCAAGGCGCTGGGGAGAGAAAAGGGGGGGGGGGGGGTGCTGCTACTGGTCGAACAGTAAGGTCCTGAGTAGCCTCCTGAAGGTCAGCAGGTCTTGGGTCTGTCGTAGGCTTAGTGGAAGGGTGTTCCAGGTCTTGGCGGCGAGGTGGGAGAAGGATCTGCCGCCGGTGGTGGTTCTTCGAATGCGAGGGACGGTGGCGAGGGAGAGGTCGGCGGAGCGGAGTTGGCGGTTGGGGACGTAGAAGAGGAGTCGTCTGTTGAGGTAGGCTGGGCCAGTCTTGTGGAGTGCCTTGTGTGCGTGGATGAGGAGTTTGAAGGAGATTCTCCTGTCGACGGGGAGCCAGTGCAGGTTCCTCAGGTGGGGGGTGATGTGGCTGTGGCGTGGTACGTCTAGGATCAGGCGTGCGGAGGCGTTTTGTATGCGTTGCAGTCGCTTGATGAGCTTGGCCGGGGCTCCAGCGTAGAGGGCGTTCCCATAGTCAAGTCTGCTACTGACGAGGGCCTGGGTGACTGTTCTTCTTGTATCTGTCGGGATCCACCTGTAGATCTTGCGAAGCATGCGGAGGGTGTTGAAGCAGGAGGAGGAGACTGCGTTGACTTGCTTGGCCATGGAGAGCGTTGAGTCGAGGATGACTCCCAGGTTGCGTGCGTGGTCGGTGGGTGTCGGGGCTGCTCCCAGCGTCGTTGGCCACCAGGAGTCGTCCCAGGCTGAGGGGTTGGAGCCGAGGATGAGGACCTCTGTCTTGTCCGTGTTCAGCTTTAGTCGGCTGATCTTCATCCAATCGGCGACGGCCTTCATTCCTTCATGGAGATTGGATTTGGCGGCGAGGGGGTCCTTGGTGAGGGAGAGGATAAGTTGAGTGTCGTCGGCGTAGGAGATAATGTTGAGGTCGTGCTGTCTGGCGATGCGTGCGAGCGGGGCCATGTAGATGTTGAACAGTGTTGGGCTGAGGGAAGATCCCTGGGGTACGCCGCAGATGATCTTGGAGGCTTCGGATCGGAAAGGTGGGAGGCGGACTCTCTGGGTTCTGCCGTCGAGGAAGGAGGTGGTCCATTCCAGGGCCTTGTCTCGGATCCCTGCGTCGTGGAGGAGTGCGCGTAGAGTGCGGTGGCAGACAGTGTCGAAGGCGGCGGAGAGGTCCAGCAGGATGAGGGCTGCGGTCTCACCGTTGTCCAGCAGGGTCCTGATGTCGTCGGTGGCGGCGATGAGGGCAGTCTCAGTGCTGTAGTTGCTGCGGAACCCTGATTGGGATGGGTCCAGGATGCTGTTTTCTTCGAGGTATCGGGTTAGCTGTTTGTTGACGATCTTCTCGATGACCTTGGCTGGGAACGGAAGCAGGGAGATGGGCCGGAAGTTCTTGAGGTCTCTCGGGTCCGCCTTGGGTTTTTTGAGTAGGGCGTTGATCTCTGCGTGTTTCCAGCTCTCTGGGAAGGTCGCGGTCTCGAAGGAGAGATTGATAACGTTGCACAGGTGGGGTGCGATGGAGCTGCTGGCTTTGTTGAAGATGTGGTGCGGGAAAGGGTCTGACGGGGAGCCGGAGTGTATTGTGCTCATGGTCTTGATGGTGTCATCGATGTTCTCGCTGGCCCAGGCTGGCAAGGGGTCATGGTCGATGGTGTGCGGCGGGTCTGGTGTATCTATCTTAGTAGGGGCTGTCTGGGTGTTGAAACTGTCGTGGATGTCGGCGATCTTGCGGTGGAAGAAGGTGGCGAGGGAGTCGCACAGGGCTTGCGACGGCGGGATGTCGTTGGTGTTGGAGCTGGGGTTGGAGAGTTCCTTCACGATGTTGAAGAGCTCCTTGCTGTTGTGTGCGTTGTTGTCGAGGCGGTCTTTGAAGGAGATTCTCTTGGCGGACCAGATGAGGTGGTGGTGGTTACAGATGGCGTCTTTGTGGGCTGCGTGGCTATCCGGTGTCTTATCACTGTGCCATTTCTTCTCTAGTTTCCGGCAGGTACGCTTGGAAGCTAGGAGTTCCGGGGTGAACCAGCTGGCTCTTTTGGTGGTGTCGCTGTAGGTGAGTTTTTTCAGCGGGGCGAGGGAGTTGGCACAGTCGTCTATCCATCGTCTGAGGTTGCAGGCAGCGTCGTCGGTGTTGGATGGGTCGGAGGGAGGGCTGATGGCAGGTTTGCCCGTAGTTGGTCTTCGGTGACTTTGCTCCAGCAGCGGCGTGGGATCTGTTGGGTGCGGTGGTGTGTGGTGGGTTTCTGGAAGGTGAAGTGGATGCAGCGGTGGTCGGTCCAGAGGAGTTCCGTGGTGTGGCTGAAGGAGACGTGGGAGCTTGAGGAGAAGACGGGGTCGAGCGTGTGGCCGGCGGAATGAGTCGGTGTTGTGACGAGCTGTCTCAGTCCAAGGTTGGCGAGGTTGTCGATCAGGGTGGTGGAGTTGCTGTCGTTGTTGTTCTCCAGGTGAAAGTTCAGGTCTCTGAGGAGGATGTAGTCGGTAGAGGTCAGGGCGTACGTGCTGATGTAGTCGGCGATGGAGTCGCTGAACTGGGGTCGGGGCCCAGGGGGTCTGTAGACAAGGGTGCCTCTAAGGGTGGTGTTGGGGTCCGTGTGGATCTGGAAGTGCATGTGTTCGGCGGTGCAGAGAAGGTAGTCGGTGCTGGTCGAGACCCTGATGGAGTTCTTGTGGACGATGGCGATTCCTCCTCCTACTCCGTTGACGCGGTCTCTGCGGGTGATCTTATAGCCGTCTGGGATGGCTATGGCGATGTCGGGTGCGGAGGAGTCGTTCATCCAGGTCTCTGTCAGGAAGGCGACGTCTGGTGATGATGTGTCGAGCAGGTCCCAGAGCTCGACGGCGTGTTTGCGTGCGGAGCGGGTGTTCAGTAGGATGCATCGGAGGTGGTTGAGGTCCTTCTTGGCGGGCGCTTCGGTGGCTCTGAGGCTGGTGTAGCTGCAGTTCCGGCAGGTGAAAGGGCCATGAGTGCGTTTCGGGGCGGCCTTGAAGCAGTTGTGTGTCCGTCCGGGGTTGAGAGCGTGGAGTGTGGTGGCATCGTAACGGCGTCGGTCCTCGAGGCTGGAGCGGGGGGCGCGCGGCCCAGGGGTTCTGGCACTGGGCGCGGGCCAGGCGCGGACGGGCGCAGACGGGCTTGCCTTAGGCGCGCCTTCGGCGCGCCAGCGGTGCGGCCGCGCAGCGGCCGCCATATATGGGGAGGTGGGAGGGAGGAGCAGCTGGGAGGCGGGAGGCAGGGGCAGCGAATGGGCAGTCAGGGGGGCGGGGACGCAGCGGCGGGAGTGGAGAGAGGCAACGGGGGTACAGGAGGCAAAATCGGGCACAAAAAATGGGGGCACGAGGGGAAACAGAAAGCAAAATGGACACACAGAATGGGGGCACGAGGGGAAACAGAAGGCAAAATCGGGCACAAAAAATGGGGGCACGAGGGGAAACAGAAAGCAAAATGGACACACAGAATGGGGGCACGAGGGGAAACAGAAGGCAAACCGGGCACAAGAAATGGGGGCAACGAGGGGAAACAGAAGGCAAAAATGGACACACAGAATGGGGGCACGAGGGGAAACAGAAAGCAAAATGGACACAGGAGATGGGGGAACGAGGGGAACAGAAGGCAAAACGGGCACCGAGGCAGCAGCAGAGGGGCGAGCTTAGCAGCAGCGGGCAGGAGAACACAGGCGGAGCTGTGTGGCGGGGGAGCGACCTACCTGGCAAGGTCAAGGGTCGCTCTCCTCACCACGCAGCGGCCGCCATATATGGGGAGGTGGGAGGGAGGAGCAGCTGGGAGGCGGGGGCAGCGAATGGGCAGTCAGGGGGTCGGGCCGCAGGGGACGCAGCGGCGGGAGTGGAGAGAGGCAACGGGGGTACAGAAGGCAAAATCGGGCACAAAAAATGGGGGCACGAGGGGAAACAAAGCAAAATGGACACACAGAATGGGGGCACGAGGGGAAACAGAAGGCAAAATCGGGCACAAAAAATGGGGGCACGAGGGGAAACAGAAAGCAAAATGGACACAGAATGGGGGCACGAGGGGAAACAGAAGGCAAAATCGGGCACAAAAATGGGGGCACGAGGGGAAACAGAAAGCAAAATGGACACACAGAATGGGGGCACGAGGGGAAACAGAAGGCAAAACGGGCACAAGAAATGGGGGCAACGAGGGGAAACAGAAGGCAAAAATGGACACACAGAATGGGGGCACGAGGGGAAACAGAAGGCAAAATCGGGCACAAAAAATGGGGGCACGAGGGGAAACAGAAAGCAAAATGGACACACAGAATGGGGGCACGAGGGGAAACAGAAGGCAAACCGGGCACAAGAAATGGGGGCAACGAGGGGAAACAGAAGGCAAAAATGGACACACAGAATGGGGGCACGAGGGGAAACAGAAAGCAAAATGGACACAGGAGATGGGGGCACGAGGGGAACAGAAGGCAAAACGGGCACCGAGGCAGCAGCAGAGGGGCGAGCTTACCAGCAGCAGCAGCGGGCAGGACAACACAGGCGGAGCTGTGTGGCGGGGGAGCGACCTACCTGGCAAGGTCAAGGGTCGCTCTCCTCACCGCGCAGCGGCCGCCATATATGGGGAGGTGGGAGGGAGGAGCAGCTGGGAGGCGGGAGGCAGGGGCAGCGAATGGGCAGTCAGGGGGGCGGGGCCGCAGGGGACGCAGCGGCGGGAGTGGAGAGAGGCAACGGGGGTACAGAAGGCAAAATCGGGCACAAAAAATGGGGGCACGAGGGGAAACAGAAAGCAAAATGGACACACAGAATGGGGGCACGAGGGGAAACAGAAGGCAAAATCGGGCACAAAAAATGTGGTCACGAGGGGAAACAGAAAGCAAAATGGACACAGAATGGGGGCACGAGGGGAAACAGAATGCAAAATTGGGCACAGGAGATGGGGGCACGAGGGGAAACAGAAGGCAAAACGGGCACAAGAAATGGGGGCAACGAGGGGAAACAGAAGGCAAAAATGGACACACAGAATGGGGGCACGAGGGGAAACAGAAAGCAAAATGGACACAGGAGATGGGGGCACGAGGGGAACAGAAGACAAAACGGGCACCGAGGCAGCAGCAGAGGGGCGAGCTTACCAGCAGCAGCAGCGGGCAGGACAACACAGGCGGAGCTGTGTGGCGGGGGAGCGACCTACCTGGCAAGGTCAAGGGTCGCTCTCCTCACCACGCAGCGGCCGCCATATATGGGGAGGTGGGAGGGAGGAGCAGCTGGGAGGCAGGGGCAGCGAATGGGCAGTCAGGGGGGCGGGGCCGCAGGGGACGCAGCGGCGGGAGTGGAGAGAGGCAACGGGGGTACAGAAGGCAAAATCGGGCACAAAAAATGGGGGCACGAGGGGAAACAAAGCAAAATGGACACACAGAATGGGGGCACGAGGGGAAACAGAAGGCAAAATCGGGCACAAAAAATGGGGGCACGAGGGGAAACAGAAAGCAAAATGGACACAGAATGGGGGCACGAGGGGAAACAGAAGGCAAAATCGGGCACAAAAAATGGGGGCACGAGGGGAAACAGAAAGCAAAATGGACACACAGAATGGGGGCACGAGGGGAAACAGAAGGCAAAACGGGCACAAGAAATGGGGGCAACGAGGGGAAACAGAAGGCAAAAATGGACACACAGAATGGGGGCACGAGGGGAAACAGAAAGCAAAATGGACACAGGAGATGGGGGCACGAGGGGAACAGAAGGCAAAACGGGCACCGAGGCAGCAGCAGAGGGTCGAGCTTACCAGCAGCAGCAGCGGGCAGGACAACACAGGCGGAGCTGTGTGGCGGGGGAGCGACCTACCTGGCAAGGCACTCGAATGCACCCTCAACCTCTGCTTTGCCACTCAAATGCACCTTCAGGTTGCACTATACCCAGTGCTTCAAATGTGCAGGTCCTGTCCGGTGCTGTGTACCTGCACTTCTTCAATTTGAAAGGGAGAGCACAAGCACTTCTCAGCACTGCTGCAATACATTTGATGGGAAAGTACCGGCACTTCTCAGGAGCGAGCAGGTACTCTAAAGAGTGAATACCTGCACTTCTTCAGTTCCATTTAAAGCACTGACTAGACCAGAATGTTACAATCTGAATCTCCCCTAAAACATACAATGGGTCCACGCCGCAGCTAAACACAGCAAAAAATCCCGCCATATTTCTAAGCACCGCCAGGCCTCACCAAAGCATCACGAGCCACGCTCACAGCATTACTCCACAAAGCTCAGTTCCCCACAGAAACCTACCTTTATGCTTGGCTAACACGCGGTCGTGCAATCGTGTCCCACTAGCACACGTTCTTGCACACGTACGCTGAGCTGAAGCACAATCAAAAGTGCACACTTACACGCCTCGAGGGGCTCTTAAAGAGCACATTCGCGCCTACCCCTCACAGGCAAATGGATACTCAGTCTGCCATCCAAATCACTTGCGGGACTCAGTTCATTGTAACATTTAAAACTCGGCTTAGAAGCCTACGGCCGAAAACCAAAGCTGCGTAGCTTGAATCTACCTACCTTATGCCTCTCTAGTCCACTGTCAGACACTCCCTGCCCCTTTATCTCAGTCCTGCAGGTTCCCTATGAGAGGTTTTCAGTCTTTCTCGCCCTCCTTCTTCTGTCGTTTCTAGGCGCTATAAATGAAATGCGCTACTCTTATCCAATTTATGTTGCTTAATTTACCAACGCTTGGAAACAGAGTTGGCCATGCCTGGATTCAAGCCCCAGGCCTGCTCATCACATATATTTCAGTAGCGAGCGTTAAACTTACCAAGCCACACTGCAGATAGGATATGACGTTTTGAAGGGGGAGGGGTGTGATGGGGGAGGTTTGTTTGGGCTGTGCGCGTGGCACGGGCCCTCACATTTCCAGATGGGTGTCTGTTTCTGCCAGGGGCACACAGGCGCAAACATTCAGATGGGAGATAACAGTGCCAAAAATGCCCCACCCAAAGTCGAGCTTTCGTGTCCACCTCTTCACACCATTGTCCCTCAGCACGAGGGATGGCCCGCGGTTCCACTTGTGCCCAGAACACACTCGGTTTTCGGACCAGCCAACTAACCGGCACGCTTTTTTCCTTTGATTAAAAAAACAAAAACTTTCCAAATGTAAATTGTGAGAGACTTTATTTGTAGATTTTACTTGGAATCGCCGAACTGAGCAAGGGTGAGTTCCTAAGAGTGAATATGCACACATACCCACACGTTTTGCAGAGTATCCAGCTAAAAAAAATTAAAACTCTGTAAAGTCGGCGAGTGGATCTTAAGGAAAATATTTTTGTCAACTGCACCTTACAGTAAGCACTTTCCTCTTTATCTTGACTTGTCATATCGGAGAAGTGTGGGGTGTCTACCCCAATATCATGGCATATTGTTTGCCAGCAGCACTATTGAAGGGGAAAGGGGCGTGCGAGCGCTGGAATTTACGCTTAAGGAACACATGTGGCATACTTTAACGGGTTCAGCTTGGGAGAGAGACGTAAATGGTAATTTACTAAATTCCCATGTCCTGTGACCCACTGTGTGATTTTGTGCATGTTACCTTTTCACTGGGTCTTATTTGGGCCCCCTGCCCTATTGAGCTAACAGCAACCCTGGAAGAGGTCAAATAAATGACTCATCGGGCCCCAAAAGCAGCTGCCATGTTGGGCAAGGTAGAAAACAAGCATCGATCTCTTGTCTTTATGGGGCCATGTGTTTCTAATTCGAAACACATGGCCCCATAAAGATAGGAAAGTGCTTTGCGACAGCAGCAAAGCAGGCCACCGAGTCCGGCTTGGAGGCCAAAGGGCGTCCACCGAAAACCCTCATTTCCAATGGCAGGCCACCGTTTACCATAAACGGTGACGCCAGCCAATGGAAATAAGGGGCGGGGCTTAAAGCCCTTTTGTAAAACTACTCATTAACAATAAATCTCGCAGAGCGAGCTGCGCATGTGCGCAGCAACGCTAGGCGAGACCTAAAAAAATAGTGATATTTAAATTATTACAACACCTCCTCAGGGGTAGTATGCGCTATATAAATGCTATTTATTTTCTGCAAATACTGGGAAAGATGGACACATCTGAAGTTCTTACAGTGCATGCATATCTCCTAAACAGAGCCTGAACAAAGTCGCTGTTCTTGTCGTCGTCTGTCAGATGCCTTCTGACAGTGATGAGTTTTTGGATACCAAGGCAATAGCCTCATTACTCCACATTCATTTTGAGTTTTTTAGTTGCTGTTTCGGTTTTCTTATCGATGTGTGACACTTTGCCACAGTTGAGGTCGGTTCACAAGGTCAGCGCTGTGATGGGCCGCGGGTAGCGGGTAGTGATGAACTTTGGATGCCTGCCGAGGCGGTAGCCTTCTGACAGTGATGGGTTTGGGGTACCTGCCGGGGCTGTAGCCTCCTGGCAGTGATGAGTTTTCTGTGCCTGCCGAGGCGGTAGCCTTCTGGCAGTGATGAGTTTTGGATGCCGATTGGCTGTTTTGATTTCACAAGGTCAGCGCTGTGATGGGACGTGGGTAGCGGTCAAATGGGTTTGCAGAGATGTCATCAAGTTTCCTGATCAGTGGGTTTTATTTTTGATCCAATCCTTTGTAGAAATTCCTGTTGAGTTTGCGGAGATGGTCGTCCAACATCTCAACGCCTAGGTCTCTGTGGAGGTCTGCTGTTCTTGTGAAGATAGGAGCACCTGCTGCAATCCTTAATGCCTTGCTCTGCAGTATCTGTAGGTCCTTCCGAAGCTGCGGGTGGCAGCCACTCCAAACTGGTGAAGCGTACGTCATTGTTGGTCGAATTATTGCAGTGATTGCTCGCACCTTGCTCGGCATCGGCATTGACTTGGTCCTCAGGAGTGGGTACAATGCGACCAGCTTTGTTGTTGCTTTCTGGCAAGTCTTCTCTACGTGGTTCTTCCAGCTGAGTTTGGAATCCAGAGTCACCCCCAGGTAGGAGCTGCTGTTTTCCCATTTGATCTCTTCTCCATTGAGGAGGATCTGGGGATGCTTCCTTTTCAGCTTTTTGGTGAATAAGGTTGCTGTGGTTTTGCTTGTGTTCAGGGTTATCTGCCAGTCGCTGTACCATCCGGAGAGTCTGCTGAGTGATGTCTCAAGGTTCTTAGCCACTTCCTTTTCGCTGAAGGATTGGGAGATGACTGCAACATCATCGGCGTAAAGAGCAAGATCAGTCTTCTTTAAGTCCGTGGGGATATCGTTTGTGAATATATTAAAGAGGAATGGTCCAAGAATTGATCCCTGAGGCACTCCAGCAAGAATAGGGCGTGATGTTGAACATTCTTCTCGTACCGCCACGTGAAAGGTCCGTTCCGACAAGTAGCTGGACAGCAGCTTGACCAGGTAGCTTGGAAACTTGAGCTTGATAAGCTTGTAAAGCAGTCCCTTGTGCCATACTCAGTCGAATGCTTTGGCTACATCCAGAAAGACTACTCCAGTAGACTTGTTGATGTTGAATCCATGGCTAATGATGTCCACAACTCTGAGAAGTTGGTGATTGGTTGAGTGGTCTTTCCGGAACACAAACTGTTCTTTGGCGAGGAGGTTTTCGCTTGTCGCAAAGTCCATGAGACGGGCGAGGATAACTTTTTCAAAGAGCTTCGATAGGCCAGATAGCAGACTTATGGGGCGGTAATTTGCGGGGTCTCGTAGTGGCTTCCCAGCCTTGGGGAAAACAACGACTCTTGCTTCTTTCCAGGTATTAGGGAAGTACTGGTGCTGCATACACGCATTGAAGATCTCAGCAAGATGATCCACTGCGGCATCTGGGAGCATCTTGATGGCTTGTTTGACTATTCTGTCCTTTCCTGGAGCCTTGCCGTTTTTCAGTGTCTTTGCCAGGGCCAGTAATTAGTCAGTTGAGCATTCCTCAATGGTTGCAGCTTCTGTTTCCGGTGGGTGCTCTAGGTGGTGCTTAGTGACCTCTTGCTCGACTTCTGCTGCCAGTTTGCTTGCCTGGTTAGGCCTGAAGGATGCCTCCAGCGTGTCAGCGAAGACCTCAGCCTTGTCCCTGTTGCTGCATGCCAGATGAGTCTTTCCTTGTATCAGTGGGTTTGGTTCCTTCTTCCCAGTCAAGCGTCGGGTCATTCTCCAGAGAGAGTTGTCCTTCAAGTTTGCTGTAGCTGCTTCCCATTTTTCACCTCTGTGCTGGCTTATTTGCATCTTCAGCTGTCTTGTCAGCTCATTGTACTTCTTCAGCAGGTCAGGGGTGCGATTCCTTTGCCACACTCTCCGGGCTCTGTTCTTGTCAGCTATCGACTTCTTGATGCCGTTTGGGAGGTCATAGATGGAGCATCGTTGGAGTTTCTGCTGAGGGACGCTGCGTTCAATAGCAGTGTGGACTGCAGCTGTGAAGTGGTGAACCGACTGGTCAATGTCTTCAATGCAGCGTAAGGGGCCAAGGACCAGTGTCTCCTCCAGGCTTCTCTTGTATAGGCTCCAGTCTGCCTTCTTGTAGTTGTGCCTGGTGCCCTGTTGCTGGTTTTCAAGCACGTCTCCAACTGTGATCAACACTGGGTTATGGTCAGACGTCAGCGCTGTTAAGGTTTCCAGTTCCATAGATTGGGAGAGATTCTTCATGACAACTATGTCCAGAACGTCCGGTTTATGCAGTGCAGAGCCTGGATAGTGTGTTGGTTGAGTCGGGCCAGCCTCTACAAAGTCCTCCTTCTTTGAGTGGGCAAGTAGAGCGTGTCCTTTGCTGTTTGCAGTGCGGGAATTCCAGCACTGGTGCTTGGCATTAAGGTCGCCTCCAATTAATGTTGGGATGCTGGGGTCCAGTAAAGTATCCAGGTCCTTTGGGCATAGCTTGGCTGGAGGTGAGTAGGCGGCAATCAACCGTAGAGGGCCTGCAGATGTCTGGATCTGTATACCAGTTGCTTCAATACTCCCCACTGGTGGTAGTGCAATCTCGTGGTGCTTCACTTTTGTGCTGACGATCACCGCTGTTCCTCCGCCCTTGGCTCCAGTGGTGCGATCTGTGCGGTACACCCTGTGGTTTGCTAGGTTAAGCTTCTGGCTTCCTTGGAGATGGGTCTCAGAGATAAGCGCTATACTCACATCCATGGTTTCCATCAGGTGCAGGAGTTCTGCAGTTTTCTTCTGAATGCTGTGGGCATTCCACATCAAGAAGAGGGAGTTTCCTTTAGATTTGGATGCCATTGCGGGTGTTTTCTTCACTGTGGAAAAGTCCGGCGATGAGATTCGCCACCATTGTCACCACAGGGTGGATGTTCATGTCTGCAACTGCTTTTGCAATCTTCGTGATGAGTTCCTGCCAGTTGATGGCTGAGCCTATTTCACAGGATGGTCCCGGGGCAGTTGTTGGTGGTGGGCAGTCCTGTTGGGGTCCTGTAGCTTCTGCGTACGTCCTTCCATCCACACGCGCTTCACTGCAGTTGTTGGCTGGATTGCGGGTTGGGATCCTGTGAGCCAGTGCAGGTTTGTGGTTGGAAGTCTTTCTTTGACCCTGGTCTGTTGCTGTTGAGTGTCGGGCAGCCCGTTGTGGTTGGGGGAAATGCTTGCGTTGTTCATCCTTCTTTGCCTTCTGCAGGTAGGGACAGCCGCGATAGCTTGCTGGGTGTTTTCCTGTGCAATTTGCACATATCAATGGTTCGGTTTCTCGGTTCCTGGTGCATTGGTTGGAGGTGTGTTCGCCTCCACAGCATACACGCCATGGCTTCTGGTGGCAGAATTGAGAGGTGTGCCCCAAGCGCTGGCAGTTGTAGCACATGACCGGGCCCCGTTTTCCCCTGGGCGCTTCTGTGGTGACGGTGCAGCTGCAGAGCCGTGTGACTGCTGAGAGGTCTGCTGGCTTCCCATCCTGGCTTGACGACAGGGTTACGATGAACAGGGGAAATTTCTTGTTCTTGTCCGCCGGTGAGGTAATCTGTGTTATATTTTTAACTGGAAGTCCAAGCTCCGATAAGTCTTCAGTGAGGTGTCCAAGGGATGCATTGACTGGGAGTCCCCGTATTACGAAGCGCTGGGCTTTTGCAGCTGTCAACGAGAAGGTATGGTATTCCATTTTCTGTTCCGTGAGCATGTTGGTCACACTCCTGTAGTCCTCTGGTGTGGCGAGCATGATCTTGGCGTGATCCTGACGGGGCTTGATTGTGAACATGGAGGTGCAGTGTTCCTCCAGTAGCTCCACGAGGTCATTGTGGGTGGCTAAGTTTTTCAGAATGATGGGAGGGATCCGCAGTCGCTTTGTAGGACCCGAAGAGTTCTCAGCTTCAGCAGTCTCGTGGTCCTGGGGGCGGGCGTCACAGTCCTGGGCAGTTTGAAGAACCTGAAAGCGGTTTGAGATTGAAATTCCAGCGCTTCCGGGAGGTGCGCGGGCAAGCTTTGGGGCTTTTTCCGGTGAATTCTGGCACGAGTCACGTCCTCTCTTTGACGGTGTGTGCCATTCCATGTTACCTTCAGTGTTGTTGGGGTGAGCCATGGCGTCAGCTTCCATCGTTCATGATGCCTGTTGGGGGTGCAGTGGAGCACCTTGGGTAGATGTTTTAGCTCAGGTGATTTTTATCAACTGAACTGAACTGAACAAAGTGCAAAGCTGCCTCTCTTAAGTATGTGTGAAGTGCTAACAGGTGTGAGCCTTTGTTTCCCATCTGCGGCATTTGCTTCTAGGTGTGAGGCTCCTGACTGCTGCCAGCCAGGAGACTCGAACAGAAGGAGGCCTGATGACCCCTCAGAATAGGCCATTGTTATGGGCCCCATTAACAGTAATGGGGTAACCAGGTGTCCCTCAGAACCTGGGTATGTATAATATGTAAAAAAGTGGTTCTGTCGGGAAAAAGGCAATTTCTTTGTACATTGTAATTACTATATCCTGAACATTCAATTAGAGGTAGCAAACAATACAAACTTTATGAAAGCTACAGGTTCAAATGAAGATGCGCGGAGGACAAAACAATTTTTGCAAAATAGAAGCAGACGGAATAGGTCTCGTCCTTCCAGATCGCAACGATCGCCTGTGGGCGGCGCTTTAAATTATTTCTGACACGTCTCCAACCGGCTGGTGGAGCGTGCATGATCATCGCTATTTTCAGACCACAACCTTCTGGTGTAGGTCTACCAGACCATTGAAATTGGAATCAGTCCTTTTGGAATTGGAATCGTTTTTGATCCTAAATCACTTCATTGATAGGATCCCTGGCATTTACTCCTAGCGGCTGTCCAAAATCGGTTTGCTTACTCCCCAGTCCTGATGAAGACCCGCCTTTGACGCTCAATAAACTGCGCTTTCACCTAGGGTCGAAACGTCGACGTTGTAGTCTTACTAGTCCATGCAGCTTCCTTGATTCAAATAAAAAGTCACATTTGGGCCGGGTATTCATGCATTGAGGAATGGACAGTACAACTTAATGATTATTTGTCATATGTGTCACCTATGTATATAGTATATGTATATCACTTTGTTCACTCATCACTACAAGTCACCTTTCCTGCACTTCAATTTCTTTATCGCCATGTATTGTGTTGTTTTATTGACAGCCATATTCATTAATATGTGTACCTTTACAATATAATCGTCATTTTTGACCCAAAAATTGTTTTGTCCTCCGCGCATCTTCATTTGAACCTGTAGCTTTCATAAAGTTTGTATTGTTTGCTACCTCTAATTGAATGTTCAGGATATAGTAATTACATTGTACAAAGAAATTGCCTTTTTCCCGACAGAACCACTTTTTTACATATTATTGTTATGGGCCCAGCAGGAGTCAGAAATAAGAAAGCCCTGTCTGCGCCTGCACGTTGTTGCTTGTTGCGATCGAAAGCAGATAACAACGTGCAGTCGCTGCTGAAAGTGTCCCGGTGTTTGGAAATTACACCGGGACGAATTCAGCATCTTTTTCACTGGGGCCATCTTCTTGGCAGGGTGGACGGCGTCCACCCTGTGAAATAAGTGGGTGGACGCCGTCCACCCGCGTGTACCCCCGACTCGTGCTCTGGTGACTAGCACACTGAGGCAACTCCCTAGTGGTACCTGAGCAACTTCAAAACAGAGCAGATAAAGGCTCGAGTTGTCGGCTAGCAGTTTATATTTGAGTTAGAATCAGGGCCACTGGATTTCGGTGGCCATGGGGGACCACATTATGCAACAGACCCGACTAAATTATGCAGCACGTAAAAAAAACAAAATATGCGGCTTAATTAATCACATTATGAGGCAGTATTATTTTGCCATTCTATATATTAATTTCTATATTATATTAATACTGCCTGAGCACGTGGGACCTCATTAGCACCAATTGTTGAGTCTGAACGCAGAAATCAGCAATTAAAAGATGACCACAGTTTACAAAGATCTGTCACTCGAAGGTATCACACGTAACACACTTTTTAGCAACTTTTGAGCCGTTTCTGCCAGAGATAAATCTATTTTTTCCTGAAATCTGCTAATTAGGCACCAATAGTGCTGCAGCGGCAGAATCACATCATTTCCTCTCTCACGGTGACGTTATCCAATAGAAGAGTGACGTTATCCAATGGAAGTGTGACGTTATCTAATGGAAGTGAGCTGACCAACTGCCCCATGCTATATGCTGTGGTGGCTGCTAGAAACATGTGAATGACACAACAGCAGACCAATGGATGAAGAGGGCTGGCTGAAAACTCACGTAAGTATATTATACAACATCATTTTGGTAAAATCAATGTAGGTGTGTGTTTACTATTCCTTAACTCTATATCTACGTACCTTGAGGATATAGAGGGCCTCATTTATGAGGCCCCATCGGCACTTTTGTGCCCCCGGAACATCACTTTTTTGAGGTTCCGGAAGCGCAATGTGCCACCGCATATTTATAAGGCCATGTAAAGTCACTTTATGTGGCTTCTCATGGCCTTATAAATATGTGCCCCTTTCACGCAGAAAATTGCGTGAAAGGGGCGTTCCATGGGTGTTGCTGTGGGTGTTCCCACGCAACACCCATGGAACTTGACACATTCCCAGATTTACGAGGCATCGTAAAGCTGATAATGCGTCAGAACCTAACCCCACCCCAGGGGTGGTGTTAGGGAGGCGCAACGACGAGAAATGAAAACATTTCTTCTTGTGCTTTCATTTTTCTATGTGTGCTGCATTCTGCAGCACACATAGAAAAAGGAAAGCGCCTGAATGGATTGATTTTGTGCAGGAAGGGCCCCTTCCTGCACAAAATCAATCATCTCCGCAATGCAGGCACCCTTGCACCATGGTGCAAATGTGCCTGCGTTGGCGCACGGCAGCCCATTGTGCGCCGGCACAGGGGAAAAGGACAGGAATGCATCATATCATATAGATACAGCACATTCCTGCCCTTTCCTTTTGCCGCAGGGCAGCGCAGCAGGGAGGCCTGCGGCGCTGCCCTACGCCAAAAGCCCATAAACAAGGCCCATAGTCTTATGTTACGTAGATGTAGTTAAGAATACCAAGGGGCATTTTTACAAGGGGATTGTACCACCGGAACATCACTTTTTTCGACGTTCCGGTGACGCAATGCCGCCCACTATATTTACAAAGTGCTGTTAAGCCACTTTACATGGCTTAATGCAGCTTTGTAAATATGGTACCCTTTCACGCAGGTATCTGCGTGAAAGGGGTGTGCAATGGGTGTTGCGGTGGAAGGCGTTCCACCGCAACACCCATTGATTTTTGATGTTGCCCCAGATTTACAAGGATCTGTAAATCTGAGGCAGCCCCAAAAACTAACGCCACTGAAGAGCAGGCGTTAGAGTGAGTGGTGCAACGAGGAGAAATACTTTCATTTCTCCTCATTTTTGCTTTTTCTATGTGCTCTGCATTCTCCAGCACACATAGAAAGAGCAAATCGCCTTTAAAGATTGTTTATGTGCACCTTCCTGCACATAAACAATCATTCCCTGTAACACAGACACCCTTGCACTACGGCTCAAGGATGTTTGTGTTGGCGCTAGGCAGCTATTTTTAGTGCCAGTGCAAGGGAAAAACACAGGGGTATGCCGTATTCTTGTGAATACGGTGCATCCCTGAGTTTTTTAAATGATGTGGCACTGCAAAATTTACTGCTGCACCATTTCCTTGTGAATATACCCTTAAATCTATACATATCTAAATACACGTTCCTTCATGTGGTAGTGTTAGACAATACCTTCACTTGATATAGTTGCAGGTGGATATTCTGCGCACAATACTGTGGTGGAGCACGACCCAAGACGTCATGAGAAGGTTGGATGGGAGGACTCGAGGCTAGTCCACACTCGCCATCAAATTCGAGCTGTGGGCTGAGGCTTGAATGAACTCAAACCTACAGGTTCTCGTGAACGGGAAGGGGGACTGGAGTAGAAGAGAAACATACTGGAGGTTGGAGGTTTGTGTCCCAAAGGCCAGGATTGCACCTGTCTCTCTTGCAGTCTCTCTCTAGAACAGTAGTGGTAACACACACGCCAGAGTGACAGCAACGTTGATGCTCCAATAAGTGGCGCTAGTAACGAACCCAGGAAGTACTAGCAAACCTTACCCAAGCTCAGGAGCACCAGGAGATACTGTCAATTAGAGTGACTTCTGATTAAGTTTGGGTGTAGAAAAGCCCAAAACTGACAGAGAAGCCTTCTCCACAGGCGATGCAAGTAAGCCGTAAGAAACACGTAGGAAAGACAAGTAAAAGAAACATAGGTACAGGTCAAGCAAATGCTGAGATCAAACTGAATGTACAGGCACCAAACAACCAGAGGATGTGGCTTAACGACCAGAGCGGCTGACTTTGAAGCTGGGTAACAAGGTTCGAGTCTGGCGGGAGGCTCAAGCATCCTTTGATTCTGGCAAATCACTTAATCTCTCCGTGACTAAAAATGAATGTGTCCGTCTGTAACGTAACTGGTGCCCATGTAAAGCGCTCCGATACCTTCGGGTCAAGTTTGCGATATATAAAACTGCAAAAAAATTATATATATATGATGACCACAGTCCTGTGGTAGGTTCTATCCTCCAGCAACCAAACAGGTACGGACCACAAAGTGGAAATTTATAAATCTTCTTTATTTGCAGTTACAAGTACATAGAATTAAATCAAGCAAGTGCCCAGCCTGACGCGTTTCGACCGCGTTTCCACGGTCTTGTTCACATGACGCACTGGACCTAACAGACCACATATATAGTGACACCCAAAACCACGTGATGAAAAATGCAAATAAATTAATGCCAGTAATCGAGATAAAAAAGGTCTTAAAGTTGCATACACGGTGACGGTCATATCGTCAAGTATTAGCACAATATTATATAAAAAAACAACTATTTGTCTAAATACATTTGTTTTGTTTATAAAAAGGACCGCACCAACAATTTCCTTATTCGTAGTTGCAACAGAATATACAGATAACTCGAAATGAGATTGGTCATAAAAGCATAGTGCTCAAAAAACATCGACCATGCGGTAAAAAACATCACCAGTAATGGACATGTTGATGTCAATGACCTGGCATATAGATAAATTACATTTGCTATAATACATGTGCAAAAAGTGCAATAGAAAAAGTGCTAAGTGTCAGAAATAAATATCATAAATAATTAGCAGCAATACAGATACCCTCAATGAAATTTCGAAGTAAAGTGCAAGTGCATATAAAACATATAAGCTGAGCGCAGAAGTTCGATCATTAATATGTTAAATATATTTGAAAGTATTCAATTCATATAAACTTATACACCAAGCTCAATAAAGTTCCAAAAATGTATAAAAATCAAAAATTGTAGAGTAACTCATCATTATAAATAAAGGAAGTATAATAAGTAAGATCACTGTCTATTATAACTTTCTAAACACATGAACCAAGGGGCTAAAAACCGGTAAAATACTCCATAAAACCAAGTAAAACCAGGTAAGACCAGGTAAAACCAAGTAAAACGAAGAAAAAAACCCAGGTGAAAGCCACCATGATGCATGTGCATTATGGCCTCAATTACAGTGAAATCAGACAGAAAAAGCCTATATAAAATGAATGAGGGATCATAGTACTGTTTAGAAGGGAAACAAATCATTGATGCCTAAACGGTATATATTGTGAAAAAATGTAAACAAGGTTAGAAGAACCAAGGAAACCAGAAAAAATCCCCGCCAAAACCTGGTAAAATCAGGCGAACCTAGATTAAAACCAAGCATAAGCAGAAATAAAAACTAGTTAAATTGTATCTAAAAACCCACAATATATCACATAGCACGAATAATAAGAATACAAAGTTATAAAAAATTGTGTAAGTCGTCGCTAGTATTAAGACCGTTTGGCATCTTGGTGTCAAGCAGCATGATAAATTCAGATTCCAGCTGTCTTAATTGTTTTTCTCTATTGCCACCCCTGCTACTTTTAGGTACAGAACCTATAACAAAATAACTTAGGTCTTTGAGATTGTTATTGTGGACTAACTTCAAATGACGTGCCACTGGATAGTTAGGATCTGAATTCACAACCGCTCTTAAATGTTGAAGAATTCTGTTAAACACTTGCAATTTGGTGCTTCCAACATAGAGTAAATTACAGGTGCATTCCAAAACGTACACCGCAAAATCAGTCCTACAGGTGAAATGACCTTGTATTTTGATTGGTTGAGGACTAAAAGCAGTGACATACTCAGAAACATTTTTACCAAATTTGCAAGCGCGACACAAACTACATTTGAAAAATCCTGATCTTGCTGATAGCCAAGTCCTAGATGTAATTACTTCAGGACTTGTTTTCACAAGTGCGTCTCTCATTGATGGAGCTCTTCTAAACGTTAGTAATGGGAGCTCAGGTAGTGTGAAAGGCAGCGAGTCTTCTAAGACCCTCAATGCTGCCCGGTGCAGGGTTCCACCTCTAATTCACTTTGGGTTCGCTATCAAAATAATGAGGCAAGCGCTGGAAGCTGGAAGAGAAGAAAATGGTTTATTTCTCATGAGGAGATCACGTCAACTGAGACACCGGGATGTCTGAGGGAAGTGTTCTGCTGACAACGCCCTTGGCTCTTCCTTTTATACAGGTTTGACACAATGCATTTGTTTGATCAACATGGTTACAAAAGCTTGGGGTCCCCGCCCCTGGCAGGTTGTCACACAAGCCCAACAGTAATTCTCTTCCCACCCAGGTCAAACAGACAATCTTATCTTGCAGCTGGACCTTGCTTCAGGGTCTAAAACATGTGAGACCGGCCAGATCTAAGAGTCCGTTCTGTTGATAAAAACAGGTCCCATTGTTGGTAATAACAAGTCTTGCTGTTTGCAGTGCAATAAATCATGTTGCAAGAGTCTTTTTGGTGTTTGGAACCTGTTTGTGTAACTAGGTGTAGTGAGGGGTAGAGCGTCCAAAGGCTTGCCTGAAAACAGGGATGAGAGGAAAAACGAGTTTGTGGCAGCAAGTGGCGCTGAGGTTTGTTGTGGCAATAGAGTTTATAGCCCCCAGCACAGTACCAGGTCGGTCAGAGGGATGCTAGTAAGGGCAGGGTGAAACAAAGGTGACCAACAGAGTACAAAATGGCTGTGATAGATTAAAATGACTGTAACTTATGTGCACATAGAATTCCACCAGACAAGATGGCGCAGGTAATGTTCATAATTGTCATTTTGCTTTTAACAGTGGCCCCTTTGAACATAACTAGCCAGCTTGTCAGTCTATTTCGATCTCCATAATGTCCTGTATCTCTTGATCATACATTACTCTCATTTTTGTTAGCTGAGTGTCCATAGTCTTAGGGTGCAAGGTAGTTATGCAAAGATAACACAAAGGTGGTATACAGTGTATACCCAAACAACAACCACATATTGTCAATACTGGGACCAAGAGAATCATTGATATTTTCCAACCCCACTCCTTCAAGATGCCCCAAAGCCAACTTCCAATTGTCCAAGTCTCTGATCCTTGATGAATTTCGGAAGATAGTCTATGGAGATGTTCGATTGCTTCATAGACAGAAGGTGAATTATCAGGCTGCGTCGAGGAACTGTGATGAGGCAGAGTCTGTTTGATGAATGTCTTTAGAACGCTTTTCTCGATGATGCTCTGCAGGGGCTGTGTAGGTTGGTGGTAGAACAAAGGCGATGTAGCACGTGCCCCCCCCAGTTTCCTGGGAGCCAGGTGTAGGCTTTGGTTCCACAAACAAAGTACATATTGGGTGATGCAACAAGCGCTGGGGGGTTGGCAGTGTTCAAAGTCCTTACAATGCTACAGGTGCTGTGACCCACATTCTTAGTCCCACGGCCTTCAATGCATACAAGGCCAGAGACGTTCACCACAGATAGGGCCACAGTCAGTGTTGCAGCAGTTCTTTTCTTCAGGTAGGAAAATGTGGCTCTGTTAGGATTATTGAACACTTGCATTTCCACTCGTTCTTTGGCGGGGACATCAATCTGGAATGTCGCATTGAAGGTGTGAGGGCAGAAGGGGCGGCTGTCGTTCCTGTTTTGTTTCGCCAGAACTCGTTGTAGAACTGGGCGATTGTTCCGTCGGAAGTGGCATTGTCTTTGTAACTTTCTTGTAGGAGCATCATCCAGGCAAGGCAAGATCCGTGAATAGAAAAGGGCGAAGGGATGAAAGGGATGGAATGTTCAGTGGCATGTGGTAACAGCCCACAGACCCAACAGTTGGTAGCATTGGTGGCAAGATTGTGTTGGTGCAACATCTGCACGAAAGAATTATTCCAGAATTCTTTGCGTCGTTCTCGGAGATGTGGCGGTAGTGATACCAGGTAGTGTTCTTTCTTGGTGGTTGGTTGCATGGTGGGTGACAATGTTCTGTATGCAGGTGCATTCTCTTCAATGATCCAGAGTGCGACCATTAGCAGGAGACAGGTGAGAAATGCGGCTACAAGTGCAATTGTCTTTGTGCTGTGCAGGTTAGCAGTCTTGGTGTCTTTGCGGTGGTTTTGCAGGTGTTCAGTTTCTTCCATCATCTTCGAGGAGCTCAACAACTGTTAGGACCACAGACTTTTGTCTGGCGTTTTCCTGGTAGCGTTGTTTGACTGTGCTACCGATCTGAGACCTTGACTCAGTTAGTGGCCTGGTCGTTGGAGCTCCCTCCTTTCGTCGATCTTAGGTTGTACCCTTTCCTGGATGGCACCGTGGGGTCGGGAAATTCTGATAGTTCGAGGGTGTCTTCTTGTGGGTAGCAACTCAGAGCTGGTCGGTCTCTCGCGAGTACTTCCTCTTGCACCTCCACCCCTTCACAGGTTGCCAGGGTTGGAGGGACTCGTTTGCAGTGATGGGCATGTAGCCAGTTTCGTTTTCCTTGCACTCGGAGGGCAGTTCGGGTGGTGATCAGGACTTGCCAGGGGCCCGTCCACCTAGGCTCCAGATTCTTCGTTCTTTGGAAGTTGCGAATTAATATATGGTCGCCTGGCTTTATTTCATGTCCCGGGCCCCTGGATACGTCAGGCAAGGCTTGCTGCACCTGTTGGTGGATAATTGTTAGCTCGTTTGTCAATTTATGCAAGTAATCCGACATTAATATGTTCGGGACATCGTTAATGGAGGTGGGTCTTGGTGCCGCCCAAATGCTCATAGGCCTGCCGAAGACCACCTCATACGGGGTCAGTCGGTGTTTGGTTGGGGTGGAGCGCATCGATAACAATGCCAATGGGAGGGCGTCGGGCCATTTCAACCCGGTCGTGGCAACTATTTTGGCTAGTTTTAGTTTCAACGTTGCATTGTCTCTCTACCAGGCCCGCTGATTGGGGGTGGAAGACGGCATGGAACTTTTGTTTTACCCCCACCCCTCTCAGTATGTTCTGTATCACCTCGGCTACGAAGTGGGGGCCGTCGTTGCTCCATAAAATTCTGCAAAGGCCGTATCGGGGGAAGAATTCTTTCAGCAATACTTTTGCAGTGGCTAAGGCGGTATTGTCGCGGGTGGGATAGGCCTCCACCCATTTGCTAAAAGCGCACACAACCACCAGGACATATTTTAGACCAAGGCATCTCTCTAGTTGAATGTAATCCATTTGAAGGATTTCAAAGGGGTGGTCAGGGACTCCAAACCCTCCCCGTGGTACTACTGTCCCCTTCCCTGGGTTGTGTTGTAGGCAGACTATACATTGTTGTACTAGGCGTTTTGCAGATTCTGCTATCTTGACGTTATGCCATACTCTGGTGATTAGTTCAATCATGGGGGTGGAGCCTATGTGTGCTGGTAAATGTGCCATGGTCAATATGGGGATGAGGTAGGCATTGGGTAACAGCCATTTATTTCCGTCTTTAGTTCTCCAGCAATCTTCCTCGTCTTTTAGTCCCACCTTTTCCCACTCGGTCAATTCGTCTTGTGTGCCTGTAGTCTGTATGTCCCTTACAGTGGTCCTAGCGTCAGTCCATCGTTCAGCTTGTGACCTGGTCACATACATTCGTGTCGTAGTTCTGTCTCCTGCCGTGGCTCGGGCAGTAACGTCTGCTAGTGCATTTTCCCTGTCCAATGAGATCAGTCACTTTCCTATGTGCTTGGCATTTTATCACTGCTAACTTCTTGGGGAGGAGGACTGCTTGCGTCAAGGCGGAGACTAAATCTCCATGCAGGATGGGTGTACCGTGTGAAGTCAGGAACCCTCTTTCTTTCCATAAGATCCCAAAATGGTGAACCACCCCGAAGGCATATTGGCTGTCGGTGTATATGTTAACTGTCGTGTCAGTCGCTAAGATCGGTCGGGACAAAGGGTTGGTGGAGGGCGTACCGTCAAATCCTATTGAGGTCACATGTGAGCCTGACAAGGGTGCCCTTGAAATCAGTCGTTTGGATAGTGCACTACGTGTTGCTCCCGTGTCTACCAGAAATGGCGACTTTGTGCCCAGGACCTCAGCGGTAACATAAGGGCCTTGCTGATCAACATAGAGCTCGACTGGATCCCTCCCTTGCCCCTGGCTGTCCTATGCAAAGTCGTACGTATTGTCATAATCTGTCTGTTGGTACTGATTCTGTTTGGGATGGTCAAATGTGTTCACTCTTCCTGGCCTTTCCTCGCTTGCTTCACTCGCGTACCCTCTCCCACGTCCTCTTCCTCTCTGTCTACTTGCTATTTCCCTCGCCCCTCTGCCCCTACCAGCTCCAAAAACAAAAAAAAAGCCGGGCATTGGGTTTTCCAGTGTCCATATTCTTTGCAAAATGCACATTGATCCTGTCCTAGGTCTTGGCGTCCTACATATGATGTCGATGAATTGTTACTAGGTGGCTGTACTCTAGGGGTATTCTGCTGGTATCCTCCCCTATATTGCTCCCTTCCTGTATTCGCCCCCTGGAGTTGTGCTACCATTACCCTTTCCTTCAAGTCCTTCTTTTTCCTTTCTGTAGCCCTGTCATTTTCGTTTCTCTGATGCTCATAGTACTGGGCCATTTGGAGAATGGCCGCCGGTTTAGATGCTGCCCAACTACTTTCGCTGGCTTGTAATTTCTGGGATACATCTGGCAGTAGTCCTTTGACATAGTTCTGCACAAATAAGTGGTGTCCGGTTGCGGTGGACATGTCTTGTCCACTGTAATCGGAGAACACCGTTTCAAATCTGGAGAAATACTCTGAGACATCCTCTTGTGGTTTCTGGCGGCACGCGGTTACTATGGACCAGTCTATCTTTTTCTCTGGGATCAGCGTTTTCACTTTCTGCACTATTTTGTCAGGGAGGTCCAATATTGCTTTAACCGGTTTTTGACCAGGGTTCCGCTGTTTATCTAGTGTGTTGAGTTGTTCCCAGGTATGACCAAGCAGTTCGGTATGGTCTATTTTCCTAATCTGTTTCCACACATCTGCTGGCAAACATAACCCGAAGAACAAGTCTATGTCGGCAAGTGTCATTATTGTTGATCCCAGAGCGGTACCTAGCTCGGTGAAAAAGGCGGTGGGGTTCTTTCGTAAATCCGGTAGAGATTTACGGAACGTCAAAATGTCCTGTCTGTCCCATGGTTGATACACCCAATTGTAGACCACCCTTCCTCTAGCGTCTTGATGGTTCATATCGTCATGAGTCCCTTGTCCTCTAGGAGGTACCCAATAAGGGGCAGCTTCTTTTATCGGCATCATGCTATCTGGTTTTTCCACCGGGGGTCCTGCTATCTTAGATGTCCTGTCCTTATCTATCCGTCCTTGTTCCACGAGGTGACGGAATACCTCCAGTGTGGATGAAAAGAGTTCTGTAACATCGTTGTCGCCTTCATCTCCGGTGTCTACCTTCCTATAGAGAGCCACTAGCCGCTCGGGCCCTACATCTTGGTACTTCTCTTCATATGCAGTAAGAGTGTGGTAACAGAGACGTACAATAAAGTATCGTTTGCGGTTTTCAACATAGGAGTTGCATATGTCAGTTACATACTCTTCTGTCTCCTTCCTATCTATGAGGGATTTAACTACTTTATCAATGCCTGCTCGCTCATTTTTACTTAATCGCGGGACCCTGGGCGCTCCTGTTTCTTTTGATCCTACCTCTACTACTGTATCCTTTGATGAGGCATTTGGTGTGGGTGACTCGGTGGGAGCAGAGGCGGTGGAGACTGAGGCGATCGTGCCATCTCCGGCTATACTTTGGTGGTCCTGTCGTTGTACTACGGGATGAGTAGGGGCGTAAGGGGGTGGCATGTATATGATTGGGGGACCTAACAATAAATCATCATCTACCCTTTGTTTTGCTGGTAACTTGGGGTAAAGAGTCGAGGGCGTTCTAACAGGGCATTGATCTGATATTTTTGATTCCTGTTCCTTTTTATCGATTTCCTTTTCTTTTAGTTTTTCTTCTAATCTTTTACAGGCTTGGTAAGCTGATTTTCGCGTTTCTTTATCTTGTCTAGCTTCGTCCCTTTTCTTTCTTTGAGCTGCCTCTTTTCGCCATAAGCCAAAACTGTCAAACATGGCTGGTCTAGTTTTCTTTTTGTGGAGAGCTAATTCTAACGTTTCTATTTTAGCGGGATCGAAAGATCCCGTCAGTGGCCACTGATTTACCCGGTCCTTCCTAGTGTATTTATGCCATAGTTTGCTATAAGCTACGCTGGCTAATCCATACTTTACGTACATGTCCTTGTTAGGGGTGCCTTCCGGCGGTGCCGGCTGACTGACCTCTAACAAACGGTCTGGTCCAAAACAATTACAATCAAACAATCTAGAGAAAACAGGCATGACGTATTTATCGGTCAAAATGAATATCTCAATCAATCAATTTAGACAAAAAGTCTGCACTACCTGTCCTTCGCTGCCTGCAAAGAGAGAGAATATTCCTATTCTTTGTTGTTTGCAAGCAGGGAAATGTCGCAAATAACTCAATATCAAAAAAAGGAATACTAGTATTTCAATCAAACTATTCAATCAATCAATCAATTTAAGTCGTTTTTTCACGACCTTACCCGGACCGTATGGACAGTTCTTCGTCTTCCCCTTCCAGCGCCTGGTTGTCCTCTCACTCCAACAATCAATGCGGCGTTCCTCTAAGGTCCCAGTCAGGACCGCAGGTCACTCGAGAGAGGTCCGTTCGGAACCGGTGAAGTTCAGTCGATCGGCAGCCAGACAAGGGTCTTCTCAGGCAGGTATACCCCAATCGTTTAGTCGTTCACTCCGTCGTTAGGACCTCTCTACCGGACCCACGCGTCGCTGATGGGCCCCTACGCTTAGGCGCCAATTTGTGAAAGGCAGCGAGTCTTCTAAGACCCTCAATGCTGCCCGGTGCAGGGTTCCACCTCTAATTCACTTTGGGTTCGCTATCAAAATAATGAGGCAAGCGCTGGAAACTGGAAGAGAAGAAAATGGTTTATTTCTCATGAGGAGATCACGTCAACTGAGACACCGGGATGTCTGAGGGAAGTGTTCTGCTGACAACTCCCTTGGCTCTTCCTTTTATACAGGTTTGACACAATGCATTTGTTTGATCAACATGGTTACAAAAGCTTGGGGTCCCCGCCCCGGGCAGGTTGTCACACAAGCCCAACAGTAATTCTCTTCCCACCCAGGTCAAACAGACAATCTTATCTTGCAGCTGGACCTTGCTTCAGGGTCTAAAACATGTGAGACCGGCCAGATCTAAGAGTCCGTTCTGTTGATAAAAACAGGTCCCATTGTTGGTAATAACAAGTCTTGCTGTTTGCAGTGCAATAAATCATGTTGCAAGAGTCTTTTTGGTGTTTGGAACCTGTTTGTGTAACTAGGTGTAGTGAGGGGTAGAGCGTCCAAAGGCTTGCCTGAAAACAGGGATGAGAGGAAAAACGAGTTTGTGGCAGCAAGTGGCGCTGAGGTTTGTTGTGGCAATAGAGTTTATAGCCCCCAGCACAGTACCAGGTCGGTCAGAGGGATGCTAGTAAGGGCAGGGTGAAACAAAGGTGACCAACAGAGTACAAAATGGCTGTGATAGATTAAAATGACTGTAACTTATGTGCACATAGAATTCCACCAGACAAGATGGCGCAGGTAATGTTCATAATTGTCATTTTGCTTTTAACAGTAGAATTTGCGAAAATGTAATGTCAGACCGTATGATCGGCCAGTTTTTATACAAAATTTTGCGTACTTGTCTTTCCTGTTTACTATAGGTGGTTATCAGTCTAATATTGTTAACAGGTTCAACTTCCTTCAAGATGTTATCCCTGATGGTATTGATAGGCAGGGTACTGGAAATAGTTACTGCTGGACGACACTCGTCCCTAGTACTGTTGTTGGCTTTATCAAGAGCTACCCTGAGATCCTTAGTCTTGTAGCCTCTAACTTTAATCTATCAAAAGCTTCTGTCTATATATATATATTAACGCTCCATGGGGTGTCCAACAGTAAGCAGCACTCTGCACACAGCCGCTTTTCCCCGTAAAAGCATCTTTATTGGTATGAACAACCTTCCTTTACAGTCCATAAAAGCATGAAACCGCAGTAAACGGTATCTTCTGTTGTGATTTCCGCGTGCTCTCAAATTTTAAATTTTAAATTATGATTTCAATTTGCACATTTTAACTTATTTGACTGTGATGATTTTTGTTTAGATGCACAATACACTTTAAAATGCACTTTGAAGCACTTTATATATTCTATTATGGTGCCATTGCACAGATCAGCAACTATAAACGCATATGTATAGAAGGCTTCTACAACTAATTGTAGAAGATGAATTTATATATATCCTCATGGATTAACAGCAATTACAAAGGGAGCTCGAACAGATACAATGGTTTGGTATGTTACAAATATACAAAATAGCAATAATGATAATATACGATCATTTTTGACGGGAGTTAATTTTAAACTACCATACATTTCATGAAGCGTCCCTTTGGATAAAGAATTGCCATGTAGATATTGAACGACAGCAATGTTGTTTTGGAAATAATGAAATGTTTGCACTATGCACTTTATATTGTTAATTGGATTGATCCCAGGAAGTTCATATATTTCCAACCAACTATGTTGCTATTTGCACATGATTAATTATTTTCAATGTTGTTGTTCGGTCCATTAATGGGTATTTGTACCTAAATGATGATATAGCTGCTTTAATCATGCATATTGCACTTTAAAAAGATATTTTGGATTGACCCAGTATCAATAAGTTTAGCCTCTGCTGCATTGTGTTAAATAATGGATTTACACCGATTACAAAATGAGAAACCACATGAAGTATTTTTTCCAGGTTCACTAATCACGTGACGCAATGTGTGAAAAAAATTGTTGAAAAGCAAAGGGAGACGAGAGTCTCGTCATGTGATCAAGCCCACGTGCTGGGCGAAATGCGTCATCCACCATGCCGAAGCGTCAGCTAAAAGAATAAAAGAAAAAACTATGCACTTACCTGGTGTCCGTGTCCCGTTTGTTCGACTTTGGAACGAGTCGTGGGAATCCTGGTGTGACATATATATATATATATATATATATATATATATATATATATATATTTGTGTGGGGCAACTTGTTCCTACTGTACAGCTGTTTCAATTCTCCTGACTGCAGTCCTTCCTTTGTTCTGATTGGTCTTTGTTCTCTGACTGACCTGGAAGGCCTGAGTCCTGTATCTCAGCCCCAACCGCAACTGTCCAGTCTCCCACAGTCTACTCTGATCTCAATCTTTGCTGATGCATTCAGTTTTTCTTAGTTGTTGCCTGGTCTTACATTTTGTGATTCCTCTTGACCCTTGTCGAGTCGTGACAGGTAGCTCGCACTAATATATTTCTATGAGAACGTAAGTCTGTCCTTGCTCATGGAAGGATCAGAGAGTGAGATTTCCTGGCCGGACGAGGTTTTCTTGTCGGTACACACTGATCCGTTCTCCTTGGCTGGTTGGTCTGTCAGCAGCTTTCAATACATTGTACCATTGTATGTCCTCTCTTCTGCAGTAGGAGAGGGCCTTGCTTCATGAGTGATGTGCTCTTGGTAATGAACTCTCCCCATTTTCTTTGTATCTCCAGGACTGCTCCGTCACCTACTGCTTACTGCACTAGTGCAGCACAACACAGAACATGGCAAATTTACTTTATGGCTGATGTAGGGAGCATAGAAAGCAGCAGTAGCTCCCCTGCTATGGTGGAGCGTTGCCCCCCTGCCCGCAGAGGGAAACGAAAAATAAAATGATAATAAAACAGTTTTATTATTTTCTTTTTCGTCAGTAGCCGAGTCTTGGGGTGGGGCCTTAATAGGAATGGTGGAGGAGTGGTGGGAACTGCTGTCAGTGCGCATGTCGGTTTGGCCAAACCGACATGCGCACTGACATCTCTCCGACCCAGCTGCATTGCTGGGTAGAGAACAACAGCAGGCAGAGGCTCCCAACCCCCGATGGAGCGCAAAACCAGCCCGCTCTGCCCAATCCCTACGCTGCTCTCCTGGGTAATACCACCATGAGAGCAGCGTCTGGATTGGCCGTAGGGGAGTCTAGGAGCCTCAGCCTGTGCCCAGATGTGGAGAAGAGTAGGATAGGATAGGATAGTATTTGTAAAGCGCTCTATACCCAAAGGTGTCAAGGCGCTAAGCGGACAAAAACAGGGGGAAAGAGCGCAACAGCAGCTTAGGAGGAGAACAGCCAGGTTTTCAGGAGTTTCTTAAAAGCCGGGAGAGAGCTAGCGTTGACGATGGCCAAGGGGAGAGAGTTCCACAGTTTGGCGGCAGTGACAGAGAGGGAGCGGCTGCCCCATCTAGATCTGCGGAATCTGGGCAAGACTAGTTTGTTTTGTGAGAATGATCTCATGGTCCTCCCTGGAATATACCATTGGAACAAAGACTTGAGTTGGGATGGGCCTTTGCTATGCATGGCCTTATATACTGTGCTTAAGACCTTAAATGAGATGCGCTCCTTAATGGGGAGCCAATGTAGTGTACGGATCCCCTCTCTAGCAGACTGATGTTTAGGAATCTTAAGAATCAGTCTTGCTGCTGCATTCTGTACCACCTGGAGCTTTTTCAGTGATGTAGTGGAGATATTAAGGTAGAGGGCATTGCAGTAATCAAGACGAGAGGTCATCAGAGCAATGATGGTTGGCAGATGTAGTTCAGGAGGAATGCGTGGAAGCGCCTTTCTGAGGGTTCTTTAAATAAAAAAACATGTACCAACTGTGCGGTTGACTTGAGCATCAAAAGTCAGCCCCTCATCGAATATGACCCCCAGATTTTGAGCTGTTTTGACCGGGGTTGGAAGGGGTACGCATTCAGTGGGCCACCACACATTCGACCAAATGGCATTCTGAGGTCCAAAAACTAATACCTCTGTCTTGTCTGTGTTAATCTTAAGGGAATTGCCCTTCATCCAACGAACAATGTTGGACATGCAAGTGTTGAACTTCTCTGCAACTGAATGTAGGTCGTTGGTGATAGAAACGATAATCTGGGTGTCGTCCGCATAGGAGAGCACCTGAAATCCATAGGATCTCACCAATTCGGCCAGTGGGGTCACATATAAATTAAAAAGGGTGGGGCTAAGTGAAGAGCCCTGAGGGACCCCGCATGGAAGAGAGAAAACTTTTGTACTGAAACCTCCACAATTAACAGTATGCAGTCTGTTTGTTAAAAAGGAATGAAGAAGCTGCAGGGCTTTTCCCGTGGCTCCCACTTCTTGCAGCCATTGGACCATGCGCACTGGGGAGACGGTGTTGAATGCTGCTGATAAATCAAGCAGAATCAGCACTGCCGAGCACCCTTGGTCTACCTGCAGCCGAATGCAGTCAGTGGCTGCAATAAGGGCAGATTCGGTGCTATGACCGGCGCGGAATCCGTTCTGTGAGAGATCAAGAATTCCCTGTGAGTCAATAAACTTCATAAGTTCAGTATTTAAGAATTTTTCTAGGATTTTCGCCGGGGCGGGGAGGAGGGAAATAGGGCGGACATTCTTTAACTCCAAGGGATCAGCATTGGGTTTCTTAAGGAGCGGGCGGACAATAGCTTCCTTCCAGATAGCTGGGTAGCAGCCAGACGAGAGTATTCCATTGAATACCTCGCACAGGAAATTGGCTACCAAGTCTGGTGCAAGTGTCAGTGTAGATGGCGCGCATGGATCGGAAGGCGCTCCGGATTTAAGACCGAGGAGAAAATCTTTGGTAAGTTGGATAGAGATAGGGGGGAAGGTAGACAAAACGTTCTCCCTGATAACCTGAGGGGGTTTCATCTTGTTTGATTCATCATTGTCCACCTTAATTTCCTCACCAACAGACGCATTGTCAGTATCAGGAGTAAACTCACTGAAGATCTGCAGGACCTTTTCCTGAAAGTAGCCCGCTCTAGAGTGGCAAGCAGAAGAGCAGTGAGTGGCAGGAACATTTTTTTTTGTATGTTATTGACCACCTGGCGCTGCCCCCACCACTTTTCCCCAACACCAGCCGCTACTGATAGAAGATTGCTTATTGGGAATATGATTGCGAACCAAGAAGCATACAGTTGCCACAAAATGAGCAGATCTCTCACTATTGTTAGCTAAGAGGGCTATCACTATGAGATGGAAAGCAGAGATGCCTCCTGCACTGGAGATCTGGAGGTGGGAGGTAATATACTGGGCAGAGGGGGAAAGCAGGGCAGGCCGCAGAGAGGAATGAAGGGGTTTACGCTAAAGTAAAGACCCATTGCTGGACTCTGGGATGATTTCGGAGACACATATAAAGAAGACGTGGGCAATGATGACATTCGACCGTAAACAGTAGCAATGACTAAACAACTGGAAGCCAACATAACAGCCACAGACTCTGCAGATTGATAGCAACCAGTGGAATAAAGACACCTATGAAATTAATAGGATAAGGAAGCGGGCAATAAAGGGTTGGAAGCAACATTGTCAGGAATTAGTATTGCTGACTACTGTCAAAGGGCCGAAAGGACCTCTCACAATAGTAAGGTCCTTAGCAATGGGAAGCATACAGCACTCAGATGGCTACACAACCAACAGCCACTAAGCTACACTGGAGAAGCACTAACAGAGTTACTCTCCAGGGGTAAACAAGATCAGGGTGAGACGATAATGCATGATCAGATGAACGGAATGCAGTATGTGAACTATTGGTATGCATCTCAAACTGTAATAAATGTACTAACGCGCACCGAAACATACATGTAATGATTAAACTATAAGGAATGTATGTGTACACTACCAGTCCGGGTAAAGAAGTTGTAAAACTTGAAAATATCAACAATGATGTTTTAAATTAATACTGTGTGTCTGATGATTGGTTGGTTGAATCCATCCACCTTTACACTGCGTGGGACATAAGACCCTGACAAATCCTGAAGCAGTCCCAGCCATTTTTTATTTCTCTCTAAAATTCCAGCGGTGTTCTCTTATTGGCAACAGTTTATGTATTCTGAGGGAGCCCTCAAACGTAAAATAGCTGGTCCTCAGGGACACCCCCTTGTTGTGGCTGAGAAGGGAGCTCATCTAACTTTCATCACCATCCTGTAGCCTTAGAGAGTGTTCCCTGCTGGCCTGTACGCTTATGGGGTATTCCACCATTAGCCTCCTCTGCACAAGCGCTGTCGCGTGGAAGCATGATTTTAATTTAACGATGCAGTAGCTACACCCCGGGAGCTGTCTATTGACCTCCCTCATTAAAGTAAGCGACTTTGTCAGACTGGATAAACTTTGCGTTTATTTTTGTGTTCTGTGTGTGAGTGATTTGTGAACATTACGAGTGTATTTTTCCAATATTTGCAACATTGATTAAGATTATTTGAATGTGTGTCCTAGGTAAATGTTTCACAAACTCTTTCAGTTTGTGGCTGTTTGCAAGCATTTATTTTTGCAAGCTAGAAGGTTGCAAGATACGCCATGAGTGCTGCTCACGGAGGACAGCTCGTTCCCCGCTTCTTCCCCTGCTCTCCATTAGTTCCAGGGAGATTTGGGGGATACACAAGGCTTTAGTTGTGGAAGATTTATGATCATCTGCATATAGGAAGTGAAGAGTGCAATGCATTCTGGGGAGAAAACCTTTCCAAACTCCTCTGTGAGGAGGGTACCTCTGCCCTGGCCTGATTGGTGGGACCCTCTGAATATAGAGATAGCAGTGACTTTGATTGGCAGTGGGACGCAGGCCAATTGCCCGAACTTGAACAAATAAGCTGGAGCTATCCATGAGCTAGTTGAACACATTTGGACATAGATCTGCAGGGACATTGCTGCTTTTAGTGCTTCTAGAAGGTGGAACTGAGTGCTTCCCAGTTCCTCCTGGCTAGGAAGATGCCTGAAGAGCTAGAGAAAACTGAGGCTTTACTAGGCAGGTCTGCTTCTTCTGACATTCCTTGTTTGGAATGCCTCTGCCATGTTCAAGGAGTCCACAGATAAGACATGGCACATACAGTCCATCTCTACCACCAACCACAGACTGAAGGAAGGCTAACCAACAACTGTGGAGCTACAATGCACGTGATCTATACGTTGACTCTGCTTAGAAAGCACTCCCCCTCCCTGCACCAACTTTTATTACTTTCTTTGGTTTTCCGTTGATCCTGCTGTCATGGTAGCATCACAGCCAGATGGCTTGCCAGGAGGCAGGAGTTACTGAGGCTTCCTTTGCCTGAAACTGGCCTTTTGTGCCTTTGGACCCCCTTTCCATTTCAGGGGTAGACAGTGGTCTGACCGCCACCATTATCGAGTTTGGTCCACCACATGTGAATTTGCTCAGCCGGAGCCTTTGTTGCCCTAGGTACGAAGATATCTGCGTTTTGTGGAACCCCTTTCGCTAGAGGTAGGCTTACCGTCCACGGGCCAGTAAACGCACTCTTCGGAGTTCAAGACGCTGCCTCCTTTCAATTCAGATTACCAATTATAGAGTCAAACGTTTTGAATCTACATTCATTGTGGTACGGTGCTTGTCATTGCTGGACTCTATACAGGTTTGCAATCATCTAGTAATTGCGAACATATATAGAGAGTGCATAGTCGGACTGTAGTTTACCTGATACATTGTTTGTGATTGTACTCTGGAATATCGAGTACAAGAATATCGTGGCACAGTAATATCAAGGACAAAAGATTGAGAAATAAAATTTAAAAAGGTAAGTGCATATAGAGAAGTATAGATGTACTGTTCTTAACATCTTAACTATGTACCTTAAAGATGTATATATTGTCAAAGTAAATGTATGGAAAGTGTAGAAAATCTACACATACCTATTACCTTTCGATATGCTGTTCCTCCATATACGGTCTATGACATAAGTGTCCCTCGATATTCTGTAGTCGATATTCAGGATCCAGATCTTCTTTTCTACCATAATTTCTATGTTCTTTTTTAATGTTTGTGTAATTTCTTTGATTTCGCTTAGCATTTAAACTCAGTATATAGTCAGAATAGTAAATTTACCCGGTCCTAATGTATGTGGTAGGTGAGTTTGTTTAAGAATAGAATAAGATTGTTATTGAGAGAATCAGCTTTCAGAGGGATTCACTCATTAGAATTACTACATTTCTCAGTCGAATTACTTCTCTTAGTAGAACAATCTAACATCTCACAAATTTGTGTTTTGAAATCCCCACCCGACCCACAATCTAATTAAGTCTGTTAAGAAGTAGACACATCTACTACCTTCTGTTTCTTTTTCTACTAAAATTGCACCATCTAATTGCTACCTCTCTAAACAAGAATCTAAAACAGTTTATATTATGTAACCTGTGGCTCAACGTAAATAGTAATTGCACATAAACAAAAACAAAGCCATTTTCACTGCGGTGGCTGCACATTTTCAAGTTTTGCTTTCATGAAGAAAATAATAACCAGACATGCATGGGTATGATACAGCAGTTCTCATTTTTATTTATGTTTACAATTTAATATAGCATGTATCAGGCCGATGGACTCAGCATCCGCTGGGACTGACTTTACTAATAGAATGACCATCTTTGTACCGACCGATAAGTAGATAAGAAATACTGACATTTATACAGTGGCGGCTGGCATGGATCGGGAGTGGCGGGGTGGGGGGGGTGAAGAAAAAAAAGCTACACTTACCTCTACACAGCCACGTCTCTCCTCCGCTTCTCTTCCCGACGAGTCCCGGAACGGAAACAGGAAGCACACAGGCTCCCCAAGCCGATCACAATGCTGCAGTCACCATCTCAGCACCGTTGTGATTGGTCTGAGCATCGTGGTTCGGCGCTCAAATGGGGACTATGAACCTGTGCATGTTCTCCACTCAGGCTGTAATACTGAGAACATGCAAAGTGTGCATGACTGTTTGGCCGGCCCAAGACGGCCAGCTAAACCATCATGCGCACTTAGAAAGTGCCCCAACCAGTCCTCCCCCTGCTCTGTGAGCAGCCCAGCCCCACCCTGCAAAACTGCCTCAGCAGGGAAAAATAAAATGATAATAACATTGTGTTATTATCACTTTATTTTTTATTTTTTGCACTGCTGAAAAGCAGTGGGGCAGTGCTCCTCCGCCTTAGCCGAGGAGCCGCCGTTGCATTTAGATCTTTCCTTGCTTGTAAACTAAGCCTCTGCAAAATCTGAATTGCACAAGCGAAATTCAGAAATTTGCAAATTTCAAGTTCTATGCTGTTTACAAAATTTCCAGAAATGTGTATTTACACGATGCAATCGCACAAAAGAGGTTGAGCTGAGGTTTCCCCTGTAGGTTAAGCTTCCAGACGTACCCTAGTGGGTGGGTCAATCGGCACGATTCCCAGCTCGCCCAGGCCACCCAATCTCCTCCCTGGAGGAAGAGAGGGTAGAGGGTGTGTAAGCATGGGAATGCAGCACTCAGATGTTGCCCATTTACATTTTATGCTCCAACTAGTGTCCTGCTTTTATCAAGTGTGGCTTTTTTATGCAAGGTATTCACTAGCGTATTCACAAGTGTATTTTTATTAAAAATACTGGCAAATTTAATTTCATGTAATTCAGCACAATTTTACATAATTTTACTTACGTTAAAAAACAATCAAGCAATTTTGCACACTTCTATATGGCTGCCCATGCCTTGTAAAAGTTCCAATAAAGTTGGTTGGGTGTTCTCTTTGTATAGCATTTGTCTCACACTGAAAGGAGTCTTATTGTTGGGGTGACAGATTGTCCACGCGTAGATGATGCTTCCAAGTGACATTATTCTTCATTTTATGTTAGCGGAATGCCACAAATAAAGTTCAGATGGGCAGAAGGACCAGGGCGACACAGCACAGCATCAGACTGAGGGGAAACTGTGACATATCACCCAAAATAATGATACACACAACCACACACACTCCTCACTCGCTACACTCCATGTGTACTCCACTAGGGCAACCCAGTAATCCCACAGGAGACTAGGTGAGGAAATGTGCTCCATGCATAAGCACAGCTACACGGTCGCAGTGACATGATATTAGCAGCGTAAGCGTATTACTATAACACCTCACTAATAGGCCATACTGCATTACCTCACTTTCAATCCATCCGTAAAAAAGCATCTTATACACTTAACCGTCCTTTTTCTCACCGCTTTTGCTACATGAACTGCCAATTCGCAGCAACAAAAACACGCTAAGAGAACTCTCGTCAACATACAGGACATTGAAACTCTCCTAACAGAGTTCACCCCAGAGCTGTATCCTTTTCCATCCAAGCAGGCCAGTGAAGTAGCGAGTTACCTGCCTCAGATATGTCAACAGACCCAATTCAGGTGTAAAACTCCTGATTTTTAAAGCCAAAAATTGCTTTTTTTTTAACTTTCTCCTGCCTAAAATTGCCTGTTTCAATGTTAGTCAATTGGGAAAATAAATTCCCCCGATTTGCCACCTCCCTCTTTTTCCTGTTTTGAAATGTTGGCATGTACGCTGTCTGTAAATGTGCTTCGGCGCCTAATCAAGGGTATGAAGGGCGGTATGAATGTAACTACAATGCAATACAATACAAATTATTAACATCACCACAAGCTGTCATCAGTAGAACACTCCCAGCCATGGAACACCCTTAGCTCAAGATTCCTTCCTGAGATACTGCAATCAAACAATATCCAAGATACACTACTTTTCCCTTTTTTAAGAAAGAAAGCTAATGCAACAGAGATCACATCATGAGGCGGTAAAAACAATCATGACCATATGCAAAGAGTCCACCCTTTCGGCAACCACAGACGACAAAACGTGCACAGTGGCACTGGATTTAGACTACACCAATGAGGTACAGATTCCATACAGGACAAACCCGGGGACAAACACCACAGGATACATCCATTAAAAGATAAGAAGCCTACAAATGTGCCATACACATCCACAGATCCAGAAGGTGTGTACAAACATGAAGGTGAGAGGGAAATCAGGTATTGTTCGCCGGGACTCCTACTTCGAGCAGCACCATACCTACGGTGGGGCGATTCTGGATGTATCCAGTGGCTTGAGGGTGTCTATCACTTACTCTTTGAATGGAATGGCGGTGGACCCACCACACACACGGGCCATCATCGTTGTGGCCACCTTGATCCTTGACTGGCCAGTATATTTTGTATTTATAAACACTGCAAGCAGAGTGACTAATATCTTGGGTCCTGATGAATGCCCTGGAAACCCTTTTGGGGACCACTTGCTGGCAGAAACATGTTGATCATTGAGAGGGGTATATATGGTTTACAACCCCAGTCCTCCTTTTAAACCTATCCGAGTGGACCTACGGAATAAGGTTATTTTGGCCCCCTGGAGATAGCTTTAACAATCACCACACGCTGTATATTCACTTGCACTCTATCCCTCACTGACCTCATTCCATCGCTCATATAAACACCTCTGCTCCTACCAACTAGGGGAATTGTAGCCCACACCATGGACCTCACAGTCCGGGTGTGAGAAGGAGACCAAATGATGAAGCATGTCACCCTCGGGTGAGTGAGGGTTCTCGTCCTAAGAAGGATCTCTCCCTTTTGAGCAAGTCCATTACACACACGTTTATCAACATAGAAAACAGCTCTTGGCTATGAACTAGCTGCTAGCCCGCTCTGTATGATAACACCAGGCGTACTTAAGTGTGAGTTGCATTGTTTAGAAATCAGCCATTCCCACCCTCAAAGAGAACAAGGAAGCAACGACAAACATACACTAAAACCTTACGCATCGCAAAATGAATTTAGTAAAACATGAAAACATGCAACCATCATATAATAAAACACTTTACCGCACAGCCTTTTGCTGACAAGTGCTAGGGGTGTGTACGTAGTAGACAAGTATGAAACCCTCCTGGACCTCCATAGCTATTCAGCTCAGCCCTCCCACGGAGATCCTCCATCAGTCAACAGTAGAACTCTCTCAGATATGGAACACACTTAGGCCAACATGCCATGCATACCTCTGATAGCAGAAGCCAGTCAGAAACACCCTGCATAGATCATACAGCCCTCACACCATACACAAGACACAGCCCCAGTGTATACAAGGATTCAACTGCTGACAGTTGGGTATCTGAGTGTAGGGGGCCGAGCTGAGCAATTCTAGAGCTGCTGCTGGGATTTTTAGGTTTACCTTTATTGACAACATTCCTGTAAATGAACTTGAAGAATGAATAACTTGAGTGTATCTGTCATTCATGTGAACGTTTGTTCAAGGTCTATGAGCTGAGATTTGAGAATAATTGACTGGCTAAGGTGTCCTTCTGTATTTGTAGTATTTCAAAGTCCAAGTTGATGTCAGAGTGTAGACATCTTTGTTGTTTAATGAGTGGACACTTTCCCTCTCACGCAGGCTGGCTATATTTGTAAGATGCCCTCTGTACTATATTGAATGGCTTCTAGTAGGATAATCATACAACTCAAAAGGCGGTGAGGGCTTAGAAATGTGCGCACTGGTGTATGATTCTGGTAATTAATCACTGTAATTCAACCACGCTCTACTTTTAGTGGTCCCACCGCCACTGGGACACTTATCATCCAAATTTCGACCTAGGCAAAAAGGAGCGCCTCTATCAACAACCTTCACAAGCTAAATGCTGGATAATAGTTTAATGGTAGTCCCATTCAAAGAAAGTCCATAGGCAGTCTTTATAAATTTCCAATTTGTTGTTTATTTCAAAACTTCAATTATTTCATCCAGAAAGCATCACAACAGACAATCCAGCCAACGCGTTTCGTCCAAGCTGGACATCATCAGGGCTGTAATCCTGCGTGTTCACATCCAACGCGTAATCTCGTCCGGCCGGTGCGATAATTCCCGCCACAAGCTTCTAGGAGGATTCTGCTCCCCCCCTGTTGGAGATGTAGAATTATTTGTGTCTTGGGGACTGCTTTTGTTTTCTAATAATGGATTCAATTTTTTTCAGCCACTTACGTTACAGCTTTCAGCTACATTTTCAGGGTTCAATGTAGCAATCTAGTGCTTTACATTTCGGTTGATGAAAAAGGCTGGAAATGTGGTATATTTTCTTGACTAAATGTGCCTGACAAACAATACTTACTCTTATGTGCCACCTTGAAGGCTGAGCTTTCTTGACTGACCCAATATTTGGATCACTTGAAAGTGATTAAACGCATGAGACACTTTTAGTCGTGAGGACAGCATCCTAGTCCATTTCACTCCCAAATTTGTGGAATGTTATTGCATTAATTAAAATTTCCCCCAGGTCTCATTTCTAACACCTACATTGTATCTTATTTTACAACAACAAATAATGCAATTCTTTAATGCTCAGCAGTAACCACTCTCCCTTAAATGTATCATCCGTTTGCAGTCAGGGCATAGAAGCATAACTTTTATCCTGTGCCCAGTTTATAATATCCTCCAGTTCTGGCAGCCAAAGAAGCTGATTCTATATAAGTCCTTTTAATTATTTAATTTCAGTTACTTTCGGTTGAAATCAAATCGTCAGAACGCAAATGGTTGAAATCGATGTTGTTTCCAATCATTTGGTTGAACTGTATACTTGGTTAATTATTTTCTTTAAAAGTTGGAGTACCCCCTTTAAAAAAAAATCCTTTCATATTTATTTCTTCCCCTTCGACTCCCTTCTATTTTCCTCTCCCCTTTGGCTTGTTCTTTCCTTCCTATACTTTCTCCTTTTCTAGTGTAACAACGGATGGTTTTCCGTGCATCACTTTTAACAACCAGCACTCTTCCCTGTAACTTCCCACACACTTTTCATTTGTTCTAATTCATTTCTTTATCCTACCATAACCAATTTCCTTTATGTTTTATTTTTCCTACCCGTTTCCTTTTTTCAATCCTATTTCCCTTCACTTTTACTTCAACAGTAGTAGGATTTTTTTTATTAAGCAATTTTCACAGCACTAATGAGATTTTCGACCTTTATGTTTAGAACTTCCTCAAGTTCGAGCCAAATGAGTCAAACTACACACTTGGTACCATAGGGAAGTGCTGCGATTTGCACAGGATCACACGTTTTCGGTCAAACCTGGAACTCGTCTGCCTCGCCAATTCGGCCTACAGAGGCCTCACCCTCCCTGTGTGGCATCGTGTTTTATTGGCCCCCTCTCTGCCTCTTCCAAGCCATGATCTCACATGCTTGTGCTCACAGGCACAAAGGGAGATTACCCAATCCCCTCACATAATGGCCGCTCCATGGCGACCTCCCCGCTGAAGGCATTTCCCGCCCAAGCCGCCCCTCTTCAATGCGCGCGGTCGGCCGTGGAGAGCGAGGCTGGCATCATCGTCCGCTCTCTTGCCGCCAGCCCTTTGTCTGGCATTAAAGCAATCAACGAGCTGGTAATGAAGGGCGAGGGCGCAGCGCACTGTGTCTACGGGTCATGGGCCTGCCTGTCCCGCGCTTTCTTCGGCGGAGATGACATCATCTCCGCCGCCGCGAGACGGGCCATGGCCTTCCGGCTCACGCGCCTCCACCCTCCTCTCTCCCTTCCTCCCTCTCTCTCTCTCTCCTTGTCTTTGCCTTGCTTCCTATGCTGAACTGCTTGTTGATTCTACACACTTGCCCAAAGTGCGTCATTTTCATTTAGTGCTCAAACATCTACTCCCTCTCCCGTTTCCTTGGGCTCACTTGTATGAGAGGACCACGGGGGCGCTTTCTCCTGGCACTGAGGGTCTCTATTTGCCCAAATAAAGCGTTGCCGCTACCACTGCCAACTACAGACGCATTATATTCAACGCATGACATGTCCAAACATGTTTGGAGTGGAATAGAAGTCCATGTTGATGGCGGGCACCGCACGTGAAAAAAAGGCACATGCCAGAAGCTCAGAAATACATATTCTTATGACTTGCTGAAAGGTACAGGCCTGGATTTACTAAGGGTTGCACGGGCGCGTGCATCCCAAAATATTTGCGCCTCTGCAATGGCATAACGCAAAATGATGGAGCCCCCTGCAGAATGTAAAGGGGGACCCTGGCATCTCACAGATCGTACAGATATTCATTGGTCTTGGTCTCAATGGGGGCCCCCTTAACGATTGGGCCCCCCTACACTGCACAGGCCTGCTTGGAAAAGCAGAGTGGTTTTCCCGAGTGTTTAACTATTTCTTACTCCGTGCATTTGCACACTCTCTGCAAGGCATGCAATGGCATGGCTTAGATGGTGAGGGGGCCCCCTCCAAAACAAGAAACTCTGGGGGCCTTCAGCACTGCGGGGGCCTACGTTATGCTCCTGCCCCTCTGTACTTGGCTATTTAGAGTTTTGTATCTGATATGGGGAATAACATGGAGAAATCCATGCCTCTACTTATTGATGCATGAATGCCCTATTTTTGCCTAGAATTTTACTCTCCATGCCACTGGGGTCAGGCTAGCCTGGCTGATGAGGGGTGATGCTCCGAAACTGGTCCCAAGATGCTTGTTTTCGGACCAAGGAGGACCTGGCTTGGCAGTTCGGGCTGGACTGTTCCCTTTGGGCGCAGGGTCAAGACTGATTTGCATATGGCTGGGTCTGAACTGGAATGGCATGGGAAGCAAAAAAACGATGGATTTAGTCCCAGATCTCTGTACTGGGGTGAATGTATGACAAAGTGCAGCATTCTGTCCATCAATTGTTCTTTTTCAGAATTTCACATAGACATTTTACCTGCTTTTAGAAGATGAAATGCTGGGGTCAAACACTCTCATCCTGATGTATTTTAGTGGCATTTATAATCCTAATTCAGACAATAACTCCCTTTACAGGTCTTATCAGGATAATCCCACCAATTGGTGACTGCCCACTTAAAATATATCTCACATGTTTTTTTCTTTGACCCCCCCCCACCCCCCCCCCCCCCATGCCTGCACAACACACACCCTTGCTTTCAGAGGTGCGAGGGCTTCATCTGTTCTCTTTTGGGACATCACATGGCTGCCGGTGCACATATTAAAGTACTCTAGTTCACACATATGTAATTCGAGGGTTGAGCATTATAATCAGTTTTGCATAATATATGACATAATTGGATTGAAAAGATCAAATGTGTGCATACATTGTGAATACAAACTATGAGAACAAACTAAGCCTGGGTGGAGTTCGCGGAGTTCTACTCCGCAAAGTCATAAAAAAACTCTGCTGCGCTTTGCGGAGTTCTGCCAGGGGTAGAGTATGTTAAGTCGCGCTGCTTGTACTGATTTAAAGTGCCATGAGTTGTCCCGCGCTGTAAAATGAGCGCGAACGCCACTCTGCGCCACGCCAGAGAGCGCTTCTGCTTTCTACTGCTTGAGTAGACATTTTATTCGAGCAGCAGCTTCCTCAACGCGAGCGACAGATTTCTCAACGTGAGCGGTCGCGACCTATTGCGACCGCCCGCGTTGAGAAATCTCACAGAGAGGAGGTCTAGCGCACGATTTTTCTCTTGTGAGCGCTCACCAATTTACCGTTGGCGAGCTGCGGGAGAGAAAAGACTGTGCTCCGCGTCACTTCGTGCAGTTTTGCGGAACTCCGCTCGGAGCACAGAGTGGGCAAAACTCAGCAAACTACGCCAGCGGAGATGAATTCTTCGCCCACCCCTAGAAAAAACTATTGGTATCATTTGAATTCAGACACTTGAAATGTGAGCGATTACTCCATCAATAAAACTAATTAAAGTCGAGGTGAAAGTGGACTTTGGTCCAGGCTGAGGCCGGCACTGTTCTTATAGCTGGAAAAGTTGCATCCATTGAGTTAAGCTTGAAATGCCTGGATTATAAGCAGAGACATTTGACTGCATTCACTGGACTTATGAGAACACAGAATACTCCCTTGTGAGGCATGGATGACGAAATTCTGCATGAAAAGTCACATTATGCGGAGAAATGCAACACATTTTGCGACAGTATGATTTAACTGTGCTGTCATTTTAACACACATTAATTCACACAATACTCTCTGGGCAGGAATTTAACACTTGATTATAGCAGGCAGCAGGCAGCTGAAGGGCGGCCAGTTAACCTATGCAAAGAGTCAGCCACTGTCCGGAACCATGTGAGTAACTTTTGATCTGTTTGACCTATAAACTACTTTTTGGTTGAGATCCGCAAATTATGCAGCAGATTGTAAATTATGTAGAAAATGTGGTAAATACATAAATATGCGGAAACTGCACAGCCACATAATCAGATTAATCCAATATCCCTGATTATAACTCAGGTCAGGTTCCCCAGTCAACATTTTCGACATCCCTGGTCATTCCTTCGTCTGTAACAATGCAATGTTTCCTGCTTTTGGTTTTTGGGCCTTTAAACCCTTCGGTAACTGACAGCTGACCCTGTACTGTTTTTGCATTTCAGGTTTTCCCTTCCTGTGGACCAAGAGGACTGGAAGGCTTCACTCATAAAATATGTCCTGTGCTTCCAGGCTGGATACTTATTTTTAGCACTTAACCACAGACAGAAACCACTGTCGCTGCAGCTTCTGTGGCTAAAAGCTAATAAGTACTCTGAAGAAGTAAATGATGCCCTCTGACCCTGTGCGGCAGCGCGTGGGAGGACAGCAGCGGCCGCCATTTCTCATCCTGTTTGTTTGTAGAGCCTGGAAGATTTTTTCCAGTCCTCGCAGAGCTAAAAACAGTCTTATGATTAAGCATTGTGGAGTGGTCATGAGCAGCTGTAATTACAAAGCAGGAAATTCCAACCTTCACACAGAATGACACAGACTTGTAATTTATATATTTTTGTTGGGGGTGGAGAGTATAATAGCAGGTAAAACTAGTGGTGGCAGGTGGAGGGCACTTTCGGGGGCAGGCACTTATTTTTTCAAGAGAATTTTCTGATTATTGATTTTATGGACATTAAGAATTACTGTGAATTTGATTTGCTCAGGATATAATTTGGTTTTTGAATTTGTATATGTGGGCATTGTCCGCATATTTGGTGTTGGTGGATGGGCTTCACCTATATCCTTTGAGCATTGTAACTGATCTTATACTACGATACACAACACACCGCGATATTTTCCCAACCATTCTTTGCTCATTTGTGACTTAATTTTTCATCATCAGACTTTAGCCGAGAGAAGAAAGATGGCGGGAGAGAAACGAGGAGGAAGATTAAAATAAAGAAACAACGGCAAATAGGGAAAGCAAGGGTTAAAAACAGAACCCAGAGAGTGAGAGAAAGAGACAGGAACTGAGTGGCCTTTGGTGCTCAACTAGCGCCAGGCCTCTAAGTACATTTTTGTGCCTCTGAACTTATTTATTTAATTATGCAAATGAAGTACTCTGAAACTCTGTGAATTAATTAAATGCAGAAATGTAGAAACATTAAACATATTTACTTGCAGTTCCTCGAGCAATGGGTTTTTCTGCTATAATTTTCTTGCCATAATTGTTGAGGACTACTAAGGCACAAAATGAACATTAGAAGGTCTTCCTTGAGGGCAGCCATTCTATGACAAGCGGAAGTAACGTCGGAAATACATTGACCTTTTCCATTCCTTTGCCCTTCACGTTGTGGGACTTGAATGAAGTCTTAGCTAGGGATGTCATTCTAGGGACAGCCATGTGGAGTGGAGCTGGGATCAGTCCCAGGCTCTGGGGGGATAAGATAAGTAAGTGTCTCTACATACTGTACCAGAGGGTAAGAAGACGCCCTTCCAAAGGAATGCACATAGCATTCCGCCTCCGCATTTCATCCATCAGCTGTGATAGGCCTCTAAGTTTAACGCTGGCATTTTTTTTTTTTCGACCAGCAGCATAGCCATCACTAAACAAGTAATTTTTCTTACATGTTACGTTTACATTGTTACACATCGCAGCTCATGTTCCAGTACACTCAGCAACTATACAATATAGTGATGAAAATTAAGTAGTACCCTCTGTACCAACTTTGCAGGTTATAATGTTAACATGACCTGGTACATTACATTGTGTTATAGTCTCAGTTATTTAACTCTTTATCATACCTTGATAAAATTCTGAGTGTCATAAGTCCTTGATACACAGTGTTATATTACAGCTTCGTCCTGTGTTGTTTGTAGGTATTGTATCAGTGGTTCCCAGAAGTCCCTAGGCCGTGAAGCCTGTGGTATTTCCTCTGCATAAACCTCCAGTGTCTCTTTGCAGTAGGTCATGTCCCTGAACCAGTCTTTAAGTCTTGGGGGGCGTTTACTCCCCCAGCGCATAGCTATACGCCTTTTAGCAAGCAGCAATGCGACAACCAAAAATTTCCGACGTCTGGCTAATTTGAGCTTGCGTGCTCCCAGTATGCAGACCAATGGTGTGTTTGGTATTGGCTCGGATAGCATGATCGTTAATTTGTCGGTGACGTCATGCCAGTACTTGTGGAGTTGTGGGCATGCCCATGACATATGTAAAAAGTCTACGTTTGGTGTGTTACATCTTTGACAATTACTGTCCACTCTGAATCCATACTTATGTAGTTTAGCCGGGGTGTAATATATTTGATGCAAAAATTTAAAATGAATAATTCGTAAATTACAATTTGACGTAAGGAGCTGTAGTTGCGTGCAACTCTATTCCCAGTCATGCTCATCTATAGGTACACCAATTGTTGTTTCCCACTTTTTTAGCGCAATGTTTGGTCCTTGTCTCTGTTCATCCTGTGATGCATTATAAAGGCGTGTTACTAGATTCTTGCGTGTAGGTGCTGTTAATAGTATTTGTAATGCATTCAACTGTGTGGGTTCGTCCGGGAATGACATGTACAATTCCTTAATAGCGATACGTAAACGCAGGTATGCGAACTTCTTTAATGGCGCTTGGTGTGCGCAGAGGGATGGGTCCTCTAGTGTGATAAACTTATTATGTGGAAACACAGTGCCCATGCTAGTTAGTCCCATCTCTTCTAGTAGTGTTAGCATTTTCTTTTCCTGAGTAACTGTAAGTCTTGGATGATAAGCTATTGGAAGTGCCTTGGCAAATATTGGGAGCTTGTTTGCGCTATATGCTAATACATGCCATGCTCGTGAGGTGCAGTGGACCGTGTGTATTTTGTCCCGCGGTGTAAATCTCCTCGGGTCAGTGATATATGTTGTCAACGGCAAAGGGTGCACGCTATCATGCTCTACTGCTATATGTGGAATATGTGCATGAGGATGCATCCAGTAGTGTGCATGTTGAGCTTGCGCACAATAAAAATATAGTTGTAGGTCTGGAGCCCCGAAGTCCCCTTGATGATAAGGTTTCGTTAGAATTTTCCAACTAACTCTGGCCTGTCTCCCCGCCCATGTTAAGCGTTGTAGGGCGGACCGTAATTTTGAGAATATCGTTTGTGTGAGCCAGATCGGTATATTCCAAAATAAGTATAGGAACCTAGGCAGCACTATCATTTGTTGCAAGGCAATTCTGTCTGGTAACGAGAGAGGCATTTTGATCCATCTGTCTATTTGGTCTTCAAGTTTTGTCAGTGCTCTGCCGTCATTTTCTCTTATTACTGTTTCTGGGTTGCGTTGTATCCATATGCCGAGATACTTAACCGGGTCTATTTGCCATTTCAAGGGGTAGTCGAGATTTGGTTGTGTTGTGACCGTTGTGAGGGTATTACCACTGATTTATCCCAATTTATTCTGAGTCCTGAGTAATGTTCAAAACGAATATATTCCCTGATGAGTGAGTTGAGATTGGTGTCAGGGTGTCGTGTATATAGAACCATGTCGTCTGCATATAATGAGATGCCAATAGATTGAATTGTAAAGCTGACGTATAGTGTTTTTGTCTGATTTTGCAGGCTAAGGGTTCTAAGGTTAACGCAAATAACATTGGTGAGAGCGGACAGCCCTGTCTCGTTCCCCGACTTATGTCAATGGGGTCTGAGGTGTTCCCATTTATTCTGACTCGTGCCCGAGGTTCGGTGTATAGTAGTGCTATCCAACGCAAGAATGGCTCAGGAAAACCCATCCTGCGCAGTATTGTAAACATGAAGACCCACTCCACCGAATCAAAGGCCTTCGCCGCGTCCAGTAGGGCCGCTGCTGCTGGCGTATTGGGGTCTAGGTGGTGGTACATTGCAAAAATAGTGCGTATATTTTGAGTTGTAGATCGTGTCGGCATGAAGCCTGCTTGATCCGGCAGTACCAGGTTGCATAATAACGGCTGAATTCGCGCCGCTATGATTTTGGCTAATATCTTAGCGTCTATGTTTATTAGGGATAGCGGGCGATAGGAATCACACCGAGTCAGGTCTTTGTCTGGTTTGGGGAGTGCTATCAAAAGAGCTTCACGTAGTGATGTCGGGAGTTTACCTTCTTCATAGGCTTCTTCATACATTTCGGTCAAGTGTGGAATCAATATGTCTCGGAATTCTTTATAAATCTCTCCTGGGAGTCCAACAAGGCCAGGGGCCTTGTTATTTGGGAGGGAATTTATCGCCTCTTTGATTTCCTCTTCTGTGATATGGTGGCAAAAGTACTCTCGGTGTTCATCAGATAACCATGCCACTGCTATGTCGTCCAAATACTCATTTATGTCGGATGTAGATGTTGTCGACTGAGTGGCATAGAGTTAGGCATAGTATTTTGTAAAGCATTCAAGTATGGCAGGTGTGTCATAAAGTGTTTGGTTTTGTTCGTTAATGATCTGTGTTGTGTACGTCGTTGTATGTGCCGGTTTTATTTTAAACGAGAGCGCACATCCAGGTCGCCCACCCTCCCCATAATTCCTTGCCGTGTATCTGCGCGACATGTATTTGATCTCGTCATCTGCAAATTTGTGGTAGGTATCTGTCTTTTGTCTGATTTCCGCAAGTAGTGTGTTATTATGCGTTGTGGTATATTCTGCCTCTAATCTTCTAATCTCTCTTTCTGCCATCTTTACTTGTTGTTGGATGTCTTGTAGTATGCCTACATGCTTACTGATGCAATGGCCCCTGATAGTGACCTTAAAGGCCTCCCACAGTGTCCCTGCGCTCTTGACAGATCCAGAGTTGTGATCGAAGTAGTCCACAATCGCCTGGTGCAGTTCACTATGGAATACCTGGTCCAGGAGAGCATTTTGTTGCAGCCTCCACGTGAATTGTCGTGGGGTATGTGTAGGGATGGCCAGTGAGAGTCGTACCGGGGCGTGATCTGATAAGGTTTTGGGTAAGTGTTCAACCTCAGTCGTCCATGTGCACGCATCCCGCGTTATCAGCCAGTAGTCAAGTCTGGACCATGTGTGATGTGTAAGTGACGTGCAAGTACCTTCCCTGCGACCTGGATGCCTGAGTCTCCATATGTCTACCATTGCCCATTCTTCCATACCCTCTCTGAGGATCTTGGCTGACTGCTTACCATGTCTCTCATTTCCAGTTGACCCGTCTAGAGCCGGGTCCAGGCACGTATTAAAGCCACCACTCCATATAATAGCTGTGGGTTGTAGCTCACGTAGTTTAGTCCATATTTGTGTGTAGAAGGTCGGGTCGTCGGCATTTGGGCCATATGCAGTGACAATCGTTATATTTGTGCCCCCAAAGTTGCCCTGAACTATAACATACCTCCCTTGGTCATCTTTAATAGATTTTATGAGTGTAAAGGGGGTATTGCGTTTGACCAATATCATTACTCCTCTGGCGTAGGAAGAGTACAAGGAAGCTATCTTGTATGTCGCCCATCTCGTGCCTATCTTGCCCTCCCTGAGATCTGTCAAGTGTGTTTCCTGTATACAGGCCACATCTATTTTGTGTCTGTCTAAATAGGCTAAGACTTTGCGTATTTTCTGTGGGTTTTGGAGTCCACGAATATTCCAGGTCATGAACGTCAATGTTCGTAGGTGTTTTGGGTTACTAGTCATGTATCGTCCTGTGAGCAGCTACTAGGTGTTGATGTCGATTAAACTGTGTAGTGCCATGCACACGTATTTCTGCAGCTTTTCCGCTGGTCGGTTTTTCTTATCAATACCCCTTCCCCCCCTCCCACTCCATCGTTACATTTCCAGCGGAGACATTCCCAGATACGTGGAACATAATCTTTACCCCTCCCCCTTCCGGTCAAACAAAAAAGATAAACTAACTAGTGTGGTTCACACAAGTGGGCGAGAGCTGCCTACTTCAATACCCTTGTTCTAGTTACAAGGGGGACACCATTCCGTTGTAGGTTTAATGCACTTCTGAGCATCCAGCAATTTTAACCAAATGTAACATAATATACCACTTACTTCAGTGTTTCTATCTATTATGTGTAACTTAAGAAGACAACCATGGGTCCACAGCCTGTGCTGGTGGATCTGCTATTATTTATGCCTACTACGTCTACCTGTATACAGCCACTTGCCATGGTGCGTTTGTGCTTGGGGCACCAGTCTATTTTGTTCAGTTTGTAGGTAGTAGCTAGTCCATTTTACTCCTTAAGATCAGGCTATATAGCCAGTTTCTATGAAATAGTGTCTCTAAGTGATCTGAGTCACCTGCACTTTCTATGTGCTTTTTAGATTCTGGTAGTCATGTGTATGATATTCAACTAGTATGGTTGTGTGTGAGCAGTTGTCACTCCACATCCGACTTTGTTGCCTGATCTTCCTGTCTGTCTCTTGGTGATCTCCTGCGTGTGTTCTGCGATCCTTTCTGTTGGAGATATTTTAAAATGTCTTTGGGATTGTTATAGATTTTGGTTTTGCCATCATCTGTCACTCGGAGTCTGGCGGGGTATAACATGGCATATTTAATATTGAGATCTCGAAGCTTCCTTTTTGCCAAATCGAATTTCTTTCGCGCCTCTTGGACCGATGGCGTAAAGTCAGGATATAAAGATATCTCCATTCCCTCATGTCTCAAGTTACCTATTTCACGGGGTTTGCGAAGGGCCGCATCCCGATCGCTGTAATTTAATAGTTTGGCGATGATTGGCCTCGGTCTAGCACCCGTTGGTGGCGGTGGTGCTAGGGGTCTGTGCGCCCGTTCAACTATGAAGACGTCAGAGAAGTTTTCCCTGCCCAGGAGAGTGATCAGTAGTTGTTCCACATATTTTTCCATAGGTCCTGTGTTGGTTGTTTCTGCTATTCCCATCAGGCGTATGTTACTTCTACGGGATCTCGCCTCTAAGTCCTCTGCTTTTGCCTTTAATTCCGCCAACTGTTTCTCCATGTTGCCCTGTTTTGTGTCCATTTGGTTATGTGCATCCTCAGCTTCAGATATACGACGTTCGGCCATATCGATCCTCTCGGTATGTCGATCCATATGTTCTGACATACGGTCCACTCTATATGTTAGAGAGTCAATCTTGCCATCTATATTGGTCAGTGCCGCTTGTATCGTAGTAAACATATTCTGCACGTCATCATTTGTAACACTGCCAGTCGGCGCCGTCATTTGCGCCGTCATCTGTTGGTCATCTGTATTGTGATCCGTATTTTTCTTGGACTGGTCGAAATTGAGTTTGGGCTGGTTTCTATCTGGTTTGCCCATTTTTTGGCAGTGGTGGTGATGTCAGAGCGATTTCTCTACAGAGATCAGGTATTGTATGCGCAGTGTCAGCCGCCGGTGAACGCCACTCTTTATTGCTCCGGCGTTCTTTTGACCCTTTTTGTATATATGTGGAGTGTGGGACAGTAGAGCGCTGCTATCTAGTAGTTGTTTATTATTAATTAGGTGTAACTGCGAAGTGGCTCCGTCACCTACGCAGTTCTCCTGCTCACAGCGTCACACCAGTTGTCAGACACTTCCCACTCTGTACGAACCTATCTTTTGACTGGTGGCTCAGTACTTCATCTCTTCAGGAGAGGATCAGTTAGTTGGTGCCCACCCACAGCCCGCAGACTATTCAATGTACTAGGGGTCTTGTAGCGTTTGTGATGTATATGCCGAAGTAGTATGATGTGGCATACGATATCCCACTCTTCTGACGGGCGTTGACCCGGCGCGTTTTCACCGGTCTACTCCTACAGAAGGCCATACAGATCACCACTGGTCGCACAGGGCTAGTATTATACAGGCCGATGTCCTCTGGGACAACGCGCAGTTCCACCGCCACTGGCAGTCTTTATCGCAGCTTGTATTAGCCAACTCACACTCACAAGATTGTGCGTGTGTCCTTGCCCTGTATCTACTGGACACTTTAATGCCTTGGCTGTGCCTTGGGTTCCAATAGGCCCGTATATGGGCTACAATGATTACCGTCCCCACCAGACGTGGCAATGGGGCTTCACGAGCGTCAGGGTGCTGGGTTTAGCAATATGTTATGAACATCAGCAGCGCCCTGCCATTGTGCATCCCAGCGAGTCCCTTCAGTTATATACCACTACTGTTTTCTTTATTTGTGTCGCCTCTGTAAGCTTGGTGCACTTCACCGTCCAGGAGACTGCGGTGTGGCGTACTCTGGCACTACCCCAGTCTGTAGTACTGTTGTGACGCAGCAATATTCCTCCTCGCTCCGGCTAATGCTGTCTCAATGGTTGCGCCCTGCGGGTCTCTGCGTTGCTCAACTGCTGCCAATGCGCATTATTTGGTGACACTGCGTACATTAAGCTGGCTCCTATATTGACTGCGCTTCTTCGCCGGTTAACTTATGGCAAGGGCTGCCGTTTCGCGGGTCCGGAGCGTGGTGGTGTTCTTGCCGCATTTACGCCTTACCGCATGAAGACGGCTCTCCCGTGTCCCACACCACTTCCGACTTCTACAGCTAGGCGCGACAGGATCAGTGGGTGTTCCGCCGCTTCTTGTGAAAGTTTCGAGCCTCAGGGACAACCTCGCCGATCCGGGCCCCGAACACAGTCACGTCCTCGCCGGCGTGCGTGCTCTGCGTCTCGGCACAGCTCTTCACTATAGCCTGGTGTCTGAGTTTCACTTTCGTCTGCTAGGCTCTAGTTGCGACGTTCCTCTGCATGACAGCTTCGGATCATTTCAGAATATCTTAGATGGAATATAATTGGGACCCGTGTGTCCCAGAGGCATCTCTTCGTAGTAGAGGTCGCTGGAGCTCTTCATGTGCAGGATATTTTGCGTTTTTTCTGGTGTCCGAGAGGAGCTCGCTTAAAATGCGGCCATCTCTCAGCTCGGCTAGCTCCGCCCCAAGTTTAACGCTGGCATTTAGTCTCCTATGGTACAGGGAGTCTAAGAATCGCCCTTGTAATATATCAGCCCCACCTGTATTGTTGTTGCATTTTATATAGCGCTTCGTACCCCGGACGAGGCACTGAAGTGATTTGTGAATGGGTAGCGCATTACTTCGTGGGGTTCCCATGGATGGAAGAGTGTTTCCTTCGATGCTCAGTCTTGAAGTGTAGATGCCATGTGTGAGGGCCTGAATTATAATCTTGTCTTGTTTTTGTCCCTGAGCATATGCATGGCTAACAAGCATTGGCAAAACCAATAGGTCTTTCATCAATGCTACAACATCTATAAACACAGGCATTCACATATACTGTTTACATATGTTGCATGCACAAGTACTGTTTGCAACTTTAAATCCAGCCTATTGGCTTTGCCAATGCCGGGAAAATAAGTAAAAAAGGATTGCTTTCTGCACAGAATGCATAGAGGTGATAAAGAATTGAATGTGAAAAACATTGTGCTTTTCGGATGATAGCCTCTCACGCATTCCTTTGGAAGCAGTTCTTGGAACATAGAATTCTGTGCCAAATCGGAACTAACAGAATCTGGGCAGAGTAATACCATGGATGGAGACAATGCCCACTATATATATTTTATAAAGACATGGTAACAATAGGTCTTGAAAACATCTGCACTGTCATCCAGACCTAAAAATCACATACCATTCCACTTTGTGTCAAAGCGTTATTTGTTAGTGCTATTCCATATGTAATTTTATTTTACTACTGCTCATGCTATCTCCATCCTTTCTTCTTTACGTGGTTTATTCCTTACGCAAAGAACTCTCAGATTAGCCTAACGGTCACCGAAATGTCTGACTTTAAGAAAAGGGATTGGTGTCTGGGCTCACATGTAAATTGGGTAATGTCTTTGTTCCTAAAATTGAATCCCTCTACCACATAGTTCATCAGGGTTTACGTTAAAACATGATTATCTTACACGTCAAAGAATATATCCTTCCTGGAATCTCTCTTTTACCCTAATTTCATGTGCACATTTCTTATGTTTCTTTGAAGGTGGCAATCCAACGCTGCAGCCACTCGAAAAATGCAAAGCCCTTCATTTCCAATGAGGACTTCAGAAAAGATGTCTAGGCAATTGTTCGGTCAGTTTCCAAAGAGATAGTGTCATTCTGGCAAGGGTAGCAAAAACATCACTCGCAAGCATAAAGATGGTCATTCAGCAAGCTATCCACCTCGTTATCTGGACCAAGATGTCAGATCACCTCACACCTCTAAGGATCCTGGTTCCCTTTCAGGTTAAAGTGACCTCTACTCAGTGCTTAATTTGTGAAAAAAATAAGTGCCAGGGCTCTCGTCAGGAGGCCAGTGCAGCTTGCACCCCACATTGCCTCTGCTAGCGCTGCCAATGATAGTAACAACACAACTACTAACCATCACACTCCTACAATTGTGACAATTCAGACTATTTCAGGCCCCCAAACCTAATAGAATGGCTTGGGCAGCAGGTAATAGACATTTTTAATGTGTATTGAATGAATAATTAACTGTTGTTGTGGTCATCTCCAAATTAGCCAGACAGCGCCACCTTGTGGCAGACTGTCACAAGCGCTGGTGTCAAGAATTAAGTGCGGGTGCCGAGCACCGGAAACCACCTGCTCAAAGTAAGCACTGCCTCCACTGTCAGCAGAATAACCTGGTGGTCCTCGTATTTTAGATAATTAGGTTACCTTAACATCAAAAGCGTTAATTTGGGCAGACATCTCCCTCTACACTGTGGCACCCCTCGTGGTCTATCTAGAGTTTATCGTCACATTGCCGTGCCATTTTCATAAAAAGGCTCCTGCCGACCTGGTAGGAGAAGTTTTGCTGAAAATGCATGTCGAGTGGGCCACGGTGTCATGTAAGACTGCTCAGTAAGTGATTTTTCGTATTTCAGAAAGAAATCAGCTAAAAAGGGGTCTTCTTTTCAAAAAGCAAAAACGAATGTCCTGAAGCGGAGGAGGTCCACCCCCTGCTCCTCAGGGATATTGTTTCATATTTCTAGGGGGCAGTCATGCTTCACGGTGTGGACTCAGGCAGTTAAAATACACAACATAAAACCTTCTCTAAAAAGATGGACCTTCTATGCAGACAAACAAAGATAGAAAAGACATATAATGCTGCCCTTGTAGGATAACAACTGTTTGTGGCTTATTTCAGAAGGTGGTTTGTTTTGCTGTCATCATTGTAAGTATATATGCATGTGTAAATAAAGAGGCACTCTTTCCAAATTATAGAGATGGTACTCAACACAGAAGTTTGTTGTGTGCAATTGTGGTATCATCCTGTCTCTGAGTTCCAACTATATTACCACCTCCTGAAGCAAAGCTTGATGGTCCCACATGGAAAGTCTGGTGCAACCTAACTTAGGATGTACCGAGTGCACCCTGAGACAGGAAGTAACCTTCATATGCAAATGCAGCGCAATAGAACCCAAAGCCCTAGGACAGCGTTTGTTGAACAGCAGTACCCAGCGCGTGCACTGCTCCGTAACCACTGGCTGCCCTAGGACGGGGAGCGCAGGACTCAGAAGCCGCATGCGCATTCCCAAACCGAGCACCTGTTTTCGCAGCCACTTGCTCTGATAATCTCCCCTATCAGGCTGAAGAATGCCCTGAGAGCAGTTCAGGCCTCCACATGATTCATCTTTGATCCACTTTTAGTTTTAAATTTAGATTGTTATTAGAGCTCAGGCTCAAGGCCTTTTAACACACAGAATTGGGAACAAAAAAGTGATCGTTGGAGTAATAAATTAACTTCAGGCACTAGTAACTGCTCTAGGCACATTCCAGCTTATCGTTTTTTTTTTTTTAAAGAAAAATTGTGGGTGAAATATTTACATTAATTTCATGCACTGACAATTGCTTTGGGCCACATTCCGGTTTATCTTTTTTGTACAAAAAAGTGATTGGTGGAATGCTTAAATGATTTCATACACTGGTAATTGCATTGAGCCATCATGGTTTTTTTTTTTTACAAAACAAGTGGTGAGTGGAATTTATGAATTATTCTCACCATTGGTAACTACTTTGGGCCTTAAACCAGCATCTGCTACTGATTCATCCAATAGCGCCATTGTTGGATAGCGCTGACCTTAATCTGAGAAACGGCGTCGCACAACTACTAATATCTCATAAAAGACCTCACAAACCCGTTTCCCCCCCCCCTACCTTAGCTAGATGGGTGAAAGATGTCATGAATGAAGGTGGTGTGGACACCTCTATTTTTGGAGCACATTCGCTTAGAGGATGTCTCAGCCTCCAAAGCTTTCATCTTGGGAGGAGGTTTACAGGACATTCTAAGAGCAGCCGACTGGTCTAATGAGAGCATGTTCAAAAGTTGTTACTTTAAACCAATGTCTAATGTAATTGATAATGTATTGAATGCACTTTGAACTTGCATAATATTGGCCTCTGTGTCGTGCCATAAAATGTAGATTTTCCACAGCCTGCTGAACAGAAAATCTGAATTTTATTAAGGACACGGAGGCTAAGATTATCCCGCCACTGATACCCGCCCGGGTAGAGTAACCTATTTTATACTTTCTTTCAGAGTAACGAAGTTTGGATCTGGAACCTTTCTTCTCCTGGATACATTAATCAGGAATTTATTTGGATTTAAAGTTTATCTTGTTCGCAGCGCAAAAAAAGAAGGAAGATGGCTGCCTATAGCTGGACTATATACATGATTAGAATGTTTTCAAAGTTCTAAATTCTTGTTAATTGTTGCTGCTGTGTGAACCGACAAATTCTGAGTTTCTCCCACTGTCCAGAACCTTAAATTGACTACACTAATCTGTTCTTTCAGTCCGGGCTTTCACACTGCCTTCCTGCAGTCAAAAGGCTTCCATCGCCAGGCAAGCTAATGTGAACATAAAGAAAAAATAATGTTCTTTGACACTTATTCTGCCTTGAATGTACAAAATTTTAGGAAGCCCTTGTCCAGTACATTTTTGAACTTCACATGCTCAGTGAGAACTCCTTTGACTCAAAATTGTTTTAAATCGATTTCACAATAGGTACGCAACAATTTTTTAACGAGTATCAAAGAGGTCGATCTACAAACTCATTTAGGTTTGGTATCTTTTCTGGGTCGGCCGCAATTAGTTGTACCCTTGAAATTATGCTATTAAACTCCCATAGTTATTTCTGCATAATTAAAAGCTGCCACGTTTGTCACATAATCGGCCGACCTAGGCAAAATCCTGATTTCAGCTAAAAATTGTCTCTGGCTGTTATAGATCCTAGATTACTTAGAACATGTTATATCAAATGCACCACACCACTGAAGAGTGTGGAACAGTTAACTACTCACATTTCCCATGTGGGCTTCAGTGTTCAGGTATGAAAGATGGAAAGCTTGTGTCCAGAAGGTGTTACTATCGACAAGCAATTCTGCATTCTAACACGTCTACGAGGCCTTACAATAGACAGCCAACACTTCCTCCTATAAATTCTGCCTTCATCCACTCTCAGCTTTGTCCTGTGCAAGTCCTTTGGCCCTTGGGTGAAGCAATAGCCTGCAGAGCCTGGTCTCCAGCCCTTGGCAGCTTTCTGAGATGTTTTCTGCTCACCGCTGAGCTATTCCCTGCACCCAACCCCTGCTCCCCTACAACCCCCTGTGCATCCCCAGAGGTCTTGTGCTATGTGCTCTGTGAACAGGGTGTGGCCTTTAGCTAACATCCTGTCACAACAATGTGGCCTTCCATTTTGTAACTTAAAAAAAATGTGTGGATCCAAAAAACAGATCCAAGATGGAAGTTGAATGCTTTTCCGTGGCTTAGCAGGACCCAGGTAGTTTGTCGATTCCATATTTCTGGGATCTACTTTTAGAACCAGTCCACTCCTATCAATGGTGAGCTTTAAACAAAGTCTGTGCTGAAATATCACCTGAATGCTGTGAAGTGTGCTGACTCTCAAAGCTTCTTCTTGGACAGGAATATGAACTACAAGGTCCCTTGAAGCCTTTGGCTACAGGGGCACAGCATCCGCTCAGGATTCTGCGAGGTAATGTTGTAACATCCCAAATGAAGATTTAAAAAAAAGTAAGTCAATACATTATGCTTACTTTAAAATCTGCACAAGGGAAAATAACTATGTAAGAATTTCTAAACCGTGCCTCTCAGATCACCTTCACGCGAGCAGCGAAGCTATCCACTGGCCCCAGAAAGTGGCCATATTACTCCAATTTCGACCCCAATGGAGGCAAGAAATAACTCTAAGCTTGCCTATATACCACTGAGGTACTCTACTCTGGACCCCAAATAATTATGCTCAGAAATAGGCCATTTCCAGAGGCCACTGCCAGCTCTGGAGTGTGGACTTCCTCCTTCCTGAAATCACACCATTCACAAAGACACTGCAACGGTCCTTTTCCGGAAGTGCCCCCAGGGCCTGGAACGTAATATCACAAACAGGATACTCCACTTCTCACCCCGAGGGAACCCGTTTCAGTGCCAAGCTATTCAAGGATGGGACAACTGTATGCTGTATACACGCTTTATATATTCCCTCGTGATTATAAAGTGCTCTGTATATCATATAATATCATGACACCCTATTTTCAGCTCTTTTATCTGTATTATGTGCAGCACCTAGACTTGTAACCTGTTTTGTGCTTGTATTGCTGTGATATTCTGTTTGTCCCATGTTTGCTCTATTTGTTTTGTAATATATCCGGAGCCTCTCTTGTTTGTCATAACTTGGTATTTGATCTCATTTACATCAGTCTGTCCCCAGGGGGCCTGGTCTGATGTACTCCACCGAAACAGAGGAAGTCTGATTGCCTTTTACATTCAGCAAGAAGCGAAACTCCAACATGTCTAAAAATACTGCAAACGGTTCATTGGTTGTCTTTACACTGAGCTGTTTCACTGGTGATGTTAATTTAATATTGTCATCAAAGGTGATGTAAATGTTAAAGAACCGCCATTGAGATATGTATAACAAAGATATTGATCATAATACCTTTCTGTAGAGCTGTTTGGAGTTCTGTAACATATTTTATCCTGCTTTTACTGTAACATATTTAGTCGGATCTTTTTTCTCTCTTTTATATTTGATATGTTCTGTATTTTTATTTGCTTTTATATATTTTGTATTGTTGTGCTTTTCCTGCTCTTTTATGGCCTTTTAGGCCGAAATAAAGATATTGACTGACTGAATTATATTGAGTACGTCCCTCACCTTGATCCATAGTTTTAGTTAGAATTTCACACCTTGGAGCACATTTTCATTCTGTCCAACTCTCACGCCATGTAGTATTCTCTTTCACACTTTATACAAGCTTCACTTATTGGAAAACAGTCTCACTTAGTGAATGTGAGTTAGTTTTACTTCCCGATCATTGCCAGTTTCACTCATTGAAACACAGGGGGATATTCTCAAGAACGTGTGCTAATTATCGCAAAATTAGCTTAACGCAACTTTGCACATCGCAGTCTATCGCGGGAAAATACCGCCGTGTTAACGTTGTATTCTCAACCCAGCGGCACCATGCGATAGTTCCACGACAACGCGCAAAATGACAGCGTTAAAATTAACGCGATGCCGAATAAACGCGAAACACGAATGCGAAAAAAGTTGCGATGTGGCCAACTGCGATAAAAAAATCAGCGATAACCAGCGACAGGCCTGCAATTCCCACGCGTCATGAGGGAAAATGCACTATAAAAGCACAGAAAAACACAAACAAAATAATTAAAACTGCGTAGCACCATGGAGGAACCCGGAGCAAGTACAGAGGACGACCAGAACCCCACAAGCCCCCAGGAGGACCAGCCTGGGACCTCGTGGACACAGAAGGGCAAGGAGAAGAAGACGAGGTTCAGTCCGCAGGAAAACAGGATCATCATCACGGAGGTGATAGAACACCACCAACAACTGTTCGTCACCTCCAACGTGCCATTGGCAAATAAAAATGCAATATGGCAGTCCATCTTGGACAAGGTGAATGCAGTCGGAGTGAGGAGGAGGACAATTGGAGAGGTCAAGAGGCGCTGGAATGATGCGAAGCGCAAAACCAAGAAGAAACTCGCTGACAACCATCAGGCAGCAATGCAGACTGGAGGTGGCAGTCCAGCGGAACACCAGGAGCTGGACGAGATGGAGGAAATGGTGGCCACAGTCATCAGTGGGGAGACAGTGGCAGGAGTTGGGGGTCCAGCCACTGCTCGACATGACCTGACACAACAGCACCAGGGTGAGTACCGAACAGGGACTGAGGGGACGGGGGGAGATGGGCACAATGGCACACATGCACAATTAAGTACAGCACACTGCACACCCACAATGACTCTGGATCATGTCCCTGATTCCCTTGGCACACTGCAGCACACATACAAACAGCAAGTAGGCCCCCGTCCACTATGGGCACAAAGGGGTCCCTCACCACACAGCACCAATCTCACAACAAACCCATGCACATGTGTCAAAACCAGCAAAGCTGCGTGTCTGTGAGCCACACTGACAATGCAAGTGACACCGCATGACGCACAGCATGGCTGCAGTCCAATTATCATGACATGGTGCACGCCACGACACTGAGGTGGCTGAGTGTGGAACACATCCGTAAAAGGAGCAGGTCACACTCTGACACATCCACGTGCACAAACAACCCCTGACGCCAACAACACATCTGTGGATAAACCATGGCCAAGAGTCCAAAATCCAAACTAGAGCCAAAATTAGCCAAGTCTGCAACATCACAGCACTGTAGAAGCACAGAAGTCAAAGGCACACCGCCTCAAAGGGATAAGGGGCAGCAAAATCACAGCTGCAGGGGCGACTCCCCCACAATGCAGCACACACACATAGCAATAACAGCACATCATCATTGACGACAATGTGGAACAAAGTGCAATACTCCCACTACAGAACAGAGGACACAACTGGTTCTGCTTGTGCGTAGGAACTGGACAATCACATCTGGCATAGCAGGAAACTGTGAGATGATGATGTACGTGTACAACCTCACAACCGTGATGTAGGTCAAATGTCCACTGTCCCGCATCAAATAGTCAGCTCCTCACAAACAGTCACAATTTACATTGCCATGCAGTCTGTATGTAAACTTGAACAATGCGTCAACGTACATGCCAACACAATGTTAAAATGCATCTCCCCTTCACATTGCAGAGGGACAATCAACACCTCCTGCAGAGCAGACCAGACAACTCATCAGTGATGATGAAGAGGACCTCCACACCTTCGACAACGATGCCCTACAACAGCTCATGGACAGCTACGGCAACCCACCTCCAGGAGCAGGGCAGCCCAGCTGCATCGAGGAGACCCCACCCCCTGCACAGACCACACAGCAGGAAGCACCAACCACCACGTTTGGCTCCCAGCACCACACCCAAGAACACATGGCGTTCCAAGGCCATGTGTTAGACTGCCAGAAGGAGGTGGCTGAACAGGTGCGGGTGGGGTTCGACCTCATGGCAGCCAAACTAGATGACATACGTGGGTGTCTAAGTCCCATCAGGGACCACTTACACTCCCTAACGGACACCCACAGTTCGCTCCATGATGTCCAACAATCCATGCCCGACATCGCTGGAGTCATAACTCTGAGAGGAGAACAACTGTCCAGTCAGAGTGGCCTCAGCGATGTCAGCCGAGAGTTGGCACAGATGCTGAGGATAATGGAGAACATGGAGCGGATGCATGCGGAAAGAATGGCTGCCACCGATGCACACCAGCGAAAAGTTGTTGGGATCTTCCATGCCCTGCAGCTCCTCATCATCGCATTGCTGCCACTAAGGCAGTTGCTGATGAATGCTGCTGGTACGTCTACACACACATCCCCAGCCCCTGATGTGTCAGTGGCACACAGTGCTACAGACCAAACATCAGCACACACATGTCAGACAGATGACATAGAGGACGAAGATGCGGGTGATTCCACCTTTGTAGTAAGAAGGAGCCAGTAGCATTCTTCTCCGCCATATGCCCTGTTTCAGCTTGGTTCTGCCCTCTGCATCATGCCCTGTAACAACACCTCCCACTGTCCCCCGAAACACTCTGCGAACTCACCTTGGACCTCGACATGGACTGCCATATTTGGTTTGCTTACCAATGACACAGCAATCAGACTGCGGACTGTACTCTTCCTCTTCCGATGTACTTGTCAATCCCTAAATGACTCTGGCTGGCCCTCCACTGGGCTACAATGTAATGTGGGGTTTGCATGGCCATGTACTGCTCCAGCTCCGACACTCCACCGAATGTGAATAAATCATTCAAATTCACACAGATGTGTCATGTCCATAATCGATCAAGTATGAAAGTATGGATGAATGTAAGGACATTGATTGCCCAAATAGGTACACCCTGGGAAATGAAAGCACTGCGCATGTTTGACCGTGACACACATAGGAAGTGAGAGGAATGGGAATGTGTGCACTAGCTGTGGCCTCATTGCTCTGAAACAACAATGGCGCAATTCCTCAACTTTGCCCCATGCAATGTTACAAATAGGGCTGGGTATGAAATGTCAAAGTCGTTGGCAGGCCTAAAGTAGTGTCCCCCATCACATTTGACAACAGAACATCTCTTCGCATACCTACTCACACTCAACTGGGTGGACACAGCCTGTAGTGATGGATCACATTGATCCACATGGCAAGAATATGGACACCATACTCACATTGCTGAAGACACGTAAGAGCACAGGTCAATCGGCAACTATCCCAACCACTATGTCTGGCTCACAGAGGTGGAGCTGCCAACAGGGACTCACCCCTAAGTGAAATGTGTCAGTCAGTCCCTCCCTGTGTACGGACAATGCTCATTGAGGCACACGATTTCTCATTCTTATCAACACTCATCACAGTTGAACACTAGTGAAGTTGCGTAGACTTCATTGCCATGTGCGTGTCAGTACTGGCAAGACAAGGGCCCCAAAATGCAGACCAATGCATCAGACACTAACAGGCAGCATTCTGTCACGGTACAGTTCCACGTGACAGGGGTTGTGCATGTGCCCGGGATGTTCTGCCATTGCGTTGGTGGCTCTCGTAGAACTGGCACTCTTCTGACCTGCGGCAGTCATGTGGATTATATGCCACAGCTCGGAGCAATGAGTCGTATGTGTGTGCAACGTTTGGACGTATGGGTTGTCGTGTACGTAAGTGTCAAGGGCATTCCATGCAAGAGTACCTCGAGCAGGGACTTCCGTGTGTGGGGTGTGGATACGTTGGTCTATCATTGGCGCTGTGCGTAGTGTGTGAGTCGTCATCATCTGCAATGGTATCTCTCTCAGGGGGTGCCTGCCGCATGCAAGGACAAGGTCGGAGGTGCAGATGTCCTTCCGCCTTATGTATTGAGACAAAGGAGCTTTCATCCCTAATGTTAGTCTGACTACTGCTTGCATTCTGGAAATGTGATGTGGCTTTCGTGCTGCAATTTAGGCTAGGCATTAGGCTTATGGTGCACTAATAGCGATACACACACAACACTTGGCATGCATGAGCCAAGAGCCCGAGCGGCCTTGCGCTCCTTGTACAATACCTTCGTGCGCGGCCGTCCTCCAGGTGCATGCAACATTGCAACATTGTCGATTGCGGGCCGTGTGACGCAGACACTGCAACAGAGACACACGCATCAGTTGGTTTCCTGTCCAGCCGAGAAATGAACCACGCCCAGAGCGCAGGGATAATTATTCACACCCCTACGCTGGCCTGGCGTACGCCGACCCAGCCCACTCGGCGTACGTATAAAGGGGAGGACGACGACGCAACGTCTCAGTTCTACCCCACTGCCGGAGGTGACATGGCTGCGTCCGCCTGGCATATCACGGGACTCAATCAGAAAAGGTCCATGACTTGCGTTGCACAGAGTTGGTGGCACCGGAAACACTGCGGCCGGCACCGGCCTACGGCCACGGGACGGTGACTTTCGGTGCACTGAGGTAGGGGCACCTTAGGTGCTGAGCGGGTGTGCAGCCTGCGATGATGCGCCGTCCTGGCGGTCCGGACTGGTAATTGTTTGTGTGAGCCCTGCTGGGCCTCAGTGTAGGCCTGAGCCAGTGGGCGATACAAAAGGGGATGATGGACGGAACGTTTGAGCCAATCAAACACTCACCCCCAGTCAACTGATCTGGGTTTAATCCATCATCATTCTTTAGCTCACTCCACCACCCCAGTTCAGACATGGCCATATGCAAATCAGTCTGACCCTGTGCCTCATGGGAACAGTCCAGCCCGAACTGCCAAGCCATGTCTTCCCTGGACCGGAAACAAGCATCCTAGGACCGGTTTCTGGCATTTCAGCCGTCATCAGCCAGGCTTGCTTGAATCCAGTGGCAAAGTGAGCAAGGGACCCACGTCTATGTGCATCAGCGTGCAAAGACTGGCAGGCTCTCCTTCCAAAGGAGGGCGATGGGAAAAGTCAATGTGAGAGGCAAGATGGCACCGGAGCGTACACAATGCGCGTCCCAAAAAAGTATATTATTGTTTTCGCTGTCAACCCAAGTTCTTGTCAAAATCGAACGTTTTTACAACTATTGTAGGCGCTTTCACCAATAATAGTCGTAAAATACTTTTCCACAAAATTTTCTTGGAAAATTTGTTAATAAAAAATACACATTCAGAATACACACATTTTAAAGTACAAATGCATAACAACTTAAATGGTAAAAAGTGGTTTAGATATTAACTTGCCCAACTTGCTCTCATTACTTCTGACAACACCCTTGCTACGCCACAAAACATATTTTACGCCGAGAGTTCTCAATGCTACTTTTTGTTGCAAACATCATTTGATATCTCATGTTTTGTGGCTCTGATGTGTATTAGGCCATAATAACACACACAGTAACATGAAGAAGCCACAGTACCACTGGCAGTGCAGGTTAAATGGACTTCCTCTCAGGATAAATAGGTTGCTTCAGAATGGTTAAACCTGATTTAATCTGCTTACCTTTACATACAAGCAATATTGATTGGCATTGCCAATGCTTGTTTAAAGTAGACTTCAAGGTCTGTGAAGATTGACATTGCATCTTCCATATTTCTGCAGCAGCTTTTCTAGTGACATGCAGGTGTCAATGAAAGGCACCTAACAGGTGTTGTTTAAACACAGCTCTGTTTGCAATGCTGCATTCAGAGCAGGATGAATTGAGAATAGACCGGTGGCGAAACCAAAGAGCCGCTGTGGGGGTGTGGAGTAATGAGGTTCAAAACAAAAAAGGAAGAAAGCAACAAATGGGAGCTAGACAACTGAGATTGACGCGAAAGCCAGCCAACTTTGAGCAAGGATTGGCTCTGTGGAGTATTGTATACAATGATGTCACCCAACAGCTGAGGCTATCAATAGCAATACTGCAAAAAGGGGCTGTTTTCATCCTCTGTCTGATTTTCGATATTAATGGGGTCAGTTAGAGTTTTGTGGAATGGGACATTTACCATAAATTGGCGGAAGTCCCATTCTTCCAGATTTGGGCCCCACGGCAAAATGTAGAGGTGGTGGAATTGATTAGTTTCCCATGGCGAAGCCTAAGTCAGCTCTGGTGTCAGAGACTGCCAGATGCGCATTTGCCATTGGCCACCAGCTGTGCTGCATCGATATGCCCACCTTATCTCAGGTGATCAATCCAATGCTGATATTTCGTGCCTGGCATCGCCATGCAAGTCAAAGTGGTCCCAGGAATGACAATAATATAAATGTTGCAATCGCATGAGAAATCTCTCAGCATGTTAGGAACATTCATTATGGTCTGGCTTGATAGCGCAGTTGTCACCAGACAATTGTGTGAAAACCACCAGAAAAGGGGCTTTCGCTCCGCCCACATTTTGGGAGCAAGGAGTACATGTTTTGATTAGGCAGAAGTTGTGTGCTTCCACAAAAAAGTTCTTGCTATCCACCCAACTGTGATAATTTTGTTCATGTATCCAGCTGCCAGAAGTCGAACTTTCAGGGCAGAAACATTATATAATAATATTATTAAAGTGTCTTAAATAACTAGATAATTTAAGGTGTTTTTCTCTGCCAGCAGCACAGATGAGAGGAGGCAGTCTTTAACGTACATGTATTTTTTTGGTCTGGCTTGACGTTGCATTCATAAACCAGACCTATTGCCATTGCCAAAGCTTGTTTTTGTTTGTTTGTTTCAGACACCTTCTCACTCCTTCATCTAAATTGAGGGACATCATTTTATAGGAATATTTAAATTAGTTTAATGTAATATGTCTACAAGAAAAATGGTCACCAAACTCTTTCTAAAAGAAATGTACAGTAATTCTTTCTTGCCTGCCTTCAAGAGTATCCGTGCTCTTCCTTCAGGCGGCCTCATGATATTGCTTTCTGTTGGAATAGGAAGTGAGCCTCTGACTTCCACATTGTACTACTGAAGTTTTGGTTAAATAATATGGAATTGGGTCTATTAAATATCTGTAAGAGGCACCCCAAAAAGTACATATGTACGTTGTCTTCACAGTCTACTCTTTAGAGATCTTTACCCTGTTGACCCGGACTATGAGGAACGCATGTGACTGCTACGAGATGCCGTATGTGTCTGCGCATTTACTAACTGATCAGGAACTGGACCAATGTATAAGACAATCAGAGGGGCTTTTCTAGATCTTACCACCGTCATCTCCAATTATGGTGACCACATAACACTAGGTCATTATATACACAATTTCCAGTCCTGGACTTTTGTGTGACAGCCTAATGCATTCTGGGTGTTGTCGTTTTTTTTTTTGCTTCCTCTGAACTAATAAGAGTATTACGCCTGAAATTAACGATGTATACGTGAAAGTTCAGACCAGGAGACAGCATCTGTAATGACCTGGAGAGAGGTGGTCTCCATATCGCCGAACTTATATTTATAATCCTGAATCCTTATGAGCCTTGTGAATTGTTTTTTTCACGATTCTTGTGCAGTGCCTAATTTGAGCTAGTGGTTTCCGGTGCCCGGCACCAGCACTTAATCGTCAACACCAGCGCTTATAGCACAAACTTGACCCAAGGGTATTGGAGCGCTTTTCATGAGCTCCAGTTAAGGACACATTCATTTTTTGTAGGCACGGGGAGAATAAGTGAATTGCCCAGAAACACAGGATGTTGAACCTACACTGAGACTCGAACCAGGGTCCCCAGCTGCAAAGTCAGCGGCTCTGACTGTTACGCCACATCCTCTCCCCACTTGTAGGGTTTCATGGTTAGTAGTTAGTTCTGTTATTGGTGACACTAATAAGAGAAATGGGCTGGTGCAAGCTGCCTCCTGACGAGAGCCCCGGCACTTATTTTTTCACAAATCAACCACTGTTCTTGTGGAACTACCACCATTTTATGGATGAGGTGAAGCAATGTTGTACTAAATGAATCCCAGTAAGATTTGTACTATCAGTGTTCACAACAGAAGAATTCACTGGTATGACACAGAACACTGGCAGAGAAGCTTGCACTCTTGCCTAAAATAAAACGTGTGTGTTTTTACCAAATGGCTAGCAATGTTACAATTGGATATGTATGAGAAGGACACAGTGGGTTCTGTATGCTGGTGACTTGGGGAAACAGGCCAGTAGCTCAAAATATGTAGGCACCGATAGCAGGGAAAACTGGGACAACCAATTTACAAAATGTTCATGCGTCTAACTCAGAAATTCATCCTTTGGCCCCTCCTAACTTAGACATCCTTAAAAGTGTTGATCAAACTCTTTATTAAAAGCTGCCCAAGCTTTATTCAGCCTAAAGCAGGAGACGTCACCGGGCACATATAGGGGACTCGGCGGTCCTTGGAGCACTTAATCATGGAGCTGGTCCTCCTTTATATTGTTAGTATCAGGCTTGGAAGTATTTGAAATGAGTCCCAATTTACAATAAATGCTGCTTCGGTCTGTTAACTATATTTAGGATACAATATTTATGTCAGACGATATTCTGAATACAATATTCTGGCACCACACCAGTGTGCAGCATCTGTTTTGTGGGCTAAACCGCTGAATAAAAGAAGTAACACCATGAGTCCCTACAGCGGGGCCTGAAGTTTTTCAGTAGAAAATATGATGACTGCGCACTTTCAACTACTCTGACATTGTACTTTATGCGGCTAAACTTGGCGGCCATTTTAATTTATATTTGTTGGCTACAGTGGAAGGTAGCTTATTAAAATCACTACTGTCTTTGTCCCATGCAATCTCTACTTTACTGTTTCATGAAGAAATGGTGGTATTCATCGAATTCAGTTGACATCAATACACTGCCGCGTTCGCCTTTGGACGCATCCTGATGGAGACGTTTTAAGAATACAGGCTGTGCGGTGAGGACAAAATATCGAATCTGAAATATCAAAAGTAAGTATAGGTTTTATACACCTAACTCTACATATACGTACCTCAATGGAATACATATCTTCAGGGATGTGGCCTAACGGCTAGAATGGTCAACCTCGAAGCTGGGGAACTGGGTTCAAGTCTCAGCAGGGACGCTCAACATCCTGTGATTCTGGGCAAATCACTTAATTTCCCTGTGCCTACCAAAAATGAATGTGTCCATCTGTAACGTAACTGGTGCTCATGTAAAGAACTCTTATACATTCGGGTCGAGTTTGCTCTATATAAAACTCTAAAAAAAAAAGGTATGTGGAGTTAGGAGTGATAGATCTATACTTCCTCTGTTTGCACTTAGCTTTCTTTGTTTTGGTCTTCGATATTTTTTACCACGATATTAATAAACTCGTTATTCAGTAGTACAATCGGGCTGCACGGCATATTTTGAAAATGCATATTCATATATGCTAGATTTAGTAGGGTTCCTACCATTTGGAGAATTTACAAGAAAGTGTCATAAAAATACTGATTCAGGAACCTGCTCTTGGAATGACAATTTGATGGGAACAACTGTTCATTTTCTTGTGTTCTGACCATTCTACAAATTGCTCGGGAAAGGCGGCTATTGCCTTTGCTCTAAATCTTTTATAGTAAGACAAATACTTAATGCCCAAATATTGTGCTACTTAAGGTTGCAAAGTATCTAAATTCACCCGCAGGAAATTGAAAAACATCTAGTGAACTTATGTTAACCTTTTATTAATTTCTCCTTTGGTAATATGAAATATTTTTCCCTAATGAACTTTAGCTCCTGTTATGAACATAGCTGCACAATGTGCTAGTTTTCTGAGATTTTTCTGATTAATTAATATTAATGTTTTTACATTTTTATAGGGCTACCTATTGTGAATTAATATGTCTTTTTGTGTTTGATGAATTATAATGGACTTAATGACTGACTGATTGCATATCATCGCAGGAACCCTGTAAGCTTCACTCCTCTGTATCTTCGAGGACATTATCTAGGCTTCTCCAATGAGTAGCTCGTGAGATACTGGTCACTCTCCAGGTTCCTGTAAGTAGCTCTCCTGTGTGCAGTTCAGCCTACTAAATTTGAAGCTTTTACTTGGTTGAATTATTATACCTATAGCAACATTTAGAGTGTATAGTTGAAACTAAAATGTGTTTATTTTCAGAACTCATAAAGTTATATAGGGAGAAAAATGGCTGAGTTTCCAAATTAGATTTAAGGCTGATATTTGAGTGATAAATCATGTGGCATTGGGACAACTTTTTACAAATGTTATCACCTCGGTGCCAGAGGGATTGCAGCTAAGGCTGTTGTGTAATTCCCATGTAGAGGCATTCCATATTGACAAAGTTTTTTATACATTACCAATTACAACCATGCCGGATGGATTTAGGTAATCGCTGGCAGCAATCTTGCAATTGGTGGTGCCTAATGTAATCTTGTCTGATGTGGTCACTATTACAATGCTAATAATATTAGTAGCTCTTGATGAGTTTCATTGAACATAAGTAGCTCTTATTACAGAAAAGGTTGGAGGCCCCATTGAAAACGCCACATAAAACACTTTGTCTCTCAATTCATGGACACACACTCTCCATGACTCACCGTCCAGATTAAGAAACATTCCACCTAGTGGATTACTAGGAAAACTGCACCCAAATATTTACAGCAGCAGAAATAGTCCCAGTCGAAATCTAACACAGATATTTAAAATGGTATAAAACTACCAAAAATTCTGAGAAACATATCAAACCTTAAAGAAAGGCGAGGAATTTCAGCATGCTCATTTTTGCATAGTTGTACCAAGAGAATAAGATACTTTTAGCAAATGAGGTGAGTTCAGCAGATCTGGAAGGCTCATATTCCCATCGGTCAATGTATATTGCACACTGATACGATAAGTCTGTTATTGAATGCCTCACCTGAAGAAAGCTAGGTGCAAGGTGTGGATCTCTGGCTGTCATGTATTTGAGGGCACCAACCCGCATCCCATAGGTATTTAAAATGAATTATTCTGTATATCCGGACAGTATGCACTATCTCATAGTGTGTTACTTTGTTGTATTGCACACTTCAAAATGAAATCAAGTGCACCGGTTGAAAGTAACATTCATAGGGGCTTATTGACACATGCATTTAACAGTATATGAAGGAGTATTCCTATAGTGTTCCTTTACTTACTCTTACATGCCTTTGTAAATCAGCCCTAAAACACCCAAAATGAGAATAAAATTGGAATATTCGGGTGATATTCATGTACAGCTAGGAGAATAGAAAGGACTTTGTCCTCTTTGCACTTTGTAAGAGTACTAAGACATTTGTGAATTGGTTCAATTATGTTTATCACCCAATTACACATGTGCTAACAATGTAAAGCCTTTACAAATAGATCACCGTACATCAAAGTTTAGGGTATTCTGAATACCTATATATGTGTATTAACTCGTTTGCTACCCCACTCGATAGTGTTCAGCACTGTTGACCCCTAGTAAAATGTGTGTTTTATAAAACCCTATAAATTAAGGAAGCTCCAGCAAAGGAGATAAACATTTAAATGTTGTGTATTTATTTCACTTATATGCACCTCAAGTGTGACACCAAACCTCAACACTGATAGATGATGTCAGCTAACACCTTGACCTCATTCATGCATTTAACATTTTGTAACCACGAACTTGACAAGCTGAAGAGCGGTTTGGGGCTTCGACAAGAGGCAGGAAAGGGCCAAAGAAATGCTCCCCGGGGGAGGCGTAGAGAGGCGCAAAGAGGAGAAATGTATTCATTTCTACTCGTTTCTTTCCTCTTTCTATGCATGCTGCATTCTACAGCACACATAGAACGAGGAAATCACCTCTTATGATCTTTTATGTGCAGGAAGGTGTCCCTTGCTGCACATGAACAAGCATTAAAAAAATGACGTTTTGTAACTTCTATGTGCGCTAATGCAGCACACATAGAAGCTGACAAACGCCATTTTAGATTTTTTATGTGCAGGAAGGGACAACTTCCTGCACATAAACAATCATCCCTGTGACGTAGGTATCCTTGCACCATGGTGCAAGGGTGCCTGCGTCGGCGCATGGCAACCAATTGTGCGCCAGCGCAGGGGAAAGCACAGGGATGTGACATATTATTGTAAATATGTCACATCCCTGTGCTTTGAAAGTGCTGCAGCGTGGCACAGCCAAAGGGCTTGCGATGCCGCGCTGTAAATGAGGCCCTAAAAACCTTATGGGTGATAAATGTTGGTATTACAACGAGACACAGAGTCATCTGCTTTCGTTTTTGGATCTTCAGTTACATGGGATAGGGTGTGTGACTGTAGAAACTGCCACTACACAGTAGCTTTTCGCCACCTTACAAAACAACTAAATATATAAAAATGTAATGCACACTGCCTCGATCCACCAGTTTCTTTTGAACCACTGTGAGGTCTTCACCAGATGAAGTTCATGAAAAATGGCAAATGCTGACAAGCAACCCAGAAGCACAAATCATAGGTTTAGAGGCCACTATAATAAGGTTTACATTTTAGGTTTAGGTTTAGTATTTAATAAGCACAATGTTCACCCTGAAAGGGGAATCTTGTCACTAGCTAAAAACAAAACCAAAGGGCTTATTTATGAAAGGCTTGCGCCACCGGAGAGTCCCTCCTGTTGACGCTCCAGCGGCGTAAGCTTCTCAATCAAACCTATGAGGCAACGCAAGGCCACCCTGCGTGGCTTTGCATGGCCTCACAGATATGGAGTAAGACAAATAGTGCAAATTGCTGCCTTGCCTTACTCTGCGTCAAGGAGGCGTTCCATGGGAGCTGCAGTGGGTTTCCTCACGCAGCACCCATGGACTTTGACGTTGCCTCAGATTTACTTAATCATGTAAACCTGGGGCAGTGATATAACTTTACGCCTCCCCAAAGCAGGCATAAGTAAGAGAAATATTTTGATTTTTCCTCGTTTATCCTCTTTCTATGTGTGCTGCAGTGCAGCACACATCAAAAGAGGAAAACGCCTCGCGGGATTGTTTTTGTGCAGGAAGGTGCCCCGTCCTGCATAAAAACAATTCTGCCTGCAACGGAAGCACATTTGCACAATGGTACAAGGGTGCCTATGTTGGTGCTAGGCAGCAAATTGTGCACCAGGGCAGGGGGGAAGGACAGGAATGCACTGTATTTCATAGACTTGCGGCGCTGCCCTTCGCCAATTCCTTATAAATGAGGCCTAAAGTATCTAGGGCCTAACTAGAAAGAAAAGCACGGCAAAGGTCAGGAACAAACAAGTGATTCGGAAATGATGGGAAAAGCCATCTCTTACAGGTGCTCCTAAAATATGGAGATTCAACTCCTGCCTAAGATGAAGAGGTAAAGAATTCCACTTTGTCGCCGCAGCAACAGAGAAAGCACAACCAACTAGTATTTTACAATGGACCTTCCAGACCTTGAGGAGAAATTTATTCACGAAGGCATTTAGAACCTATGTTAACCTCATCACCAAGAAGAACCCTTCGCTTTTCAATATGACCTCTTCATCCTTCCATCTTCTCATGCACCAGAAGCTCTACAGAGCAAGTGGGAAGCTTCTAAATTTGCATTAGTAGACCAGACGTAAAACCAGGTCCTGCCCTAAACCAAGAAAGATCGTGCGCCACAAAGAATATGAGGAAGGCCTGCCCAAGACATGACAAAATAGTCGCAGTCTAAGGGAATCAGGGTATCAGGGAGAGACATTAAAAGTGTATATTTTTAAGGTACTAAAGAAAGATGCCTGGCTCTGGGTGTAAATTCCCACAAAGATGATGGAATGTGATGAGGAGGAAGGATGATGTGTGTTTGTGTGTGTGTGTGTGTGTGTGGTTGATGGATTAAGAATGACATATTTCTTGTGCTGTGTACGATGACACCATTCCTGAAAAGTCAAGTTCTGAATGGGAGCGTTCTAAAGCAAAGGTCTTAGGTCCGTATTTTGAGTTCGGCTGATCAGCTGCTCCTTCACAAGTGTTGCGGCTATCCTGTCCACTGTATTACAAGTCCCATAGGCTATAAAGCACCTGTAAAATGGGGTGGGGGGGGCATCCACCATGTTGATGATGGCGTTTCCCATCTGCCAAACTCTAAATCAGGCCTTTAGTCTAGATTGCCCACCAGGAAATTGGTTTGATCCATGTTTTATAGTTTCCCCCACAATATTATCATTGTTTAGCCTACCTTGCCTGGTGTAGAATAGAAGAGAGGTGCTCACATTTCTAGTAAGAAGGCTCAGATGGATGGTGAACCTTGTGCAAAGATGTATGCTTGAGCTTAAGACTGTTGTTTAACCCCAAGCAGATTCAACTCAACCTTTATCCTCAAGATGTTGATAACTTGATTAACAGTCATCTGAGAAACAGCATCACCACTTATTTAGTTTTCCAAGAAAGACATGTCAAATCTCTTATCCAAACACTTTTTGTTATTATTTCATGATGTGCTCATGCTGGTGTTTATTCCAAGAAGTCACCTATAACGGACGCCAGGGCAGACTCATACACGTGCATGGCTTTGTGGTGGGGTAGAATTTGGCACATGGCCAGAGCTGATTAAGATATTAAGCATCAATCATGGTAACATGAAATAACATACACTGTACAAAAGTAAAACACCATTTCCAAATAAAGTAAATATGAAACTGCCTATAAATACACTCCTGTGCTATAATGTTATCATAAGTGTTTAAATAACTTGTGATAAACTTATTCCAAGGCAAACTCTCTGTTTTCTATAATTGATCACATACGGAAGTGGCTCCCCACTGCCAATTTGAATATGTTCCCTAATGTTAAATTAGTGGCGTCTCCTAGTCAAAGTGGTTCATCTATTGATTAGTGACCAGAAAAGGGAAAATATGTTTTTTGTCCACATAGTGCACATGACTGTGACTAGACTAACAAGAAAGTCCATGATATATTTCTCACCACATGATTGAACAGTATTGTGTATTCCTTTTCTGCAGACTATAGCACAATGTATTCCGAATCTTTGTTATTTTTACATTGGTTTCAGAAAAGTTTGTTTAACCCCTTTGGTGCTTGTGTCGGCCAATGGCCGACGCAAGCACTACCTCCCTGGTGCGGCGCACGTCCATTGGCCGTCACCAGGGAGGGCCCCCTTTAAACCTCCGGTGCATCGCACCGGAGATTGTTTTTTTTTTTATTCCGCCTGGGGGAGACGTGGAAGGCTTTCCGCGTCTCCCCCCGCCCCCCCTCCCGCCCATCTGTGACGTCAGCGCGCCGCGAGGCGCTCTGACGTCACTGATTTCCCCACCGGAGCCGAGGACAGCAGCAGGTAAGGCCGCGCTCGACTCCGATGGGGAAATCCGGCCGAAAACGGCCTCCCCAGCTTTCAGGGAGGCCTCGTTTGAAAGGGGAGAGTCTCCCCTTTCAAACGAGGCCTTCCTGAAAGGGTTTCCTGGCCGTGGATCGCGGCAGCGCTGCGATCCACGGCCAGGAAACCCCACTAGACACCAGGGATGTCTTTGGGGGGGTCGGCCCTCGTGGTAATGGGTCGGCCCCCCCCCCCCGGGGGCATATTTTTTAAAATTGTTGAAAGTTGGCTTTGTTTGGGGTGCGCGATTGCACCCCAAAAATGAAGAAAAAAAAATTTAAAAAATGGCGGCGATATTGGCAGGGGGTCGGTCCTCCTGCTCAGTGGCCGACCCCCTGTGGGGGCATATTTTTTATGTAGACATGTTGGCTTTCCTTGGGGGGCACGATCGCCCCCCAAAAAGTACAATGGTGGCAATATTGGCAGGGGGTCGGTCCTCCTGCTCAGTGGCCGACCCCCTGTGGGGGCAATGTTTTTATAGCTATGTGCTTTCCGTGGGGGCCACAATCGGCCCCCAGGGAAGCCATAGCTATAAAAAAATTAGAGAAAGAGAGAGATCTTTCTATATATATATATATATATATATATATATATATATATATATATATATATATATATAAGAGAGAGAGAGAGAGAGAGTCTCTTTCTCTCTGTAGATGATATATGTATATATATGTATCTATATACATATGTATGTGTATATAGATACATATATATACATAAGTCTAAAGAGTGAATGATATATATATGTATCTATATACATATATATGTATAGATATATGTATATAGATACATATATATAAATAAAGGTAGAGATAAAATCTATGTATATATATATATATGTGTCCGTGTGTGTGTGTGTATATATATATATATATATATACTCCTTGATGCACAGTGAACGGCGCACTTGCGGACGGGTGCTTCACAAACGCGGGGGTGCGCCCGCGATATTTATCCAGGCTCTGTTTCCTTGTTTCCCAAAAGAAAAACAGCACTCGCGGGGCAGTTGCTAGAGTTTATTGGCCCCGCGAGTGCTGTTTTTCGTTTTGGGAAACAAGGAAACGGAGCTTGGATATATATATATATATATATATATATTCAGAAACACAAAGGATGCCGCACTCCAGAGATTGGTTTCAGAGTTGCTTTATTTTCACCACGACTGGTGGTAGTGGTGGTGAAAATAAAGCAACTCTGAAACCGGTCTTGGAGTGCGGCATCCTTGTGTTTCTGAATTTAAATATCGGGTAAGGATTCTACCCGTTGCTGCCTGCACCAGGTATTGAGCGCTCTGACATTGGGAATTAATTGTTATATATATATATAAATATTTATTTACAGATATATTTCTCAGTGCTGAAATTATGAGACTGTGAAAGAACTATAATGAGTCTCTTTGAAGTTACCTGAAAGGCAGTAAAGTGTGGTACTGCTGCAGAGTACAAAAAAAAATTTCTGCTAGATAGAGATATCTGACTTTTGGGTAGTGGCAGTTTTGACGTCATAAAGGGTATGCTGAAACGAACAGATCGGTATTATGTAGACAGCTAAGTGGATTAGTAAAGCCACAAAGTAGAAACACTTTGTAACAGACTAAGGGGCCGATTCCGATTCCGGCCGGAAATCTCTCCGACCGAGCCGGACCCGGAGAGAATTCCGACCGAATCGGACCCTAGCAGTCTGACCGAACGAGTACGATGCGCACGCATGCTATCGGACTCGAGTCGGTCGGACTCCCATTGACGTCAATGGGAGCCTGTCGTACAACGCGTACGCGGGCTCCCATTGACTCAATGGGTGCGAGGCGGACAAGGGCGCCCCCTACAGCATGTACGCGTCCATGCGCATCGCGCCGTACATGCACAGGTAGGGGACACCATGGGTCCCCCTGTGTGCGACTCGCGCGCCTATGCGTACAGGGGGGTCCGACGCGGACCCCCAAAGTCCGGCTCCGACAGCTTTTTCGAGCCGGACGGCGCGAGTCGGTCGGACTGCTCGCGGCGCGCATCGTACTTACCCGGCCGGGAAACGTCTCCATTGCGCGGTGCGTGTCGTGTCCATGCGAGTCGGTCGGAGCGTGTTGAAGCCGCGTTCGAGTCGGTCGGCGATTTCGCGGGTGCTTGCATCGTACTCGCTCGGCCGGACCCGCGTACGATTCGGTCGGGAAACAAGGCTCCGAATCGGATCCGGTGAATCCGAATCCGATTCGGAGCACTACCGGCCGAGATCGGAATCGGCCCCTAAATGTATGTGAGAGAGGGGCTATGGAGAGATGAGGGGCACGTTTGCAAGGATGGTAGTGGGCGCATCAAAGGAGGTCATAGTGTGCAATTGTAAAGCACACGTTCACCCGTAGGCATCTTGGCGCCAAAATGATGGTCGCACTGGCTCCCACCAGCGCTAAAAGGCTGCGATGATGGGTATGTGGCAAGGTAAAGTAATACTGTGTCTTTTTTCTCTCTTTCTTAGTCTTTTTGGAGAGCGTACAGAGTTCGCAAAGGTAAGGTGACTTCGTCATTATTGACTTAAACACTTCACTCACGCACCACACCCACCTACACTTTGAAACCAACAACCTATCTGCCTTCTACGTAGGATTGTGTTTTAAAAGGATAGTTTAGGCACTAGCAGAGATGGCATATCGTTGGATGAATGCTGCCCAGGCCCTAAATCTGGTTCTGGAGTCCAGCTCTGAGGCAGGATCAGAGACTGAGACAGCAGATACTGAGACAGCATCTGAGGGAGAGGACAATGGAGCCGAATCTGGGAGTGACTTTTCAGTCGGCGCAGTTCCATCCGATGACTCATCGTCCAGCGATTCTGAAGGAGATGATGTCAGTCGTGCTGTGCCTTTGCCAGCACAGTCTGTGCAGCAGGACACCCGTAACAGGTTAGAGCAACCCAGAGTGCAGGCACATGCGGCCGCAAGCACAGACGGAGTGCTGTCTTGGCAGCCTCCCAATTTAGTTCAGCCCCAAATTCCGCCTTTCACTGGTGACGCTGGATGTAAAGTAGATACGGCAAATTTTTTGCCAATTGACTACTTCCATCTCTTTTTTGGTGTTGACTTCCTAGACGAAATTGTGCAGCAAACAAATTTGCGTGCTGAACAATTTCTGAGGGAGCAAGGAGGCACTCTTGGGCCTCATTCTAGGGCGCGCAAGTGGACTCCCACTTCTCTAGGGGAGTTGAAGATATTTTTGGGCCTCACGCTTAAAATGGGGGTAGTGCATAAACCAACCTTGCTATCCTACTGGTCTACTCGCACGGTTTGGTTAACCCCCATCTTCGCACCATACATGAGCAGAGATCGTTTTTTGCTATTGCAGCGCCTGCTGCATTTCAATGACAACTCTGCTGCATTGCCCCGGGACCATCCAGACTATGACAGGTTGTTCAAAATTCGGCCTGTCGTGGAATATTTGTCTGCCAGGTTTCCAGAGGTTTATACTCCTGGAAAGAATATAGCCATTGATGAGTCCTTGATCTTGTATAAAGGGCGGCTGCTGTTTAGGCAGTACATTCCGAGCAAACGTGCTCGCTATGGCATCAAGCTGTACATGTTGTGTGAGAGCTCGACTGGCTATGTGTACAGCTTGAGAGTGTATACAGGGAAGGACACAACTCTTAACCCTGTAGGTTGCCCTCCCATGCTAGGGGTCACAGGAAAGATTGTATGGGAGCTTGTCCAGCCACTTCTTCACAAAGGTTATAACCTTTATGTGGACAATTTCTATACAGGAGTAGAGCTGTTCAGTGAGCTCTATAAAGCTGGCACCGTGGCTTGCGGTACAATTCGTTGTCGCCGCAAAGGATTCCCGCAGGAGCTTGTTTGCAAGAAGCTCCAGAAATCCCAGAGCACTGCGTTGCGTTCCAACGAACTGCTCGCAGTTAAGTTCTCAGATAGGCGTGATGTGTACATGCTCACTACAATTCATGCTGAGAGCACTTCCCCTGTCACGGTTTGGGGTCAGATGGCCGAAGTCTACAAGCCCACCTGTATACTTGATTACAACAAGTACATGGGCGGAGTGGACAAGAACGACCAGGTTCTTCAGCCATACAATGCGAGTCGTAAAACTCGCACTTGGTATAAGAAACTGTTTACGCACCTGATCCAGATGGCAACATACAATGCGTATGTTGTTTATCGTGAGACCACCACAGGAAGACTCATGTCTTTCCTTGACTTTCAGTTGTCTGTGATTGAAAGTCTTACTGCTACAGAAGCAGAAGCCTCCACTTCATGTGTTCTGGAGGACGTGGCAAGGCTGCAGGAGCGACACTTTGCAGATAAAATTCCTGCAACACCCAAAAGGAGCGACCATGTCGTCGTTGTAAAGTGTGCTCGATGCAGGGAAAGAGGCAGGAGACTCGTGTTTACTGTCCCCAGTGCCCAAGTAAGCCTGCCTTCTGTTTTCCTACTTGCTTTATGTTGTATCACACTAAAGCAAAATACTGGGAAATTGACTGAGGTGGAGCTGCCAATAGGATAACCTTTCAATTGGTGTGAATGGATACCTACTGTCTGTGGGCCACTCCTTCACTACGCAAGCAGCTGCAGGATATTTCTTCCTCTACTTCATGAAATCATGGACTTCTCAACACCTTTATCTGCTTTCAGAACGTGGTAGTTGTTCTGTTCGCCAATTGACAAGTGCATTATAGTCCCCACGCTGCACATACTGGTGGACAGAACATATGCCACGTTGTCATGGAGTACCCGTGTTTCACATTCAACCGTTCTTCGTAGTTTATGATGTTCTCTTTAGGAAGTTTTTGAAAATTTCCAGCATGTTTGCCTTAGTTTCAAAGGTAGATATGCTTGCTCAGCTCGAGAAATGTTTTTGCGGCATACTCGGGCACCCCCAACTTGCATCCACAAACTGGAAGGAGTTGGATAGAGCATTGTGAGAGCATTGATAGCTCGTGACAGAAATGTTCACTCAAGCTTCAAGTAGCTAGAGATGAAAGGCATTAGTATAGGGTCTCTTAACAATTGGACAGGGTTAGTCAGGACTCTGAGGACAGACACACGAACGGGTTAGAACAGCTTACGGTAGGTACGCTTTCCGAGGAATATTGCAAAGGTAGAAGGCAGATAGTAAAGGTAGTATAGATACACGTCCTGACTTCTTCTTCACCCATGGATTCAAATCCATTGCTGCCACACTCACACTGAATTTACTGTAGTACTTATGGGTCAATGCTGCTTGCCATGTTCATCCTCCGTTAGAACTTAGTAGATGGTCAGTTTGCTGTATGATAAGTGCATTACAGTCACTGCACATAACGGTGGATTGGACATATGCTACGTTGTCACGGACTACCCTTGTTTCACATTCATCCGTTCATAGTTTATGATGTTATCTTTTGAAAATTTCCAGCATGTTTGCCTTAGTTTCAAAGGTAGATATGCTTGCTCAGCTCGAGAAATGTTTTTGCGGCATACTCGAGCACCCCCCAACTTGCATCCACAAACTGGAAGGAGTTGGATTTAGCATAGTGAGTGCACTAAAGGTGCATGAAAGACATGTCTTCCTGAGCCTCATGTGGCTGTCATGGAAGTCATTAGTATAGGTTCACTGGGCATGAGTTCGGTAACGTTCTGGAAGAAGGAGGTGGAGACTTGACAGGTGGTAGAATATAGTCAAAGTCATTATGTCTTGTGGCATATGAATGTGATGGGCCCTTGCATGGCGGCAGTATGTTTGTGTGAGTGCAAGTGATATGGTTGTTTGGGCCCGTGGCTGGCGGTACGGAAGTCTTGTGTGTGGTGTGTGAATGGCGTGTGAATGGACCATAAAGTGGTTGGTGCCGTGATGTGGCTTTATGGCTCCCCTTCAGAAGGCTTGGCTTCAATATTTATATACTTTGATAAGTATTTGTGCTTTGAAGCCAGCGTTTCTGGAGGTGCTAAAACCAACCTGTGTAAGTGGTGGATTAGCTTTATCAAATGAGTGTTAGATTTATATTTGTGTCGGTTTAATGGCCTTTTGTAAGATATTTTTTTTTCACAATGGGTAGCAGGGGACTTTCTGCCCTAGCTCAGTCGTCACCTAGGCAAACCTTTATATTTTTGAGTAGTAGACAAAGGGGGAAGTACAAGGGTGAATGACTTGCGTGGTTCTCACTGTTTTTTTACCCAACATGCCCTGCTAGCCTCATATTTTGTTGAAAAAAATCACTATTTCCACACATTTTTGTGTGGGAAAGTTGTGGCATCGCCGGGCAGACATGCATTTCCTACTAACCAGTGTTCCCCAAGGTCTCCCGATAAAAATGGTACCTCACTCGTGTGGGAGGCCCAAGTACCCGCGACAGGCTAGGGCCCAAAACGTACTGAGGTGACATTAAAATTGCCTATCACAAAACAACCTGGTTTTGCAAGGGGGGGTCACCTCGGTTTTTGGCCCCGTGCTCGGTGGCCAGCTAGGGAAACCTATGAAACCCACACATTTCTGAAAACTAGACACCCGGGGGGTTCCAGGGAGGTATGGCTTGCGTGGATCCCCCAACGTTTTCTTACCCAGAATCCCCTGCAAACCTCGAATTTAGCTGAAAAAATCACTTTTTCCACACATTTTTGTGTGGGAAAGTTGTGGCATCGCTGGGCAGACACGCATTTCCTACCACCCAGCATTCCCCAAGGTCTCCCGATAAAAATTGTACCTCACTCGTGTGGGAGGCCCAAGTACCCGCGACAGGCTAGGGCCCAAAACGTTTTGATGTGACATTAAAATTGCCTATCACAAAACAACCTGGTTTTGCAAGGGGGTCACCTCGGTTTTTGGCCTTGTGCTCGGCGGCCAGCTAGGGAAACCTATCAAACCCACACATTTCTGAAAACTAGACACCCGGGGGGTTCCAGGGAGGTATGGCTTGCGTGGATCCCCCAACTTTTTCCTACCCAGAATCCCCTGCAAACCTCGAATTTAGCTGAAAAAATCACTTTTTCCACACATTTTTGTGTGGGAAAGTTGTGGCATCGCCGGGCAGACATGCATTTACTACCACCCAGCGTTCCCCAAGGTCTCCCGATAAAAATGGTGCCTCACTCGTGTGGGAGGCCCAAGTACCCGCGACAGGCTAGGGCCCAAAAGGTATTGAGGCGACATTAAAATTGCCTATCACAAAACAACCTGGTTTTGTGAGAGGGGTCACCTTGGTTTTTGGCCCCGTGCTCGGTGGCCAGCTAGGGAAGCCTACCAAACCCACACATTTCTGAAAACTAGACACCCGGGGGGTTCCAGGGAGGTATGGCTTGCGTGGATCCCCCAACGTTTTCCTACCCAGAATCCCCTGCAAACCTCGAATTTAGCTGAAAAAATCACTTTTTCCACACATTTTTGTGTGGGAAAGTTGTGGCATCGCCGGGCAGACACGCATTTCCTACCACCCAGCGTTCCCCAAGGTCTCCCAATAAAAATGGTACCTCACTCGTGTGGGAGGCCCAAGTACCCGTGACAGGCTAGGGCCCAAAACGTATTGAGGTGACATTAAAATTGCCTATCACAAAACAACCTGGTTTTGCAAGGGGGGTCACCTCGGTTTTTGGCACCGTGCTCGGCGGCCAGATAGGGAAATCTATCAAACCCACACATTTCTGAAAACTAGACACCCGGGGGGTTCCAGGGAGGTATGGCTTGCGTGGATCCCCCAACGTTTTCCTACCCAGAATCCCCTGCAAACCTCGAATTTAGCTGAAAAAATCACTTTTTCCACACATTTTTGTGTGGGAAAGTTATGGCATCGAAGGGCTGACACGCATTTCCTACCACCCAGCGTTCCCCAAGGTCTCCCGATAAAAATGGTACCTCACTCGTGTGGGAGGCCCAAGTACCCGCGACAGGCTAGGGCCCAAAACGTATTGAGGTGACATTAAAATTGCCTATCACAAAACAACCTGGTTTTGCAAGGGGGTCACCTCGGTTTTTGGCCCCGTGCTCGGCGGCCAGCTAGGAAACCTATCAAACCCACACATTTCTGAAAACTAGACACCCGGGGGTTCCAGGGAGGTATGGCTTGCGTGGATCCCCCAACGTTTTCCTACCCAGAATCCCCTGCAAACCTCGAATTTAGCTGAAAAAATCACTTTTCCACACATTTTGTGTGGGAAAGTTGTGGCATCGCCGGGCAGACACGCATTTCCTACCACCCAGTGTTCCCCAGGGTCTCCCAATAAAAATGGTGCCTCACTCGTGTGGGAGGCCCAAGTACCCGCGACAGGCAAGGGCCAAAAACGTATTGAGGCAACATCAAAATTGCCTATCACAAAATGTGTTGGGCCCTAGCCTGTCGCGGGTACTGGGCCTCCCACACGCAGTGAGGTACCATTTTTATCGGGAGACCTTGGGGAACGCTGGGTGGTAGGAAATGCGTGTCTGCCCGGCGATGCCACAACTTTCCCACACAAAAATGTGTGGAAAAAGTGATTTTTCAGCTAAATTTGAGGTTTGCAGGGATTCTGGGTAAGAAAATGTTGGGGGATCCATGCAAGCCATACCTCCCTGAAACCCCCGGGTGTCTAGTTTTCAGAAATGTGTGGGTTTGATAGGTTTCCCTAGCTGGCCGCCGAGCACAAGGCCAAAGCCGAGGTGACTACCCTTGCAAAACCAGGTTGTTTTGTGATAGGCAATTTTAATGTCACCTCAATATGTTTTGGGCCCTAGCCTGTCGCGGGTACTTGGGCCTCCCACACGAGTGAGGTACATTTTTATCGGGAGACCTTGGGGAACGCTGGGTGGTAGGAAATGCATGTCTGCCCGGCGATGCCACAACTTTCCCACACAAAAGTGTGTGGAAAAAGTGATTTTTTCAGCTAAATTTGAGGTTTGCAGAGATTCTAGATAAGAAAACGTTGGGGGATCCACGCAAGCCATACCTCACTGAAACCCCCGGGTGTCTAGTTTTCAGAAATGTGTGGATTTGATAGGTTTCCCTAGCTGGCCGCCGAGCACGGGCCAAAACCGAGGTGACTTCCTGCAAAACAAGGTTGTTTTGTGATAGGCAATTTTAATGTCACCTCAATACGTTTTGGGCCCTAGCCTGTCGTGGGTACTTGGGCCTCCCACACAAGTGAGGTACCATTTTTATCGGGAGACCTTGGGGAACGCTGGGTGGTAGGAAATGGTTGTCTGCTCAGCGATGCTACAACTTTCCCACACAAAAATGTGTGGAAAAAGTGATTTTTTCAGCTAAATTTGAGGTTTGCAGGGATTCTAGGTAAGAAAACGTTGGGGGATCCACGCAAGCCATACCTCCCTGAAACCCCGGGTGTCTAGTTTTCAGAAATGTGTGGGTTTGATAGGTTTTCCTAGCTGGCCGCCGAGCACGGGCCAAAACCGAGGTGACCCCTTGCAAAACCAGGTTGTTTTGTGATAGGCAATTTTAATGTCACCTCAATACGTTTTGGGCCCTAGCCTGTCGCAGGTACTTGGGCCTCCCACACGAGTGAGGTACCATTTTTATCGGGAGACCTTGGGAACGCTGGGTGGTAGGAAATGCGTGTCTGCCCGGCGATGCCACAACTTTCCACACAAAAATGTGTGGAAAAAGTGATTTTTTCAGCTAAATTTGAGGTTTGCAGAGATTCTGGGAAGGAAAACGTTGGGAGATCCACGCAAGTCATACCTCCCTGGAACCCCCGGGTGTCTAGTTTTCAGAAATGTGTGGGTTTGATAGGTTTCCTAGCTGGCCGCCGAGCACGGGGCCAAAACCGAGGTGACTCCTTGCAAAACCAGGTTGTTTTGTGATAGGCAATTTTAATGTCACCTCAATATGTTTTGAGCCCTAGCCTGACGCGGGTACTTAGGCCTCCCACAAAAGTGAGCTACCATTTTTATCGCAAGACTTTGGGGAACGCGAGGTGGGTGGAATTTTGTGGATCCACGCAGATTCCAGAACTTTCCACCACAGAAATGTGAGGAAAATGTGTTTTATTTTACAATATTTTAGGTTTGCAAGGGATTCTGGGTAGCATAACCTGGTGAGAGCCAGCCAAGTCACCCCATCCTGGAGTCCCCTGGGTGTCTAGTTTTTAAAAATGTATAGGTTTCCCTAGGTGCCGGCAGAGCTATGGTTCAAAATCTACAGCTAGGCACTTTGTTGAAAAAGGGTCCGTTTTCACTGTGAAAATGTGGTGTGTCCACGTTGCGTTTTGGGCCATTTCCTGTCGCGGGTACTTTGGCCTCCCACACAAGTGAGGTACCATTTTTATCGGAAGACTTTGGGGAACGCGGGGTGGGTGGAAATTTGTGGATCCATGCAGATTCCAGAACTTTCCACCACAGAAATGTGAGGAAAATGTGTTTTTTTGGACAATTTTTTAGGTTTGCAAGGGATTCTGGGTAGCATAACCTGGTGAGAGCCAGCCAAGTCACCCCATCCTGGAGTCCCCTGGGTGTCTAGCTTTCAAAAATGTATAGGTTTGCTAGGTTTCCCTAGGTGCTGGCAGAGCTAGGGTTCAAAAACTACAGCTAGGCAATTTGCCAAATAAGGGTCATTTTTCACAGTGAAATTGAGGTGTGTCCACGTTGCGTTTTGCGCCGTTTCCTGACGCGGACACTAGGCCTACCCACACAAGTGAGGTACCATTTTTCTCGGAAGACTTTGGGGAACGCGGGGTGGGTAGAAATTTGTGGATCCACGCAGATTTCAGGACTTTCCACCACAGAAATGTAAGGAAAATGTGTTGTTTTTTACAATTGTTTAGGTTTGCAAGGGATTCTGGGTAACAGAACCTGGTGAGAGGCAGTAAAGTCACCCCATCCTGGATTCCACTGGGTGTCTAGTTTTCAAAAATATATAGGTTTGCTAGGTTTCCCTAGATGCAGGCAGAGCTAGGATTCAAAAACTACAGCTAGGCACTTTGCCTAAAAAGGGTCATTTTTCACTGTGAAATTGGGGTGTGTCCACGTTGCGTTTTGCGCAATTTCCTGTCGCGGGCTCTAGGCCTACCCACACAAGTGAGGTACCATTTTTCTCGGAAGACTTTGGGGAACGCAGGATGGGTTGAAATTTGTGTATCCACGCAGATTCCAGAACTTTCCATCACAGAAATGTAGGGAAAATGTGTTTTCTTTTACCATTTTTTAGGTTTGCAAGGGATTCTGGGTAACAGAACCTGATGAGAAGCAGTCAAGTCACCCCATCCTGGATTCCTCTGGGTGTCTAGTTTTCAAAAATGTATAGGTTTGCTAGGTTTCCCTAGGTGCCGGCAGAGCTAGGGTTCAAAAACTACAGCTAGGCACTTTGCCAAAAAAGGGTCGTTTTTCACTGTGAAATTGTGGTGTGTCCACATTGCGTTTTGCACCGTTTCCTGTCGCGGGCACTAGGCCTACCCACACAAGTGAGGTACCATTTTTCTTGAAAGACTTTGGGGAACGTGGGGTGGGTAGAAATTTGTGGATCTGCGCAGATTACAGACCTTTCCACCACAGAAATGTGAGGAAAATGTGGTTTTTTTGACAATTTTTTAGGTTTGCAAGGGATTCTGGGTTACAGAACCTGGTGAGAGGCAGTAAAGTCACCCCATCCTGGATTCCCCTGGGTGTCTAGTTTTCAAAAATGTATAGGTTTGCTAGGTTTCCCTAGATGCAGGCAGAGCTAGGATTCAAAAACTACAGCTAGGCACTTTGCCAAAAAAGGGTCATTTTTCACTGTGAAATTGGGGTGTGTCCACGTTGCGTTTTGCGCCATTTCCTGTCGCAGGCTCTAGGCCTACCCACACAAGTGAGGTACCATTTTTCTCGGAAGACTTTGGGGAACGCAGGGTGGGTTGAAATTTGTGTATCCACGCAGATTCCAGAACTTTCCACCACAGAAATGTAGGGAAAATGTGTTTTTTTTAACCATTTTTTAGGTTTGCAAGGGATTCTGGGTAACAGAACCTGATGAGAAGCAGTCAAGTCACCCCATCCTGGATTCCCCTGGGTGTCTAGTTTTCAAAAATGTATAGGTTTGCTAGGTTTCCCTAGATGCAGGCAGAGCTAGGATTCAAAAACTACAGCTAGGCACTTTGCCAAAAAAGGGTCATTTTTCACTGTGAAATTGGGGTGTGTCCACGTTGCGTTTTGCACCATTTCCTGTCGCAGGCTCTAGGCCTACCCACACAAGTGAGGTACCATTTTTTTCGGAAGACTTTGGGGAACGCAGGGTAGGTTGAAATTTGTGTATCCACGCAGATTCCAGAACTTTCCACCACAGAAATGTAGGGAAAATGTGTTTTTTTTAACCCTTTTTAGGTTTGCAAGGGATTCTGGGTAACAGAACCTGGTAAGAAGCAGTCAAGTCACCCCATCCTAGATTCCCCTGGGTGTCTAGTTTTCAAAAATGTATAGGTTTGCTAGGTTTCCCTAGGTGCCGGCAGAGCTAGGGTTCAAAAACTACAGCTAGGCACTTTGCCAAAAAAGGGTCGTTTTTCACTGTGAAATTGTGGTGTGTCCACGTTGCGTTTTGCACCGTTTCCTGTCGCGGGCACTAGGCCTACCCACACAAGTGAGGTACCATTTTTCTCGGAAGACTTTGGGGAACGTGGGGTGGGTAGAAATTTGTGGATCCGCGCAGATTACAGACCTTTCCACCACAGAAATGTGAGGAAAATGTGGTTTTTTTGACAATTGTTTAGGTTTGCAAGGGATTCTGGGTAACAGAACCTGGTGAGAGGCAGTAAAGTCACCCCATCCTGGATTCCCCTGGGTGTCTAGTTTTCAAAAATGTATAGGTTTGCTAGGTTTCCCTAGATGCAGGCAGAGCTAGGATTCAAAAACTACAGCTAGGCACTTTGCCAAAAAAGGGTCATTTTTCACTGTGAAATTGGGGTGTGTCCACGTTGCGTTTTGCGCCATTTCCTGTCGCAGGCTCTAGGCCTACCCACACAAGTGAGGTACCATTTTTCTCGGAAGACTTTGGGGAACGCAGGGTGGGTTGAAATTTGTGTATCCACGCAGATTCCAGAACTTTCCACCACAGAAATGTAGGGAAAATGTGTTTTTTTTACCATTTTTTAGGTTTGCAAGGGATTCTGGGTAACAGAACCTGGTGAGAAGCAGTCAAGTCACCCCATCCTGGATTCCCCTGGGTGTCTAGTTTTCAAAAATGTATAGGTTTGCTAGGTTTCCCTAGGTGCCGGCAGAGCTAGGGTTCAAAAACTACAGCTAGGCACTTTGCCAAAAAAGGGTCGTTTTTCACTGTGAAATTGTGGTGTGTCCACGTTGCGGTTTGCACCGTTTCCTGTCGCGGGCACTAGGCCTACCCACACAAGTGAGGTACCATTTTTCTCGGAAGACTTTGGGGAACGTGGGGTGGGTAGAAATTTGTGGATCTGCGCAGATTACAGACCTTTCCACCACAGAAATGTGAGGAAAATGTGTTTTTTTGACAATTCTTTAGGTTTGCAAGGGATTCTGGGTAACAGAACCTGGTGGGAGCCAGTCAAGTCACCCCATCCTGGATTCCCCTGGGTGTCTAGTTTTCAAAAACGTATAGGTTTGCTAGGTTTCCCTAGATGCCGGCAGAGCTAGGGTTCAAAAACTACAGCTAGGCACTTTGCCAAAAAAGGGTCATTTTTCACTGTGTAATTGGGGTGTGTCCACGTTGCGTTTTGTGCCATTTCCTGTCGTGGGCACTAGGCCTACCCACACAAGTGAGGTACCATTTTACTCGGAAGACTTTGGGGAACGCGGGGTGGGTGGAAATTTGTGGATCCATGCAGATTCCAGAACTTTCCACCACAGAAATGTGAGGAAAATGTGTTTTTTGGACAATGTTTTAGGTTTGCAAGGGATTCTGGGTAACAGAACCTGGTGAAAGCCAGTCAAGTCACCCCATCCTGGATTCCCCTGGGTGTCTAGTTTTCAAAAATGTATAGGTTTGCTAGGTTTCCCTGGGTGCCGGCAGAGCAAGGGTTCAAAAACTACAGCTAGGCACTTTGCAAAAAAAGGGTAATTTTTCATTGTGAAAATGTGGTGTGTTCACGTTGCGTTTTGAGCCGTTTCCTGTCGTGGGCACTATGCCTACCCACACAAGTGAGGTACCATTTTTATCGGGACACTTACGGTAATTCAGATTTGTAAAGCAACTGTTATTACCTATTGACTTTCGATGCATTTCTGCCTTCCAAATGAAAGACAATGTGTAAAAAAGAAGTTATTTTGAAAAATGACCTATAATTCTCATGCTAGTATGAGTATTACCAATTTCAGAAATGTGCAAATATCTACTGTTTCTAAACTCTATATTGTGTTCCCATTTCAGAAATACATAGGAGTCTTTCATACCGAATATTCCATGTATACATTTTCCCAGAATAATTGCTATATACCCGGTACATAATAAAAAACCATTGCAAGACGCTGCTCAGTTTTTGGCTCTGGGTTCGTCGGGTTCTTGGTGAACCTACAAGTCCTATATATCCCCACAACCAGTAAGGTCCAGTGGATGTAACGGTATATTGCTTTCAAAGAGCAGTCATAATTAGAAGAAGTTACAGGTGAAAACGTTGACACAAAAGGCTGTTTTTTTCAACTAATTTTCCATTTTTCCTATATTTAACTGTTAGTTTCTATAAAGAAACCTTGATGGATTTACACAAATGACCCCTTGCTGAATTCAGCATTTTGTCTACTTTTCTAAAATGTATAGATTTCCAGGATCCATTATTGCTTTCATACCCATTTCTACCATTAACTGGAAGGAGGTTGAAAGCACAAAAAATAGCAAAAATAGGCTATGTCCCAGAAAAATGCCAAAAATGTGTAAAATGTTTTGGTTTTCTGACAAAAGTCTGTCATTCCCTAAAAGCTGGGAAAATGGAGATTTCAGCCCCACAAACCCTTTTTTGATACCATTTGCAGGGAAAAACCCAGACGCTTTCATATGCGGGACTTTTTTCCCATTTTTCCCCAAAAAAACAAAATTTAGCTGTATTTTGGCTAAAATCTGGGACCCCTCCAGGGGAATCCACAAACCCTGGGTACCTTTAGAATCCCCATGATGTTGGAAGAAAAGGACGCAAATTTGGCGTGGATACCTTATGTGGTCAAAAAGTTACAGAGGCCTAATCGCGAACTACTACAAATAGCCAAAAAAGGGCTCAGCACTGGGGGGGAAAAGGCCCAGCAGTTAAGGGGTTAAAAGTGAGTATTTATGGGACTCTGAAGAAGGGAAATCCCCAAATGCATTAGGGCAAATGAGAAATTATCTTAAATACCATGATGTATTAGGAATTGATCTCAAGCTACAAGAAATAAAAGAAACCCGTTGGATTTGAATTGCAAAGATTGGAGTACTGACCACTTTAATTTTGTTAGTACTGATCAACTATGCATGACCATGATGCATATTTAAAGCGGTGAAACAGTAAAAGGCTCTGCTTAATCTCAGGTTTGGCACCTCGAAAAAAATCCAATGGACTGACCATAATCTTGGAAAGAGTTGGTTTTAAGGCTCGCCCACGTCTCTTTCCAGAAAGTCTCACAGTTGGATCTCTACACTTAGATTCTTGCTGGCTCTTTCTCCTCTTGATGTCAGGGGGAGTTTCGTGTATTGCTCATTACCCGGGCATCACCCGAATCCATTGTTTTTTTTGCCCTCCATGCTACCTCAGACTAGACCCAGTCGTAGTCCTGCTCCTACGGGAACAGTCAGGTCCAAACAACCTAAGCTAGATCCTCGCTGAACGGAAGGCAAACAACCCAAGACAGGTTTTGGCCTATTTGGGCTTCTTCAAACAGGTGCAACTTGGTTCTAGTGATGCAGTGAGCACGGGACCCTCAGCTGGGCAGGGAGTCACAATGAAGAATACATGAGCTGAGAAGCCTCTTAGGGGGTAGCCATGCACAATACAAATCCATGTTAATATTCACACTAAAACAAAAAGTGATGGATGGAATGCTTGAAAACATCTCAGCAATGAAGCCCAGCCATATGCAAATCAGCCTTGCTCCTGCCTCAAAAGGAGCAGTTCAGCCCGAACTGCCAAGACCGGAAGAATTCCTTCCGCTGCCTTGTGTGTTTTTTAATGATTTCTTCAGTGTTAATCTTCATCTGCGATCAAGAGCTACAAGATTGCTAAGGACGTGTCTTCCGCTTTAAGGGTTTTTTCCTTCTATTGCTGACCCTTATAAACCGTAGTGGCTGGCAGGGAATAGGGGTAGTGGGGGGGAGGGGGGTGGAGAACAAAATATAAAAAATAAAAACACTTACCTCCGTCCTCACAACCGCCGGCTCCCATCTCTCCTCCGTTGCTTCGACCTGGAAGGAGGAAACGCACAGGCTACCCTAAGCCAATCACAACGCTGCAATGCAGCGTTGCGATTGGTCTGAGCGCCGTGGTTTGGTGCTCAGACGGGGACAGGGAGCCTGGGCATGCTCCCCACGAGGCTGTGCATTACGGTAACTACTCACAATATCGAAAAAAAAATATTGACTGGACAGAATATCGAGTCTTGATATCGAATGGACAGAATATCGAATTGCAAAAATATAGTGGTGCAGAATATCGAAATGCAGGTAAGAAATCGAGTTCCACAATATCGAAAAAAAATATTGTGTTTTAAGTGTTAGTATATGTGTTAAAAGTATGTATTATTTTTGTAATGTATGTTTGAATTTTGTAAAAGTAATGAATTTTATGTTAATTAATTTTTTTGTAATTTAATTCTGTAGCGGGTTGTGGGTTTATAGGGGAATAGGGTGGGAAGTAATTTAATTATAATATATATTTTTAGCATTATTTAGAATTAATTAATTATATGTTAATTTATTTTTGCGTAATTTAATTCTGTAGCGGGTTGTGGGTTTATAGGGGAATAGGGTGGGAAGTAATTTAATTGAAATTAATTAATTTATTATTTTATTACTTAATAAATTAATAGTTAATAATTTATATTGTTAATTAAGTTAATTTATTATTAATTAATTATTAATTGATTAATAACAATTAATAATTAATTGGCAATTATGTTAATTGTGTATTTCTTTATTAATTGGTAATTAATTAGATGTTAATTATTAACAATTATTTTGTAAATATGTTAATTAATTATATTGTTAATTGTAATTAGTTAATTAATTAATTGTTAATTAATTATGTTAATTTATTAATATGTTACAATATTGTAGGTGATGTTTATAGGGGAAAATGGTGGGAGGTAAATTAATTTTTACAAAATAATTAATTGTTAATTAATGTTAATTATATTGCAGGAGTGGGTATATTAAATAATTCCCCTACGCTATCCAACACTTTCCTTACTGTTGCACTCACTGGAGTGGGAATAGTAATTTTTACCCTCCCGCTATCCAACACTTTCCCTACTGTTGCACTCACTGGAGTGGGAATAGTAATTTTTACTTTACCGCTATCCAACACTTTCCCTACTGTTGCACTCACTGGAGTGGGAATAGTAATTTTTACCCTCCCGCTATCCCATGGATACTCACAAACTTTTTCTCGGGGGCCAAAATTGCAGTCTCGCTTGTGGCCGAGGGCCGCACATATGGGCCTGTGGGATGGGGGCGGTGGGAGGGGAGGGGTCATTGGGGGCGAGGCTACAGGGGTAAAAAAATCACCCCCTTTTCAAAACATTACGAGACAACGCTGTATTTCGAAATGTGATATATGTATGTATGTACCCCGAATAAATACTGCCAATATTTTTATTTTTACTGGGATCTGTGTGTTTCTGACCATAGTTTTCCATCTTTGCCTTGTTTTGACAAACACCGAGTTGCCTGCTCTTAGGTCCTCAGTTGCGCAGACACTTGGACACACCCTTCATTTGTCTCTCAATAGACACAACTCAAACCCCTATGCCTCTTAAAGTCGCTCCGAAAAACCTTTAATGGCCCTGTTGAGAGTTTACAGTACCAAACCCCAAGATCATCCAGCAAAACTCAGAAGCGTACATGCAAAGTGCATTGACAGAGATAGGTTTCCTGTCCTCTGTCCAGCCCGCTGTGCACACCTAAGATCATGAAACTTACCACATGCATGTAACCCCAGGCAATAAAACCATCAGTGACAGCAGGCTGCCATATTCCTAATGGACCTAGACAGTACATTCAAAAATGGTCCCATGCTGCAATGTGCATGCATGGGCCCACACAATACATGTATTCATGTACTCAGGCTGTAAAGCACATTTACAATGGCATAATGACCGGCATGATGGGCAAGAGACAAGCTGCCGCCTCACGCTGACTTCTCCTAGTCAATGAGCTTGCCCAGCAAAGCAGCAGTGGTATTGTAGTGTCATCTCTAAAATGACTATCTCAGGTAGGTGCATGTAATTTCATAATAATGCATGTATCAGGCAGCACATCTACTACTAATCTTTCATGAGCCCCAAGTCATTCAATGACTCTGTTCATAGGGTCCGCTGTGATCCTAGGCTTTCACTCTGACCCTGCGCTCTAACTCTGACCCTACCTTATGACTGTTTCATGCTTGCCATATTCCTGTACTTTACCCCCTCATCCTACCTCTACCCACCACTTTGACCTTAATAATTCACTTTTTTCCTGACCAGTCCCGCAGCTTGGAACTCTGTCACAACTTTACTCTTCTCCTATTGTTTTACCCTCAATGTACACAACTCATTATACCTTTCCCCCTACCCTTGGTTCATTCCTTATCTCATAAATGTCTCTCTCACTGTCCCTACCCTTGCTTTCTATTACTATCATCTCAATCTGCTCCCAGTACCTCTTTGCTTCCTCTGACTGACCCTCCAACCTCATTATTCTACCCCTCTTCACTCTGCTTATACTCATTTCCTGGCCCTTCTATTTCACTATGCTCATAGCCTGTCATTTTGCACCTACTCTGGCCCCAACGTCTTAAACTGCATTCACTCTCTCCACACATTGACTTTTTAATGCTGCTCCTGCTCTCCCTCAATCACACTCTACTCCTATCTGGTCACACCTTTTTTGGTGCCACACTTGTCTACTTTATTCAGCATTATTTCTCTCACTCTCCTCATACCCTATCAAACTGCCTACCCTCTCATTGTGCTCTTACGCCTAACCTCTCATTGCACGCTAACGCACCACTCCACGCCTACCCTCTCGTTGTGCCATACTGCGCCACTCAGCGCCTACCCACTCATTGTGCCTGTACATCTTCGCACTACTGAAGGTTTACTCTACTGATAAGCCAGTCCCTTCTGCAGTTCTGCTTTACACCTTCACTTCACTGCTTCCCTTCACTCTGCTGATAGCTCATAGCTGTTGCTTCCAATATTGTGTAGTACCCCTCACTATTTCCTGGCCTATGTCCCTGACTTAGCACTCACCTTTCATATATATCGCTCAATATAGTCCTTACGTGTAAAGCAGCCCACTCTTCCTGTCCTTACTCTGCTCCTGCCCCCCTCACACTCCCCATAACCTGCAATACCCTTACTCTGCATTCATATGTCACATTGCTGGTACTCCCTCGGTCTCTTCTGTTAACCCCTAACCTTTACATACCTCCTCACTGCGCTTCTCATTCTGCTTTTATGCTTTACTCATACGGAGTCTGCCAGTCCCTCTGTTTTTCCTTTCTCTGCCCCTTACCTCTACCGTTTCATTCTGCATCTGCCCATTCATCCCTATGTACACACTGTGCCCCTGTCCCCTCAGCACTGACTCTACCTAATGCGTGCCAAAACCAATAACTATTTGCTGTTCAATTGTGCAGCATAAAAGACCTGATGCTACATCTGTGCCACAACTCACATGGGTAGCGTTGGATGACAATAAATTAATACACTTTCTTAAGTAATGCACAAAGCAAGCTGAATTGCCTGTAATAAATGTAAGAAATATTGTCCGCACACAGGCACATAAATCCTGTGATTAAATAAATAAATAAAATAAAACACATGCACAGTTTAATAAAGTGAGGAAGCTGGAATTTATACATAATTATCCTGCTGGGCTGCTTTCGAGGCATATAACTTTGTGTATAAACTGCATCTTCCCCAATTCCATCTGTAAACTTTCCGTAGCACTACTGTTGTGAACCGAGAGCCTGTCGCATGCCATGTACCTAAAGTAAAGCCATAAAACAAAAGGCTAGGCGCAGCCTACAGATCCACGTGAGGACATTGCTGGATCCTTATTTTATTTATTCTGTTTACACCAGTGCCTGCTCTGAGACCATGAGGCTCAGCTGAAACCCTAACCCGGGGCCTTAAAAACATAAATTTAACTACAGAGACAGCTCTGCTTTAGAGGCACCAATTAAGAGATTAAAGAGGCCACACTGTCTATGAGCTTCACTTACAGGCAGCACAGCCAATGCACTCTTTGTCAGGGTGAGCAAGTGACGCCAGAGAGGCAGATGAGGGCGGGGGGTACGGTGAGCATGCGAGACACTGGTTGTCATCGCAAGCCCCTTTCATGCTTTTCCGGCAAATGCGGTCCCGAGGAATTAGAACAGGCCGAAATGGTGCAGATTCCGTGCCTGCTGATTTCCACGGGGGCCGCATGGAATGGCCTGGCGGGCCGCAAGTGGCCCGCGGGCCGTACTTTGAGTGCCGCCGCGCTATCCAATGCTTTCCCTACTGTTACACTCACTGGAGTAGGAATAGTAATTTTTACCCTCCCGCTATCCAACGCTTTCCCTACTGTTGCACTCACTGGAGTGGGAATAGTAATTTTTACCCTCCCGCTATCCAACGCTTTCCCTACTGTTGCACTCACTGGAGTGGGAATAGCAATTTTTACCCTCCCGCTATCCAACGCTTTCCTTACTGTTGCACTCACTGGAGTAGGAATAGTAATTTTTACCCTCCCGCTATCCAACGCTTTCCCTACTGTTGCACTCACTGGAGTGGGAATAGTAATTTTTACCCTCCCGCTATCCAATGCTTTCCCTACTGTTGCACTCACTGGAGTGGGAATAGTACATTTTATCCTCCCGCTATCCAACACTAAAAATATTGAATATTTTTTAATATTATTAAGTTAATATATATGTATTAAAAAAAAATGCATGTTTTTTTTTTTTACTTACATTATTATTTATTAATTTGAAGGTTATTTAAGTATTTTTAAGTATGTTTTACTTAATTATATTTATTATTTTATTAATTTTACATTACTTTTAAGACATTTAAAAAAGTCGATATTTTAACAAACTATGGGGCACATTACGATACCCGGCGTAAAAAAATCCGCCAGGCATGGAGGCGGCAAAAATCCGCCCGCACACACCGCCTGAACACCGACCACGCCATTATGAGTACACAAACTGAAAACCGCCATCGGCGGAAAAATCATACAAAATACCGCCCGCCATCGTCCGAGTCGGAGTCAAACCGCCCGCCACGGACGGAAACACGCACGACAACACAAAACCGCCCGCCCACACGGCCGACACACCGCACGTGAAATTACGATCGCACCGCCATGAGCGCGGAAAAACAACAAAAATACCGCCCGCCAGCGCAAACAACGCCGATGAGAATCGACACGGCAGAAGCCATGGCGCCCACGTACCTGCACAGAAACCATCCGCACACAAAACCAATAGCACACAACATGGCCAACAAGTCCACACAGCAAGGCACGCACAAATACACAAGCACAGTACACATCCCGAAAACACCCCCCGGACAAACAAAAAATACAAAGGCCAGAACCCCAGACACAACACACCTGAAAACAACAGACCATGAGGACACACCCACATAGGTGAGTACAAAAGCAGCACTCCCACAGACCACAACCCCTTGCTACATTGCAAACCAGAGAGGAGAGGAGAGGACACAGTGACACAGCAAGGACAGCAGCACACCACAGAAACGCACACATCACAACCACCACCACCACCACCACCAAACACCGGCACCACAAACCCCCTGCACATTACACAACACACACCGCACCAGCACCACAAACACCATGGCACCACAAAGGATGCCCAAGTTCACGCCCATGGAGCTGACGGTCATGGTCGACGAGATCATCAAGGTGTACCCACAAATCTATGGGAACATGGTCCAGCACACACCACTAGCCACCAGAAACAGAATGTGGACCCGGATCGTAGACCAGGTCAATGCAGTCGGGACCCTGCCCAGGAACAGAACCGAGATAAACAAACGTTGGAATGACGTAAAGAGCCTGGTCAAGAAGAAGGAGGGCAAAAACAGAGAGCTGGCTGCCGTCACTGGCGGAGGAATCCCGCGCTCTTTAAGACCTTCAAAGCGTGGGAGGAGAAGGTGCGAGTCGTAATACATCCGGAGATCCTCGCCGGATTAGCAGGGGAGTGGAGGCTGGTAAGTACAAACTAATGTATACCAGCACACCGCTATGTACACACATGCGCAACCACCATGCCACAGCTCCCAGGGACAAACACCCCCATGTCCAGCACACAATACACAACACATCACACGCACATGCAACAGACACTACCACACACAGGCCAAACCGAACAACTGTAAGATGCGTGGGGACATGTGTACACTAAGCCAGCCACGTAACCACCAACAGGTCCACAAATATGCCAGAAGCGCCACAACGAGCACCCACCACACCCATGTGTCCGCCACAGCTGCACCAACTGACAAGTAACAGGTAAGTGGCAGGAACACAAAGTGCAGTGGGTCGGAGGGGGACAGCTGAAGTACAACACCCACCAGGCCCCCACTCCCACAGACCAGCAAGGTGGAGCACTCCCCACACCCATGTGTCAGGCACAGCTGCACCAACCGACAAGTAACAGGTAAGTGGCAGGAACACAAAGTGCAGTGGGTGGGACGGTGGACAGCCCAAGTACAACACACACCAGGCCCCAGTCCCACAGCACAGCAAGGAGGAGCATCCCCCACACCCCACACCCACGTGTCAGCCACCGCAGTGCACAACGACAGCCGAAAGGCAGACATCACGGTCCACAGCAATCGGTGTCAGTGGGTGTACAGCCACCCCACGACCCACTACACCCCCCACCCCCACAGACCTGCAACATGGAGCACCCCCGCTAAGAGCCATGTGGCATCCAGTACAGTGCACGCACGAACAACTTGCAGGTGGGAAACTGGACAGGGCTGGATTACTGGAGGCATGAGGACCATAACACCACCAACACATGGGACATGTCACGTAGCACACGAACACGCAGCACCGCCCACCGTCACGAACAAGTGAACAATGTGCACACGGACATGAACAGCAGACTCACACCCCACATGACCCATCACAGACATAGCAACACCCAAGGAGCCACGTCTGCATGCACAAGCCACACTGAATATAGTCCCACACGGCAGCCACTGTGCAACTCATCACACACAACCGAAACACCATTGAAGTCCTGTCCATGTAGCCCCTACTGCCTGTCAACCACACACCCCACAACTACGCCTATGTAAGACAAACAACACTAGACGCAACAGAGCGGAACAACATAAATGCACACGAACACCACTGAACCCATCAAACACACAGACACACCATGCACATACAACATACCATCCATCCCATCCGTCAGCCCCAGTCTCATGAAAGGCATGTCATCCGCACAGCTGCCACACATACAGCAGTCACGCTAAGACACATGCCCATGACCAACCATGTGCCAGAAGTCAATTAAGCGCACGACACACTGTGAGCAACAACACACAACATGGGCCACACCCCCCGAGCACTGCAGTGATGCACATGGCACAGGGCAGCACGCACACCAAGGAGATGGGACAACTGCAATACGTTGGCTGGCACACAACTATCACTCACTCATAACGATGCGTCCAATGCCATGTCCAGTAACCACAACAGACAGCAAATATGCAGGGCATGTCAGGCATGCACACACCTCAGACCATGCACTGTCATGCTGCCACAACACATGTCACGTTCGGCACCCATGGCTCACAGCATGTACCCCAAAAGCATATACCCTCCCAAATGCGAATCTGGGGCATGGCCCCCATGTTGCCATATGCGTTCCTAAGCGTTCCATTTGAACCCCAAAAGCATATTCCCTCCCAAATGCGAATCTGGGGCATGGCCCCCATGTTGCCATATGCGTTCCTAAGCGTTCCATTTGAACTCCAAAAGCAAAGTACAAACCAGACCCAGGATGGGCCAGGAGCCCGCATACACCAGAGTCACAATGAGTAGGGGCAAAGCAACACACCCATCGGCATGGCCAATCCGTCCCATGCCACATGTGCACAGCACACAGTCCCATTGCCTAGCACACACACCTACAGATGCCACAGCCACACACTCGCCTCCGGGAAACCCATGTACGAGATTGCACGAACTGCCAATGTCAGACGACTAATACATACTTCGCCAGGTGCAACACAATAACAAATCTCATTCTCTCCACAGGTGACGAACTGCTGGACGCTGGGGATGGAGACAGCAGCCAGCACAGCCAGCCTACAAGCCCCCAACGAGGACACACGGATCTGGAGGATCTGTCCACCTCTTCGGACACGGACCACCAAGCTGGCCCATCTGGCGTGGCAGGGCCCAGCCGCTCCCAGGACCCCTCCTACCCACCAACCCATCATCCAGGGATGCTGAACAGTCCCAGTCCCCTGCTGCCACTGTCGTTGCGGCCACACCCACGGTCATTGCGGCCACTACCACTGCCGCAACCGCCACCATCGCCGCACCGACCACCACCGCCTCCACCACCACCACGTCTTCGCTGGCACCAGCCCCAGCGCAGGTGGTGGCCCGGCCCGACTGGATCCACCCTGGGAGCCACAGCGAGGACCGTGGTGAGCAATGTGGCTAGTGGGCAGGCCGGTGGCAGCAGGACTGGTAGGAGGAGCAGGGTCAGGGAAACGCCAGCCTCCCCTGGGAGCCATGCCCTGCCTCAAATGGCCAGAGTCCTTGGGGCCTATGAAGAGGCCCAAGGACAATGGGCCAGGTCTGCTACTGACACGCGGGAGGTGCTGGGGGTGCTGAGGTCCATGGACGCCCATATGGGCCAATTCGTGTCCCGTATGGACCAACTCGTGGACCTCATGGGCCAGCTGGTGGTGGCGGTGGGGTCACAGGCAAGGCCAGCAACACCACCTCCGCCACCACCTGCTAGGGCGCAGGCTCGGGCAGCAGTGTCCACTTCCCCTGCGTCCACAGCCAGTGAGCACACCTCACCCACCACCAGCAGGTCGCCACCACACACCCCCCTCCCAAACGTGGAAGGGGCCGTCCGAAGAGGAAACAGATCTCCCGGGAGGACTTCGCACGCTCCAGTCGCAAGTGAGGCAGCCAGCCAGCCTTCCGCCAGCCTTCCTTGACCAGCCACTGCATTGACTTGCTCTACGATCCCACTCCACACAGCCATCTGGATGGCATGTGTGTGTTGGACTATGGACATAGAACCAGTGGGTACACCCTGATCATCACGCAGCCATGACCGACAGCTCATTGTCACTGCACGCACCACTTTTGTCATCACCTTACACACAATCACATGTCACAGTTTGTAATAAATGCACCTTTTTCACTAACTGCTGTTTGTGCCCTGTGTCTTTATTGTACGGAATACAACGGCCACCTTGGGCGGAAAGGCACCTGATGCGTGGCATGGCAATGGAATCCGGAGGGCCTGTAGGGACCTAGGGGTGGGAGACAGAACAGGAGCACATTCAATGAGTGTGTCACACACCCATCACACAGTACATGTCAACAACTACAAGCAATGTACACACATCGCACAGAGCAATAGGGCACAATGCCACAGTCACCAACAGTGGCATACTACCCTGGCCATGGAGCGTTGACACACTGCACGCAGTGAACATACGGCCACCCTGACACAGCACACACACACCTGCATAGATACAGACACATCATCCGTCGTACATGGACACTCACCGTCAAGTGAAGTAGCGGGCGATGAGCTGCTGGCGCACATTCCCAGCTTCCTCCTCTCCGCTGTCCACCTCACTCGAGCTGTCCTGGTCTGCGGGCTGGGGCCCTGGTTGATCTCCGTCATCCACAATGAGGGGGATCTGCTTCCGAATGGCCAGATTGTGCAGCATGCAGCACGCCACCACTATCTGGCACACCTTCTGTGGGGAGTACGCCAGTGCACCCCCGGTGCGGTCCAGGCACCTGAACCTGGACTTGAGGAGGCCAAAGGTACGCTCGACCACACGTCTGGTCCTCCCATGTGCCTCATTGTATCGATCGTCTGCTGGGGTGCGAGGATTCCTCAATGGACTGAGCAGCCATGCCCCATTCGGATACGCAGAGTCACCTGGGTGTGAGGGACACAGAGAACCGTTGCTATTCCAACTGGACAGGGGACAGCATCGCACAACCAGCACGCTACACCACTCCACATACTCACCGACAATACAGCCACGATCCTGTTGCAGATTGGCCATCAGTCGTGGCAAGATGCTGTTGCGCATTATGTGTGCGTCATGGGCCGAGCCTGGAAACTTTGCACACACGTGGGTGATCACCATGTCCGCAAGGCACACCACTTGCACATTCAGGGAGTGCGTGTGCTTCCTGTTGCGGTACAGGTGCTCAGTGGCCTGTGGTGGAACAAGGCCAACATGAGTGCAGTCAATGGCTCCCACAACGTGTGGGATTCTGCCAAGGGCATAGAATGCACCCTTCACTGCCGCCAATTCACGAGCCCTGGGGAATCTGATGTACCTGTTCCGGTACAGCATCATGGCTGCCAGTACATCCCTCAGCACCTTGCTGAACATGGGCTGGGACATCCCTCCTCCACTGCCCACTGTGTGCTGGAATGACCCAGTGGCGAAGAAATGCATGGCGGCCATCACCTTAGCCGTGGGGGTGACAGCAGTCGGATACACCCTGCGGGGACGGAGATGGGGCTCTAACATGGCACACAGTCGATGCAGAGTTGGCCTGTCCAGCCGAAACTTCCTGATTACCTCTGTATCGTCCATGTCCGCCAGCAATTGGTATGGGCGGTCAATGTTCGGTCTCCGCCTGGGTTAAATGACAGAGGACACATGTCAAAGCAACACGGCACATAGCAATTTCGCATACACATCACTGACATGACTGAGCAAGCACATGAGCCACAGCCCAGCTGTCAAGCTGGGGCGGCACGGCCACAATACACTTACACAGGTCTCCCAACAATGGCAATGGCAAGTGAGACATACCACTGCCATGTGCATGCACATGGGGATCTAGGCCCCAATGACTTGCGGGCGTGCTGATGGGGACTGACTGCATATTCGTCAAGCGGCAACGCCACGGCAACATGAGTGTCTGCTGAGCATGGTACTGCTTCCGAGGCTGGATGAGTATGGCACACGACGACGACGATGTGGGCACGGGCTGAGCGGCCAATACAAGTGGGACCTGTGGCACGAGGGGATATGAGACAGTAGTAGGTGTCAGCACTGCACCCTATGTACAGCACTGTACGGATCACAGCTCCCGAAACATTGACTGGTGTCCACATTGACAGCCCCATGCCAAGACGGCTGTGTGCTTGCAGTCACACGTCACAGGTGAGAGGTTACATTGCACGTGCCAGGTGGCAGTCGTACATAGTGGGAGCTGGCATGTGTGTGCATGTGTCTCCTGTTCAGGATCCACCAGATGGGCGCTGACTCTGTACTGACCATTGGACACAGCATGTTCCGTGGAAGGCTTGTGTGTGTGGGATGGTGGCACTGGATGTGCCTCCGTTGGGTGGGGGGCCATGCACAGGGCGGGTACGTCGATGATTGCGCATTGTTGGTCACGGTGGGTGCACCAGCTAAGATGTGTTGCCCTGTGTTCAATTCCTATGTCCGCATGATGATGGACTGTGGATGTGGGCAGACTACACATTGGTCGATGTGCTGTCTATATGCATGTGCCTTCACACCAGGCACAGCTGCCCCTGCACATGTGACCCCTGCTGGACTCGCTGCTGGGTCTGTGGAGCTGATGCACCTTCTGCGCGTGGGGCGGACAGCTCTCCTCACTTCCCTCATTGCGCATGTCATGTCTTTGCCGCAGGTGACATGGATCATGGAGGGCCCACATGTACGCGTGGGTAGGCTACACATGATTGTTCACTGGTCGCCACCCCCAGTCAGTGTTTCGAATGGGAAGGTTGTCGTGCTGGTGGTATGTTCGATGTGGCGGATGGGCGGGCCTAGGTGCGGGCTTACATTCCGGACATGGGGGGTAGTTGGATTGGCGACTAGTTGCAGTACACACGGGACACGTCTCTTCCTTTCCACATCTGGGTCATCCCTTGTACTAACTGACAGTGATACAGTCATCTTCGCCCCAGCCCTCATGTCCTCCCCTCGCCCCCCAATATGCATGCTCACCTGCGAGGCTAGCGCTTGCACAGGCAGCCCCAAGCTCGCACCAGAGAGGGCAAGGAGTGTATGTGTGGGTCCAGTTGCACGAGTGGGCTGTCTCAGGGTATGATGTGTGGCGGGACGCCGTCCACCTGCGTGGTGCCCCAAATGGAGACCCGGCCTGCATGGACTATGCATCACAGTCTTCGCCTTCCGGATCCGCCACCTGCGACACCCAGTGGCTGTGGCTGCCCTTGCGGCCATGCCGCGTCCGTCTGTGGCTGATGGCCCACACATTCACTCTTTGGCCTCTCTGGGGAGGGCTCGGGGGTGGTGGCGCACGCGCTTGCACTTAGTCGCAATGGCATGTGGCGTGGTTGGTATGATGGGCAATGGATGGGATGGTGCGAGCCACCTCCCGTGGCGTCAGTGCTGCTCGTGCTGTGGTGCGTCCCCCTACACTTCCATCGTGACTTGTGCCATGCTAGACGTTGAGGTTCTATTGCCTGCGTGATATGACCAGGAGGAGCGCGAGGAGACCTCTCACACACCATGCTCCACTGCCATCCCGTGCCCTGTATCGCCTGTGCGGATTGACTATGTTGGGGTTACACCTGGTCGACTGGGGCTGTGTGTGCCTTGTCAAGGGGCATGGCGGGCGCACAACAGGATCCAGCTCGTCCACAGAGGGTGGGCTGAGGTGCGCCTGGTACCGCTTTGTACGTGTGCCCGGCTGCTGTGCACACACGTGTTCACTCCCCCCGACAGGTGTCCTCTCACAATGCCCAGGGAAGCGGTGGTGTACTGTTCATGAGCCCTCCCAACACGGCGTGCTCCAACTTGGCATGTGCGCATCTACCCGTCGCACCCACCCACCTGAGCACTGCGTCCATACGACTTCACACGACACATGTGTGTCTTCCACAGTAGTGCTACTCATTTGCGTTGACATCCAATACCAGTGGACTACATGGTCATGTCACGACTGCCGTGTACTTCACATACTCTCATCCTCTCTCATTCGTACTTGTGAAATGAGTCAGCGGAGACAGTTCTGGTTTCAAACATTATATTGAGTCTTCTGTCCTCTGTGATGCAGTATAGTGGACACTACTGGCAGCGGAATACATATTGAGGATATACTGAGCATGATTACAAATGGGATAGGGTGTGGGGTTACATCTGCTTGGCCAAGGCTGTGCTAATGTACATTTACGTATAGCTGCGGAGCTGCGGACTTTGACACAGACGGTATACATGTAGCCTACCAGACCGCTCGGCATCATGGGCACAGTCCATCTCAGTTCCATGTGACAGGTTTGCTGCGGTTGTTCCTCATGCACGCGTGCATGTGAGATGACATCAGGGCATGTGCTTGCGTGCATGCAGCGGCGTGCCACTTGTTGTTGCACTGTGGTGGTTACTGGACATGTCACAGTCACTGGGGTCGTGTTGTTGTTGTATGCACTTGTCGTCCATGCAAAGGTCCTGGTATGGGATTCCCGGGGCGGGGGTGGGAGGGGTGCAGCACCCACAGACTCCAGGCGACCTATTCATGTCCACTGAGCGGTGTGTGTGTCCATGTGCGCTGGATCCATGTCGTGTCCTGGTTGTTCGTGCAGTTCCGTCCATGTGGGTGCGATGCACAGAGCCCATGCCACTGCCTCCCACGATGCATGCGGTGTTCCTGGATGTGATGGGGAACAGTGTGCATGTCCCGGTCATATCCGATGTCATGGCGATGTCGTTGATGGTGTGGTTACAGTTGCCGGTCGTTTGGTATGGCTGTTGTGGTGGTGACTGGCCAGTCCGTGCGGAAGCTGAGCATGGGTGCGGGGTTGGACTTCATAGGTCACTCGGGGAACCTGCGTTGTGGTCCGACGTATTTACAGGTTGTCAGGTATGCGATGCCGTCCAGCAGGGCTTCCATGTCATTGGTGGTGTACATGTTTGCCAGCCAATGAAGCGGATGGTGGCTGTCAAGGTGTTGTTCGTAGGTTGTCCCTTGGAGGACCATGATGGGGCATGCTGGGTGACATTCGATGTAGCTGTTCTCGATGATCCGTCGTGTGGAGGCACAGTGGTTCCATTTCAGTGCGCGTGCGATGTTGGCCACATACGCCATGCCCCCATAGGCAGAGCAGGCCCTGTCGTGTGCGTCCAGAGGGAGGAGTAGTGGTAGCAGGTCCGCCTTCAGACATGCCGGGTTGGAGAGGCATATCTCGGCGGGATGCTGGTAGGGACACCTCCGACAGTAGAAGACGGGCATGACGCAGCTGAACAATGTGATGCGGTAAGTCAGTCGGTAACTTACGTTCAGCAGGGACAGGAGATCGCATCCCAATGTATGTATCGTGCTGGTTTGGTACAGCTTGAGCTCTTCGGCGTAGTTGGGTAGGTGTGTTGCGGTTGCCATTTCGCAGCGGTTCGTTGAGGTGGCGTGCTCCGGCTGTGTGTGCAGTCTGCAATGTGCACGCTCCGAGGTTGCTGTGAGCTCTGTGTAGTCGTAGGGAGACAGGACTTGTGTTCTGTTGGCTTGTTTGGAGGACACGGGCCCTCTTCCCACATGCTTCTCAGACAGTTCAAGGTCAGTGCTGTGTGACTCCTTCCAATTAACTTGCATGTGGCCGACATGGGGAGTGTTTTCTTCTTTCTTCCCCGTCCGTTGTGTGCTTCTGTGATATGCGCTATCTGCCCTGTGGTCGGTCTCCTCGGCATGCCTGTGTTGGTCTATTCTTGGACAATGGCTGTATTCACCGGCTTCTGTCGTAGGGCTGTGGTTTCGGAGTTGGAATGGAAGGTCATTCAGTGCTGTCTGCTCTCCCTTGTGTGGGCGGCAGGCTGCCTTTCCGCTCTGCGTTGGGCCTTGTGTGTGGATGTAATTCTTGGGCCACCTGTTGTCGGTCACCGGGCTCTTTGGTGTTCCGTTTCATGTGTCTTGTTCATATGTGCAGGGTGGTATGGGTTTTTCAGTGTGGTACTGGCGTTCCTCTTCCCGAAGGGAGCCCTGCTTCTCCTAGTTGGTGTTGCCGCCGCTGTGTGCTTCGCCATGTTTGTTACACTGGGGTGTGTCCTGCTGTTGCGTGACTTCACTGACATGTGTGCGTCGGTTGTGTGGCGTTGGGTGTTGTCCGTGAATTGGGCGTTGGGGACATGTCTGTGGCAGGCCTGTCACGTGTCATGTGCGTTCGGGGTGGGGCTGGTGTGTGTGCTGCTTGGTTGTGTCCCTGTGTCTGTGTGCGACGCATGCATGGCGCTGCGGTTGGCCTCTGCGTTGTGCGCATGTGTGGCGGCGTCATCGGCGCTTTGGGGCCGTGACGGGGTGGTTGGTTCCTAGTCCCAGGTGGTGTGTACACATGTGTTCCGCGATGTTAGGATTTGGCCTGTGTGTCATATGTGGATGCAATGGTGGATGTGTAGTGTGCACGCGCTGGTGGGGGGTTGTCCGCTTTATCCGCCCTTGCACTGTGTGCGCTGTTTGCGTGCACTTGTTGTGTGTGTGCCTACCTGCGTCTCCGCGGTACGTTGCGTCCTTGGTGGTGCATCAGCAGAAGCATGGGAAGGGCCTGCAGTGCTGGATTCATGCCCGGGGTGCCGCTTCTTCGTTGTCCGTGCTCTGCGTCCGTGTTTCCGCCTCTCTTTCACGTGCGGTGTCTCTTTGCCGTGGGAGCCGTTTGTTTGCGGCATCGTAATTTATGCGCCGGGCGGGACGTGTTTCGTCGGACGGTGTGTGTCAGTTGTGCTGCGCCGCTACGTGTGCGGGCGCACTTTGATGGCGGACGGTGTTGCTGGCTTGCCGGCGGTGTTTGGCCTGCTTTTCACATCGTAATTGGGCGGGCGTGTGGACTGCTGCGTGCCGGCGGTAACTGGTGGTTTTTGCATCCGCCAGCACGGCGGTAGTGCTTCCGCCCGCCATCGTAATGGGCCCCTATATTATTTACAACGATATTTAGGATTCAATATTTTTGTACTTACCTGTTTGTAGATAGGAATTTGATATTCTGGTAGTCGATATTTTGTCACCGATATTTTTGTAGGTCGATATTTAGCTCCTCGATATTCTGTCAGTGATTCTAGCATTACGACTGTTTGGCCGGGCCCAGGCAGCCAACCAAGCAGTCATGCGCACTTAGGGGCCTATTACGATGGCGGGCGGACATAGCCCGCCCGCCACCGTAATGGAGCGCGGGACCACCCGCCGATGCTGCGGCGGTCCCGCCATGCACATTAGGATGCGCCCGCCACACTGGCGGGCGCATCCTGGGCCATATACATTGCGGGTGGATCTGCTGGCTGCAGACCCACTCGCAATGTATACAGACTGTGCGAAGCATTGCCATGCACTACATGGCAGGCACCACGTGGTGCCTGCCACGTAGTGCAGTGCAATGACGGGGGGTACCATAGGTACCCCCCATGTGCACCCCCCACCCCCCCAACACTCAGGGTGCCCGCAATGGGCCCCCAACAGCAAAGACCGTATGCCTTTCCATGGTGGCAACGCCGCCATGGAAAGGCATGACTCCGCCGGCATCGTAATGTGGATGGCGGTGTCTTGCAGACACCGCCACCATATCCTGGCAGTTTTCCGCCCGGTCGACGAGTCGACTGGCGGAATAGCGGCGGACGGTCTTCCCGTCCGCCGTGGACCCCTTAGCCATCCTAATGTGGCGGGGGTCATTCATGGCAGGATGGCGGGCGGATCGCCCCCGCCGGGCCGGTGGTGGCTACCGCTGGCCCGGCGGGGGCGATCCGCCCTCCATCCTAATAGACCCCTTAGTGTGCAAAAAGCACTCCTCTCCCTGTGCCACCAGCCCAGCCCTGTTACCACTCGTATCCCTGCCATTACTAATTACTGGCATGACTACTGTCTTTCGTCTTTTCTCTACCCTTCCCTTTTAAAACATATCTCTTCTTCCTCATTGGCTTACAGACACACCAGGTGATGAAGGATGTCATATTTAAAAGACACCTGATATAACTTCAAGTTGCTTGGCTTTAATGATATCTGTTTCGGCTGGAGAGAGAACGCAGGAGCGGTTCTCTCACAATTCTTCCCCTTTCTGGCGCATGACAGGAGTCGTAAGCACCTCTCCCCACTTCAAAACTGCTGGAGCGGTTTTCTTGGTTCTTCTCCCATTCTCGAGTGCGTGGCAGGAGCCGCGAGCACTTATCAAAGCATTCCCAACCGCGGACGCGGTTCTTCTCCCCCTAACTGGTTTCAGGTGCGCGGCAGGAGCCGCGAGCACCACAACGCTTCCCCAACACCGCAGAAGCGATCCTTTGTTTTGCTAATCACCCTTCGGTAGTGCGCGGTAGGACCCGCGGGCACTACTCCAAAACACGGCAGACCGCAGATGCGGATCCTTGTTTAGTTTCCTCTCTTCTTGGTGCGTTGCAGGAGCCGTGAGCACCACAAAGACTTTCATACCGCAGGAGCGGTTCTTTGTTTGTTTTACTGTTCTTCTCGGTGTGTGGCAGGAGCCGTGAGCACCACAAGGCATTTCATACCGCAGGAGCGGTTCCGTGTTGGTATTTCTTAGCCTTGCCTCATCTCACTGAATTAGAAAGACATCCTGGAATATACCTCGTACCAGAACAATTCTATGAGACACTACAAATCCGTGCAGCCTGGTGAGTGCACAGTCTTTTTCTTCTTTCTGCCAAAATAGAGTAGGTCTTTCCGTCTGTTGTGCACTTACCTGTTTTCTCTTTCCTTCTTTAAAATCCTGCTCTTGTTTTATGTATTCCAGACCTGGGACTCCCCCCCAATCTATCCCAAGACTCCAACGAGAATAGACGCTGTCTGATTGTCCCCTCCATCTCGTATCAAGGAACTCCAGGACTCCCCTTCTATTACCTGTATGCCCGACCCAACAGGCATTCCGGTGGGGTATCCTCTCGTCCCTTTCCCCTTGAGATCAATCATCCAGCCTGTTGTAGTCAGTGTGGAGGATTGGTCTGGAGGTGAGAGGGGGGGCTCTCTCCGTTTCCGCGGTTCCTGGTTTTCAGGTGAGTGGGGTTTTGACAAGCCCCACCCTAACCCAGCCCAAACCTACGAAAAATAAAATGATAATATTAATGTTATTATCATTTTATTTTTCCTTTTTCCTGCTCTGAGAGCAGTGGGGCGATGTTCCTCTGCCTTAGCGGAGGAGCCGCCCCTGCATATAAGGATCCTCTTGAGTCATTGCACATCTACCAATCTGTGTAGGTGGCACTGTGGCTACTAGGAGAAGATGGCCGTTCCTCGAGCAATCAAGAATGGTACTTAAAAGACCTTCTCGATGTCCATTGCTTTACATAATAAGGCTGTGATAAAGGACACATTTAAAGAAGCACGTAGGCAGAAACTGTATCATGCAACTACATTAAGGTGTACAGGTACCTATCTCTTAAGTAATCTAAAGGGTACAAGCCATATCTGGACCTCATACTCTCTCCTTCTGAAAGGATAATATATAAAATGTAATATTTTGGAAGACAAATGCACCAATGGCTAATATCTCTGGACACCAGGAAGTGTTCCCTAGGCACCAGCTAACATGTGAATGTGGTGCAAGGTATAGTGTCTTGATTCTGAATTGTTCGCTTGTACTGTGTCTGAGATGCTGTAGAATTCTGAATGAAGCTGACAGAATGTAATGATGCACACGTTATTAGGGTGTGTGATCTGGGGACAGCCTAATGGTGACAGGGTCGGACCGGCCAATAGGGCAATCAGGCAGTGCCCGAAAGGCTTGTCTAAAAGGTCAGTGTTTAGGCTGTTTTTTAGCAGTTTGTGGGCCTGTTTTATGGTCTGCTGGGCCAGTTTTTATTGTTGATTATATTAAAACAAACATTGCTTGCAGCAAGCTCAAATCCATGTAGTCTCCCATACCATGCAAACAGCTATATAGCATGTCTATACAAGATCAGAACTGTTCCAATTTCCAAATGTGGGCCACTTTCTGAGCTATTTCATTCACTAATGGGGGCCACTTTTATTTTGGTGCCTGGGCCTATTTACTGTCCCAGTCCGACTCTGACTACCAATCAAACAGGGATGAAGGCTTGACCAGATCTATGCAGGTAATGCTGTAGATTTAGGGTGTAATATGAGAGCTAAAGAACAGACTGCCCTCTACAACAAAGGCTATTGACTGACTCTTAACAAGACCTCCCTTCCATTTTTTTATTTTTTTATTTTGTCTTATTTATTTTTATTTTTTTAAATTTTTATTAACTTTTTAAGTATACACCATGCAAGAAAAAAACAGAGCAGCAAGGTTCACGCCCCCCTCTCCACCTAACCCCCCCGGTCCAACATGATCCAAAGGGAAAAAAGAGTAATCCATTTTACATTACAACATGATCCATCATATTAGGCCATCAAGAACGTAAAGAGCAATAATTATAGCACAATCCTTCAGGCCCCAACCATTCTTAAAGTGCATAAAGTGCAAAATTGTAATTAATAAGTTTTTAAATATACATACATAAATATAAAGTGACCCATGCGAAAGTGCAAAGTGCATGGAGAAAATACAAAAGGTGCATAAAGATAGCTTGGCGGGCAAGGCCCTTCTTCTAGTCTTCGATTAAATAGACTATCCGCTCCTCTAACGGTCTGCCGGACAAACTCAGGAAATAGGTAGCATTGCCCCCCTCCCTAAGCCTATTGAGGGTTTGTCTGACAAAGCCAGCTAGACAAAGGTTCCCAAATTACCAAGCCTTTCCTTTTGGCCCGGATACCCTTTTTAGCATAGATAGCTTTCTCAAGGTTATGCATTGAATATAGCCGGGCCAACCACTGCGAAAAGAAAGGGGGATTGGGGTCTACCCAAAAAGATGTTATACACAGCCTATAAATTGCCATGGCGATAAAGATTAGAGCGCCTCCACTTTTCCTGTCTAAGGAGTCTTGTACACCCAGTAGAACCGTCGTGGGAGTAAGCGTGATAGCTCGAGATAGAACTATCCTGAGATAACCTTGTATCTCAGTTAGCAAGTGACCAAGTTTCTCGCATGTGGCAAACATATGAACAGAGTCTGCACTATATTCAGAGCACCGGGGACAGTTGGTGCCTCTACCAGTTCCCCATTTCGCAATTCTACTCTGTGTATAATACAGAAAAAAACAGGTTTTGTAGAATTGGGCTTGTAAATTGGCTGATAGTAAGTCACTTTGAGCAGATTGAAGAGCTAGATGGAAGGCGTTATTGGTGATATCTAATTTCTGTTGCCATTTCCCAGAAAGTTTGGCCAGCTCATCAGGCATTAAGTTGTTAAGAGTGCCATAAATGGACCCAATTCGGGGGGTTGTGGGATCAAGAAAACTCTCAATAAGTTCGCATTTCGTGTACCCCGAGGGCCCTCCTGCCTTGTGCGATAAAAAATTCCTGATGGCTAGATATTTAAAGGCCTCCTTATGGCTCAAACCAAATTAAATTTTAAGATCTTCAAATGCCAGGATGCCCTTGATTGAATACAGGACCCCCAGTATATTAATGCTGGAGTTGAGGCAATTTTGAAAATAAGATCCCCCAAATATATCTGGCAGGTTCTCGTTGTTACTAGTAGGGGTGTAATAGTTCAGTCTGCCAATCCCCAATACCTTGCGCATGGCGGTAAAGACCTTATAGGTTCCCATAAGGGTCTTGAACCATACCTTCTTATAATACCCGAATTTGAGCTGACGCCAAAGGCACCCCTCAGCGTCTGACCCAAGTAATAGTTAGAACGGAGACGGGAGTTCCGTTGTAGGTACTGAAGGACGGTCTCGTAACAATACTGGGCATATCTGCAAGACAGTGGCCCAGTAATATATTTTCAGATTTGGAAGCGCCCAGCCACCTCTCTCGCGGGGAAGAGATACATATTTAAGGGATCTCCTTGGCTGTGAATAGGCCCATATAAATCGTGAGAAAAAGACCATCAAAGTTCTTTAGCATTGTATTAGTGAATTCGAGGGGATAGCTCTAAAGAAATATAAAATTTTAGGAAAAAAGATCATTTTGAGGACATTGCACCGGCCAACCATTGAGAAATGTAAATTATTAAGCCGATTCAATGCCTTCTTTGTCTCTGAGGCTAGTGGGACTAAGTTTTCTCCGACTATCAAATCCGTTTCAGCCAAGATGTTCACCCCAAGATACTTTGCTTTAGTGACAACTCTATTATCAATCCAATTGATTTTATTATTCGCAATTATCTGGGTCTTTCCTTTATTTAGAGCATACCCAGAAACCTCCCTGAAACTCTGGGCCTCTCGTTCTATAGCTACTATAGCTTTGCCAGGGTCCGAGGACACAAAAGCTAGGTCATCCGCGTAGGCCATGATTTTTGTTTCAAAGCCGTGTCTATATATGGCCGGGATCTCTTGGTTGTTTGCAAGTCTTTTAATGAAAGGGTCAATATACATTGCAAAGAGCAATGGGGAGCAGGGACACCACTGGCGAGTCCCGCGAGTTATTACAAATTGCTCTGTCAGTTGCCCGTTGATCGAAACCCTAGCTGTAGGCTTTATATATAGAGCCTTTGCGGCCTGAATAGCCCCGGGCCCGAAACCCATTCTTTGCATGACGCTCCACAGAAACAGCCAGGAGACCCGATCGAAAGCTTTTTCAGCATCAAGAAGTATTAGCGCCATTGGGTCTCCTGTGCACTGTGCAGCGTCAAACAGAGTAATGGTCCTCCAGATATGGTTGGTAGTGCTTTTTTTTAATTAACTTTTTAAGTATACACCATGCAAGAAAAAAACAGAGCAGCAAGGTTCACGCCCCCCCCTCCCCCCTAACCCTCCCGATCCAACATGATCCAAAGGGAAAAAAGAGTAATCCATTTTACATTATAACATGATCCATCATATTAGGCCATCAAGAACGTAAAGAGCAATGATCATAGCACAATCCTTCAGGCCCCAACCATTCTTAAAGTGCATAAAGTGCAAAATTGTAATTAATCAGTTTTTAAATATACATACATAAATATAAAGTGACCCATGCGAAAGTGCAAAGTGCATGGAGAAAATACAAAAGGTGCATAAAGATAGCTTGGCGGGCAAGGCCCTTCTTCTAGTCTTCGATTAAATAGACTATCCGCTCCTCTAACGGTTTGCCGGACAAACTCAGGAAATAGGTAGCATTGCCCCCCTCCCTAAGTTTATTGAGGATTTGTCTGACAAAGCCAGCTAGACAAAGGTTCCCAAATTACCAGGCCTTTCCTTTTTGCCCGGATACCCTTTTTAGCATAGATAGCTTTCTCAAGGTTATGTATTGAATATAGCCGGGCCAACCACTGCGAAAAGAAAGGGGGATTGGGGTCTACCCAAGCAGATGTTATACACAGCCTATAAATTGCCATGGCGATAAAGATTAGAGCGCCTCCACTTTTCCTGTCTAAGGAGTCTTGTACACCCAGTAGAACCGTCGTGGGAGTAAGCGTGATAGCTCGAGATAGAACTATCCTGAGATAACCTTGTATCTCATTTAGCAAGTGACCAAGTTTCTCGCATGTGGCTAACATATGAACAGAGTCTGCACTATATTCAGAGCACCGGGGACAGTTGGTGCCTCTACCAGTTCCCCATTTCGCAATTCTACTCTGTGTATAATACAGAAAAAAAAACAAGTTTTGTAGAATTGGGCTTGTAAATTGGCTGATAGTAAGTCACTTTGAGCAGATTGAAGAGCTAGATGGAAGGCGTTATTGGTGATATCTAATTTCTGTTGCCATTTCCCAGAAATTTTGGCCAGCTCATCAGGCATTAAGTTGTTAAGAGTGCCATAAATGGACCCAATTCGGGGGGTTGTGGGATCAAGAAAACTCTCAATAAGTTCGCATTTCGTGTACCCCGAGGGCCCTCCTGCCTTGCGTGATAAAAAATTCCTGATGGCTAGATATTTAAAGGCCTCCTTATGGCTCAAACCAAATTAAATTTTAAGATCTTCAAATGCCAGGATGCCCTTGATCGAATACAGGACCCCCAGCATATTAATGCCGGAGTTAAGGCAATTTTGAAAATAAGATCCCCCAAATATATCTGGCAGGTTCTCGTTGTTACTAGTAGGGGTGTAATAGTTCAGTCTGCCGATCCCCAATACCTTGCGCACGGCGGTAAAGACCTTATAGGTTCCCATAAGGGTCTTGAACCATACCTTCTTATAATACCCGAATTTGAGCTGACGCCAAAGGCACCCCTAAGCGTCTGACCCAAGTAATAGTTAGAACGGAGACGGGAGTTCCGTTGTAGGTACTGAAGGACGGTCTCGTAACAATACTGGGCATATCTGCAAGACAGTGGCCCAGTAATATATTTTCAGATTTGGTAGCGCCCAGCCACCTCTCTCGCGGGGAAGAGATACATATTTAAGGGATCTCCTTGGCTGTGAATAGGCCCATATAAATCGTGAGAAAAGACTATCAAAGTTCTTTAGCATTGTATTAGTGAATTCGAGGGGGATAGCTCTAAAGAAATATAAAATTTTAGGAAAAAGATCATTTTGAGGACATTGCACCGGCCAACCATTGAGAGATGCAAATTATTAAGCCGATTCAATGCCTTCTTTGTCTCTGAGGCTAGTGGGACTAAGTTTTCTCCGACTATCAAATCCGTTTCAGCCAAGATGTTCACCCCAAGATACTTTGCTTTAGTGACAACTCTATTATCAATCCAATTGATTTTATTATTCGCAATTATCTGGGTCTTTCCTTTATTTAGAGCATACCCAGAAACCTCCCTGAAACTCTGGGCCTCTCGTTCTATAGCTACTATAGCTTTGCCAGGGTCCGAGGACACAAAAGCTAGGTCATCCGCGTAGGCCATGATTTTTGTTTCAAAGCCGTGTCTATATATGGCCGGGATTTCTTCGTTGTTTGCAAGTCTTTTAATGAAAGGGTCAATATACATTGCAAAGAGCAATGGGGAGCAGGGACACCCCTGGCGAGTCCCGCGAGTTATTACAAATTGCTCTGTCAGTTGCCCGTTGATCGAAACCCTAGCCGTAGGTTTTATATATAGAGCCTTGATGGCCTGAATAGCCCTGGGCCCGAAACCCATTCTTTGCATGACGCTCCACAGAAACAGCCAGGAGACCCGATCGAAAGCTTTTTCAGCATCAAGAAGTATTAGCGCCATCGGGTCTCCTGTGGACTGTGCAGCGTCAAACAGAGTAATGGTCCTCCGGATATGGTTGGTAGTGCTTTTTTTGGGAATAAACCTGTGTTGCCATTTGGAAACAAGATTTTTAATATTAGTAGTTAGCCGGGAAGCAAGGATCTTGGAGTAAATTTTCGAATCTCCATTGATAAGCGTTATAGGGCGATAAAAGCCCATTTCCAAGGGAGATTTATCCTTTTTAGGAAAGATAATGATTTTGGCTGTCGACCAAGATGAAGGTGGGGTCGCGCCGTTGAAAATTTGGACCAAAAGGACTTTAAAAATATCTTTAATCTGAGTAGAGAAGACTTTATAGAATTCAACCGGTATACTGTCGGTGCCTGCCGTCTTGCCATCCTGTAAACTTGACATTGCCGCTAAATTCATACATTTTTTCGCATGCAGCGGCCCACTTAGTGGCAGCTTTCTTGCCCAAAATTGCGCCAATTTCTGCTCCTACTGCTGCAGCTTCTAATTGTGCCGGCTCAATTTCCTCCCCCTTCTGGACAGCACCGATAAGTTTTTCCTCTGCCTTTGCAATTTTTTTTGGAAGCTCCAAGACCTGCAGTTTCTCCTGTTTGTTCTTTCTAAGAGAAAACTGTAGAGTCTCCCCTCGAATACATGCCTTCAGGGCATCCCAGACAACCTCGACTGAAGCAGAGCCAATATTCCTCTCGAGAAAGTCCTGTAACCAGCTTTTCATGTGATTTTGATAGTCTTTATCAAACAACAACACCCTCTTGAAGCTCCAAGTCGGAGCTTCCTTACAAAAAGATATTCCCTTAACATCTAAAATTAAAGAGTTATGGTCCGACATGAACCGTGGAACAATATCAATACTAATATCTTGAATCAAAGAAGGGGAAGCCAAAAAAGAATCAAGTCGGGCAAGTGATTGATGGGGCGCAGAATAGTAGGTGCACCCTAGTTGGTTTGGTTTTAAGCGGGACCAGACATCAACCAGCCCATGTGTGTGCAATAAGTTCTTCATGGCCTGCAAGACCTTTGGTTTTCAACCTGTATAGCGCGATTGGGTATTCATATCCCAGTCGCAGGGTAAATTGATGTTGAGGTCCCCACATATTATAGCAGGAAGAGGCCAATGAGCTAGCTCCCCGGAAAGCCAGTAAATTACTCCGGGATCATCAGCTATACTCCCATAGGTTGAACATAGGGTGAAAGAAAACTTCATTCTGCCAAAACCCATCTCCCATGAGGATCAGATTTAGTTCGCATGGTCTGAAGCAGATGATTGCGCTGGGTCAAGATAGCTACTCCTCTCACACGTACACCCTGTGATGTCCCTTCAATCAGGGAATATCCCATAGTATTTAAAAGGTTTGTCTGTGATCCTTCAATGTGTGTTTCCTGGAGGCAGACAAAGTTAGCCCCCAGCAGGCGCAAGCCCTGTGAGACCTTCTGCCTCTTTCGTGCATCATTTAGACCACAGACATTCAAAGAAACAATTCTAAAGAGCATTACGTTCGCCATATTAGCACTAAGACCTCCCCTCCAGCTACAATAGACCTGCCACAGCGGATGTCAGTCACTTCCTGCTTCAGTGTCCAATGTCTTAGTTAGGTAAAGAAGGCATGGTTTAAGCAAGTGCTTTAAATGGGCAGGTGCTTGCAGGTACTCAGTACCTGCACTTCTTTACATTGAAAGGGAGAGTGCCTGCACTTCTTAGCAGGGGTGCAATACTTTTAATAGGTGAGTACCTGCACTTCTCAGTAACAAACAGGTACTCTGAGATACTGAATACCTACACTTTTATATTTCATATTTAAACACTGGTTAAAGCCTTTCTTGATAAAATATGGCTAAGGGTCCTTGGCTGTGGAAAAGTTTTTGTCTTGCCTGACGATGATCATAGCATAAATATGATCTGTACCCAGGGCCTGGGCATGCTTTACCTACCCAAATGTTGGCACCCACACTGATGATTGACAGTACTGTTTGGATGCTATGAAGTGTAATGGTTTGATGTGAGATTTTTGTAATTGGAAGTTATTGATGAATTTGTCTGTTTTTTGTGTCCTCCCAATATTAGCTCTACTTACACGTTTAATTGCCTCAAAAACTGAGCGGGAACCCAGAATTTCAAGTGCTTTCTGAAAATAAAAAACTGTTTTTCCTGCCATAATGTATTTCTCTTTATGCAATATGTTGCTGGTTTCCCATGTGACCGTTAAAAGTTCTTACTACTATTAAAATGAGTTGTGTGATACATCCTATGCCTACCATCTGACTATTTCATTGCTTCAAATAAGGTGCTGCCACTCTGATGTAGGTTAAATGTGTTATTAAAGTTCATGTCACATACCTCCAACTATCTTAAAATGTTCCATTTCTGATAACAGTCTTAGATCAATAATGCACATTAAATAAAGGCCAATTTGAAACAGCACCTTCATCATAGAATCGACATCATGGAATTCACACATAGTTCCTTGGTAAGCTATAATGAGAGCGACACATGTGTCGGAAGTAGATTTACATTATTCTCAGTGGACTTGGAAGGAATTTTGCTCCTTCAATAGTTGAAATGTTTTATATGGAATGTAAATGACAGTGACTTTTTTGACCTTCTTGCGTAATATTTTACTATACAATGTTTAAAGTTCTTGCAAGAAATTGACATTTGTTTGTAAAAAGTCGAGCATCCTGGGCCGATTGATGTGTGTTAATTGGAATGCTTAATGGCTACCGCATCGCAACCCTGTTGAGCAGGTGTCCAGGCTCCTCATGTACCTGGACTGGTCCTCCAACCAGTCAAGGCCCTTTCGGACCCAGCTCTCTGCTGCACCGGCAACCGCTGCTCCTACCCGCAAACTCTTCTCTCATCCTTGTCTCTAAATCGGCTCCATCGCTTCTCTCTCTCTCACTCACTTTCTTGTTTTTGTCACCTCTTTGTGCCTTATTGCCCTTTTCTCTCTCTCACTCACTTCCTTGCTTTTGTCACCTCTTTGTGCCTTATTGCCCTTTTCTCTCTCTCTCTCTCTCTCCCTCTCTCACTCACTTCCTTGCTTTTGTCACCTCTTTGTGCCTTATTGCCCTTTTCTCTCTCTCTCTCTCTCTCTCTCTCTCTCTCTCTCCTTCACTCACTTCCTTGCTTTTGTTACCTCTTTGTGCCTTATTGCCCTTTTCTCTCTCTCACTCACTTCCTTGCTTTTGTCACCTCTTTGTGCCTTATTGCCCTTTTCTCTCTCTCTCTCTCTCTCTCTCTCTCTCTCTCTCTCTCTCTCTCTCACTCACTTCCTTGCTTTTGTCACCTCTTTGTGCCTTATTGCCCTTTTCTCTCTCTCTCTCTCTCTCTCTCTCTCACTCACTTCCTTGCTTTTGTTACCTCTTTGTGCCTTATTGCCCTTTTCTCTCTCTCACTCACTTCCTTGCTTTTGTCACCTCTTTGTGCCTTATTGCCCTTTTCTCTCTCTCTCTCTCTCTCTCTCTCTCTCTCTCACTCACTTCCTTGCTTTTATTACCTCTTTGTGCCTTATTGCCCTTTTCTCTCTCTCACTCACTTCCTTGCTTTTGTCACCTCTTTGTGCTTTATTGCCCTTTTCTCTCTCTCTCTCTCTCTCTCTCTCACTCACTTCCTTGCTTTTGTCACCTCTTTGTGCCTTATTGCCCTTTTCTCTCTCTCACTCACTTCCTTGCTTTTGTCACTTCTTTGTGCTTTATTGCCCTTTTCTCTCTCTCACTCACTTCCTTGCTTTTGTCACTTCTTTGTGCTTTATTGCCCTTTTCTCTCTCTCTCTCTCTCACTCACTTCCTTCCTTTTGTCACCTCTTTGTGCTTTGAGTCCACTGCCCCTTTCTTGCCCCTCGTCACCTTTTTGCAGCCCCCAATGCCGTTCACCTGTTTCACCCCTCCCGCTTCCCCCACTCCTTGCCTGCTCTCCTGCTTGTCTTCCCGCAACTTCTTCCTGTCTTTGGTATCCCCGCTGACCGCCCCAGTGCCCCTCCCAGGAACAACTTAATCGTGACCACACCACTGGCGTGCCCAAGGCACGCCAAAGGCATGCTGAAGGCAAGCCCGTCTGCGCCTGGACTGTGCCCAGCACCGCAAATCCAGGTCCTTTCAACCCCTGCAACTGCACCATTGCTGAACTCTGCATGTCAAGCCCGGACGCCGCAACGACAGCTGCTGCCAAACTGACCCCTGCTCCATGGTGGGACCATTCACCTGCACCAACTGTCACTTTACCTCCTACAGCACGCACGCCAACCCACGGCCCGGCTCCACCTGGACCACAGCACAGACCGCACAGGACAAAAACACCATCTCTCATGCGCCCTTCTCAACACACGCTCACTATGTAAATAGTCCACTGAGATTTGGGACCTCATCACCACTCTCACACCTGACATCCTCTTCCTCACAGAGACCTGGCTCAACTCTCCATCCTCACCTGACACCGCCTCTGCGATACAAAAAGGTTACAAAATCACCCGTCATGACTGCATCAACAAGCCAGGCGAAGGGATCGCCATCGTACACAAGGAATCCATCAAATGCACTACCACAATGGACGACACTGTCCCAGTCATGGAACACCTTAACATCCGGCTCCAAACGGGTGGCAAAACTAGCATCAGGGGCACCCTCCCCTACCGCCCCCCCCCCCCAGACCATGATCAAGCTTCTGCAACTTCATTGCCGACTTCATTGCCCCCCTCGCCATAGACAGCAATGACTACATATTCCTCGGCAACCTCAACTTCCATCTCGATGACTACAATGACACCAACACCACCAACCTTCTCAACAGCATATAAAACATCAGCCTCAACCAAATCATCCACGACTAGGCCTGGGCGGAAAACTACGCTACGCTCGCGTAGTTTGCGCAACTACGCGCTACGCGAATTGCACGTAGCACAGTGCAAAAATGCGTAGCGGGCATTTTTTGCTTGCTCGCGGTCCTCAACGTCAAGTTGGCGACCGCGAGCGAGCAAAATGACATCCCGGCGAGACTTTTTCCTCGTTCGCAATCAGCAACATCAAGTTGCCGATCGCGAGCGTGGAAAATAAACCTCCCGGCGAGATTCTCAACGCGGGGACGTCAGGTTTCTCATTGCGAGTGGTCGCGTATGCTCGCGACCGCTCGCGATGAGAAACTACCAGTCCGCATTGAGAAAACTGCCGCTCGAGTACAAATCTACTCGAGCGGCAGCAAATGATCCGCTTGCACTGTGCAAGATGCCGTTTGCAATGATTGCACAGTGCGGACAAGCATCCGGCACTGTGCAATCATTGCGAACAGCATTTCCTACCGCACTACGCAGTTCGCGTAGTGCTACGCGTAGCTCGCGTAGTGCGAAGTGCACTTCGCGTAGCTACGCGTAGCGCTACTACGCGAACTACGCCCAGGGTTATCCACGACCCCACACACACTGCAGGCCACGCGCTGGACTACATCTTCATCTCCAGCGACCACATCAAGTATAGCCACGCCATAGAACACACCTGGACCGACCAGTCCATCGTCCACTTCAACATCACCAGCTCACAGACCTCCTTCCCCAATCCGTCCAACGCCCCCCCACCACAGCTGGAGCAAAGTCCCAGAGGAGAAATGGATCAACACAACCCGCCCTGACAACCTAGACCAGAACGCCAGACATTTCAACACATGGATCCCTAATTGCGCTTACAGCGTCCCTCCCATGGGCAACAACAATCACAGAAGGTCTACCAAGCAGGCAAGCTGGTACACCAAGGACCTCAGAACTGCTAAATGCCACTGAAAAAAATAGAAAGGAGATGGTACACGAGCAAGGACACCACCGACAGGACCTCCTTCAAGACAGCCCTCAACCTCTACCACCGTCAGTTGAGAAAATCGAAGAAAAAAGCCTTAGCATCAAGCATTGAATCAAGCTCCAACATCATCAAGGAATTCTCCAACCCCTCAGCTGTAACAAACAACATCACCCCCTCACAGGAACTCTGTGACAACCATGCAAACTTCTTCCACAATAAGATCACCAAAATCTAGAGGAACTTCAAACCCCAGTCCAAGGTCTCCGGCTTCTTCAACCAACGCGACTGCCCGCTACCACAGCTGACAACCGACTGACGAAATGGAACCAGCTCACCCCCCGAGACACCACTGCCATCATGAACTCGATCAACTCGGAGCCCCCACCTACCCATGCACACACCACATCTTCAACCTAGGAGGAGCCAGGAGCAGTTATCACCTTGTTCAGCACCTCGATAGCCACAGCAACTTTCCCCGAAGACTGGAAGCATGCAGAGGTCATCGCTCTACTAAAGAAACCATCAGCCGACCCCTGTGAACTCAATAACTGCTGGCCAATCTCCCTGCTCCCGTTCCCGGACAAAGTATTAGAAAAAGTAATCAACTAACAATTCTCCACACATCTGCAACAATTCCACCTACTCAATACCTCCAAATCTGGGTTCCGCAGCAACCACAGCACAGAGACCGCCCTTATAGAGGCCAGCGACGATATCCAAGCCCTACTCGACCAGAGAAAGACAGCAGCACTGATCCTCCTAGATCTCTCAGCAGCATTCAAAATGGTCTCCCACCATACCCTCATCGCAAGGCTGCACAAGATCGGCATTCATCATTCTCCATGGTGAGCAGTGGCGGACAGAAGTTGTTAGAAATGGGATTTTTGGTAGGCTAGGGCTTGTGCCAAAGCCAGGTAGAAACCACCACTCTAGTCAGGATAAGGGAGTTACACTCCTAAAATAACCCCTGCTCACCCCTTTCGTAGCTTGGCATGAGCAGTCAGGCTTATCTTAGAGGCAGTGTGTAAAGCATTTGCACATAACCAACAGTAATACAGTGTAAGCACTACAAAAGGACACCACACCAGTTTAGAAAAATATCCAATATTTTTATATACTCAAGACAAGACCAAAAACGATAAAAATCCACAATACAGTACTTAAAAATCTACAGTTATCAAAGTATGCTTGAAAAACAGTTCCTTGATGTCGATAGCTCCGTCCGGGGCTATCACGGCGTCGTGAGCAAACAAATCCAAACAGTTCTGGCTGACAGCGGCGTCGCGGGCCAGCTACGGTGTCGGGAAGATCGGCAAACAGTACCTTTTAGAAATGCAGAACATCGGCGACCTCACGTTGAGCTTCCGAAAGCATGGCGTCCGCAGGCGTCGGTTCCGGAGGTCGGTGCAGGAGTCGTCGGGGCCCTCGAAGTCACACGCGTTGCAGATCGAACTCCTTTCTGTTGAAGTCAGGAGCGCTGGCGTCGGCAGGCGTCGGGTGAGGCGGTGCGAAGTGCAGCGGTGCGGCGTGCGGTGCCCTCAGGTCTGGCAGGTCACGGTGCAAGCAGCGGCGTAGCCGTTGCTGAAGCGCTGTCGTCGGCTGATGAACTGGAGTCGATGGCACCGGCATCCGTAGGCCAAGGATGTGGTGCAGGATGAGGGCGGTGCGTCGTGTAACTTTACGAGCGGTGCCCTCAATCCACGGTGCAAGCAGCGGCGTAGATTTCGGCGTGGAGCGTCGTCGTGGTGGATACCAAGCCGTCGTCGTGAAGCGATGCGGTGCGGAGTGTGGTGTCCATAGGTGGCAGTGCGAGCAGTGGCTCGGTGGCGGCGTCAGCAGGCGTCGTCGTTGAGACCAGGGTCGTGGTGCGGCATTGTGGCGGTGCCCTCTGTGGTGCCGTCAGGACACGGAGTCGGCAGCGGCGCCGTAGGCGGCGTCGGGTTGCTTTTTCTTCTGTTGCAGCACAAAACACACAGTCCCCAGTGCTGAGGGCAGAAGAACTTGAAGTCTTTGCTGTTCCTGAGGCTTCTTGAACAGGGGGGCAAGCTCTACCTCAAGCCCTTGGAGAAATTCACAAAAGTAGATTGCAGAAAGTCCAGTCCAGTCCTTTCACTGCCCAAGACAGAAGCAGCCACTGCAGGCCAACACAGCAAAGCACACAGCAAAGTGGTAGATCCTCCTCACAGCTTCTCCAGCTCTTCTTCTTGGCAGTCTTCTTGGTCCAAAAGAGTTCTAAAGTTCAGGGGTCTGGGCCCCAATATTTATATCCCAAAATCCTTTGATCTCTTAGGCAGAGGGTGTCTGTGCCTAGCCAAAACCAGTTCTGCCCTCTCTGGTGTGGCTTCCTGGCAGGAGGTGGAGACGGCATTGTCAGAGGCAGACCAGGCCCATTCAGGTGCAAGGAAATCTCCTCCCCCTACTCTAAATGCAGCCCAGGTCTATTCAGCCCTTTCTTGACCCACCTAGACTATCCGGAGCCACTCCTGCTCCCCAGCCCCTGTCATCCAAAACCTAGACAGTCAATCCACAAACCCAGCAGAGGCATACTGGATGGTTAGGCAAGAAAATACCTACTTTCTAAAAGTGGTATTTTCAAACACAGAATGTAAAAATCACCCTCACTAAAAGATGCATCTTTAGATTCTGAGTTCAGGCATACTAAACTTCATTTTCCTACCTAGTTCCCAGGGCCAGTTATGTTTATAAGATGTTATAAACAAACTCCCCATTCTGTCCTTTGGGGAACAGGTAGCCTTGCAATAGTGAAAAACGAAATTGGCAGTAATTCACTATCAGGACATGCCACACACACCAGGGCATGTCCTACCTTTCACATACACTGCACCCTGCCCACAGGGGTACCTTGGGCCTACCTGAGGGGTGACTGACATGTAAGAAAAGGGAAGGTTAGGGCCTGGCAAGTGGGTGCACTTGCCAAGTCGACATGGCAGTACCAGACTGCACACAGGCTCTGCAATGGCAGGCCAGAGTTACCTTTTACGGGTTGTTTGTGTGGGTAGCACAATCCAGTGCTGCAGCCCACCAACAGCATTTGATTTACAGGCCCTGGCACACGCAGTGCACTTTACTAGGGACTGACACATAAATCAAACAGGCCAATCATGGAAACACCAATCCATAACACATTTTACAGAGAGCATATGCACTTTAGCACTGATTAGCAGTGGTAAAGTGCCCAGAGTCCTAAAACCAACACAAACAGGTCAGGAAATAGGAGGAAGAAGCAAAAAGTTTGGGGATAACCCTGCAAAAAGGGCCATTTCCAACACAACCCCTTCCAGCCTAAAGCCAGGGTAGACCAATCCATACCGCGATGGGCTTCCCTGCTTGGGGCGATAGAACATGGAACCTGGCCCACAACAGCAGGGTTTTCTTCCCGTTCTACGCGTTCCTGAACCTAGTTGGATCCCTCTGTCCATACTCTCAGGGCCCACTAAGCTGACCCATAGGGAACCCTTCTCCTCACCTGTGGACCCCATCTGTGCAGCACCTAAACTTACTTTGTTCACAGATGTGTCCCAACAGGCAGACAGTACCCACATGGCCAACACAATGGTGTGGCCCAGTCCACCCCTGGGGTGTGACTCCTGCCCCCCTCCCAGGGGCAACTCTGTCCACCAGGACAGCCAGCCACAGTGGCCACTGACAAATGTCAGTGATGAGAGCCAGGCCTTATGCCTTTCAGGCCACTCCAACCGCTGTGGCATCAGAGAGTGGGGGGCGGTAGCCCCAGGTGCCTGGCACCCTTTCTCCACTCTCCCCCCTGCCAAGTCAGGTATGGCATCCTGACACTGCCTAACCAGCCCAGGGTCTGTACCCTGCGGCTGAACAGGAGACTGGGGTGGGCTCTCCCACTCCCTCTCCTTCTCCCTGGGGCTCTGTACCCTCCCACCTGGAGCGGTACCCACTTCCAGAAATGTCAGGGCACCTGTGGCAGGTGTCCTGCACAATTCGCCCACCAGTTCAGGGGTGCCATCCTGCAACTGGTACACCAGCCCAGGGTCTGTACCCTGAGGCTGGACAAGGAACTGAGGTGGGCTCTGCCACACCCGGTCCTCCTCCCTGGGGCTCTGTACCCTCCCACCTGGGGCGGCACCCCCAGAAGACAAACTGGTAGGGGCACTGTAAGCAGTCGCCCCTTCCCCCAGGTCTGGGGGGACACCCCGAACCTGGTCCTCCAACCCAGGGTCTGTACCCTCAGGCTGACCAGAGGTCTCGGGCGAGGCTCTCCTCCCCTTACCTCTCCTTCTGGGGTCCCGCATTCTCCTCCTAGGAGAGGCACCCTCAGAACCAAAAACTGTCAGGACGCTGGAATCAGCCCTCCCAAACAATCCTTCCACCAGTTCAGGGCCTTGACCCTGCAACTGATCTACCAACCTAGGATCTAAATCCTCCAGGTTGAACCGGGAGTCAGAGGTGAGGACTCCCTCCTCTGCACCCCCTTCCAGAGATTTTGCACCCTCCCACCTGGAGTGGTACCCCTAGAAGACAAACCGGTCAGGACACTGCTTACAGATGTCCTTCCCTCCAGGTCAGGCAACCCCTGCACCTGGCCTCCCAACCCAGGGACTAAACCCTGCGGCTGAGCACCCGCCTGGCACACCAGGACTTCCTGGGGAGCGCGCTTGCCCCCGAGGGTAACACATGACTCATGTATTGTGTGACAGTCTGCCTGGCGCAGATCTCCCGACCCCTGTCCATCTGACAGTGCGCGACGATCCCCCAGGACAGAAGTGGTGTCGCCATGGTCACTCCTAGGAGGCTCAGCCCTTCTGGCTGGCCCCTGACCCACTGGTTCTCCCACTGGGGAACGCATCCCCCTCTCACCCCTCAATCTGGACTTCTGCACCCTCCACTTAGGAGCGGCACCGCCAGACACCAGAACCGCTGGAGCTCTGTTTACAGACACTCCACGTTCTCCTGACACTAGGAGATCCCCCTCAACGGACGGCCTACCAGTACAGCCTAGGCTCCCCACCTGGTGTTCATCCTGGAACCACCCAGGCTCTGGGACCGGGTTTCAGGCACCTTGGGCCGCAGCCCATTCCCACTCCTTCTCCGCGGAGACAGGACGCGAGTCCCTACACCCTTCCCACGACACCGGGACCTATCTGGGCTACCACAAATCTTTCCCACCACCCTCGGTTGGGAAATACCTAAGCCACTTCCTTCCGGGTCACCCCCAGATGCTTCTCCAGACCCTCTGGAATCCACCAAAAGGTCTGCCTCCCGTCCAAGCTCCCTGGGGTCAGAGAACTCACACTCCAGTGGGTGTTGGCATAGCTATGGAAAACAGGGACTTAAAATATGCTCTCCAACAATTGAATCACACAGCCCCACACAGGTGTTAACCAAACTACCCTTCACCCAATCATCCAGTGCCTCAGAATAGTACCCCACATCATTCTCACAAGACTTGTGAGACAGTGTCTGACTGTTGCTGTCTCTTAACCCATACTCTTTTGGCTGGTCTCCATACTCACTTACTAGGGCTTCTATCATGGGGGAACCCCTCTCCCTGCACCTCTCATCTAGAGTCAGTAGAGTGTCCCTCCCACTACCAGGAATATGATCCCCGGTGCCAGTTCCCCAATCCACCTCAGGGACACTGTGCATCACTGGAGTAACCTCACAATCCTGAACCCCCTGGTGTATGTCAACTCCCTCCTTGAAGCAGGGCCCCAAATCTGTGTGTGCGTGTACCTCACCCTCAGTACTGGACCTAACACTTTTGCTGCCACCATCTGGGCTGGGCCTAGCCATACTGGCTTCCCAGTCCAGCTCTCTCATTTTAAACTCATGGTCTAACATTCTCCTCCATGGCTAACTTAAGCTTCTCCAGTTCCACAGCAACGCTCCTTGCTTCCCGCCTGTCCTCCAGCTCCTCTGGGGACAAGGCACTGCTGCTGCCTGGTTTAGAGGGTGCCCCCCTCCCAAAAGCACATCCACCCTTGGAATAGGCTCCTCCACCTCCAGGCTAAGATCCCCAGACTTCTCACTAGCATGTCTGGCCGCTACCCAGGCCCTCAGCGCCCTCAGCGCCTTTCGTAGCTCCTCTTTTCTAGTGAGGCCTCTGATTTGGTTTTTGCAGATCGTCTTCAACTCCTTAACATTGTAGGTTTCTAACCTCTCCTCCTCCAAGGCCACTTCCAAGTATGCAACAGATGACGCAATTGATTCAGGCATGTTGTACTAGAAAGTTCAAGTTCAAAACCAATGGTAAGGCAAAAATAGACCAAAAAAATAGTATGTGGTACGTAATGGTCTGCGATATGGTAGTAGTGCACACCAATCACTGTAAGTCAACTGCAAACGCAAGTCCTATCCTCACCACCGACAACCAATGTTAGAAATTGGATTTTTGGTAGGCTAGGGTT